>OY728121.1:628262219-629462219 GCA_963277665.1 Viscum album | reverse complement strand
CCCATACATATACCTAAGTCATCAATTCCAATACGCTCCAACCTCCAAGCCCAAGTACAACTCATTCCACACAGGAAAGTATACGTATTCCACATAGGAAAGCAAAACGAAACCCACACAGGATAACATAACACAATCCACATAGGAAAGCAACAGGATTCAGCTCACACAGGTATACTTCATCGAAAGACGATAAAGATGATATCTGATCCATCTAAGTCATCGGACCCATGAAGGATCGATAGGTAACTAACCCCCGCAAGATAACCACATAGGATCGGGCCCACACAGGACCTGTAGGCGCTGGTTCACACAGGACCGCTGAGCGCAATGACCCACACAGGATCAGACCCACACAGGATCGGGCCCACACAGGACCTGTATCACTGATCCACGTAGGATCGCTGAGTGTTGTAGTCGTCGTCGAATCCACCAAGGATCTCTGTACTGTCTTCATCGCAGTCACAGTAGTAGTAGCAGTAGCAGTAGCAGTCACAGTCGTAGTCGCAGCCAGCACTAGGGTTCCCGCACACAGCAAGCTCGTTCGGGAGGGTCCGCTCCACGAGTCGAGAGGCTGATACATCAACTGTCACAAAGTCCAGAGTTGATGTATCCAAAAGTTCCGTATCGCCAACAGGAACTCAACGCAACAGACGGCGCGTCAATCGGACGCCCGGTCTGAGAGTTATTGGCTTTTTCGTCCCAGGGGCCCAGTTGGTTTTTAAGGCAAAACCAACCCGACCGTACTCCACCTGCGTCCAAACCTCGGGCGGAGTATGCCAAAAGATCCGTCTCACTACGAGGAACACAACAAAGCTGACGGCACGTCAATCGGACGTCCGTAGCTCAAGATATGAGCGTTTCCGCTCCGAAGGCCCGGTTGGTTTCGTGTACAAACCAAGCCGGCCGAACTCAAAGTATTCCGAAACTTTGAGTGCGATATACCGAATCGACCGCCTCGATCCAAGGATCACATCGCTGCTGACGGTTTGTCAAACAGAGGTCCGTAGCTCAAGTTATGAGCAAAAGACCGAAGTCGATTCGAAAATGGGGGGTCCGGGTCCGGGCCGACCCGGCCCGACCCCCCCTGGGTCAGCCCGAACCGGGCGACCCGACCCAGGTCCGACCCGGCCCGGCCGGCGGCACGGTCTGGCGAGGCGGTGCGGCCCGGCACGGCGGCGCGGTCCGGCGCGGCGGTGCGGCCGGGGCGCCGCTCGGGTGCCACGCGCGGGGGGAAAGGCCCCCGCCCTCCTCTGCTGGCGGCGGGGTTGAAAGACGCGCCTTGGATTCAACGGACCTCCCACGTGGGTGCCTGCTTTTGAGAAAAACGGGGGGGGGGGGGGGGGGGGGGGCGCTGCCCCCCTTGGTGTAACTGCGCCCCCCCATTATGGGGGGCCGGTTTTGGCCAGCCGAGGGAATTAATTCCCCCGGTTCTTCTCCCTTCCGGCCGGCCCGACCTGGCCGGCCGGTCCTTCCTCAACGGGACCGGCAAGGATGGTCCCCTTTCCGGATTCCGACACCGGTGGCCCGGCTAGCCGCCGGTCTTCTCGTTCCGCCGCGGCCCATAACCGGCCGCGGCCTTCGTCGTCCGACGCGGTGCGACGGCACCGCGCCCCTCCGCCGCGGCCCCGCTCCGGCCGCGGCGCCTTTGGTTTCCTTCGACGCGGCGCGACGGCGTCACGTTCATGATAATCTTTCCACAGCGCGGCGTGACGGTGCCGCGCAATATTTGCCGTGTGATTCCCGCGTGGTGTGACGGCACCACGCCATCTCGTTCATCCACAAGAAAATAATAATATTCAAGAACAAAGGAGGGGGGATTCGGCCGTGTTTGTGCGGTTCGGCCCCCCTCTCGTTAGACGATAACACTTAAATATTTATCCACAAGATTGTCATGCTAGAACCAAGAATGAGAGTAAATAAATAATCAACAACAAACCCCTACCTCGTTTTCAAGAACGATGATCATCAATGACCCGCGGAAGATGCGTCGCGGTGGTCGGCGTCACGGAAGAAGGACGTCGATGTTGTGAAGCGAGGATTCGAAGTTCTTTGACGACGATTTCGTCGCGGGAAATCATCACGGAAGAGATGACGCGGAAGAAGACGTCGTCGGTGTCGCGGGTATGGCGTCGCGGAAGACGATTCCCGAGAACGTGGCGTTCTTCGTCGATGTTCGAAGGTTCTTCGCGTTCTTCGTCAAAGCTTGAAGAAGAAGAAGATGAAGGCTCGAAATTCTCTCAAGATTGTCTAGATAATTCTAACCCAAATAAAATAAGCTAAGGTCTTATTTTATTTACTCAACCAAACCATTTTGAAATTCAAAGGTTTCAAATTAAACATTTCCACCCATTTAATAACCCAACTTGTCAAGTTAATTAAAGAGGGGTTATTGGGAGTTAAAAAAAAAGATGAAGAGTTATGCTTTGTGTGGGCCCCACCACACTTAATCCTCCCAAGGGAGGTTAAGTGGATGTGGGTCCCACCTCTAACTCCCTTTGTGAGAAGTTAACCAACAAGTTAAAATAAAAATTTGTATTCCACAATTTTTATTTAACTTATTCTAAACTCCCAAAAACTAACTCTCAACCCGCAATAAATGCAACCTCGGAAAAAGTCTCCCTAAGTGAATATTGGCGCTGCGAGTTCATCGGTGCCCTCAGAATTTGATTTTGGGCACCGGTTCAGAAGTTAGAAAATCCCGCTCGTTCGTTCACTGAACGTACCCGAGCCAAACTTCGGAAATTTATTCCGGGCAGACCGGGCCTCGGAATCAAGTGCCGTTAGAAACCACGCTCTTGTAAAATTCAAAAGAAAATTAAGAAAAAATTTCCCTTGAATTTTACGGGTCTTTACAAAATAATCCATTATTTGATTCTAGAGTCATTGATTATTGATTATAATATATATATTTTTAGTTTATATGAAATTTCATTCTATGTACTCAGATTCAACATTGGAATATCATTAAAAAATTCAACGTATCAATCTCTATGAGGTTGGTTACTATATGATAGTCGCATAGGTATCTATTTATCATTAATTAGAAAGAGAAGGTCGATAAATCAATATAAATAGGGATAACCCCAACATTTAAAATACTAATTATTTAAATGAATATAATATTATTACATTGATTATATTTTATTCAATGGAATTCATATAAATAGGTTTTTTATCTAAAAATTCCTCTATAGCTGTAGTCCATAATTTCGTAATAGTGGCTTTTACTATTGCTTCTTGGGACACTCATACCATTTTGGGTTATGGGTGAGTAGGGGGAAAATCATTTATTAATTCCAATAATCTTTTTGGTTGGTGTTTTCTATAATAAAATTTCAACTAATTGATTACATTGAGAATAAATCATGTGATCTGTATATGAGGTGGACCCTCCAAATATTTGGATGATTACTCCTCCCTATTCTTTGTGAATCTTATCATGTCTTATAATGATTCCAGTTCTATCGAAACATTATTCCAAATGATTTATATAGTATTTGATTATAGAATCCTCTTAGAATTTGGTTATAAGGAAATTGTTTAATGGTTCATTATTTTTTCATCCATGAAATTCTATATGAGGGGAATATTTATTAATGATTTTTATACCATATTGAATTTTTCAAAAAATTCCCCATTATAAATCATGTAATTTTATTTATTTTGGATTATTTTTATTTTATTAATCATATTTTCATGAAGAAAATGAATATCGTAGAGTTTATTAACATGTTTATCTTATGTAAAATAATTTACACAAGGAAATTGAGGTGGTTGAATGTAAACTATATGGTATGTTGAGAGAATAGGATAACCTACTAATTGAGCATCTCCAAAATTTATCCATGATGGGTGATTAAATGTGATTATATGAAGAATTTTTTATCTTCTTAAAACACATCCCATAACTAATAATGTATTAACTTTTTTTGATAAATTAGAAATTATCTGGTACTAACCAAAAAATCAGCATCACTAGTTAATTGCTGGAAGGTGTGGGTCATTATATACAATTTTACCTTTGATTAATATTATGTGGTGGGTAACCATGTGTGTGATCAACAAAGAACTATTAAATGACATATAAATATGTTTATATACATAAATATATTTTGAAATTAATTATCATTTGATAATAATTAATCATCCTTTAATAGAACCATTGATAAGAGGGAATTATTTCCTTGATAGATATATTAAATTTATACACAAGAAAATCTGTTACATTGTCTGGTATGAGGGGTCTCTCTATTTTTTCATTAGATAATTTTTCAATTGACGACACTACCTCAGATCCTATATCCTAGGGCCAAAGGAACATTATTAGAAAAATGAAAGCCAGAAAACAGGTTAATTTATTAATAGTTGGTCCCAATGTCCATGGGAATTTCGATATTTGGTATCACCATCTATAAATATGTTAATATTATCCTTATGATTTATACTATTTGAGTTCATAATTATTATCGTTAGATCGTGAATAATACAAATGTTGAGGGAGAAGGGAAATTTAATCCTTTCTATGAGTTATGGGAGTTACCATATTGGTCAGAGATAAAAGAAAACTAGGTTGTTTCACCAATGTCCGACACTTTTTTTATTAGGTAGGACGTCCATGCATCTAGGTAAACAACTCAGCACTATTAAGAACTTTACCCTATTATGTGTGCGACCTTATTGGTGGGATACCAATTCAAACACAGATTTTCCACAAAGTTGTGGCTCTTCATTTGAATAGGTTGGAACATTATGTCACATGGTAAATGTCTTAGTTCATGTATGATATTTTCCATGGTTGGAAATTTTATGCCCATAAGGAAGACCATAATGATAATTGGTATATGATTTTTCATGTTAAAGTCATCCACAATAACTAATTATTTCATTATCATGGGGAGGACCCCATGATGGTTGGACAACATTTTAGGATAGGAATCATATACATGTGTTTCTTAAACACAACTTGAGGGTGGATAAGACCCATTTCCCTATATATTGATGGAATACCCTTCCGATAATTTTGGGATGTTGTTATATTTGGGTTTCTATACTGTATAAAAGGGATTATTCTTCATTTTATAGATGTGGGTTTAATCCCCCAATGAGGCCTCCAATAACATATTCATCTCAATTATACATCATGTGATTTAGTTAGGTTTCTATAATAGGTCAAGCATGCCTCCCTATATTCCAGCAGCTATTGACTAATAGGGAAGGTCAATAAAGTTTTATGGGGGAATATACCCTTTGGTATATAATATCAATCAAAACATAATCATGATTAATAAATAAAAACAATCAACTGCAATTGTTAAATAAAAAATTTATAATATAATATAAGATAATAAAACTAGAAAATGTCATGTATAATTCCATACTAGATTTATAAAATAAACCAACTGTAAGTAATATTTTAAATATATAATCCAAAAAACCAATCCTAAATAACATAATATTTCAAAAAACCCATGTTTTAGTCCAAAACATAAATTCAAACAATCTTGCACTGGTCCCCATACCCTTGTCAAGATCTAAATTAAAATATTCTCCATGGGTACTTAACAGAATATTAATAAGGGTGTGAATTAAAATTAGTAGGACATCAAAAATTGTTTCAAAAAAATAAATATCAATAATAGTGAATTCCAAATCATAGAAGTAAATAATAATAATTAAATAATTAATGGAAAATAGGCAATAAATCACACTAACCATTGATCTATAGGTAGACACCTTGGGGTCATCCATACTTGTTTCAGTACGATGAATGATTTCTTAATCCATAACCAAAATCATTCTTCTGTCAGTATCAATTCCCAATATAACCTAAGAAAATTAGCATGAAATGTGTTTTTTACATGATCAATTTAAAATAGACCCATGGAGAATTATAATTCCAAGGGAATATTACATTCTCAGTTCATAATAGAACTATGACGTATTATAATTCCAACACCAATAAAAAATTACAAGTATACGGTATATGAATGATCCAATTCATACCAAAATTCAAATTCATTATGGACATGTTATATATATTCTATTTTGATTAAATCATCCCAAATTACAATTATCATTCCCATTATGATGTCATGAAAATAGTCACATATTCTGATTTAAAATTACTTTATATTTTACCAATTCACTTTTCAATTTTTCTCAATTTTGAATTCACAATTCAATTATTCTAACCTAAATTTGACATGTCAATGATTCTAAATTACCAATATCAAACTACATCCAAGACAATATTCCAAATTCCAAAGCCCTTAGGTAAGAATAATTCTAGTAGATCGATCAAATGATCAAAAAATGGTACCAATGTTTATTGATAAGACACTATGTTCATATATTCCAGCATCAAACCTATGGTTCAAGATAGGTACTCTGGTATCGTTCAATAACTCAGTGGTTTTTAAGTAACCTTAGACATAATTAGATTCATATAGGGTCCATAAAAAGTGGTTTCAAAATAAATTAGTTGATTCCAATCATAATATATGTGATCACAACATGTAGGAGGGGAAAAAATTATACATATACATGACACCATAGAATACCATTGGGAGATTCATTAAGACACCCAATGCAGAAGTATGCAAGATTAAACCCACTAATGAAATGTTTAAATCCTTGGGAAATACCATGAATCCATAAGGATTGTGATAGTTTTAACACATTAGGGAAGGAAGAGGATGATTCATAGTCAGAATGAGTATAATTCATCAATTATGGTAAAAAATACTTTTCTATATCTATTTATAAATAATAGGAAAATGGGATTCAATAAATCCATGAGAGATGTTGATAAATCCTCACATAACCCTTCAAAAAAATAATCCTAAATTATGGCTGAATGAGGAGGATCAAAGAAATAAATGTGGGGTTTTGGATAATTTATCATATTAGCCTTCATTTTCCATCCCTAATTAGCTTTGTTGGATTCCATGGGCTTAACTAAGGGGATATGTAGAGTGCATTCACCTCTAGGAACTCTATCGACTATTTGTTTGGATCCCTCCATCTAGTTGGTGGTATATCATCATACCAATTTCAAAGTACTACCTAGATGAATAATTCTTCTCGAATTATTGGTCTACTTCCAGATTAAATATCTAGATGGATTACTCCTCTGGATATCCAATGGAATGATATAAGCCCTTTTTCTATAACTCCATAACAGTTATTCATAGTTAATCACTTTTGAGAACCCAATAATATCTTAATCACCCATTGAAAATATAAAAAATATCATTTTTAATTATTAAAAATATAAAAATGAAAAACTAAAGAGGGGATTTCCTAGATAAATGGTGGGTTCATACAACCACCCAATAATTTAAATCCTCATCCAACATTTGTTGTTATATATTTAAATGAAATATATCAATGAATAAACCTCCCCATTGAGAATTCCCATCTGACTCCCTATATAAAGTATCCTCTTGAACATTCCCATGCTTCCACTTCACATGCACTTGGGGTAATGGTGTTTCATATATGAATATTATTATTATGTATTATGATACATATTATATTCTCATCAAATGTCATGTCCATGTAAATCTTAACATCATTGTCATCTTTCACATATGATGAATTAGGGTGATTTCTCAATATCCATAACACATAGATCACATTTGTCAAGAAACCATAGAGATGTGGTAGTACCAATCATTGAACCACTAAATTAATTATTGCTACAATATCATTTGTCCCAATGAATCTAACTATATGTCTCCTTCATGAGACTATGTTCAATGAATGATAAGTATCCCACCTCTAACTAGTACAATGGTAAAAAATGACCATATGAATAAACCCCAAAATGTATATGTTTAGATTTATTAATAGATTATATTATTATATATTTACTCCATAACATCTAATTGTTCCTCCCATGAACCATTTATTCCTTGAACACAAGATCACTACATTCTCAATAGAATCAGAATAATTTGTTTTGATTATTAATCTGTAAAAATATGATCAGTTGTTCTAATATGAAATTTTGATCCAACATCCTTCATACAGACCTCCATAAAACATGAAATAAAATTGGGATCACCATCAGAAATTATACTCCATGGAACACTATAAAATAAATTTATCTCAAAAACATATAGGTCACACAATTAATGAATAGTGATGTTGTCTTTGATAGGTTTGAAATGGTATAAATTCTTATGTTGATCCATGATCACCCACCAAACATCATTTTGGTGAGATGTCCTTGGTAAACCTATCTTTTAATCTATGGTGATAGCATCCCACATTTATATTGTAATTGGAATATTATTTATTAACCCTACTTTTTTTTGACGCTCATACATTACATTCTAATGGGTGATGAATCATGCTAGTAACGTCCCTCATTTCTCATTGCATTGGGAAAGTAGTAAAATACTATTTAGACTAAGGAAACATCCCAAAGGAGCCAATGCCTGACAATATATGGAGAGGGATTCATTAATGTTGGGAGATGATTTTATTTTTTGAATGAAACATACCAACCAAGGATCCAAAACAAACCACAACTACATGATGCATCTCAACAATGTGACCTAATAAAATAGATTACTAAAATTCAACCCCACAAAAATCCATTCCATAACAATGACCAAATAACAATACAACATATCAATAAAAATTCAAAATCAGTGTAACAAGAGGAATACTAAACAATAAAACCCACAGAGGCCATGACACAACATAACAGTTCTCTATCATGATCCATGCTCCAAACAATAGAATAACGTCAAGCATCATGATGAACCACTAAAGAAATGAGATTCATTACCTTTTATTGTGTCCCAAATTACAACATTTTCTAATTCACCAATGTTCAAAAGGAGGGGTGATTAATAATACTAATTATGTTTTCCCAAAATGTGTTCACAACAAACACCACATGGATAAAATAATTAGAATAGTTAATATAAAAAATTTACAAATAAAACAAATAGAATCACAATTAACAGCATGGAAAACATATCCTTATCCAAATAAATTCACCCCAATCAACACAATTCATAAGAAATCAAATCATTCCATCATTACTCATTCCATATTAGGCTAACCAAAATGATTTATTGTGTCAACATTCCTACCACAAACATACTCACATTTATCCACATTAGCTCAGGGTTACCATTGATGGGGGGAATTCATGTCCAACCCTATCCCCCTTTTATTATGGTACTTCATGCCCACTTCGTTTTGATGGTGGTTCATCACGCCCAATATCTATCCCTTCTCAAAATCGATTAAACAATTAGGACAACAACCAATAAAATTGAATTTATGAAAACCACCACAATAAGAAAATTAATTATATCCAAAACAAACAATCCCTTAAGAACATCCTGAATTCCATTAATATTGAAAATCCTTTCCATAATTGACATGTTTACTTAAAACACCATTAAACCATTCATCCATGCCAAACCATGTTTCATTAAATCATTTTTTGAATTGTATTTCATAAATAAAATTTCCATAAATCATATATAACACCAATTTTAAAATCGAAATTCTAAAATCAATCAATGACGCCCCTTTCACAAAAATGACCCTTTTTCACCCAAAATCCAAAAATCATAACAAAATGGGTCTCCACTAGGTATTACACATCACAATCATTATAAATATCAAGAAAACCCATTTATTTTTAATTGAGTTGTGTAGTTATAATAAAATGGAGATGAGGGAGAAGTCACCATCTTTATGGTTTGGAGAAATCGACCGACCACAACACCGCCTGCTGAATATGGTAGAGAGCCTAATGAAAACTCTTTATATATCTTTTCCTATGATATAAAATACAAAATCTAATATTTTAAGAAATAAAAACCCTACACATACATGAAATATAAGTATGTCCAGTAAACTGTGCGAGCGAGATATGTAGATCTAAGGGAAAACCAAGAAACACCCAAGAGAGATGACTTACCAAGGAAGAACAACCGTAAATATTATAATAAAACCCTTATATTTACATCTAAATTTAGTGGGATAGGAATTATGACCCTTGAGATCAAGAAATCTTAAGAGTGGTTCATATGGGAGAAAATTAGAGTGATTTTGGGAAAATCCTGAGTGAACCCATATTTAAAAATAATCCTTTTAAAGCTATGTAGGGTTAGCTCGCACATTTAGACAAACCGGGAAACTTAAATTGTCCCAAAGGGTTACCAGAATGGTTTCCATGAATGGTTAGACAAACCGTGAACCAATTGTGTGAAATACCACTACCTCTTATTACAAGGTTACATAGGTTTGTTCTACATTTGACACTCACCATGCTCAAAACATCCACCCTCAAACCTCCCAAAAACACTTTTTAACTCTACCAAAAATTACCAAACAATATTATACATGTAAAAAGGGAAAACAGGGTTACACACATCAAATATGGTGAAGGGGGTAATACATTCTCCCTACCATTTTAGTTTCCATACTAGGATTGTATAGAACAATCGCTTTTCCAAAAGTGCTCAATCCATTTCTCGACCATCTCTTTCTGTCACTCCCATTTCTCATACTGAATTGGAACACAGTTCCAAAAATACACAAATTAGACTGATGTGTTTACATTTCAAGACATTATATTTCCTATCAACAATATGCTCTGGCATATGCACCAATGAAGCATCTGACTTAGCTCAATATGATCCCAAGGAATCACATGGTCACAATTAGGCTGATACATTTTCAATTGTGACACATGAAACACATTGTTCACCATTGTAAAACATGGTGGTAAAGACAACCTATATGAAACCTCTCTAATAAACTCATGTATCTTCAAAAGGCCAATATAAATCTAATAAAAATGACCTTAATTTAAAATTGATGTTGTCCAACCCTGAAAGAGATTACCAAGAACCCATTATTACCCACATTGAGTGATAACAATAATTGATGATGATCAACATATGATTTCTGACGACTTGGAGCCTTCTCCATTTTCTTCTTGATCAACTAAAATTTATCTCTTTTTCATTGAACAAGGCCTAGAACAATCATCAATGTTTCTCCTTTTCACCCAAAAAGGTGGATAATGACCTGGATGCCCATACAATGCTTCAAATAGAGCCTTATGTATGGAGGCTTGATAACTTTTACTATATGAGAACAAAACCAATGGAAATTTCTCCTCACATGAGCCTTATAAAGCCATTACACAAGAAAATAACATATTTTCAAACATTTTTATTGTCATGGATTTCCCATCCATATGTGGATGATATTCTTTGATCATCGTCAATTGAGTCCCAAGATAGTTTTGTAAGTATTTCTAAAAAATAGACGTGAAACTCAGGTCTCTCTTTGGTACAATCTAAATGGGTAACCCATGCATATTTTCCACCTTCTAGATATAAATTTCGAATGATCATCCACTGTATATTATTCTAGAATAGGGATGAAATGGGCTAACATTATGAGTCGATCCACTATCACCCATATGGAGTCATGATTCCTTACCATTCTTAGGTGAAAAGAAACAAAATACATCCCTATTTGCCCCCACATTTATACACGAATAGAAAAATAATTCTACATTCCATCAGGCCAGTGATGATCAGCCTTGACATATTAATAAGTGAAGCATCTAAATGAAAAATCAGCCACATTCCTTTTCATACCAACTGAAAAAATAGTTCTATTCAAATAAGTATACATTTTTTGAATCCCTGGATGGACATAACATTAATAATGCTGGTAAGCATTGATATTTTTCTCCTAATAAGCCACAGGTACAACCATTTTATTTTGAAATAACAAAACCTAATTCCCATCCTATTTCCATCCCTCAATGTTCTCTCCACCATTGAGTTCCAACCTCATACCCCACACATTGAATTCGACATCTTCTCCCCATTATCCAAACCATCGATGATAGGAACCAATGAGACCGATTGAAAATGGATACATCCCCATGGTCATAACATTTCAACCAAATGTCAGTTATAACTGAGGGAATCATCTAGTGATTTGATGCCTATTACACAACATCATCCGGTCACTTTCAACTTAATGCACCATCCACTGAATTTTCATCACCTAGTGCTTAAATCAAGTTAATGTTAAATATCTGGAGATTCTTCATCCATCCATTTTTATAAAATTTAAATCTCTATGTGAGAAGATATTCTTGAGGCTCTTGGGGTTGGAATAAATTGTGAATTTTTCCCTGAAGATGCAGTGACACCATGTTATCAAATCATGAACCAAAACCACCAACTCAAAATCATTTGTTGAGTAGTTCATCTCAATATACCTCTACTACTATGATCAGTACAAAACATTATGATCCCATTTCATGAGGAAACACCCCATCTCGGATCTTGATACGTTGAAATACACCACATACCCTTACCTTAGTTGCGTAAAACCCCGATTGGTGATGGTGTAAAAATATCATTATGTTTTTGAACAATTTGTAAAACTACTCGATATATTGATATAGATCATTCTTTCTTGTCAATTCTGTAATCGGTGAGCCTAATAGTGAGAATTCACGAACAAACCATTGATAATACCCATCTAGTCCAAGGAATCTGTAAATCTCAACAACATTCTTTGGATGTTTCTAGGAGATAACAACATATTTCTTCCCTGGATTCCCTGAAACACCACTCTTAGAGATAACATGGCCCCATAAATGATCCTATTAGATCCATATATTACACTTTGAAGGTTTTTCATACAACTAATTATATGTCACGACTCCCAGCACTATGGCATAGTGTTTCTCATTATACTCGCCTTTCCTTAAATACACTAGCATATCATCAAAAAATACCTCCAGGAAAAAATCCCGATATTACTAAAAAATGTATTAATCAATTACTTTAACACCGTTGGTGAATTCTTATGTGAACAAGGGAATAACCACAATCTTATAGTTGTTATAAAAACATCTGAAATCCATTTTGGTAATATCCTCTTTTCACACATTAAACTGATTATATCCTAATCACAAATAAATTTTGGATATCCAACAAGCTCTCCATATCAAATAGAACAAGTCATCAATGTCTGTAAGTAGATATAAATTATTTATCATAGATTTTTAAATATTATGATAATCAACACACAGCTGAATAGTTCCATCATCCTTTTTAACAAACAAAATCGTTGCTTCCCTTAGAGACGTGCTAGGCTGGATGAACCTTTGTTTTATAGCTCCTCCAAAAAACATTCAATTCACTCAAATCTATTGGTGTTATCTAGTAAGATATACGTAAGATATATTGTTCCCTTGAAGAAGATAAATTGTAAAATCCATATCTCTCTTGGGTGGGAACACTGGTTATTTTTTAGGAAATACATCCAACAACTGATTTACAACTATTTGAAAAATTCTTCTCCCAAACTATTCAATTTATTCCAATGAAAATATAAAGAATTATATGACATCATCCCATATTTTGGTGAATATATGTTGGCTATACCCCCCTTTACATTTATCTCTCCTCTAAAGAGATTCTCGACAACATCACCAATCATAAAACGTGCCATTTGGTAATAAAAATCTATGTGGGCCTTAAACATTTCCTACCAAACCATAATAATTAGTTTATCATATGCATCTATATCATGAATTGAGAAGTGACACATCAACTCAACCCCATTCAAAAAAATACCAGATGCTCTAAACCGGAAGGCTCAACAGACACATTGACCTAGAGGGGTTTGTTAAATTAAAATAAATGGCATATTTTCTACATGTAATTACAAAAATTCAACAAGCCAAGAGAAAATTAATGAAGGATAAGAACTCAGAACAAAAAATGCATAGAAATAATTTTTTTTGACCTCGCATTGTGGACGGTCTAAACTGATCATCCACCAAAACATGCTCATCTCCAAATATTTTCTTGCTTTCCACACTATACTAATTATTATATAAACTGAAACATATCCTAATGAGGATTCATGGTATTCCTATAATAAACATGACTAAAGAATCATTCCTGATGAGGGGTATGATACCGATCATGTCCCATCAAGGAATATGTTGAATATGATCCCTAATGAGTGTCACGAATACCCAACCATGGAGAATTATTACAGCCATGATGGATATGCCCTATCATCTTGAAAATATGTCATTCATGAGGATGTTCCATACAATTCTGCTTCCTATGGTCTGTTGAACTACACTGAAAGCATCATTGCATTCTTTGAGGATTCAAAGGAAGATTAACTGATCCAGCTGTTGGATTTTGAACCGTATTCTCACCCTAGACATAAGTTTCCCATTCCTAATTAATCTCTACATTATTGTTCCCACTATTCCCCATGGGTTCCAACATGATTCCCCATTATTTTACCCCCATGATATCCCTTTCATCCACTAATGATATATTCATCATTTTTTATAATCACCAATACATAGCCCCATAATTTTGGAACGGTTGTCTTACCACAAGAAGAGTTCAAAGATCCATGCCATCAATGATGTACTAGCTTCCACCTCTTGTGAAAAACACACTATGATAACAAACATAGCTTCGTATTCTGTCACTGACATATTCCCCTTCTTCAAACTGAATAAAACCAATGTTCACTAGATTATGAATGTATGTCGGAAAAATTATTTCCCAAAAAATACTAAAAACCCTACCAGGTTATTCTTTGGTCTATTCTATCCTAGGCCTCCAACTCCCACCACCGACATACAAGATAAACCCACATATATGTAACTAGCTTAACTTTTATCCCCACTAGTGTTCCTATGATATAGAATATATTATTCATCCTATTCAACCACACATATTCCCTTTTTGTCTTTAAATCACCATAAAAAATGGGTGGGTTCTGCTATGGAAATTGAACTGATGGATCCATCGGCCTCAGATCATCACTTCTATTAAAACATTCCATATATTGGAAAGCATGTACTGTGCTCTTAACTATCAACCGGTTCACCAAAGGAATATGTGCAACCATATTTTCCATAGTATCATTTGGGTTTTCTCTATGTGATCAATATTCTTTCATTTCTATCAACATTGGAATAACCATATGTTTCACTCCTGAGCAACTGAAGGCCTACAATTTCAAATTATATCACATTCCATAAATCATAACCATACATTACAAAATCCAACATTTTTCTAAAAGATCTATTTTTTAAAAATCCACCATTTTATGAAAATAAGCCATTTTCAAAATACAAAAACCATTAATTTTATCAAAATCACACATTAGAAAACAATTTCCATATTTTTCAAAAATCAAAATATTCATACCACAAAATAAATCATTATCCCAAATGAAAAATGAATTCCTAGAGTTAATTCAATCCTATAATAAATTTCATGATCATCTCATTACATATACCCACAACAATGAGATCATGCTACTATATGTGTCTCAAAAAAACTTATATACCCAACTCACTAGTAACCTGATGTTTAGCATAAAGGGTTATCTACATCCATTTATTCTATAAATTTCATGTTCTGAAAATCCCATTCATTTCTAACATCCAAACTCATGTAATACACTAAGAACGAATATCAAATCCAAGACTAACAATCAATACTAATGAACAGAACAAATATGAATGTCTTAGCCCAAATAAAACTAATATTATTTTTAACCTCCAAACCTTCTCATATGAATTAGAATGGAGATAAATGCTACTTTTACTTATGGGAATTCCACAAGGCACCAATGGTTTGAAGTAAATGTTGACGGATTCTACAATTGCGGTGGGTGAATTTTCCATTTCAATAAAAGAAACCATAAAATGAGCTAAAACCATCAACAACTACATGATGCATGTTAACAATGTAATCCAATACAAGTCATTACCAAAAGAAAAAAATATGACCAATGATTCATTAATAATGCCCAAAGACCAATACCACTAAACAATAATAATCTAAAATCTAAGAACTAAGCAAATGTCTAAACAAAAAACCTAAAGAGTCTATTACAAAACTCCACTGGTCACTACCAATATCCATTATTCAAACACCACAATGTTGTCAGGAATTCTGATGAAATACTTAAAAAATGATATTATTTACCTTTACATATATCTTGGATTACAACATTGGAAAAAGCACCCATGTTCCAAAGAAGGGCATGAGTTATAATTAATATTATGTTTTCCTCAAACGGTAACCCTACACACACCTCTAGGATAGAACAATAATCACAATTTATATAATAAGGTTGTAATGTAAATAAATAGAATCAAAATTAACAAAAATTCATTCAAATCCTTATCCAAAACAATTCATCCCAGTCATCACAATTCCAATGCAAGAAGCGCAACCTATCGTAAACGATTCCATATTGGTGTAACCAAAATTATTTGGCGTGATCACATGCCTACCAAAACCCTACTCAAAAATTTACACATATGATTGGTGTTACCATTGACATTGAAACATCATGTCCAACCCTGTCTCCTTTTAATAGTTGTACATCACGCCCACATCCTTTTGACATTGGTTATTCACACACACAATCCATCCCTTCCCAACCATGCATAACCACATAATCCAACAACCATGCCAATTTCATTTTCCTAAACCACAATAACAATTCAATTAATAATATCCAAACACAACAATAAATTATGGATGTCTACAATTCCAACAACACGCCACATCCTGTCAATAACTCATCTATTTATTTAAAACACCCTTAGACCATTTTCTATACCAAACCACATTTCAATAAAACATATTTTTTATTGATAAATATCATTTATAAACAGTTTTACATAAATAAACTAAAACACCAATTTTAAAATCAACATTGAAAAATTAAACAACAAATACCCTTTCTCAAAATAAAACTCATTCCCCTCCCCCAAATCCCTAATTCATAACAAAATGTATCCCCGACAATAATTTACTATCATAATCACAATAATTTTAAAGAAATTACCTTTAATATGAAATTATTCATTCTAGTTATATAAAAATAGAGATGATAGACAAGACACCAAATCTAGGGCTTTGGATAAATGAACTAAATTCACAACGACACACCGTATCTAGGTGAAATAGCTATAAAAACTCCTTAAACAATTTTTTCTAACATAACACAACCCAACTCTCATCATTTTAAGAAACAATTACCCTACTCATACATACGATATATGTAGGTCTAGAAAATAAATAGAGGGGGATATGAAAATTTAACAATAAACCACGAAACAACCCTGAGAGGATTGTACTAAAGAATAACCACCTTAAATCCCTCATGAAACCCATTTGATTTTCATTCAAAATGAGTGGGAGAGGCCTCATAACCTTTGAGAATATGAAATAATGAATGAGGTTCATATGTTATAACAAATTAGTGATTTAGAGAAAATTGGGATTTATCTTTTATTTAAAAATCCTCTTTTTAATGCCTCACATGGTTAACTCACGCGGTTAGACAACCTGTACGCTAATCGAGTAAATGTTACAGTCACAATGGGTTAACTATATGGTTTCCTCCAATGTTTAGATAAACCATGAACTAAACATGTGATATCCCACTACCTCCTGTAGCATGGTTACCTATGATTGTTTCACGGTTTACACTCACCATGCTCAAACCATGCACCCCTTGAAAAGCTTCCAAACCATCCCAAAACCCTTCTGAATTCTACCAATCACTATCCAACAAAATTAAACCAGTGAAAATTCATAAAAAAATATTAAATATATCTTACTAGGGGTAATAAAAATTCACAAATAAATTGATCAATATATTTACCCCTTAAAACCAGTATTTACTGTGATATTAATAATACATTTTCATCAACCTAGGATATTCATTCGATTTAGAAACATGTTTATTCCATATCCCTTTCTCACACACGATTGTAGGAGCCCATATATGACCATAGAAATAATGATTACCATTTATATAGAATTAAAATTTTAATGGAGGCTCCCCTCTATATATGATGCCCTCATTGATATTCCCTATAGATCATATATTTACTCCTCCATATCTTATTCACAATTGATGGAACAATAGAGGATAGTGGAAGAGTCACTTGACTCTAAGATAGTAGAACATTGAGACACATATCTAAAAAAAGTGATATAAAATTACACCCATAAAAATATTTTCAAATTACCTAAGCCTTTGTATTCTTATAATAGGTCTCATAGATGATTTTTACCTTTTTAGTAGAATATGTAAACTAAATATAAAAAGAATACATATAATCAATATATCTACCTTTGATAAGGGTTTTGGTCCCATTGATAAATTATGTTCTTCCAGATCTTGTGAACAATGTAGACCATAAATATATCACCCATTAAATTATGTCACCATCATCTCAAATAGTAATCAACTTCACCTATATCTATATCAAGAATGGAAAAATTGTTCTCATGATAACTCATTTCTATGGAGCCATAACCAACCACTTGTTCCTCTTGCATCATAACTTCTCCCTAAACAAATCACCATGGGTTGAAAAACACCATACACTTAATAAATAGGTTATATATGGTAATGATAGGTGATAATGATATCCATAAATTCAATTATTTTAAATAATTATCATAATTATTTTGGAAGAATTGATCTACCTCTATATTTTCCAGACAAGATATCGGTGCTGCCGGTTAGGAGATGTCCAAGATGAATCCACGATAATACCATGACACAACTAGAAATATCTGAATATTTATGACATTATTGATTCAATGTTAATATAACATAATATCAACCTTCATTGGGTCTACAACATATATAAACTCTGTGTTAACTTTTCCTAAAAATATAACTTTTTCAATCCTAAAATAACTTTTAGTAAAATTGGTATATAACTGATGTAATCATAGCCTAATCAAGAAGATTTCTCAATGTTTAGAATAATTTTTTCTGGACAAGGATTATATCAGTGTTTAATAAAATAAACCTACCAGAAACTAATCTAGTGTCTAATAGAATTTCTATTTCTTCAATTCAATGTGTACTCTTGGTGTATCAATCATGTCAACTGATATTTCCATGAAATCATAAAATACATACATGCTCCTTAAAGTAGTCTAAAAAATATCTATGATCTCACACTGAACTGATGGTTCCCTGACCTCATGTAAGACATTGAAAAAATCTAGGGACCTATCAACTATTTGAACAGATCTCCAATGTGTGGAAGGGGATTAATGTTCTTGAAGATCATCTGGTTCAACCTCTGGTAATCCACACATAAGGGAACAGTTCCATCATCATTCTAAGAAAATAAGAAAGGATAACCCCATGGGGAAAAACTAGGTCATATAATCACCTATTCCATTAGATACACCAACTAAACAGTGATATCCTGAAGATCCCCTAGTTAGATCTTATAGGGTAGAATGGAATATGTTTTATCTCCATCAAACATCTTGATAGTGAAAAAAATCTCCCACTCTGGTGAAAAGCAAAAAAATCTTCAGGAAATACATCCTAAAATTAGTTGACCTCTATAATAAATACATTAGGTTGTGACATTCCATTATCCATAACAAGTCTTGGAACATGGTCCACGATATTGAACAATTTTCATTGAATTATTCATGAATGTCTTACCTGATGATCCCATTCACCTGAATAGAAATAGATTTCACTATGTATAGATAAAAAGTTCACTATAAATTGGTAATATATGATAAAATCATCAAACATAATTAGCTGATTCAGAGAAAAATAAAATAAAATCCAACAATTTATAGTAGAAACAAATCTTATTGAAATTTTCAACCCCAAATATCAAGGGGAAAAATATTATAGTGTTTGTTAATCTCTAATAACACCCCCAACAGTTAATCAATAGTAAAAAGAAATAGGATATTTTTATATACTAAAAAAATATGTTACTCAATTTAGAATATATAATGGATTTTGATTCACCAATATAAAATATAACATAGGAATGGGTGGATTCTATATGAATTATACCTATGGAAAAGGAAGGTCATGAGACAGGACAAGTAGAATTATACTACACTGAATAATGGTACCCATCACATCTACCTTGGTCTCTATCAGGACAACCCTACAGTGCTCCTTCATATATATATATATACATTCATGTTTTGGGTTATCATACCCTCTAACATTTCCTAGGATAATGGTTGAAGTCTAGATACCTGTCTGCAATAGTGTATATGTTTCCCTCCCAAACTATGGTGTCTACTGTTATCCTCCAACTCCAATAAATTTATATGTGATCATTCAAAAAATTTCATGGTGTCCCATATTACAATAATCATGACACTTTACTAAATAGAAGGGATGTAGATATATATTTTGGAAAACCTTCCAAAAAGACAGTACATAACCTTAATATGGTTGAAATATAGTATTCTAAATCATATTATATTCTTCCCACCACATTCCTGGTGGAAATGTTAAAAGAGATGTATCATGCTACCTAAGGAGAAGCTCATTGATCATTGTACTATAAATACTTTCCCACCACTATGGTTCTCCATCATGATCCCATCAATTATGATAGTCTAATTTATTAAGAATGAGATTTTATTCGAGAGTATTATTTTAAACTATTGTATTAATTCATGGTGAATCCCATCCTAGATTCACTTCTCCCTTTCAATTTCACCGCCTTCCATAAAATAACCAAAACGATGTAGGATGGTAAAATAAAAATAATAGTACATCAAAGTAATTCCCCCATGTGTCTGGTGCACAAACTAACATTCCATTTTCTTCCTATGATTATCTGGACATAATATACTCAATAAATATTCCTCAAGGACTCTACAATAACACCTCATACATTCCATCATACACTACAATGCTCCTCTAGAGCTAGGCAAGTCCCCTTATTATACAAGGAATAAGAATCACCCTCATATCATCAGTTGTCTCTAGTTAAAATTATATCTCCTTAAAGGGATCTATCCAAAACCTTAATACATATGGGCCTCCATACCCATTTAATGTGGGTAGGTTCAGTAAAAGAAGCTCCCTAATCATCTTAAAAGTAAAAGGGATGATACGATTTGTTTCCCACTCCTTGGATCTCATGACTATAACGACCCATCCCTCGGGGTCCACGTCGTGACATCCCCATGCATGCCTTCCATATGAAAGGGGCTGGAGACTATCACCAGAAAGGTGTATCCCTATAATGGGAAGGCATTGACTTTTGAACCTATAAAGACACACAGTCCATGAACACAACAAGATGTAATACAAAGTTAACTACTTTAGTAAAAGTGTGATGAAACTAATGGGGGCCAGAATACAAGGCCAAATGAAAAGTATAAGTACTAATGGAAAGTAACAAATAGCTCCTAAATCTTCCACCGAGGATCATACTTGATGGGTTGGTACAGCTCATGGTCAGTAGTCACTACGTCATGTCCGGCCAAATGGTCCACTTCTAAGTATCATACAGTCCTGGCTCCCTCAGCCTCAGTCAATGTTTTTTGTCTTCTTCACAAGACACAACATGGTGCGGGCATCACCAATGCATGGGTGAGTATAATGTTAATCAATAGGGTCCTCGAGACCCCCGTAGGTCTCCTAGAGTCCAAAAAAGGAAATATTACAAAGAAAGACCACAACATCAAATCATGAATCTATAGACATCAACTCTACTTAGGTATATGCCCATACATATACATATGTTTTCAAGACATAACCATCTCATACACAAGGGAAAAATACCACAAAATTAACACCACGAAGGTAGAAGTACCACTTATGTAACAACACAAAGATATAAATTCCACATAGGTAACACAAGGAGATAGAATTACCAGACAGGTAACATCACGATGATAACACCACAGAGGTGGAAGTACCACATAAGAAACACCATGAAGGTAGAAGTACCACATAGGTAACACCACGGAGATTACTCAACAAATGTAACACCATAAAGGTAACACCATGAAGGTAACACCACGAAGATAAAAGTACCACACATGTAACACCACAATGATAGAAGTACCACACATGTAACACCATGATGATAACAACACGAAGGTAGAAGTACCACACTGGTAACACAACAAAAATATTAGCACCACACAGGTAACACCAAAATGATAGAAGTACCACATAGGTAACCCCAAGAAGGTATAAGGGCCACACAAGTAATGGAAGGAAGATAGAAGTACCACATAGGTAACACCAAAAATATTGAAGCACCACACATGATACATCACAATGTTATAAGAAACACACAGGTAACAAAACTAATGTAGAAGTCCCACATAGATAACACCATGATGTTTACATGATGAAGGTTAAAGACTCATCTCACATCAAGTATAATTTAAGCATAGAAGTACAAAGGATTTGTCATAATATAAATCATCTGATTTTGTTTTGATCACTGCTTTGGACCCACACATGATCGATAGGTAACTAACCCCTACAGTCCCAAACTAGATTTGACCCACATATGATCAACATTTAACTAACCCACACTGACTCACACATGATCTGACCCACATAGGATCGGTATGCACTGACCTGGACCGGATCGCTAAGCGCAGACCCACAGAGGATCTGACCCACAGAGGATCTGTATGCGCTGACCCACATAGGATCACTTAGCATTGACCCACACTGAATCTAATAGATGTAGAACCACCCAGGATGAATGTTCTTTCATCACGTTACAACCAACCACATGATTCCTCACACTCGATGCACTCGAGTTCTGTAGAATCTTCCCCTCGAGTTATCGGTCATACCTCAACCGCCACTACGATCCCACATGGGAGTATCCCAATGGTATACTATGTTGTAAGGGTTAAAATGTGATAGACGGTGCGTCTATCAGACTCCTAGTCTGTTTGTTATAAGCGTTTTAGTTTTGAGGTTCCGGTTGTATTTGGGATCGATCCAACCCGGCCATACTCCAACTGTCTCCCAAACTAATGTGGAGAAAATACAAAGGACCTTCCCAATCCAAGGATCCCAGTGATATATATTGTTCATCAAATAAACATCTGGTTCTCAAGACATGGCCCTTTAGTATTTTTTGGTCTTGTAGGGCACGAGTCTGGGATGACCCGTTCTGACTGACCTGGCCCAGCACATCCCGCAAGGGGGGTAACCCGGCCTGGAAGGGGGTGGCCCGCAATGGGCGGCCCAGCCCGCCAAGGGGGCTCAGAAGGGGGAAGCCCGAAAAGGGAGGCCCGCGGAGAGGCGACCTAGTCACGTGAGCCATGGCCCACGGTGCTCCCGAGTTGGAAAGGGGGTAGAATTTACCACAGTATACCAAATGCCACGGAGGCCGTTCAGCTTTGTGAAATGACGACACCATGTGGGCATCACTTGGTCACCGTGGAACTTGCCGGGTAGGTGCAGGTTCTGCCTCCATGATTTCTTTGGCCGCTGACCTCTACTCACAGGCGGCGTACTGGTCGCGCCGCCTCTCGTTCCATGACTGGTTGATGTGTCGGCCACCTCCTCTGACTGCCATTGCAGAGGAGCCGCACCCCCTTGCTCACCAGCGGCACACGACGGTGCACCACATACCATTCGCGGCCAGCTGGTTCCGGCCGCTCCAATGATCGGTGTGGCTTAGTGCTGCATCATCCTCTTGCGGCATGCGTCAGCGCGCCACCACCTTCGTAGCTGGTTGGGACCGCCATGCCGGTGATCACCAACAGAGGGTGCAAGGGTATTAATGTAGCAGGGAGTTTGGATAGGTTTTTTTTGGAATGTTCCCTCCGCATTAGCTCATAATCGTGATAAGAAATAAAGTGGTTCAATAATTTCACTTGAATTTTAAACAAGAATCAAACCCCTACCCCAAGTTTTTTTAGTGCCTACGAGCTTGATAAAGGGGGTTTTTGTTTTCCATCTTCCATAAATATCATCCAATGACGTCGCTCGATCGTCAATCTTCAGTTCGGGGATTCGGTGTCACTTGTGACCAATCACTGGAACCGGCTGTGTCCTCCATGGGTTTGGAATCTCGGCACATGGTCAGCACTTCATTTCATGTCGATGTAGTGCTGATACCCCTCCCTAAGCTACATATAAATAAGAGAGTGGGAGGGTAAGTAACGTCTTTTGGAATTAATGGTGGATCATTAATTAGGATTCTTTCCAATAACTCAACTTTGTTGTTAGGTAGATTGAAGGGTCAATCCATTTATTGGGTTGACAGATCACTGGCCCCACATTGTTGTTTGTCCATTGGAGGGAAAAAATCATAATTAAATAAGTTATTTTTATTATTTTTTAAGAAGGCCCAAAACATATGTTTTTTTCTATACCTCTGTGGACAATGTGAAGCATCCCTTAAGAGAAAATTGGTGCTATTGATTCAACAATTCCCTCATATTATTTAATCCGAGCACCGCTTCCAATGTTAATCAATGATGCTCTCCCATTTTCTAAACCTACTTAAAAATAGTTCAGAAAATTATTAACATTCTCCCTCAACCCATGATGGTCGAGGTTAGGCTCTGCCTAAAGGAAACACGTCCCAACGAACTCAAAATTACTCTAGATTTTCAATCAGATTTACCATTAAGAAGTTATATATTTTACAATAAAATAATTTTCAGTTAATTATTTTATTTACTGAAAAATACTAACTTTTATTGGTGGATCGCATTGTCCATTGTTAGTATCATTATAAGGAAAGAATACCCTCACAATTTAAATGGTGGTCATGGATTTTTAATCTGATTTACCATTCATTATTTATAACCATTTTAAAAATAAATTAATTTTATTTAATTATTTTATTTATGGTTATTCTATTTTCTGGTCTTCCCACTAGAGGCATTCACCCACTAAAAATATGTCATGTCTATGGTAAAATTTCCATCCTAAATGCAACAAAGCCCTCATATTTCTGATCAGGGAAACTTTTTAAGAGTTATTCCCTTTATTTACGAAAACTACTTATGCACGCTAATTAAAGATTAATAAAATATCAATGGATCATTTCGGCTCTCTGGGCCTCAAAATCACGCGACATTAGATTTCACGGTATCAAAATACTTCCATATAATAAAAAAATTACATGGAAAAGCCAGGTCTTTATTCTCTCCACACCTTAAGGCTTTTCATCCCCAAAAGCAACAACATAGACTAAGGGAAAAAATGGGGGTACTGAGCATGAATCTGATCCTCTTGATCCTATGTTCTCTCCTGGAGGTTCCCATGCTGCCAAAAAATATGCACCAGAGGTATTGACCACCCACGAAGTACCCACTCCTTTTGATCCTCAATATCTATTGGAACCTCCGTAAACGTCTCCCCATCATCAAAGTCCAGCTCTCCATGGTTGATGATGTGAGAAGCGTCATGAATGTATCTCCTCAACTGGGATATGTGGAAGATGTTGTGAACCCCCTCCTACTGCGATGGAAGTGACAAGTGGTATACCACCTCATTAATCCTATGAAGTATCATAAATGGTCTGATAAACCACGGTGAAAACCTGCTGCCTTAGCCAAATTTTTGTAAACCTCGTCAAGGTAAGACACATAGGAAGACATGGTCTCCCTCTTTGAACTCAAAAGGTATCTACCTACTGTCATCATATGACTTATTCCAACTCTGTGTAGTCTTCACTTACTGACAAGTGAGGCACCGTGATACAATCTCTACCACTGGTTCCTTCATACGTTTCCCCAATTATTGATGGAAGAGGTCCTGGTACATCTTCACCACTCGAAGATGTACCGTGAAACGGGATTTATGGATCTCCATCAACACCTCCTCCCGAAGAATAACTAGTACCATGGTACGTCCTCTGATGAGGATGAAATGCGTCCAAACTTAAAAAAATTCTCCAGGAGACCGTACTGAGGATATCTGAGCACGTCAGGCTTCACAGTGAATGTCCCAAGCTGTGCATCCCAAATTTTCTAATGAATTGGGGGAGTGAAAGACCTATACTGGAGGCATTATTCTCCATCCTTATACATGATTGATATCCACATCGTGACTAGCTTCTCTGATTCCTCACTCAGTATATGTAGACTATACCTCTTATCGAGTGCGTCTGCTACCACGTTCCCTTTCTTAGGATTATTGAATATCTCAAGGACATAGTCGTGGATAAACTCTTGCCATCATCGCTATTTTTTCTCATTAAATATCTACTGACCCTTCTCCACCCATAGGGAAGTATCCCCCTTCTTTATCAAAGTGGTCAAGTGTGTCACAACCCAAGAGAAGTCTGGTTAAAAATTCTTGTCGTACCAAGCCAATGTGGATGTCCCTCTCCCTTCAAGGAAGTAATACTAGAAAAATATTTTGAAAATATTTCCCCACACTATACCACTCCTGTTGGGAATAGAAAACTCAAAAATCCAGTTTTCACAAGTCTAAGGCTGGCTGACTCAAGAGTGATCAGCTTCACCATCCATTGCATGAGTTTAACCAGTACTAGATGGGATTCATTATTTTTGCTGACCATAGAAAACCCCATTTCAATATTGTAGATAAAACAATTTTTTTTTATAATACAGTCATCCTGAGTATGAACTAGAGATGTCCAATCCATACCCAAACTAACTTTGTAAGGCCTCGATGCTGCCACCAAGAGGTTCCAACTGAAACTCTCACCTCAAGGGTCAGATCACACTATCGGCATAAGTGAGATTATATTTTCTCCTCCAAATGGTATCTACAGACGTAAGTGTCTAGTCAATTATTTAACAAAAACTCTAGGTATTGAAAAATGATTTCTAGGAAAAATGAATGATTAGATTCTATGTATATTAATACAAAAGCTAGTAGTAGACACATACCATACCTCTAATTGTTCCTGGAGCCCTTGGGTCACACTTCTTGACAACATGTAGCATCTCCCTTCCCCCATCCTCCTTCACCCTAATCCTTGGGGGGACCACATTGAGGTGTTGGTTGTAACATGTCAAAATGTATACCACCTAATGATGCTCTCCTATCTCTACTTGCGATTTTTTTCCCTGGAGATTCATATATCCCTATCACTTCCTCATCCAGCAACATTTTACATGCCCAAGTCTCTGAGATTGGTGTCAGTTTCCTGCCTACCCACTGTTAACATTCACTGCATACATCTGCTCAGCCAAAGACTATTCAACCCCAAACGATCTCTCTAGCACCTTAACATATGTAGGAATATATAGAGTAATTGTGCTTTCTCAGATGTCCCTAAACACACCTTGCTCAGAGGTCCGAGCCATTAGGATCTGACAATACAACAATCATCAAGTACCTTGGATGGTTTGTATGCCTGGATGAATACGCAACTACCTATGTGTCATCCTTCTGAAGTTGTAGAATCTCAAGGGAACACTCATCCCATAGCTCTTTATGGAAAGAGGCCCCCTTCTCCGAGGAAGGTTCTGTAGGTTGTCCAAAGAATAAGTCAACTCTTCACAAGATTAGGGTAACATAATCCCTATCATTGTCCTCTTGATATAGGTAGAAGGCTCTCTACTAGGACCAAAATTGGATCAAATGGTGCCCTGGCTAGATGGATGCTCGGTCACCTTTTCAAGCCAGTCCTTAACCGCCTGTGTGTCGGGCTCACTTCGGAACCTGAGGGGCATCTGATTCTAAAACACCTGTAAGGAACTAGCCCTACATGTGTTCTCTACCAGTACTCCCTGTTGTAACTTTTGACCAATGGGCAGTGGTATAGCTGGTACACCACCCGAAGGTGCTAACACCGAAAGACGACCATTGACCGAGGCCTCAACGCTCGGTGGCCTGTCATCGTGTACTCTCTCGGGGATCCTAGTTAGATATCTATGCGGCCACATCCTGATAAGGAACAGGTTAACCATGGTCATTATGTTAGACTTGGTTATCTAACCTAAAAGAAACCAAGGTAAAAAACTTCCAAAAACACAGGAAATCAGTGTTTCTGTGCACAGAGTTGAAAATCAGAATTCATGTTCTTGTTGTACGGATATGTCGACAGCCGCACAAACATTGGATTTCCCAAACTAAAAAACACACTCATAAAACATGACAATATTTCCACATAGAATAGATCAAAGTACTAGTTCTTTGGTTGAATCGACTCCTCCGTAAGAACTTTTTCACGAACCGTCCCACAGGGCTCGTACCGTGACTACACTAAGCTTGCCTCTAATAGGCCATGGGATGGAAACTTTCACTGAAAAGGCGTGTACGCAAAACAGAAAGGTATTGCCTTTTATAAACTTTAGAGACACACAGTACATGAACAAAACAAGAAGCAGTATAAAGTATACTATTAAAGTAAAAGTGTTCTGAAAGTAAAGGGGGTCGGAAAACAAGCCCAACTGAAAAGTAAAAGTACAACTGAAAAGTGAAAAATATCTCATGGATCGTCCACTAATGATCCTACCTAAACGGTAGGTACATATCACGATCAATAATCATTACGTCATGTCACGCCAAATGGTCCACCTCCAAGTATTGTCTGGTCCCAACTCCCTCAGCCTCGGTCAATGATGTATGTCTTCTGCAAAAGACACAACTAGGTGCAGGTTTAACCCATGCAGGGGAGAGTATAACACTACTCAGTAGAGTCCCCGAGACCCCAGTAGGTCTCCCATATTTCCACAATGGAAATACCACAAAGCAAGACCTCAATATAAAAACACGAAGAAATAAATATCAACTCTACTTAGGTATATGCCCATACATATACCTAAGTTATTAAGACATAAAAATCTCATACACGTGGGAAGAATTTCACAAAGGTGACACCACGAAGGTAGAAGTACAACATAGACTACACCACGAAGACATTTGTACCACACAAGTAACACATGAATATAGAAGTACCACACAGGTAACACCACGAAGATAACAATATGATGGTAGAATTACCACATAAGCAACACCATGAAGATATAAGTACCACACAGGTAACACCATGAAGATAAAACCATGAAGGTAACACCAAGAAGGTAACACCACGAAGATAGAAGTAGAACACCGGTAAAACCATGAAGATAGAAGTACCACACAGGTAACACTACACATATAACACCACGAAGGTAGAAGGACTGCACAAGTAACACCACACAGATAGAAGCAACACAAAAGTAACACCATAAAGATAGATGTACCACACATGTAATTCCACAAAGGTAGAAGTGCCACACATATAACACAACAAAGATAAAATAACCACATAGGTAAAAAAAAAGATAGAAGCACCACATAGGTAACACCACAAAGATAAAATTACCCCACAAGTAACACCACAATGGTAGAAGTACCACCCAGGTAAGACCACGATGATAACACCACCAATGTTAAAGAATCAGCTCCCACTAGTTATAACTTAAACAAATAAGTACACATGACTAGTCGTAAGGTAGATCATCTTATTCTTTTAGGATCATGACTTATAACCCACACATGATCTATAGGTAACTATCCACCACTGACCCACACAGGATTTATAGGTAACTAACCCCCACTGACCCACACAGGATCTGTCCCACACATTATCGGTATGCATTGTCCCACATAGTATCATTGAGCACAGACCCACATAAGTTCTTACCCACACAGGATCTGTATGCGCTGACCATCATAGGATCATTGAGCACTAACCCACACCGAATCTGATATATTCTTACCCACATAGGATCAATGTTCATTCTTCATGTTACAACTAGCCACAAGATTCCTAGCACTAGGTGAGCTCGAGTTCTGTAGAATCTGTACCATGATATATCGGTCGTACCTCAACTGCTGCTATTCTTCACAAGGGAGGAACCCAAAAGCCTGATATGTCGTAAGGGTTCTTACGCAATAGATGGTGCATCTATCGGATGCCCGATCTGTGAGTTGTAAGTGTTTTACTTCCGAGTGCCTGGTTGGATTTTGGTTCGATCCAACCCAACCTCCTCCAATGGCCCGAAGGACTTAATTTTTTTATTGATTGATAATCCACCTTTTAAGGGATTAGGTGGAACCCTATTACATGCCCGTAGGCCATTTTTTAGGAACTCATGCCCATAGGAACAAACATACCATACAACCCAGACAAACAACTTGGAACTTGCTCTTCCCCAATATATTCATCTTGGAAATCAGCTCTTCACCTCCGCATGGCTGTTCGGCTAGGAATTCCCGTGCATGCACAGGCTTGTCCCGATGGCAGGTGCCATACCCTCTCATTCTTGCAATCCGTTATCTCATGCTGTGGTGAAAGATGATCCAACCCAACCATACTTCAACTATCTCCAAAACTAATGGGAACTATTCCCATTTTACCCTCTCAATCCAAGGATCTCAATTCCATAGACGGTTCATCAACCATATGTCCGGTTCTCACGATATGTCCCTTTAAGTGTTTCTTGGTCCGGTGGGGCTCAGGTCCAATCCAACCCAGTCAGACTGACCTAGACTGCCCCGGTCTGGACTGGGCCGTGATGGGCTCGGCCTACTGGGCTGAGTTCTAGCCTGGCCCGCATGGGGGAATCCCATAAAGGGGCCCCCGCAAGGGCAGATTGTTGGCCAAGCGGCCCGACCGTGTGTGATGCGACCTGCATGGGGGCGGCCTATGGTCCGCCCCTACTGGCATGAGGGGAGTGTTTCCCCCCAATAAACCGAATGTCCAAGAGGCTATTCATCTTTGTGAAATGGCAGCACCATGTGGGCATTGCTCGGTCGCTACAAAACCAGATGGTTTAGGGCAGGTTCTGCCTCCGTCGCGGCATCGGCCGCCACCCTCTACTTGTCGGTGGCACGCTGGTCGCACTGCCGCCCCTTCCATGGAAGACCGATGTGTTAACCACCTCCTCTAACCGCTGCAGCTGATGAGTTGCGAAGCCTTTATCTCTGGAAGTGAACAACAATGCAGGGAACCTCCTCTGTGTTCGGTCAGTTTTGGCCACTTCGATGACCGTCATAGCTTAGTGTCTTAACCTCCTCTTGAAGCGTGCTTCGTCGCGGAGCCTCCTTCGTATCAGGTTGGTGCCGCCGTGCTGGTTGTCTTCCACCGAGGGCTCAAGGGTAGAAAAATAGTAGAGGTTTCGGTCCAGATTCATTTTTCTCACGCCCTCCGCGTTAGCTCATAATCACGTGGGAGGATAAAGGGGTTCAATAAAATTAATAGAATTTTAAACAAGAATGAAACCCCTACCTGATGTTGTTGGAGAGCCTCAACACTTGAGGAAGGGGATCTTTGTTCACCATCCTCCGTAACTGTCCTCCAATGATGTTGCTCGATCGTTGATCTTCAGTTTGAGGTTTCACTATCTCATATCACCGCATGCTGGAACTAACACCGTCCTCCAATGGTTTGGCATCTCAGTAAATGGTCATCCCTTCATTGCTTGGTGACGAAGTGAAAATACCCCTCCCTAAGCTCTATATATAAAGGAGAGGGGGAGGGTAAGTAATGATGTTGGGAATTATTGGTGGCTCATTAAATATAAATCTTCCTAATTCCTCACCATTGTTGTTACTTAGATTGACAGGTTAATCCATTTATTGGATTGATACACTGGTGGCCCCACATTGCAGTTTTTCCGTTGGAGGGAAATAAATTAAATAAAAATTAACTATGTTATTTTTGTTATTTTTTAAAAATCCACAAACTTAACTTTTTTTCTAGACCTACTGATGTTAATGTGATGCCTCCATTAAGTAAATCTCGACACTGTAGATTCCACAGTGCCCTCAGATTTTCTAATATGAGCACAGGTTCAAAAGATAAAAAACACTGCTCGCTTGTTTATATAATGTACCAAAATAAAGTTCAGAATATTATTAATATTCACCCCAACCCGCACCAGAAGAGATTAGGCTCTGCCTAAGGGAAACACATCCCAATTAACTCAACCATACTCTCAAATTTTCAATCTGAGTAACTGTTTAGATTTTTTGGATTTTAGAATAAAATAATTATCACTTAATTATTTTATTTGCTGTTAAAAAAACTAACATTCACGGGTGGCCCACACCATCCAATGTTAGTATCAGTCTAAGGAATGAATATCCTCACGGGTTCAGCGGTGGTCTCATATTTTCAATCTGAGATACCGCTCATGAGATATATATATATATAAAATAATTTTATTTTTGTATTTTATTTACGGTTATTCCATTTTGGGTTTTCCCATTGGAGGCCAGCGCCGACTAACCTTATGTCACGTCTTGGGTAAGCCCTCCATCCAGAACGTAATTGTTTCCTCATATTTCTAATCAGGACAACCATTTATGAGATATTCAACTTTTTCAGGAATACTTCTTACACACACTAGTTAAAGATTAACAAAACATCGACAGATCATTCTGGGAACTCCGGGCCTCAAAATCATGCGCCGTCATATTTCACGGTCTCGAAAAAATTCCATATAATTAAAAAAATTACATGGAAAATAAGGATCTTTAAATGACTCAAAGGAAACTATCATGGATATTATGTTCCATTTCATTTCAAAATGTGACAATAGGTTCCAATTCCATTATGTGGGGTGTGAAGTCCTTATATATCTCCCATCATTCAGCTAGAAGAATAAAAATATATATTCATCTCTATAGTTTGGGACACTCCCAAACAAACAGGGTTTGAATCATACTCCTTCTCAAAAGGGAAATGAATGAAAATATATTGACATTGTTATAAGGTCACATTAAATGATTTAATTATATGTGAATCAAATAGTTATAATATATTAATGTTATTCTATTTATATGAAACATCATGTAATTTATTATATAACTAACAATGTTTTAAAAATGTATATTACATTAATTTAGTTTAAAATTCATAACAATATGAATGTAATGAATAATGACTATAATAGTATAGTGTCATTGGTAATGTGGACCAAAATATTCTAACATTCTGAATGTTTATCATGAATTCCCAAAAAGATCATAAAATTTTATGATCCTGCATAAAACATCTATTTATAACATGGGAAAAGGAAATATATGAAACAATGAGATCATTTTCTCAGCAATGTTAAATAATGGTAATACATAATCATATCATCAAGATAAGGGTATGATAACATGAAAATACCATTTATATGTCATACCTAACATATAAAAAATCATACAGAAGAGTTGTGGTGTATGATTGGTATACCATAATACATGAATCATAAGGTAATGAAGTGAATTCTCCATGAGAGAATAACATAGGAATAGGGCATTTAATTGTTGTAGACACATAAACATATGAAATGTTTTCCATATTATTCAGGGATCACATACAACAGCAATATAGTGGAATGGAATAAATCCACAAAACATCTTATAAGCAAGGTTCATTCCCAATACCACCTTAGTATTCAGGGAACACTCCCGAGACCATATTAATAGTCCTCATTCACTACCAATACAATCATAGTGGAGAAGTCCATTACTAAACCAGGTTCACTTCCCTTTCCATCCAGGACTATTTCATGAGATATAAATCATTACCCAATTAATTGGAGGTAAATATAATTCTCACCCATAACATACTGAAATTATATATACATGATTCTCATGATAATAAAACATTAATCATATCATGACCCATAAAGCTAGATGTGTTTCATAGAGATCATATCATAACCCAATATATTAAATTGGTATCATAATAATTTATTCATATCATAACCCGGGGAATATATGTTGGTTTAATTATTATTTTATCATATAAGAACATGTGTAAGGAAGTGGGTTTCATAAATGTTTTATCATGGTAAAACTCATTTAAGAGAAACAGGTTTCATAAATAACTTGTCATACTAAAAATAAATCATTCAATGAAAGGATATGAATGTATTATTTGGATCATATACATGGTAACACATAAACTATATCAAAGTTTGTTATCATAGATAGAGAAGAATTTGGGATGAACACATGGTGGATTTCATAAAGAAATAACCATTCTTTTAAAATCTTTTTCTTAAGATATAAAAAAATTCCATATCCAATTATTTCAAAATGAAATTAAAAACTATTTTATTAAGAATTAAAAATAACTTAAAATATTTCTTGAAAAGAAACTCCTTTTTACAGAGAAGATTTATTTTAAAATATAAAACATTTTTAAAAACTTTTTCTCTGAAAATATCATTGAGTACTTATATGGGAAACATTGAAAAACATTTATCAATCAGTTTAAATATATATTATTTAAAATAGTTTTTTCAAAAAACATTATATAAAACATAGAAAATATGATTTAAATAATCTTGTGGTCATGATGTAACAGAATTTAATACTTGACATATATGTAAAAATAAATATTCTTTTCAAGCTTTTGCTATGATTTAAATGATCCATGATCATATAAATAATTATTTTCTTTAAATATATTTTGTAAAATGGTAAATAATTGGAAAAAACGCATTTTAATAATCATAGGATTACAATAAAACATTTTTGACAATATTTTTAGAAAACATGGTCTTGAAAGAAAACATATTTCTGACCAAAATATTGAAATAATGTCATATTTTTATAAAATTATTTTATAATTTAAATTATGTACCAATTAGTGGAAAAAATATACAATTTCATGATGATATCATGAAGTACTATGGTATAACAAAATTCATGAAATTATTTTGGATATTTATCATAAAATATCATAAATGGATGTATAATTATAAAGAATCTCATTAATGTTGGAGATTTTAACAGTAATCTCTTACCAGTTTTGTAACATTGAATCATAATCTCTAGAAAATAAAAAATTAAATGAAGATTAAAATATATTGAAAATAAAGAAACTAATTATATAACATGTCAATGGGTAATTATATATACATCTAAAAATAATATAGGTTTATAAATTAAAAAGTATCTCAAAGAAGGATAATTGAGGAAAATTTCCTTTACCAATTTGGAATCATTTGAACTGTAAACCTCATGAAAGATAGATCCTCAAATAGATATGTAAAAAAATAAGGAAAATAATACAATAATAAATTCATGGGTTTTATATATACAGTGTATAAGAATGATGTGGTGAATATACCATACGTTGAAATAAATAAAAAAGTAAGGTGAAAATCCTTTAATTTAAGTCTCAAATTCTGTCATACATGATCAAACCAAATGTATTATAAATATAAGTTTATTATAAATAAATTAATAAATCATATTATTATATATCATGCCATATATGATATTGTTATCACATTATATTACTTTATTATTAACAATTTTGTTATAATCTTATGTTTCAGGTAATTACCACTCTGTCTATTGTACACGTTTTGAATTTTAATTCAATATCCAATTAAATAGGTCATGATTAAATTACCTCTATAATTTTAAACCAGATATAAATATCATAATTTTTTATATATATTTGTTTATATAAACCAATAAAATTTAGTGATTGGAAACAAAATACAATGTTGATGGATACAGTTGGTCGTACGTATGCATGAATTATGTTTCTATTTTTATATCTTATTGAATAAATGAAATTAAATGAGAGATATATATATATATATAAATATTATCATAAAAGTATAAATATTATGTAATATATATCACATATTTTTTGTAAAACCTTGCTTAATATATTTCATGTATAATGTGATTGAACCACATCACTTTGTGATGTGGTAGTATGATTTACTTGTGAACGACATTATCACATTACCACAAAATGGAAATCATGAAGTTATGTATTATATAAAAATTATATAATATTAAAAATTTATCAGATATATATATATCATATATTAACTATAAATCTATAAATATTCCTAACCTTTTATGATGTTAATGGAAGAACGAATGATATTTGGTTTGTGAGGCAATATACGAATGTACACACAAATGACAATTACGTATCCCATTTGATGAAAGTGTGATAATTTTTCGATCAAACATTTAAAATAAATCTTATAATCATATTTAAGATACAGAAGTTGTTATATAAGAATGATGTATAAATTATTGAAGGTGTTTTAGGAAAAAAATAAAACAAAACCATCCATTGAGGAACGTTTCCCTATTCTGATGCTTTATATAAATTAAAAGGAAAAAGGTACATTTTTTTGTCTTTTTCTTTACCTTAATTATTATAGGGGTTACATTCATAGAAAAACATCCTTTAAAACTCATATAATTTGATAATTAGTACAAATGGGTCAAAATATTTCAATAAAATTTTATTGAAAATATTTTAGTATATTTACACACTTTACATTCCTTGTTTAACAACTATGTAATTGTGTTTTTAACTAAATTATTGTAATTAATTTTAATTTATTTCACTAACCATGTTGGTAAAAAATTAAATTATCCCCAATTGAAATTAAAAAAATTTCTGATTACAAAAAAGGAATCCCTATTTTCCAAATTCAATTAATTGATTTAGTAGAAATTAATTTAATGTTAATCCCACAGATGGGATGAAAAAGCATGTTTTCAAAGAGAAAATATCAAATGTTTTAAATGTTTTTATATCCAATTTCAATATAAAATTGATTCAAATAACAAAAATTGAATTAATTCAGTTTTAGATGATCCAATTATACATTATAAAAAATTTTAAAAATCATTTTTCCTTATAAATAAACAAATAAAAATGTAGTTTTTTTAAAATATTTATTTCTCACTATTCCTCAAAAAAATGAAACATTTCAAAAAAATACCAAAAATTCACCCTATGATATTTATGATATTAATCTTTAAAAATTACATTTTATTTTCTAAAATAAAATTTATAAATTTTCAAAATATTTTATATAATATAAGTAAGCCCTAAAAATATCGATAAACTAACTTTTAGAAAATCATATATTTTATCTATAAAATTAAATTAATCCATAAATATTGTCTAGAAAACACATAAGTATAATTATATATTATTTACTAGAATATTCTATTTTTATATATCTTTAAAATAATTGATTAAAAGTGGTATATTTTATTATTTTGAGACAAAAAATATTTTTTCATAGAAAATAGTATTTATTAAAAATATTTTCAATATAATAAAATAGATATTAACATCATTAATAATTAATTTTTTACCAAAGAATTATTTTCATTAACATGAAATAATACATATTTACAATATTTAGTTAATCCTTTTCAAACTTTATAATAAAGTGGAAAGGTGATACTTATGAAAATATTTTTATAATATGTAACATTTGCATTTAATCTATGTGATGAGTATTGTAAAAGATAAGCTCGATGTTGTGTGTTTCACAATAATAACATGGTTAAAAAAAATTAAATTCTCATATAATTCAGTTAAATACATAAGATGATTTTAATTTATTCAATGAAAATTATAATTCTAAAAACAATGGGTGTTACATTCTTACACAATTACAATTAATTTCACCCTCAAAATTCAACTAGGAAATCAATGTTTTAATACTATAGTGTTCATTTCAATGAAACCCACATCATATAATAAATATTAAAAAATTCTTTAAATATTGTATTTTAGAAACATACTAGTCAACCAAAGTAACTCATAACTATGTTTTCACATAGGAAAACATAGGTTGAATTTGAAGAAGGTGATAAGGAAGAAAAATAGAAATTAATGTATTGAGTGATAGAGAACACTGATCATAAGAAATTCGATGGTCTAAATAATGTTAATGATAAAAAACCCATGAATCTATGATGATCTAAATTAGCGTTTAAATTCATATAAAATGAAGGTACTTCGATAACACTTTTGATTCAATTTTATTTTTCCAAAGTTGATCTATTTTCAAGAGAAGATATACACACCTGATTAAATTCCGTAAGTAAAATATATCTTTTTGGTTGTTCCTTGATCAAATTCCAATTCCTCTATAACTTAATGAAATTAAGGTGAAATTTTTAGGATAATAGACAGTATGATTCATAAAGAGAATGATAATTCATCTTGTATATCATTATGTATCATCATAACAAAATGGACAGAACAAGTTATAATTATGCATAAATCATCATATGGTGATACAATTCACTAATATATAAAATCTCAACCAAATATCAATATAAACCTTTTAATAAATGGTTAACCATTGTTCCCTTATTGAAGATAAAAATAAAAAACTTTAGAAACAGGGTCATTAGATTTACAAAATTAAATTATCATTAATCCTCATATACAACAACGCGGAACATTATTTTCACATACCCAATATGTGAGTACCTTTATCATGTTTCAACTAAAGAAATGTTAATAAAAACAATTAACAAAAACATTATTAAAGAGATGCATACTACATTATTCTTTAATCAAAATATAGATTATAGGATATGTTTCTAAAATCCAAAACAAAATATAAGATTCATCAATGATAGCATGATCACATTTCCAAAAAATCAATAAACAATTCCAAGGTCAATTATAAAATCCAATTTACTTATTTATAACCAAAATCTTTCAATCCCATCATCATTATTTCAAAATCCACAACTTATTATGTATTTTCTTCAATTAACCAAAACACCACATTATAATCAAATTACATTTTTAGAATATCTGCATTATTTAACATATTCTTTGTAATCCTTAACAACTAAATTATTCCAAAGTGTATTTTTATATTTATTAATTAAGATAATTAAAAAGTTTAATTATAATAAATAAATACTTCATTTATCCAACATAATTCACAAACAATTCACTAATCTTCATCATATTATTATTTAACACTTCATTCTATTCATATTTCATCTATAGTTTTTTCTTCATTAGTAATATAAAAATTACTCATACCTCATTGACGATTCTATTCAAAATATTTCACTTTTGGACATAGATTTTAATAATTTCAAAACTTTTCATATTTAAATAATTTAATGGTTAATGATACAGGGGAATTATTCTCATTCAATTTGTTAAATGATCTTTTCCAATTTACCTTTATTGTTACTTACTTTTCCCCTTCTTATATCCCCCCCAGTTTGAGTTATGTAGACTTCATTTATTCTTTTTATGTGTTTAAATTTCTTGGGACGATTCAGGAAGAGGTTAAGAGTGTTTGGAGCAGTATTGAATATGTTTGGAGGGTTTTCTAATGACGCACGGTTTGGGAACAGTTAGAGAAAACCATGAGGGTCCTCCAGGAAACCGTGCAGGGAGGGATTGTGGGATTTGCATGGCATGTGCATGGTTTTCCAAGCCGTGTGATTCAACCCTACTGACCCCTTCTCTCGAGGTACTGGCATGCACCCAGTTAGCGTACAGTTTTCCAAATTGTGCAAGCTAACGATGCTACCACATAAAATAGGGTTTTTTATTCGGGCTCCAGTATTGGTGCCTTATTTCACTCCAAAATCTCTCCAACTCGAGCTTCACTCATTATTTTTGGCATCAAGGTTTGGAGGGGTATTCCCACTAATTTTGGAAGTGAATAAAGGGTTTTCTTGGTGTATTGATGTTGGTTCTTCTCGGGTAAGTCTCCTCTCATGGTTCATTGTGGTTTTCTCTAGATCAACATGTCCCTCTCTCTCAACTTTTAGATCTACACTAGTTGTGGGTATATCTTGGGTTGTGGTTTCCTTGAATGTTTATTTTTAAGGCTTATTTATGATATGGAATGGGGTGTAGAGAGGTTTCAGTGGTGCATTTTCCTGGATTGGGGTGCGTTTGTGTGAGGGCCGAATTTTTTGGAACCCTAAATGTAGGTGGATTCTCTCTCAACTCCACATTTCTAGAACATGAAGCTAGGTTATAATTAAATGGTTTTCTATAATATTAATTGAGTTATTTATGTGGTAAATTGGTTGGAAAACCCTACGGTGATGTTTTTTAGGATTTTATTGGAAAAAGGTTACTATGTGGAGATATTCTCTTATTGTGTTTTTTAAAATAGTGATTTTAAAATTGTTTGTAGGGATTGATTTCTGAAAATTGATTATGGAAAATGGTTTTTAATAATGATGTTTTTTATTCAAATGTTTGTTGTCTTGGAAAATGAATAAATTGTTATTTCAATTAATGGGTGATTTATTGATGTGGATTAGTATATGATGGAAATGGTTATTTTGATGAATTTTGGCCTTGGTGGGTTATATTTTTTGTTGTGGCTTGTTGGAATGTTGTATAGAAGTTGGTGGGAAGTCTCACTATAAAAGGTTATGGATAGTGGTTTGAAGTACCACCATTGAGGATAGTGGTTATGAAGCACCAGTAGCTAGAAATGTAGTGAACGGGTTGGATATAAGCTCTACAATTTTGGTTTCCTTTTTGTGTATAGATTACAAGATGGAATTTTTATTGCTAATGTGAAATGGTGGAATGTCTTGTGGCATGGTTTTTTTAATTCTATGGGTTTTGAGCATTTTGGGGGAAATATATTATTAATGTAGTGTTTTCTTGTCATAAGTTATCTCACTATTAAATGATTTGTAGAAATTGTTCTATATAAATGTGCTAAAGGTATTATCCTCTTGGTGTGTGATGGGATGTCATTTGGGGAAAACATACAGATTCTTTTCACTTAACCACTGCTTTGGAACTTGGGTGATTTTAAATATGCTATACTATGGGACATAGGTAAGAGTAAATCATCTCATTTTCCTAGCGGTTCAGCATGATTCTTGGTGATGTTTCGGTACATAGAACATGGAATATGGTGTGGATTTAGGAATTATATCTTAGTTAGGTTGGAATATTGTTTTAGTCTTTTTCTTGGAACTCTGATTATGGTTTGGTCATATTTATCACTTGTAATTGATATGGATTAGTTGGTAGAGATTTGGTACAATATGGGTTTGGTTTTTTTGTCGATATGCAACATATAGTTATGGATAGTTGACCGTTTGGTTGGATGGTTGAACCTCAAGGGATAATTGTTCCCTAATTTATTCATGAAGCCCTCAACATTTATACTAGCCTTTGGAACCTTGGGAAATTTTTTTAATGCTAAGTAGAATTCCTCCGCCCTTTCATTATAATGAGTTGGGGTGGTATGTTATAAGTGGAATCAGTTTGTTCAGTCCTTCTATTTAATGTGAGAGCAGTTGTTTGGTCATTTTGCGTTGATCGTTATTTTTTGTGATGAAATTTATTCTTGGCCTATTCCTTTAGCCAGGATGGTAGAAAGGTGTAGGATTTTTGGAACATGGAATGTATAGAAAAAGGACATGGATAGCACTTTTATGTTGAACATCATGTTACTAGGGATTTGGATACAAAAGTGTTTGGAGACACTTCTTGGAATTGGATATCTCATTGTCGTGGATATGACCCATACAATGTGCATTGCTTGCATGGTATAAATGACATCCCACTAAGATGCATATTTCATTTGGGTATAATGATCTATGGTGTAATATGAATGTGTTGATTTTGAAAATCTATTTTGGGTTTCAAAACATAAAGATTTGAATCATGGAAACATGTGGTATTTTAAAAATGAGTTGATTTTCAAAATATGGTGGATTTTTTAAAATAGTGAAACATGAAAATGTGAACTTGTGGAAATCTGGGTTTTGATAGTTATTATGTGATTAAATTTGGAAATGGTATACCCTTTCTTGTTAAGGGAGTGAGATTTATATTTCTTTTCCTATTTGTAAAAATGGATCTAGGTAGGCATTGTAGAGACCAACCAGAGGAAACTGCAGAACATTTGGATGCACCTATGTGTTAGGTGAACCAGAAGATAGTGGAGATTATAGTACAAGATTTACAGGATATGGATAGAGGGAATAATGTGGACAAACCAAAACAAGGGGATCATGCAGTTCAGTTCTTAAGGCTGAATCCACCCATGTTAATTGGTGATTTAGATCTAGAAAGGGATGATGCATGGTTGAAAAGAATTACTATTTTTTTGACTTTTTAGTAACACTAGTTGAGAGAAATTGAAACTAACCAAATATATATTGGATGATCATGTCCTCCAGTGGTTTGAGCTAGCTATCTGAGCTAGGATGGACCTAAGTGTGACATGGTAGGGGTGTGAGGAATTTTTTAGTAAAAAATTCTACCCTCACACATTCAAAATTCATTATTCCATGGATATATTAAATTTGAAGTTGGGGAACATGGTGGTGATAGGATATGTGGATATGTTTATGAACATAGTGTGGTTTTCATCCCAGATGGGGGGTAGTACATCGTCGAATTCAAAAATTATTGAATATGGTTTAAACAAGAAATTAGTTCCAAGAGAGTGGTGATGTGTATACATTATTACATAGAAATGGTGAATCAAGCTATGGTGGATGAGCTGGATATTTTTGGGGAAACATGTGGGGGAAGTATGTTGGTACCAATGGGGAATAGGGGGAACATGAATGTTGGGTTCAAGCGGAAGAGGGACACTTATTTCCAGGGTGGTAGTACAGTTCAGAATCCAATTGCATGATCTTTGAATCATCCTATGAAGGCTCAGAGAAAGCCGGGATGTTTTTAATGTGGCTATACGGGGCACATCAATCAGGATTGTATGACACAAACTCAAGCATGTAATAATTGTATATATATGGGTTATCTTCATCATTATTGTTAGAATGTTCCATGGTTGGGTGTCCATGAAAATCCTTATGGGTCACAGGGGTCTTATGCCTCCATGGGACAGGGGTAATAGAATCCCCCTGGAAACATAATAAATTGGGACATAGTGATTATTGGAATACCAGGACGCCTAAGAAAGATAATTACGAGAATACCATGTCTGGAAAGATGTTGTTTGGTGTTGAGTGGATATGGTGGATGATTAGTCGAGACCATCCATGGTGTGTGGTATGATACTTTTAAATTCATTGAAGATGGAAGCTTTGTTCTATATGGGTTCTTAAAATTCTTTAAAAAAAATAATTATTTATTTATAGGGTTTACATGTGGAAATGATACCTTTTGTTTTGAAACTACAAACTCCTCTGGGTCAAATAGAGCGTTGAGCCATCTTTTGAAGAGGCTGTTGTTTAGTTTTGGATGACACTAAATTTATGTGGGATTACTCAGTGCTTGATATGGATGCTTATTGTAACACCCCAAACTTCCACGGTACGTTTCCCTTCGAATAATCGATAGCGTGTGTTGTACGCAACCTCGAGTTCTAACACACACCACAACTAATTAAACTAGCCGTTGTGAATAGTAATACCTACTTTTTGAAATCATATATATTTTATATTTCAAAATGGACTTCATTTTTGGATTCGGAATATCGAAATTATCCTAGGGTGAAATTTTGGTACTTTTTGGATAACTTTTATATTTTGATGAATAGTGAAAATTACTAAATTTTAATTAAAAACAACTTTTTTAATTAAAATAATTAATATTGATAAATTATTAATTTGAGTGTTTTTAAAGTATATTTAGAATATATTTTTACCATTTAATTTAATTTTTGTCATTGGACATAATTTTACAATTAAACTGAACATAAACAAGTGTCAATCTTTTGATAGTTATTACCTCTTAAAAACACGCTTTTTGTTTTGACAGCGGGAATTAATTTTAAATTAATTTCTTACACTTCTGTGTTTTGAATTTAGGAAAATGGATTCCATATTTGGAATCAGGATGTTCAAATTTTGTAAATAGGTAACTTTTATTTTTAGACATTTTGAATAGTTACTGTGGTAAATATTTTATTTACCATGGTTAAAGGGTAAATCCGGTAAATAAGGGTTAACAAATAATATTATAATAATACAAAATTACCCTAAAACGTGTCCTAACCTTATTTGTGGACACATACCCGACCATGGGCATCCTTGGGTCAATTTGGGGACCCCTTGGAGCCACTTGTATGTGGTAGGGACACATTATATTAATAAAGTTAAAATAAAAATAAAAATGGCATAAGCTTACATCTTTTAGAAGAACAATTTTTACATAAAGTTATACATGTTGGATTTTCGATTATAAATATTCATTAGAAAGCTAAAAAGATTTCCTACATGATGATATTTTATTTATAATTTTTAGACATCAAATAAGTTAAATTATTAATGACACAATAATGATGCAATGTTTACCTCATTAATAAATCACTGAAATAAATAATATTATAATGATTAACATATTATCTAAAACCTGTCCAATTCTTATTGGTTGATGTTATTTAGAATATGAGTCATCTTATCTTAGACCTCAATGATTTTTGGACCATTATAAACCGAATATAATTATATTATAAAGTAATACTTTCACTCTTTCCTAAAGAGCCCCTCCTCTCCCTTATAAAAGGAGACCACTTCTACTCATTCCTCACACCTATCAAGCCACTTGGCTCGTCCAAACTCTGCCCAACTAATCTCCCCACATCCCTCTCCTCATCCTTGAAGCTTCCCCTTAGGCAGAAAGCATTTCAACAAGTCCTTTGGTTCCAACCAAAGTGAGTTACCTAAATTAAAGGTAACGATTTCTCTTAAATTATTTTCATTTATTTTGCTTCTTCAACCCCCAAACTCTTTTTATTTCGTTTCTTTTGTAACAACACCAGTATCCTCAATATACTAGGATGTTGTTATAAGAAGGATTCAAACTACACATACACACAACTCCATCTAATGGATGATGAACATAATGTTTCTGTGGATGGCAAACTAACGCCTCACGAAACGATGATTGTTCAAATACATCTTACCGCCTCTCATGGTGGCCATTATGATGGAACTGTAATTAAATATGATATTAATGATATATATTTTATATATAAGCTTCTGTAATTCCATTTTATTTCATACCATTATTCGTTTCATGTTGTATATACATACGATAATTTCATTTGAGGAAGTGCGGACTACCGCCCCCTTAAAATGATATGACTCGTTCATACCACACATGGAACGTATAAAGGATGGTGTTAATGAACTTAAGTAACATATATAAAATATTATATTATACTGGAATAGTAATATACCTATGTATCATTTGGATTCGATTCTTTTATAATAAAAATTAAATGGAAGTAGCGTTCGTGCGTACGTACGGACTACCGTCTCCACGAACGCGATGAGATTCATTCTCCATCGTATCCATTCAAGTATAATTATCATTTAATGATTTAAAAATGATGTTTAAGGACTTGATATCATTCTGGATATGAATAAGATACAACAAACATGACTTATGTAACAAAACATATAAAGAAAATGAGTAAGTTAACACCCGAAACGGCGATAATACTAAGATATTATTATCAAATCAATATTAAAAGATCATATATGATATCATATTAATGTATATGATTCTTGTATAATTTAGTAACAATTATTTCACTATTATACAGGAGGTTAACCTACCCCAAACAAGGAAAAGTACAAGGTAAGGGTTATTTCACAATCTCTTCATTATCCGAGGTTGTATTATATGTAATAATCTACTGGGACCTCTTTATCATCCACATCCATGTTTCTTCGAAATGTATTTCAAAACATTTTTACTATTTACAAGAATATGGGTTAAAGTCATTTATACCCTTGTTTGACTTTTTATAAGAGGTTTATAAAGGAATCTTTCCGTCGTTTTCAAAACAAGGTCCTTTTTAACCTTTTCTACAGAATTGAGGTAAGAATGTTTTTTTTAACTTATACGGCGGGTGCGGTTATTTTCTGCCGTTATAAAATCGTCGAAGCTTTCCATACAAGCTTATAAGAATATTTTCAAAGAAAATGTTTTATTTTATATGGATCTTAAATGATTTCAAAATAAAAGGAGATACTTCTTTAAAAAGAATTTTGATTTCATCTATGTCAACATCCTTTGATGGATTTTAAGATTATTTGAAGTTGATTTATTATGATACAAAACTTCTATATTGTATTGAAGGTTTTGTGATATGTTTGACTGTGGATGTGCTATTTTTATACCATTCATAGTTTATGGTGAAATTATTGACATTTCGTATGCTAGTTTTAATATGAATGTTTATGTTATGTTTAAACCTTTTCATATGGGAATGCATTGGACTTAATAAGTGATGGGTGGATCCCGCTATAGCTCCTCGATGCATCGGTAGGTCTCATGAGACAAACTAGTGTCTTGGCACAAGTCCTTGAAAAAATCTTATTTGTAGTCTTGGCACGAGGCCTTGACTATGTGGTTATGATAGTCTGGCATTATGCATTCCAACATTATGAAAGTGGTTATTGATTTTTGCATGTGATTATTCAATTAGTAGAATATCCATGTGAATAAGTAAATGGTATTATTTCATTTTACTTTTGCCATACCATGTTGAAGTTAAAGTTTAAAATGCTTTTGTTTTAGTAATGCATTGCCTTAAATGTTTATTCTCATTTATGAAAGTTTCCTCTATATTGTTATCCTTACTGGGCATTTGAGCTCACCCCTTTTCTATGTTTTATTTTTCCCAGGATGTGAAGAAGTAAGTTATGAATGACCTGCAGGGATTTTATGAGGGGTTAATAGTGTGGATTGTGGAAACATTATGTTGTTGTATTAGTTTTTCATTTTATGATGTAATGTAAAACTTATGAATATATCTAGTGTTTCCAAGGCTACTAAACCAATCGGTCTTTCGAGATTTGATCTTTCTTGTGATCATGCCAATGTTATGAAGTAATGCACCGACTCTGGGTAGCTGGGGTCGGGGTGCTACAGTTGGTATCAGAGGAAGTTTAGTACAAACCTTGGAAACTAGATTTAGATAAACTCTGATTAGAGCACGTAGACCTAAGATGAACTTTGAGGATTAGTATAGAAGAACTTCCTAGAATTTTGGTATTGTAGAGATTTTGTGAGTTTTCCGAGCAATACATCCCTGTCTGGATACGAGCAGGTAGAGGCGGCTCTGGCACAGATGTACCTAGGGGTAAAACCCGAAAACACCGCTTTGAGCTAGACTCGAACGGGAACTGGTGCACGACAACGGGCCTTGCTGCACTCTTGGTTACGACACTCCCGGGGGATATGCTTAGGATAACTCTCATTTTCTTTACAAATCATTATGAAGGGTTTATGAGTATATAATTCCTCAAAGAAAACATTTTTATGATTATGGATTATATCCATAAATAGTTCAATTTATGTTAAGTGTTTTATAAGTATGGGATTATGTATTTTGATTCATAAACTGATCTAGTTTATGCCATTGTTTAGAAATGGTGCCTAGTGGAAGAAATGGAAACCGTATCAATGCACGTACTCCATGTAGGGATTGCCCTCTTGCTCAAGATAATTATAGTGGGGTTGGTGATACAACTGGTGCCGATCAGCTAATCACCATACTGGGACAACTTACTCAGGTTATGAATAATAACCTTACCCGTATGGAGCACCCTGATCCGCAGCGTGGAGGATCAATGTTAGACCGATTCATGAGGCAACAACCACCAAATTTCAACGGGAATACAAATCCCTTAGTAGCTGAGCAATGGATATTTTCCCTAGAGAAAATATTTCAGGCTTTGGGGAGCAGTGAAAGGGAAAAAGTTATCATGGCAGTTTACCGCCTCACTGGAGATGCTGATCAATGGTGGTCATTAATTCAAAACATGAAGGAAGATGATGAAGTATCAAATATGGAATGGAGGGAGTTCAAAGATCTGTTTTTAGAAAAATACATTCCTCGTGACCATCGAGCAGATATGGAAAGGCAATTTCTGAGTCTGAGACAAAAGGAGGATGAGAATGTCACAAAGTATGAGGCTAACTTTACAAGGTTAGCGAGGTACGCTGGTGATTATATTCGCAACCCAAGAAGTAAGATTGATCATTTCTTTGATGGGTTAAAACCATTTCTCCGTCGAGCATTAGTCTCACAATCCTTTTCATCGTACGAAGACATTGTCTCATGTGCTATCAAGACCGAAAAGGAATTCTCTAAGTTTTATGACTTTAAAGCAAAGCAAGAGAAGAAGAGACCTTCTGATCAATCTGGGAATGGAAATAAGGGGAAGAAAGGAAAGGTTGAATATCCATCTTGTGGTAAATGCGGGAAGAAACATCCTGGTACTTGCTTGAAGGGAATGGGAGTCTGTTACAAGTGTGGTGAAAAAGGCCACCAAGCTCATGATTGCAAGGGGAAGAAGGAAGCTACCAATGTTCAGTGCTACAATTGCAGGGAGATGGGGCATTATGCAAATGCATGTCCTAAGCGTCAGGAGATCTTACCTCAGAAAAGGCCAAGGGATCAAGGCCAGGCTTATGCTATCACTACTGCTAAGGTAGAAGCTCCGAAAGACGTGGTGGCAGGTAATTTAATGGTTTCCTCAAGTTTAGCAAATGAATTATTTGATTCTGGATCATCGCATTGTTTCATATCTTCCCAGTTTGCTAAGAAATTAGATATTTCCAATTTGATTTAATAAGGGAGTTGTCAGTCAAAACTCCTAAGGGAAGTATCGTTGCAACAAAGTTTTGTGAATCAGTCCCCATTAGAGCACATAAATTTTCATTATCTGCTGATATCATCGTCATACCTATGATTGAGTTTGATATAATCCTCGGTATGGACTGGCTTTCGGACTATGATGCGAAGATTTATTGTAAGAAGAAAGAGGTTACGATTCTTGATGATAATGATAAGGAACACCTTATTTTTAGAGCAGAATCGTCACCACCTAATTCTTATTTAGATCCACCCCCAGTAGCTCAACTAAATTCAATTATTGGGGAGGAAGAGAATGAAATAACTGTCGATGAGGAAAGGAATGTTCAAATAGAGGATGTACCTGTTGTGAAAGAATTTGTAGATGTATTTCCGGAAGATTTACCTGGACATCCTCCAGAACGAGAAGTTGAGTTTTCCATTGATTTGATTCCTGGATCAAGACCTATATCGAAGACCCCTTATAGAATGGCCACTGTAGAGTTAGTCGAACTAAAGAAACAACTAGAGGAAATGAGTAATAAGGGATTTATTCGCCCTAGTGTTTCTCCATGGGGAGCCCCTGTCCTTTTTGTTAAAAAGAAAGATGGATCTATGAGGTTATGTATCGACTACAGGGAGATCAATGCTATAACGATAAAGAACAAGTATCCCCTACCTCGTATTGATGATTTATTTGACCAACTGCATGGAGCTCAATACTTTTCAAAGATTGACCTTCGATCTGGATACCATCAGTTGTGTGTGAAGAAGGAAGACATTCCGAAGACAGCATTTTGAACCAGGTACGGGCATTACGAGTTTACTGTAATGCCTTTTGGATTGACTAATGCACCCTCTGTATTCATGGATCTGATGAATAGAGTTTTCAAGGAGTATCTCTATGAATTTTTGGTGGTATTTATTGATGATATCTTGGTATACTCCAAAACCTACGAAGATCATGAAAATCACTTGCGCATTATCTTGAAGACTCTGAGGAGGCATGAATTATATGGGAAGTTTAGCAAGTGTGAATTCTGGCTTCAGGAGATTTCTTTTCTTGGCCATATTGTCTCAAAAGATGGAATATCTGTTGATCCTTCTAAGACCAAGGCAATCCAAGAATGGCCAGCACCTACGAGTATAACTGAGGTACGCAGTTTTATTGGTTTGGCAGGTTATTATCGACGTTTCGTCCAGAATTTTGCCCGATTGGCTAACCCATTAACGAAGCTCACACGTAAAGGGGTTAAATTTGTTTGGACAAAAGAGTGTGAAGAATGTTTCGAACAACTGAAGAGAAGATTAGTCAATGCTCCTATATTGACTCTACCATCGGGGAATGATGGGTTCGTTATTTATAGTGATGCATCAAAGAAAGGACTTGGTTGTGTCCTTATGCAGAATGATAGAGTTATTGCCTATGCATCACGACAGTTGAAAATTCATGAACAAAACTATCCTACTCATGATCTCGAGTTAGCAGCTGTAATCTTTTCTTTGAAGATATGGAGGCACTACCTCTATGGTGAAAAATGTGAGATTTATACTGATCACAAGAGTTTGAAGTATATTTTCTCACAAAAAGAACTCAACATGAGGAAAAGGAGATGGTTTGAATTACTCAAGGATTATGATTGCACGATACACTACCACCCGGGGAAAGCAAACAAGGTGGCAGATGCTTTGAGCAGAAAAGACCATGGTGTTTTGAACATGATGAGAATTGAAAGGGATCCAATTTTCATGGATCTAGTGAAGATGGACATGGGAATAACCAGGGAAGGTGAAACATCAATGCTTTTTCAAATGGTTGCCAAACCATCTTTACTAGAAAGGATTAAGTGTTCTCAGACCGATGATGAAGAATTTCAGAAGAAGATTAAAGCTGTGAATGATGGGAGATTGAGAGACTTTGTGTATGAAGATGGAATTTTGAAATTCGGGAAGAGACTTTGTGTTCCCAATATACCTGATCTAAAAAGGGAATTGCTGGATGATGCTCATAGTTCCAATTTCTCTATACACCCTGGGAGCACCAAAATGTATAGAGATTTGAAGGAACATTTTTGGTGGGACAACATGAAGAGGGAGATTGCTGATTTTGTGTCAAGATGTATGGTTTGTCAACAAGTGAAAGCTGGAAGGCAACAGCCTGGAGGAGTCATGCAACCTCTTCCCATACCGGAGTGGAAATGGGACAATATTACGATGGACTTTGTCATGGGGCTACCAAAGACTCCTAGAAGGAACGATGCAATATGGGTTATTGTTGATCGTCTTACCAAGTCAGCACATTTTCTTGCTATAAGAGAAGATCTACCCCTGGAACGTCTAGCAAGACTATACATTAATGAAGTTGTGAGACTTCATGGAATACCCCTATCGATTGTTTCTGATCGTGATCCCCGTTTTACTTCAAGATTCTGGAAAAGTCTTCAGAAATCCCTGGATACTGAACTTCATTTGAGCACTGCTTACCACCCTCAGACAGACGGACAATCAGAACGGACTATTCAGACCTTAGAAGACATGTTGAGATCTTGCTCACTTGATTTTCAGGGTATGTGGGATCAATATTTACCACTGGTAGAATTTTCCTATAACAATAGCTTCCATTCGAGTATTCAAATGGCACCATATGAAGCGTTATACGGAAAGAGATGTCATACACCAACTTGTTGGGATGATGTTGGTGAAAGAAAACTTGTAGGCCCAGAACTAGTGGAGGAAACGGTGGAAAAGGTGAAGGTAATCCAAAATCACATCAAAGCAGCTCAAAGTAGGCACAAGAGCTATGCCGATAATCGAAGGAAGGATTTGGAATTTCAAGTCGGTGATCATGTTTTCCTAAAGGTATCTCCGTGGAAGGGAGTCATACGTTTTGGTAAGAAAGGTAAATTGAGTCCCAGGTACATCGGACATTTCGAAATTCTAGAACGAATTGGGGCTGTAGCTTACCGATTGGCAATGCCGCCAAGTCTCTCCAAAGTTCACGATGTGTTCCACGTATCTCTGTTGAGAAAATACATGCCTGACCCAACGCATGTACTCACCTATGAAAAATTAGAACTGGAACCCGATCTGTCTTATTGCGAAGAGCCCGTCAGGATTCTTGATACAAGAGAACAAGTACTGAGAAACCGGACGACGCGTCTGGTAAAAGTTTTGTGGAGAAATCATAAGATGGGAGAGGCAACGTGGGAACCCGAGGAACTTATGATGAGGAACCACCTGAGTCTTTTTATGCAGTAATACCCTAGAAATTGCGAGGACGCAATTATTTGAAGGAGGGGAGAATGTAACACCCCAAACTTCCACGGTACGTTTCCCTTCGAATAATCGATAGCGTGTGTTGTACGCAACCTCGAGTTCTAACACACACCACAACTAATTAAACTAGCCGTTGTGAATAGTAATACCTACTTTTTGAAATCATATATATTTTATATTTCAAAATGGACTTCATTTTTGGATTCGGAATATCGAAATTAGCCTAGGGTGAAATTTTGGTACTTTTCGGATAACTTTTATATTTTGATGAATAGTGAAAATTACTAAATTTTAATTAAAAACAACTTTTTTAATCAAAATAATTAATATTGATAAATTATTAATTTGAGTGTTTTTAAAGTATATTTAGAATATATTTTTACCATTTAATTTAATTTTTGTTATTGGACATAATTTTACAATTAAACCGAACATAAACAAGTGTCAATCTTTTGATAGTTATTACCTCTTAAAAACACGCTTTTTGTTTTGACAGCGGGAATTAATTTTAAATTAATTTCTGCCACTTCTGTGTTTTGAATTTAGGAAAATGGATTCCATATTTGGAATCAGGATGTTAAAATTGTGTAAATAAGTAACTTTTATTTTTAGACATTTTGAATAGTTACTGTGGTAAATATTTTATTTACCATGGTTAAAGGGTAAATCCGGTAAATAAGGGTTAAAAAATAATATTATAATAATACAAAATTACCCTAAAACGTGTCCTAACCTTATTGTTGGAAACTTACCCGACCATGGGCATCCTTGGGTCAATTTGGGGACCCCTTGGAGCCACTTGTATGTGGTAGGGACACATTATATTAACAAAGTTAAAATAAAAATAAAAATGGCATAAGCTTACATCTTTTAGAAGAAAAATTTTTACATAGGGTTATACATGTTGGATTTTCGATTATAAATATTCATTAGAAAGATAAAAAGATTTCCTACATGATGATAGTTTATTTATAATTTTTAGACATCAATTAAGTTAAATTATTAATGACACAATAATGATGCAATGTTTACCTCATTAATAAATCATTGAAATAAATAATATTATAATGATTAAAATATTATCTAAAACCTGTCCAATTCTTATTGGTTGATGTTATTTAGAATATGAGTCATCTTATATTCGACCTCAATGATTTTTGGACCATTATAAACCGAATATAATTATATTATAAAGTAATACTTTCACTCTTTCCTAAAGAGCCCCTCCTCTCCCTTATAAAAGGAGACCACTTCTACTCATTCCTCACACCTCTCAAGCCACTTGGCTCGTCCAAACTCTGCCCAACTAAGCTCCCCACATCCCTCTCCTACTCCTTCAAGCTTCCCCTTAGGCAGAAAGAATTTCAACAAGTCCTTTGGTTCCAACCAAAGTGAGTTACCTAAATTAAAGGTAACGATTTATCTTAAATTATTTTCATTTATTTTGCTTCTTCAACCCCCAAACTCTTTTTATTTCCTTTCTTTTGTAACAACACCAGTATCCTCAATATACTAGGATGTTGTTATAAGAAGGATTCAAACTACACATACACACAACTCCATCTAATGGATGATGAACATAATGTTTCTGTGGATGGCAAACTAACGCCTCACGAAACGATGATTGTTCAAATACATCTTACCGCCTCTCATGGTGGCCATTATGATGGAACTGTAATTAAATATGATATTAATGATATATATTTTATATATAAGCTTCTGTAATTCCATTTTATTTCATACCATTATTCGTTTCATGTTGTATATACATACGATAATTTCATTTGAGGAAGTGCGGACTACCGCCCCCTTAAAATGATATGACTCGTTCATACCACACATGGAACGTTTAAAGGATGGTGTTAATGAACTTAAGTAACATATATAAAATATTATATTATACTGGAATAGTAATATACCTATGTATCATTTGGATTCGATTCTTTTAAAATAAAAATTAAATGGAAGTAGCGTTCGTGCGTACGTACGGACTACCGTCTCCACGAACGCGATGAGATTCATTCTCCATCATATCCATTAAAATATAATTATCATTTAATGATATAAAAATGATGTTTAAGGACTTGATATCATTCTGGATATGAATAAGATACAACAAACATGACTTATGTAACAAAACATATAAAGAAAATGAGTAAGTTAACACCCGAAACAGCGATAATACTAAGATATTATTATCAAATCAATATTAAAAGATCATATATGATTTCATATTAATGTATATGATTCTTGTATAATTTACTAACAATTATTTCACTATTATACAGGAGGTTAACCTACCCCAACCAAGGAAAAGTACAAGGTAAGGGTTATTTCACAATCTCTTCATTATCCGAGGTTGTATTATACGTAATAATCTACTAGGACCTCTTTATCATCCACATCCATGTTTCTTAGAAATGTATTTCAAAACATTTTTACTATTTACAAGAATATGGGTTAAAGTCATTTATACCCTTGTTTGACTTTTTATAAGAGGTTTATAAAGGAATCTTTCTGTCGTTTTCAAAACAAGGTCCTTTTAAACCTTTTCGACAGAATTGAGGTAAGAATGTTTTTTTTAACTTATACGGCGGGTGCGGTTATTTTCCGCCGTTATAAAATCGTCGAAGATTTCCATACAAGCTTATAAGAATATTTTCAAAGAAAATGTTTTATTTTATATGGATCTTAAATGATTTCAAAATAAAAGGAGATACTTCTTTAAAAATAATTTTGATTTCATCTATGTCAACATCCTTTGATGGATTTTAAGATTATTTGAAGTTGATTTATTATGATACAAAACTTCTATATTGTATTGAAGGTTTTGTGATATGTTTGACTGTGGATGTGCTATTTTTACACCATTCATAGTTTATGGTGAAATTATTGACATTTCGTATGCTAGTTTTAATACGAATGTTTATGTTATGTTTAAAACTTTTCATATGGGAATGCATTGGACTTAATAAGTGACGGGTGGAGCCCGCTATAGCTCCTCGATGCATCGGTAGGTCTCATGAGACAAACTAGTGTCTTGGCACAAGGCCTTGACAAAATCTTATTTGTAGTCTTGGCACGAGGCCTTGACTATGTGGTTATGATAATCTGGCATTATGCATTCCAACATTATGAAAGTGGTTATTGATTTTTGCATGTGATTATTCGATTAGTAGAATATCCATGTGAATAAGTAAATGGCATTATTTCATTTTACTTTTGCCATACCATGTTGAAGTTAAAGTTTAAAAGGCTTTTGTTTTAGTAATGCATTGCCTTAAATGTTTATTCTTATTTATGAAAGTTTCCTCTATATTGTTATCCTTACTGGGCATTTGAGCTCACCCCTTTTCTATGTTTTATTTTTCCCAGGATGTGAAGAAGTAAGTTATGAATGACCTGCAGGGATTTTATGAGGGGTTAATAGTGTGGATTGTGGAAACATTATGTTGATGTATTAGTTTTTCATTTTATGATGTAATGTAAAACTTATGAATATATATAGTGTTTCCAAGGCTACTAAACCAATCGGTCTTTCGAGATTTGATCTTTCTTGTGATCATGCCAATGTTATGAAGTAATGCACCGACTCTGGGTAGCTGGGGTCGGGGAGCTACACTTATGATAAAATCCTAGGAATGGATTGGTTGGAAATGTTTATGTCCCATATCGATTGATTGGCACAAATAGTTAGTTTTTTGATAGAGTATGGATTTTTACATCTCTTTAGAGGGGAGAAGATTACCAAGACGGGTGCAAAAGATTTTTTGGCACAAAATATTGGTATGATCTCATATATTCTAGATTCCATGTCATGGGAATTAGTGGAAGGTGTCGAGCAGAGTGATCTTCCCGTAGTTGTGGAATAGTTTACAGATGTATTTCTTGAAGAATTCTTAGGGTTTCCACCTATGAGATATATGGAGTTTATGATTGATCTCCATCCGAGGAGCAGTCTTATATCACATCCATCTTAATGAATGGAACTAGAAGAATTATTGTAATTAATGGTGTAGTAATAGGAGTTTGAAAACAAAGGTCCATCTTTCCTAACACGTCTTTGTGGGCCGCAATGGTTTTATTTTTTTAAAAGGAGGATGGAACCTTTCAACTTTTTTTGATTAACGTAGACATAATTATGATATGATAATGAAATAATATCCACTTCCATGCATTGAGGATTTGTTTGAACAGTTGAGGGAAGTTCATTGGTTCCCCATGATTCACTTGAGGTCTGAGTATCACCAATTTCGGGTTAGGAAGAAGGATATTCCAAAAAAAACTTCAGAAGTAGATACGACCATTATGAGTATGTGGTCAGGACATTTGGTCTAATGAATACACCAGTAGTGTTCATGGAATTGATGAATAATATATTTTATATATATCTCGATTGTTTTGTGGTGGTATTTATGGTTGATATATTTGTGTATTCGAGGACAAGGGTATATCATGAGTAGCACTTGGCGATCGTGTTGGGATCATGAGGGTTCATTGGTTGTATGCCAAATTGTCAATGTGTGACTTTTGGATATAGGATGTTCATTTCCATGGACATGTTACTTTTCAGAGGGCTGTTTTTGTTGATTTGGAAATGATATAGGATGTTACCTCATGGAAACCACCAAACAATGATTTCGAGATACAAAGATTCTTTACTATAGATGAGTATTATCAACATTTTGTTTGTGATTTATCAATTTTGTCTTCGACAATGAAAGATTTGTTAAGGAAGAATATCGCATCTCAGTGGGATGAGATGTTCTATAAATGCATTGAAGAGTTAAAGGGTTTCCTTACATCAACACCAATGTTGGTTTGGCTAGATCTAAGGAAAGGGTACATGGTGTATTGTGATACATCAGGATCATGGTTGGGGAGTGTTCTCATGCAGGGGGGATCATGTGGTTTCATATAGATCATGGAAATTGAGTATTCATGAGATGAACTACTGAACAAATGATTCTGATTTGGTAGTAGTGGTTCAAGATTTAAAAATGTGGCGTCATTTTCTCTTCGATGAAAAATTTACTGTGCTTACTGATCACAATAGCTTGAAGCATATTTTATCATAGAGTTATTTGAACCTGAGGTAACAGAGATAGATCGAATATATCTAGATGTTTTATTTCAACTTAATTTACAAAACGAGTAAAGGGAAATTCAGTGGCATATGCATTATGTAGGAAATATTAATCTCTCATGGTGAAACATGCATCAGATCAGTAGCAGTTGATGTTGGTCATAGCTGACATGCATTTGGAATGTGAGGACTAGGGTGATAGAGAAGTATTATTTCTAGCTTTTTGGGTTCTTGATTTTGATGGTTGGGTTTAAGAGGAAGATGCACAATATTCTATGTGTATGGTGATGGGGTCAAAACTCAAAGGTGGGTAGACCATTGAGATGTTGGAACTGAATGGGAATTCAGTTTAGTTTTCTTAGAATTATATGGTGGTATATGTGTCTTGTTGAGAGAAACATCTTAGGGCTTATCATCATTCTAGATGGGCTATCAATCCTGGAATTCAGAAAATATATAAGGCATTGAAATCATACTTTTGGTGGGATGGTATGAAGAGGGTTTTGGCCAAGTTTGTTTCAAGATGCTTGACTTGTCAGAAAGTCAAGGAAGAGCATCAGTGGCCTAAAAGCATGATTCCATCTTTAGCTATCTCAATATGGAAATGGGAGAAAAAAACATTGGATTTTTTGAAGGGTCTCCTGTGAACATTTTGGTAACACGATGATATATGGGTGAATGTGGATCGGCTCCCAAAGTCTGCCCATTTCATATCACTTCGCGAATCTCTTACATTTGAGGAGCTTTCCAAAATCTATATCGTAAAGGTGGTTTAGTGGAATTGTGATCTAGTTTTTATTGAATCAAATAGGGATATAAGGTTCAAATCTCATTTCTATAAATCCTTATAGCAAGCCCTTGGAACACTGTTGTCGATGAGCATGGTGTGTCATCCTCAAAAGGATGGTCAATCTGATAGGCAATACAAACCTTGGAGGATATGTTAAGGGATTCTGGGATGGATTTTGGTGGTTTGTGGGAGAATCATGTAAAATTTGTGGAGTTCTCCAATAATTACAGTTATTAGTCTTCGATACAAATTGAGCCGTTTGAGGCATTGTTTGGTGAACCATGTTTTACTCCACTATATTGGGTGGAAACGGGTGAGGCTTCGATGATCGAACAGAGCCTTGTCCAAGATACTACAGAAATGATCAAGTTGATTAGTTAGATAATGGAGACATCTCAAAGCCATCATAAATATTATGAAGACCATCATTGATGACCTTTTTCATTCAAGTTGGGTGATTTTGTGTTTTTTAGAATCTTTTCAATATTGGGACATCATTATTTTGGGAAGTAGGGTAAGATATCTACGAGGTATATTATGAATTTTGAGATATGTGATAAGATTGGACAAGTGGATTATCATTTTTATTTTATTCCATGGTTTAGTGTGGTTCACAATTTTTTTAATATGTTATAGTTGATAAAGTATATGCTGGATCGTGACAATGAGATTCATTGAGATCATGTTGAGCTAGAACCAGATGCTTCCTTGGTGCATGTGCCGGTGGGGAATGTTGATATGAATGATAATGTATTAGGTTGTAAAAGAATCAATTTTTTCATGTTTTGTGGATTCATGGTCAAATTTAAGAGGGGACATGGGAGCGGGGGAAAGATGCATTCATGCAATGGCCTGAGCTCTTTCGAAAAAGCGATGATTCCCTAATTTCCGAGGACGGAATGTCCAATGTTGGTGAGAATGTATCATAAACAATTTTAGATATGTATACTTTTGATGACTTTTTATGTATTTAATGTTCTTGGGATGGGTTGGGGAGAGGTTTTGAGACTATGGAGTGGTTTTGAATTAGTTTGGAGGCTTTTCTAAGGGCGCACAGTTGGATCACGGTTTGGAAACAATGTGTGGTTTTTCTAGAAAACCATGCATGGGGAGATATTTGGATTCTCATGGCATGTTCATGGTTTGAAAAACTAAGTGAGGAAACTATGTACACCCCTTCTATTGAGGCAGTGGCATGCACACGTTCAGCGCACAGTTTTCCAAACCGTGCGGGCTAACCATGTGACCACATAAAAATATGGTTTTTAAATATGGGCTCCCTCATGGGTAACTAAATTCACTCCAAACTCTATCCCACTCAATCCTCACTATTAATTTTCGGTTCTCAAGGGTTATAGGGGCTCTCCCACTCATTTTGGAAGCAAATCGAAGACACTTCTTTGTGGAATGAAGGCAGTTCGTCTTAGGTATGTCTCCTATCGTGGTTCATTTTGGTTACCACTAGACTTATATCACCGTATATCGTTCTTTTCTAGATATACAACCATTTGGTGTAGATATATGGGTTTGGTTGGATTTTGTGTTTCTTTTTTAGGCTTTTTGATTGTAAGTAATGGAATCTAGAGCTGCATTGTTGGTGTGTTTTCCCGAATTGGGGTGCGGTTGCGTGTGGGCCAAATTTACCGGAACCCTATATGTTGTTGGATTCTATCTCTACTCTACCTTTCCATAATGTGAAGCTTGTTTAAAATTATTTTTTTTCTTAAAATGTTTTTAGTTTTTGATTTGAGAAATTGGATAAAAAACCTTTTGGTGATGTTTTTTGGGGATTTTTGGGAATAATGGGTTTATGTGGTGAAATGATATTGTTGTGGATTAAAAAATGGTGATTTTAAAATGGGTTATTGGGATTGATTTGTTTAAAGGTTTTATGGTTAAGGGGTTTCAATAAAGTTGTTTTTTAATTGAAATTTGGTGGGTATAGAAAATATTTAAATGGTTATTTCAATAAATGGGTGATTTATTGACGTTGATTGGCATGTGATGGAAATGGTTATTTGCATATTATGTGGATTTGGTGGATTATATTCTTGGTTGTGGATTGTGGGAATGTTGTGTGGATGTAGGTAGTAATTATCACTACACAATGTGATGGATAGTGGTCGGATGTACCGCCATTATGGATAGTGGTTGTGATGCATATCTAGTTGGATATGAAGTGAATCAGATGGATAAAAGATCCCCCATGTTTGTTTCCTTATTGTGTGTTTCTTTCAATATGGAATTTGTTGTGCTAATGTGAAATGGTGAAATGTCTTGTGACATGTCATTTTGTATTTCTTTTGTGTTTTGAGAATTCTGGTGGAAATGGATTGGTGATGGAGTGTTTGGATTGTTGTATGTTGTTGCACTATTAAATGGTTTGTATAAACTATTTTATATACATGTGCTAACGGTTGTATCCTAGTGGAGTGTCTAGGGAAGTCATTTGGGGTTAACTTAATGAGTATTTTTACTCACCCCTGATTTCACAAATGGGTTCTTTTTTAGATGATGTATTCGAAGATACTGGTAACAATAAAGTATATCATTTTTATAGTGGTTTGACAAGATTCATGGTGATGTTGTGGTTCTTAGAGAATGGTGCATGGTGTGGAGATACAGATTATGTCCTAGTTCTGTTGGAGTCATGTTGTAGTATAATTCTTGGTATACTAATTTTGGGTTCGTTGTATTTGACAAGTGTAATTTATATGGATTAGTTGGTTGTCCTTTAGTAATATATGGGTTTGGTTGTTTTGTTGACACACATCACATAATTGTGGAGAGTTGATCATTTGGTTGTTTATTTGAACCTCATGGGAAAATCATTCCATAATTTATTCTCGATGCACTTGTCATTTATTTCTATCCTATGGCTCCTTGTGAACGTCACTTAAGGCCATGTAGAATTCTTCCATCTGAAGACAATGAGATGAGGCACAATGTTACACGTACATTCCACAGTCTAAACATATTCCACTTCCTCTAAGACATAATCTTTGGTGTTTCTACCCACATTCATGAAATAATGGATACTGAATATTCTTTCATATGTGATCTCTATTAACAGAATTCCCATTTTATTCCATCCACTTATTATTTGGTTATTCTAAGAGTATATTAATGTACAAGTTGTTATGCATGATTCATGAAGACTCATTTTTCATGTTCATAATGTCCTTCTCTACATTTGTCACCCCATTTAACTTCTCATCATAAAATTATCGGTCACGTTCATCTTCACCCCAGTTCATTTTCGTTCCTTCCATTTACTAAAAATAAAAACAAGTGTGATAAAAAAATTTCATAGATTAAATCCTCATATTCTTGAAAACCCACAAATAGTATTTCTAAATCATGGAACCTTTTTCATTAATTTATTCCACCATATATTTATTTTTTCTTATTATAGTCATATTTTATTTAAATCTTTATTGGTGTTTCTAAATAGTTTTTTAATTCCCATATCTTCTCCCCTAGTAATGTATAACATGGTGAGAAATAAGGTCCTTTGTTGTGCACTATTTCCCAACGTATTCTAGCTAAATAAATTGTTTTTTTGTTATAACCCCTAGATAAATATATGGAAGATCCACATCAACTTATTGTATCTAGATAGAGAAGTAATTTATTATAAACCACTCTCTTAATCCTTTCTCAAAATTCTAGTACATTTTCACAATTGCTGACTCATCCTAAGAGACATGGCTAGAATATCCATAGAAATATACATAGGAATATCAATAAATATTTACTATCAATGTTTAAAAATGTTAAAGAATACATCACTTTGTAACCAAAAATAGCAAACAATTATTAACAAAAATGGACATTAATACATTTAACATTATTATTCGTCACATTACAAAAGCACATACCATAAGACTGAAATTTTTTAGTGACATTGGAACCATAGAACACAATATTCTTACTTGTTAAATGATCTTAATATCATCCCATGAAGATATCCACATTTTTTACTCTTATTTAAAACAATTCATCATAACATGGGGAAATGAAATATAATAAATAGTGAGATTAGATTGTTAATAATTGTAAATAACGGAGATACATAAGAATAAAATGAACATAAGGATATGATAACATGATCATAACATTGGTGACCATAACCTTTGTATCAAATATCATATACATGATTACTGGTAAATGATTTACAAAACATAAGACTTGAATCAATAGGGAATCAATAGAATAATAAATGAGATCATAAAATAAGAATAATACATGGAATTGTGGACGAAACGTGAATATATGAAATTATTTCCATATGTGTCATGGATATCTACCAATGATATCTCAGTGGAATAGTTTCACTCCCAATATCATATTTGTATTCAAATTTCACTCCCAAGAAAATATCAGAAGTAATGGTTTTCTCCCAAGACCATATTACAAATCAAAGTCACTTACTAAACTATGTTAACACCTCAATATATTCATGTATATATCATGAGTTATAAATATTTATCCAATTAATTTAGGGGAGATATAGGTAACACTTTTCACATAATGAAATCATACATTCATGTTCCACCAGATAATAAAACATTCATAATATCATAAACCATTAAACTAGATGACTTTTATAAACATCATATAATAACCATTGAAATGAAATTTTTGTCATAAAAATTTTATCATACAAAAACATGTGGAAATGATAATGGTTTCATTATTATTTTTTCATAAAAAAACATAGGAAATGAAGTGGGTTTTATAAGAGTATTTTCGTGGTATAACTGGCGGAAGAGAAATGGGATTCATAAAAAACATTTCATCTTAATAATAAAATATTAAATGATATGATATGAATTTATTCCTTGGATCATATCCTAGGTAATGCATAATGTATATTAAATAATGTCACCACATATTGGGAAGGATTTTTAAAGTGCACTAGAAGCATTTCTGAAGGATAACCAAATTTCACTGAAAATCATTTTTTAAGACATAAATATTTTTCAATATCATTTTATTTTATAAATTATTTAAAACAAATGTAACTAATATTTAAATATAATTTAAATAAATAGGAAAATATAATTTATTATTTGATGAATTATTTTAAAACATTAATAAATTTTATATCATTTATCTATTAAAATAACCACAAAAACATATAACAGATGCTTCAAAAATAATTTGAAGACATTTCATCGACCTAAAATATATTAAAAAACATTTTATTTTTAATATATTCTTTAAAAATATATTTATACCTAATAAATTATTGGTCATTATGTTGTATAATTCTATACGTGACATATATGTCAAAACAAATATTCACTTCATATTATTGGAAGGAGTCAAAAGAGTCTTCATTCGAAAACAAAAGGATGATTTACGTAATGAAAATTTTTAAAGGTATTATGTATGGTTAATATTTTCATTAAACAAAATTGGAGAGTAAAAAAAATTTGTAGTTTTTTTTTGAAAATATGGTTGTGAATGAAAAAAGATTTCGATCTAAGATGGAAAAAATAGGATTTTCATATTTTTTTTGTTATTTATCATATGTACAAATGAGAGTAAAAATTGTACTATTAAATGAATATATATTTAATAAATATAATAGAATAATTTTCATGATATTTCTAGATACATGGATCATAAAATTTCATCAATGTATGCATAATCATAAACAATCCCAATAAATGATGAGATTGTAGCAATAAACTTTTATTTCCTTAGTAATATTGAATCATAATACCAATGAAAGAATACCATTAGATGAATCATAAAATATAATTAGTAGATGTAGATACATGGTATATCATTTTTAATGGGTGAAATATACACCTCATAAAAGGATATAGGTGCATAACATAACATTTGTCTCAAAGAAGGAATGTTGAGACTAAATTCCCATAATGATTTGTTAACATTTGAACTATATTTCCCATTAAAGAGAGATCATAAAATGGTTATATAAATACCAAAAAATTTTATGGTAGTAATCATAAAATAAATTCATTGGAATAGAATATATCACATATATTGAATAGGTGGTGAATATAGCATGTGTCTCACCAATGTAAAAAGTGAGATGGAAATCCCTTATCACATGACTTGAATTCAATCGTACTAGTAAAAAAACATATATATTAAATAAAAGTTTATCATATATATATTAAATGGATATATTATTTTATTTCATACTATATATGATTTTATTTGGGATTTATATTACCTGCATATTAACAATTCCAGGTTAAAGTGAGGTTTAAGGTAAAAAACCACATTGTTTTTCAAAAACAGGTTTTGACTTATTATTCATGGTATCATTACATAGATCCTGATTTCATTATATCAAGAATTATAAAACTTTTATAAATATCATTTATATTCAGAATATTTTTATTTATAGAAACCCGTAAATTTTAGTTATAGAAAACGAAATACACAGTTTATGGAGAGAGAATATCATATGTATATATGAACATTGTATCCACTTCCTTTTCATGTTGAATGAATGAAATTAAATGATATATATATATATATATATTATAATTTCATTATATCTATTATTAAATATATATATATTATTGTTTAACTTATCTTTAATATAATCCATTTGAAGCATGAATGAATCAGACCACTTCGTGATGCGGTAGACCGCCATACACGCAAACGATGTTACCAAATTCCAATAAAATAAATTCAATGAATATATTATATATATATAAATTAATTAAGCGTAATAAAATCATAAATATAATATATATATATATATATATATATAATTTATTAACTATAAATAAACTATTATTCCCAACCAAGAAAGGTGGTAATGGAAGAATGAACAACTAAGGTTTAAAAGGCGGTAGTCCGACATACATATGAATGATTATTGTGTATCACATTTGATGGATGTTGTTAATGGTGAAGGTCATAACATTAACATAAAGAAATTATTATATATAATATAATTTTGTTATTATATAATTCTATAATAAAAAAAATTGGTTTTAAGACGAAATAAAAAATTGTTTGTTGATGAACATTTCCTCTTCTTCAGTTATCTTCATCTGGTTTTCAAAAAATCATATAATGGGAGGGATTTATGCCCAAATTGGGGATTCTAGTTTTATGGTAGGGAATTTAAGAAGTTATTTTTTTTGGAATGGTTGATCCAAATGGATTTAGTTGTGTGGAGAAGGTTGAGAGTGTGTTCCCTTTTAATGTTGGTGAGAAGTGGCATTCTTATAATTACTCAAAAGTATTTACCTTTGCGACATCAATCAAATGTCATGTTTTTAAAAAAATGATAATTAAAGGGTTAAAGGTTTTAAATTTTATATAAAAACCTATATTAAAAATTTATACAAATTTTTGAATCATTACATTTCATAAAACATATGTTTCTTTATTTTACAAATTCTGTTCATTATGATAACTGATTTTCTAACCTCGGTAATTTATCTAGTAGTACTAAATTAAAGTGATAATTATTATAAAATTTATACCCAAAGATTATATAACATTATACATAATATATAAATTAAAAATAACACATTTTTCTAGAAATTAAATGTGACATAAGTGCGTGTAATGAGAAAAAACACCCCGTAAACCATAGTCGTTCTCACATAGTTCTTCTTAATTATAGGTTAATTTGATAATTATAAAAGGTTAATTAAACCATCAATGTATCATATTAAACATTTATTAAAATTTAAAAATAAATTTTCAGAGGATTGTATTTTTAGTAATTTCAAATCATTTTATAAAATATCATTTGATGGAAATTTCCCTTAATGTTAAATTTGAAATTATTTATTTAATTTAAATTTATAAAAATATAAAGGAAATGATGGAATTTGAATATATTATGTGAAAAAAATGTATCATTTTAAGTAAATATATATAAATTATTTAACAAAATAATCCATTCAATTTTTTCCCTCTTAATTTTTTTTGTATCATTTGATTTATTTTCTTATAAACAAAATAAATCCTGCCTTGAAGTTTATTAAAAATTTTATTTAATTAGATCATCTAAAAAAATTTAAAAATTATATAATTTAAAAAAAATATTCAGTATTCTAAAATAATTTTGATAACATAACCTATGTAGTTTTTCCCTATTATAAACCTTCATTGAAATTAATTTGAATAAATGTACATTTTTTATCTCTTCCTATACATAATATATTATATGAGTAAAATTGCAAAATAGTTTCTTAAAAACTCATATAATTGTCCCCTACTATCAAATGGATCTAAATTTGATCAAAAAAATACATTTTTGAGAAGTTTTTTTCATTATTAATCATTATATTCTTAGTTTGACCATATGTAATTTAAATTTATACCATAACCATTTTTATAAATTTTAATTGCATTCACTAATCACATTGGTAAAAAATAAATATGATGCTATTAGAAATTAGAAATTATGATTATTCGAAATATGTAATCCATTATTTCAAATCCAATTATCATAAGTGGGAAAATTAATTTATAATTAATCCTCCAGAAACAATGAAAAGGAAGGTTTTTAAAGAGACTGGATAAAATATATGAAATGTTTTTATATTAAATATCAAAGTTAAATTGATTACAATTACCAAAATCAGCTTAATAGATTTATTATTTAAATAACTTAATTTAATATAAATTTATAATATAATTTATATTTATAAATAAAGGAATAAAATTGCAATTTTTCAATTATTATTTAGTATTTTTCACTGTAAATCAAGAAATGAAAAATTTCCGAAAATCCCATAAATTATCCCAGTTATAATTTTGATTTTCAGATTTTAAAAATGAAGTAAATTATATCAAATAGAACTTATAAATATTTAAATAGTTATATTTAAAATTAGTGTGCTATTAAAAGGTTGTTAAACAATCTTTTATAAAAATAGATCGTTTTTGTGTAAAATTTCATTTATCAAGATATCTTTTTTAGAAAAAAGAAGATTTGAATTTTAATTAGATTATTTTAATATATATATATTTATTAAATTAAAATCATTAGTTAAAGGTGTTTTTTAATTTATTGAGATAAATTATGTTTTTTCAAAGAAAAATAGTTTTTTTATAAAAATAATTAATTAATATGGAAATTATTTTTAATTTAATTTTTAATTATTTGTTACAAAATAATTAATTTTATAAACATGAATTGATAATATTTTAATAATTTCATTAATCCTATTCATACCCCCCATTTTACTGGCGTGGTGATAAATATAATAATAATATAATAATATCTCATTTTTTTCATTTAAATATTATGTTACATGTAACACAAGATATGATTGATGTTTTGTGTAGCACAAAATTAAAATGGTGATGAATATAAATAATGATAAACATAGTGTAGAGTGATATTAATTCCATAAAATTAGTTTGATTTATTCAAAAATAATAATTCATTAACACTCATGGTGTTACATAATCACAATTTAGTCAAGAAGTATCATGTAAAGTGAATGTATTCCCAGTATGAAATATATAATATACAATACATTACTAAATACCTTTATTGATACATAAATAAAAATCGTGAGCTATAATGGCCCATGAGTAAGTTATCATAAATCAACAACATCACACAAATACATTATCATTGAAGGTGAAATAACACCATAATGGTGACAAGAGAACGTCATAAATAATAATCCAATCCCTGAAGACATGGATTTCCCACTGTTCATAGGTTAGATACTTAGATGAACATGTTCATTACCATTATTCGACACCTCATATTCTCCTTTATACCATGATCCAAATATTATAGATAATTTAATGACCACATTTGATACCTCTTTGCAATACCCCTGAGCTAGTCCTCCCACACATCATTACGATGGGACCCCATAAGAGCTCAACCATTACATCCTATAGACTGGTGGCAACTAACAAGTATTAAGTTCCTCAACAATATAGTAAAGAGAATATACCCTCTAGTAAATATCATTAATTGCAATGTAAAAATGATATGTAAATCAATTCAATCAACTCTATAAGATAAAAAGTAACTTTCCAAAGAAATGGGATATAATTAATGAGTGGAATGTACTGCTAAATTTCATAATAATGACATAAAATAAACTGCCTACAGGAAATAATAATAAATAAATACTCCCAATGTTATTTCTAAAACTCATACTCATTCCCATATTAACAATCTATTCCCAACATGAAAATCATCCAATTAACCATAGGACCCCATGCCCTAATCTATTCCTACATTCCTTAAGTCTACCCAACATCTAAACAATGAAGTGGATATGGTCTGAATAATAAACTATAGTCTAGCACTAATGGTGTCTAATTAAATTTATTCTAATTAATAGGGAATATAGTAATATAATAAACAATGGTATTAATTAAAAAATAAGTGAAGAATTTCAAAACAAACCCATCAACCCTCAAGATTCAGGTTTACACTAAGGTTTAATCCATACCATATTCAGTATATTTTCAAATGTATCTATCCATAATCACAATGTGTTCATTCTCAGTATCCATTAACAACATTCCCATGAAAATTTCCAATGTCAGGGTAAATTAGTAAATCCATTTTCAATGGACACAAGTAAAATTTTCTTATCAAGAGAAAATTACCTTTTCACATCATAATAAATCCAACGGAGATTCCCATTTGACACCCAATTAAATATTTGATATATCCTGTACAAAAAAGATCCAATTAATATGAAAATATCATAACATTTCAAACATGTTTACTATTTTAAATTTTTTAAATTTAAGAAAAATTATAATTACCCTGACAATTATAGTTACATTGCAATATACCTATATGAAAATACCTAAATTCATGAAAATTTTCCAATTAACCTATCATTTGTTCCAAATTTTATATTCACATAGAAAATATGTCCAATTTTTATTCCACCTATCAAAAAATAAAAATTATAAATTTTCATTTCAAGAAAATATTTTATTCCAAATTTCAAACCACGAGGTTGAAAAATATTTTCCTGGTTTGATATTAAGAGTGACTAATGATTCCATAATTTAGTTATAATAAATAATGTTTATATATTTTAGATTCGAACATATGGTCACTATAGGGACATCTTCTGGAGGCTCGAAGTCCGTAGTTTTTTATTTTCCATTGAATGTGATGATATCCATCAAGGTCAAAAAATATTGGATTCAATCAATATAAATGGTTTATAATTATAATAGGTCACTCAAATGTCTTGACAGTGAGGTCACACATGTTACATGCACATGATACTATAATAGGCCATATTATGCATAAAAAACCTAATTATTTTTATGAAGAAACCCAAAAATCAAATGATAGGATCCATATAAAACACCACATTTCTTATTAGACATTGATAGATCTATCAAATCAAGGGAAAATGAATAATTATCAAGGAAATAATAATATAAAATTAATAATTCTAGGAAAACAAATTTATTATTAGAATCTGAATAAAACAGTAGATGAATGGATTGAAAAAAGATAAATGAGAAGTCAAGGAAGTCCTAGAGAACCAATGAAAAACAGTAATCTTAAATTATAGTCAATAGTGAGGGGTTAAATAAAGAAAGGGGCGTTTCATGATTAGAAAATATGAAATTACCCTTAACATACCTACCTAAATAGGTGACATTTTCTAGCTAGTGGTTCCAAGAAGAGCATATGAACATTTGAGAACACTACATGCCTAATGGTTTTGTTGCACAAGATAGTTGTTCTATTAATATAGAATTATGGGGATATTATTGCATCCTTTAATAATACAGTGGACTCTATCAGAAATCTGATGAACTCTAGAATCCCCTTTACTATATGTCATTCTAAAGATTTGTAGTTTGACCCCTCTAATCCCATAGAATCCTCAAAATACTATGTTAACAATGTTAGATTATAATTTTATATAAATAACAAATTATCAACTTTAATATGAAATAATAGAGTTAATGGATAAAGGATAAGATCTTACCCCTCATCCCAAGTGATAAATCTTGATAGTATGGTGTAAAGAGATTTTTAAATTTATCATCAGTATCTTAGGTTGTGGGATGTGTGTGATATATATGATGGATATTATCCCTTCTTTGCATCTCATAGGTAGAAACTAGGGAAAAAAAGAATACCCATCACCCTTATTTGATAAATTAGGAAGTAAAGTATTTACATTGTTGACATGTAGTAACTTAGAGCTTCTTGAGATAATTATAGGGTCCCCATGATATATTTATCTTTTGAGATGGATGTGAACATTCTTGGTTAATCCCCATTAACCTTTTTTTGATGATTTCAACATTAATATAACACTTAAACACTCATATCCATATAACATAGTCATATCCATCTATTATTATAGTATCTATCTAAAATAAAATTTAACACGATGATTTGTACCAATAGAAACCATAACGATACTATTTTTGAAACTGAGGATTTGTGTATATAAAATTTATAATAAATTTGAGGCCTTATGGATTTCTCTATTACACCATTAAAAAATGGGAGCTTATATATTAAATTACATTGTATTAATGATCATGTAAATTTAGATTATGATGAAAAATAAAAAAGGAAGACCATTGATAGTATATGTGACAAAAAATTGATTTTAATTAATAGATTATTTCAGTGGGTTGAAAAGAATGTTATAGTGGGATCACAATTATTATTTTTAACATTTACTTCCCCAACCTACACTTATTTAATTATATAAAATGTTCAATTAGATTATAAAATAAAAAATATATATAATCAGAGGTCAAACAATCTAACTAGTGAGATTATTATCTAGTTCAGAACTCTATTATAGATTTAAGAGTATCTATTAAATCCACATGGAATCTACAACTTAAAATATTGGTTAATTACATTGTGTACCAGTTGAGTGTACAAATAACATTAATATAAATTACAGGAGTATATTTATCCATGTATAGTGTTATATGGAAATGATTATTCATTTATTTATTATATAGGTATTCCCATTATAATTTTATATAAAATAGTTTGTAGTCAATAATTTATAATAATGAGGGAAAACTTCAATGTTTATAGTATCCTATGGGGACACAATATATTTTTAATTCAATAGAATGTTAATAGAGAATTTAAATCCATATAAGAAGAACCTAAAATTTCTTAATTTCATATATAAGGAATTCTATGATCAATATTTCGAGAGGGAAAAATATGAATTTTGTAGTAGAATTTGACACCATCTGATAAGTTATTGTATTGTATATAACATCAATGGAAAATATATCAAGTAAATTATTGTGTTCATATCCATCTTAGAATTTAATCGGATCATGGGATTCCGACATCGATTACATTAATAGTCACTATTGCTTATAAACTACAATGAAGGTGCCCTGTAGTCAAGAATTCAATTTTGGAAATTGTGAAGGAAATATTGGAGTTTAAAGTCACCAAAAGATGATTTGTGGTTTTTTTAACACATATGGAATATTTTTCAGAATGTTTTAAAGTATAATGTAATCCAAGAAGGTTCATTATGATTTGAATCCTAAAATGGAAATTTATTAAGACCATATTAGTGTCTAAAGATATCTAATAAGGTTCTTTCTAAGATATAACCATGTAATGAATATTATATAGTTGAATTTTAACTTTAAATAAATTCTACATGGAATTTGTATGTATTAAACCCCACATGGAATGTTATTATAACACTCAAATCCCATAAAAAAAATATTTGATTCTAAAAACATACTATTTACACACTAGATATGATACCAATTATAAAAACATTTATAAAATCATCACATTATTATATGTTTATCGAAAATAATTGGTTTCGTATATTATTATTTCCATTTAAATTAAATTTCAGAAAATAGTTAAATAACAAAGTGTACACTTCTAAATAGTTTTAAATTATTCCATAAAATTATTCACAAATTGATTTTTTAGTTTCATTTTTGAAACACATCATATTTTCAATACATGTCCCCATATCCAGTTGTTTTACATTTTTAATATACATACACATCTTTAAGATTCTATAAAATCTGTTGAAAATTTGCGATGATGAAAAATATTAGTAAGGGATATAAAAATAAGAAATCATGTAAGTCTACTTGAAACATGAAAACCCCTAGGAATGTTTATATTTTTTTAGAGTAAATTTTTTTCAACAAAATTAACCCTAACCACAAGTGAAATATATATTTTTTTCAAATAAAAGCCATAGGAATTCATATGATAAATAGAAAAAAATTAAGGAAACATGAGAAAACATCGGAACATATGAAACATATTTTCCTTGAAAAGAAACCGTTAACCTTTAAATGATCAAAAATAAATCATTAACCATGATAATAATTTACATATCTCATTAAACCAAATGTGTAACATTAAAACAACAAGAATCTATAGAAAAACCATGTGGTCCCCCTATTTCATTATTTTCATAACTCATGTTTTATCATATTTCACTCTTAATGAAATATCTTGTAATTTATTATTTTCAATCATCATTTCTCAAGTGAATAAGTTAGCTACAAATTCATTATAGGGTTATGTATCTAACCCGCACATCATCATCTATAATATATATAAACCATCAATATAAAAATATAAAATCATTCAGCTTTTACCGTAAAAATTATTTTAACCCATAATGACATAAAATTTCATACATCTCATAAAAACTAATTGATGTATCATTTTATTTTTATATATATTTTAAAATTAATATTAAATAGAATAATGGGAATATCATATTATATTAATAAATTAGGAAATCAGAAATTTAACCTTGATAATAATGAACTTTCATAATAATTAGAATATAAATTCATTTTATATATATTAAAAAACATCAATTAGAATAATTTTATAAAGAAACCTGAAATCTAATAATATAAAAAACAAAAAACAAATTCTATTAAAAATAATTGATATGAAATTCATAGATATAATAAAAATTATATTTTAAAATATTAGTTTCTAGAATCATTTTTCTTGAATGAAAATTACGAAAAATGAAAATGGAATAGAAAGAGTTTAGAATGTTTAAATAAAGGGTTAAAAAAATACCTTACCTCAAATACTGAATTACCACCTAAAATATCTACCAACATGAGTAATAATAATATATTCAATAGTTAGTTTATTAATATAATTTTCCACGTCCATTCCATGATAATTAATTTTTTTAGTTATTATATCATTTAATTTAGTTAAAAATTCTTGTTTAGTTAATATTAGTCATTTTAGGGTTGTTTGGACTAAAAATAGTTTCTGCATGTCGAAAAATAAAAAGGGGGTAATGGGATCATAAGATAAAGAAAATTTATCAATTAATAATAATTAAGTTAACAAATTAAATATTCTTTTATAACTATCCAAATTGGATGGTCCTAAAAAATAAAACATTTTATTTCCAAGAGGTGGTAGTCTGCATGTACTCTCAAGAAATATATCCAATGTCTAATAGATGTGATTGAATTAAAATTTATAGTATTTCATATTCATATAATCATACATAGGCCACAAATATAATATTAATTCATTAAATACATCATTATGACCATTCAAGTGATGTAGTAATGAAAAGCTAACTATGCCATTTTCTGGAGCAAAATGTTCAACACACATATGAGATATGTTTCAATTTTTTATTTAAATTCTAGGAGGTAAAAAATTGTTTTTCAGTAAAAAAATATGGTTTTAATAGATAGTATATATTTACATAATTATATAAATTTTTGTATGATATTTTGGTAAGTGGTGGAATAATACTAAACATGAAGAAATCTATTTTTTTCTCTTCCCTAGATTTCCATCATTGTAATACATGATAAGAATTATTAGGTTTGTTTTTTTATGATTCATAACACTATGGTGGTAGAAATATATTTTTGGTGGGATTTGGGTTGTAAAATATTCTGTTTTCGTGCTAAAATTTTGCAGAAAATTAAGGATAAAAGAGTTTATTTCATTGGTAAGATGCTTGAATGTTTGTTAAATTAACTTATTATTAATATAATAGAAATACATTTTCCAGGGGCATTTCATATGAACTATGAATAAATGATAATATTATAATTATAAAATTTGAAAAGTGTATTATATAAATTACTTAGGAATATATTGGGTCCTCATAAAATTTTATTAACCATTTTAACTGTAATTATGGTCTCAAATTTTTTACATCGTCAATTGGATTATGTAGAAAAAAATAAAATTGACCTTATGAATAATATTCAAAGAATTTTTTAAAATAATAATTTTTTTTTTTAAAATGTTAATTTAATATATGATGTAAATAAAAAATTTTATATAATTATTCATAATTAAATGAAAAATAATTTTTCCTTTACACATGAATTTTTAAGGAAAAAAATATATTCCATATATAATTAAGTAGAATATAGAATATCATAGAATTAATAGAAATTTGTTTTATGAATAGAGTTTTATCTGAAAAGAAATTCAGTACATAACCAAAAGGAGCCATTTTATTACATTATTAAAATAAAAGATCCAAAAATATATTTTATTACCATAAAAAACATTTGTTAGAATCCAAAATGTAGAACATTGGATTATATGTTAAATTTCATATTTTAAAATTATTTCTATAAATTATTAAATATATATATTGTTTATTATAAATTGGATACATAAAAATTCATTTCATTCATATATCTTCATAATATTATAAAAAATCATTGTATTTTCAAACAAGGTATTGTCCACTATTAATTTTATAATCATATGAATATGTAAAATCTCTGAAAAAATACATAATATAATTTTGGAAAAATAATATTAAAAACAATGTTCATTTACTAAAATTAAAATTCATAAATTTATAAAAGAAATTTTTTATTAAAACTGTGTTATACATGAAAATAATTATCTTAGAAAAATAATATTTATTTTTTATTGAAAATTTATTTTAAAATATTCTATAGAAAATGAACATATATAATATAATAAATATTATTAATAAGATATCAAATTTAATTATTGTTAACTATACTTTAGGTGTCACATTATTCCCCAATAATGAAATTGCATCGTCATAATTTTATTCATTTTTAAGGAAAATTGGGAAATTTTTTCCTCAGAGCCATTTAATATTCCCATAATTCTTCATAAATCATTAGAACCATAAAATAATATTTACCTAGTAGAATCCCATTATTCTAAAATAAATAAATTATATTTTCTGGAATCTAAAATTTATTTTTCACAGAATTAATTTTTCTTATAATTGAACTACTTCACGGTTCAAATTCGGAAATACATCCGGTATATATTTCCCTAGTAATGAATCATCGAACATATCTGTTTCCATAGATAAACATCGTTGTAAGGGAATAATACGAAATTTCTCTAACAATATCTTGAATTTAATATAAAAAAATAAACCAGAATATGAGTTTTACCTTCTTATCAAATTTCATCATTACTTTGAAATGAGATATTTTGTGAAAAAATTAACTATTATGGAAAACAATTAGTATATCATCATGGTAAAATCATTACTCTTCAACCTGCTTTGATATTCACTCATATGGTGTTGTATTATCATAACCTTTTCAAATGTATTTTTCAATACATTAGGTCCCAAAATATTTCCTTCCCCTACTTCAGGCCAACATAGTGTTTTCTAACACCACCATCCATATAATTCCTCGAATGGTGAAATTAATATACTAGAATGAAAAATATTCTTAAACAACTATTACATTAGTGAATCTTGTTTATATCAACATCCCATATTTTCCAATAATAGATAAAAAATCATAAACATAAATCCATTGATTATCCAATGATATTTAACATTATATTAAGAATGAATTTGTTTATTTAAACATAACTATGTACCCATAAAATTTTATATTCCTTTCCAAAAAAGAAATTTATATCCCTAACCATAATCAAATAAAACTAAGGGAAGGATTCCATTTAACATAGCCAATATCATTGTGATATAGTCTCTCAAGAGGGATATTCTCTCAGAAAATAAGAAAATGTGAAAAATTAGTGAGATGGTAAAATATAACCCATATCTCATTATAACCTCGTGGTTTATTTATAAATACCACTATGAAATCCATTGATATTTTCACAAATTTCCATTGATGAATAGTAATCATCTAATTTATCCCCTTTAGTATTTTTTTCCACATTAACCAATTGAAAATTGAAAAATTTCACGGTGAAAAAAAGAATTATAAAAATTCCATCAAATAAAATATACCCCCAATGGTCTCTATAAATATTAGTGCTACATGGATGAACATAATACAGATTTCTGATAACCTTATTAAATTACTCATTTTAAATGAAAATTATTCTTTAAACCTAAAACCTTTATAGAAATTTGGAAAATGATTTTTCAATATCACACCAAGATAAAATTACATTCTTAACCAATTCTACACATTCTTAATAAATGTTATCTTTTTTAGGATATTCTTATTTCTTTTTATCAAGGAAAATTGAATAGAAACATGAACCGGTAGATTTGGGGTTTATATATGAAGATTTTACAAAACCATCTTCATTAAATAATGAAATACAGGATCATGCTCTATATGAATCAGTTTTAATGATTCTTTTTCTTTATGGCTCAAGTTATCTTCTACCAATCTTTCATTACTAGTATGATAGTGAATTATGGTTTCCTCATCAAATATTACCTTCATTTATATTCTCTACACAATTTTTAATTTTTTTTTATATGAATATATACATTAGAAATTTATTATCCTTGTATATTTAAAATTTATCCTCATATTTAATATGCCTAAAAAATTAAAGAAACCAATGTTATTTCAAATCATGTATTGAATAATTTATCTCATAAGATTTCAATTATCCTGATGCATTTTAAATTACAAAATAATATTATATAAAGAACCAATTCCAATTATAGAAGTAAAACTAAAAATTAGAAAATCAACATTTCTGAGTGGAAAATATAATATTAGTGAGTTATCGTTTTTTTAATACATAAAATCATTTATCATTGGATTTTATTCAAATAAATTTAACTCCATTTAGAGGTAAGAAAATCATTGGTCACATTACAAAGAAAATATTTTTATAATCCATTAGTATTAACATGTTAGTTTAAAAAACCATTCAATAATAGATACATAAGTAGGTTATGGCCATTCTTCCACAACATTAGTTTTAGTATGATCAAATGTTTTACATTATTTAGTTACAAATTTTCAATATAATGAAATCAATTATAACAGAGAGTTACATTGCTAAATTTTTCCATTAAGTATATTTTTTTAATAGACTTCATAATAATACATAGATGGTTGTGATTGGATTTATAATATTGATAATATAACTAAAATTCTATAAATACACACATCCAAAATATAATCCAAAAAATCATGGAAAATTCTATTTATCAGGTCAATCAAAACATGTAATCCATTTTAGAACCTAATTAAAAAAACAAAAAAAAACTCAAAATAGACATTTCCATATCAAAAAAATGTAATAAAAATATATGTTCCTTTTACATTCAACTGATGATATGTAGACCTATTATTAAATATTTAAAATTAATATGTTTTTGGATGTAGAATAATATATTTATTAATATGGGTACATTTATTTTATTTCATAAAATTAATGATATTCAGCAGTCAATGATATTAAATGCCTTATAGAACCGTATTTCATCATGAAAAATAAAATAGTGGAACCTGAAGGTAATTTTTGAGGATAAATGAATCCCTTGTCATGATACTATTTAATTGAAATTTTTTCCCAGAATAACTCTATTGGATACATTAGATAATAGGGATTTGCAATTATTTTTTACTCTAGAACTATGTCAATTGGGATTCATCATCCCAAGATGGAATAACCCTAGAAAAATCATCATTAATTACATCAGACTAATCATTATCAACATGAACATCCATAATTTAAATAATTTTTATCTTTTATATAATATCTAAAAGATAAAATTTATTTCCAGGATTACTCAGTTTCTAGGCTTCATCATATGTAATATAAGGTATGAACTCATACACATATTAAACATGAAAAATATTTTTGAAATTGAATATAATTAAAGAATCAATAATATATCTTAACATGATAGCTTGAAAGATAATAATTAAATTGGATAAAGTCAAAATATACTATGGGTAAGATAATAAGGATTTTAGAAAAAAAATCCATATATTGTTATATGAATATTCCTATCATTTTTTATCTAATAATTTCTCCCATGTTTATTAAATGAATGGTTTATCTACATTTTTTAGGAGATATTTTAAAATTAATAATTCAACTTTTTTAATAATAATATAATTCATACACCCTCAATCCAATAAGATAATGGACTAATAAGAGTATACTTTTAATGTACCTTTCACATCTTCTTTTAATGGTCAATAATTTTCTATGTTTGTAGAAAATTACATATTCACAATTATTTTAATTCAATTTTAATGAATCAGAAGTTTTGAAACTATTATCAATTTTTTTTATCAAAATATCCCATCTCATTGCAATCTAAATTTAACACTATAAACTATACACATGGTTTCTCATTGCGGGTTTGATTTTTTGTTCATTTCCTTATTGGGAGGATCCAATTTTTCAAACATAAACCACTGATAATACTTCCCTAATCTAGTTAGAAAATGTAAAAAAGGTTTTGTAAGAAAATTTTGGAGATTTGGGAGGCTTACCATAATATTTCTATATTGATTTCTCCCCCTTTTAATTTTACCTTGAATTATTATTATTCTTGATCTCCTGAGATACATATATTCATCATAACTCTATATCAACATTCTCATCACATTGAACAACATAATTATATATCTGAATTTGATGAGTGTCTAACTCTCTTTTTAAAAATAATTTTGGAACTATGTAAAAATTATTAATTTTATTCTTATGGACTAGAATGCTGTTATTAGTATAGGTGTGAAATATATGGAAATTATTATCATAAGCATCCACTTAATCCTCATATTTTTTATTTTACTCAATAAATATCTATTCTATTGTGTGTTAAATAATATTAGAAAGATTATTGTCAAAAAAATTTAAATAAACTCCACTCTATGGTATCAATATCATCCTTCTCTATAATACATTTAATTAAAGACCACCACTTATTGGATTCAAATTCAAAATGGTAAACTACAAGAGTTACCATCTAACTCTCTGAATAACTCAATAAAATACCACTGTTTTGCAAATCAGTAATCAATCCATTAGTTATCACTTTTAGAGGCTATGAAAAAAATGTGGATTTTGTTACATTAAATGATATACAATAGACATGTTAATATATTGATAATTTAGTCATTTATTACATGAGTTTGATTATTTATAGTCTTTGGAAAACTAGTTAACACATCCTAAAACATCATACTAAAAACTCTAACTATTTTAGTTTCCTGATTATAAAAAATATTTTACTCACGTCTACCTTTCTACTTCATTCACTAGGTTAAATTTGTGGGACACTATTCAAAAATATACATACATTAGATTGTGTAACATGGAAATTGTCAAAAAAATCTAAATAATATAACCACATATTTATTTTTCTAATATCCATTTCCATACTATTATGTTAACCTATAATTTTATATCAACCATTATTTGATACAAAATATACCATCCCAAACATATATACATGGATCTGGTGCTTAAAACACACACTTTACATATTATCTTTGATAAAAATTATAAAAACAACACTATATTCAACACATAATTAGAGGTTTTATACAAAATATTTCATTTTGGGTTACCCAATTATCATTTTAGTTTATAATTTTATAAAATTAGTAAATCCATAACATATCAAATTCGACACTACAAAACAATGTACATTCTCTATATATTTTATACTTTTGAAATTGATAATCTAATTTCACTTATGAAACACATGATTCATTCAATTCATGTCTTCATAAATATAATAAAAATTCTTAATTTTCTTACTCTGCTATATGTTTTTCTAAAATTATTTAAATTATTGGTATGTGATCAATATTATATATAATGGATATAAACAAAAGAAACCTCATTAGCCTTTTCCAAACCGAAAATAAAGAAAAATATATTCCATTTTCACAATAATCAATGAGATAATAAATATATCATAATAATATATAAAATCAAAATTTAATGAAATAAATTTTTTTAAAATCTCATAGATAAAAAAATAACCATGAAGTATTCCTTTGAAAATCAAAGTACCAATGAAAAATAATTTCTTTTAAATAAAAAAATTAAATCATAAAAAATCATAAATATTTTTTCAATAATGAAAATCACTTACATATGTCATGAAATCAATTGAATTACATTAAAAAAGATATAATATATTGGAAAATGTTATCTTTATCTTGGTAAATTTTATTCAACACATGTTTTTACCTATATTTCACTTACAATGGAATAACTCATAATGAGTTCTGTTCAATCATTAGTTCTATTTAAAATAAATAATCACCTAATCTGTTGGAAGGATATATCATAGCCCCACACATTATTATATATAATTTTCATGAACAATTACGTGAATAAAAATATATAATCTTTTAACATGAATACTAATATTCATTTAAAACCGTAATCCAAATCACTCCAAATCAACTCATAAATAAAAGATAAAAAATATTTTTTTTATTTCACATAAATAAAATAGGAATAATCTCATCATTAAAAAGTAATTGAAGCATATAATAGAGTCATTATATTGAATAAAGGACATTAATTTTGAAATATATATTTTTCCCATTGATTCACATACACTAATTTGGGCTTCCTATGGGGTTTATTTAGGGAACCCAAAATACTGAATGGTTCCCACTTCTATATTGGATCACATACTTTCCTTCTAAAGTTAGGAGATTCTTGGAATTTTTTCCACTGATACAAAGGATGACATATTTGTCAATGGGTGAGAGTTCACATAATCATACCTTTTTTATTGTGTGGGGGATTATAGGCTACTAAGTGAATCTCTAATAGATTTATGACATGTTCATGAATCCATCATAAATATAAATCACAATTATTGTCTCCATTATGCTTAGAATCAAATATAAAAAAGTATATCTGTAAAACAATATATGTGTAATAGAGGTTCCTAATCAATGGTACCATCTATATATATCATAGTTTATCTATTTCATTTTGTTTATTTTTTGTGAGGTTGTTTTTGAGATATATTTCTAGGAGCTGTAGAATTTTTCATTTACATTAGAGATAGTTGTTTTCATTGATGTTTATATTTTTCCCATGAGAATAGATTATTATATATCCTTTATATATCATGTGGTTTAGTTCCACAAAATAAGACAAATAGTATTATTACGGTCAAGTGGTAAGAAAATAAAAATGAAGTTTAATGTCATGATGTGAGTACATTTTGGTGAATGATTCATACAAAATTATTGTGTGGGGATTATGCATGGGGTAAATTTATGGATGAATACATTGATAATATGTCATGATTATATTAGTGGGATATTATAAGGGATATAGGTCTATGAAAATATATCACACTAAAAATATACGACAATTTGGAGGAGATAATAAGACCTGGAATGACTATTTATCTTTTGGGCACTGATGATTTTACAAGAAATATGACTCAATAAGATTGGAGTCTAATATAATATGTTTTTTTTGAACATTAGGGAGCCTACCTAAGTAACACATCATGATGGGAATGAAATGCCACCTAGTTTGTATGGGTTAGTACTTATAGCTGGATGGAATTCAAGTAGGTATTTTAGCTATGCTAATGGAAATATCAGTACTAATATCAAGGTGAGTCATGCTTAGTTTGAGAAACACTAGACAATAAAAGAACACCACATCATAACATCGTTTTTGAGAGAGATATAAAACCTAATTGGATGTCTATGTTATAACATTTTACCACTCCATCTTTTATATGAGGGAGGGGATATTTATGGAAAGATAAGTATGTTGTCTTATAATATAGGTTATTTCAGTACTCAATGGGTTATAACTAGTGAATATATTTAAGCATTATGCACTTGTGGATAAGGGTGAGGATATTATAGGGAAGTCAATATGAAAGAGTAGATTTAACGATTCTCATATTATAGCCTATTTATAAACACAACACTGGTAATTACATATCCTTTTATTGGAAAATGAAATGAACATATTTACCTTGATTTTATTCATAATATAGGAAACATCCATGGGATGATTAATGATGCCAAAACCATAAAGACTCCCACCATGATCTCTATGAATGGTTTCCTTTTTTACTTTTAGAATTAATGTTGGTGAATATTATATGGACCCTAAAAATAGGGATGTTATGTGCGGGTCATCTCTTACCATGTGAATGCAATATCAAAGGTGCACACATGTGTTCCTAATACCGTAATAATACATCTCCAGAGGTCTAGGAGGAGGAATTAATTAGGAAATCCTTATATTATCAAATTATTCTAAGAAATCAATTTGGATACATCCCAGATTTGATGGGTATAATCAAAACACTACATTTTAAAAGAGTGGTAAGAGAAGAGTGGTAAAAATGCCACAGATACCAATTTTATTGAATTTGTTTTATTACTTAGGCTGTGTATGTCACTAACAAGGTCTATTTCCATGAAAATATATTCCTTAATATAGCATTTATATTATGATATATAACTTCTATGGACTTAAATTTTTCAATTGGGAACTCCATGTATAGGGTATTTATCTCCCCTTTACAGTGTGGGAATAACTTCGGTTTCATGAGGGGATTACCAAAATAAAATTTTATTTCATTAGTATTTCTCATGTTTTCCAATTCATTTTCCCTATTGTCCTTATCTCACATATTTTTTTCAATGAAATTTTCAGGTATTTATATGTTGTGAAAGAGTAACTTATTACCTTTAATGGACATACACATAATAAATCTATCATTGTTTGGTGGGTGATAATCAATGCCCCCATTATAATAAATTTTCATTTTCGCTAGGAAGAGAGTGACTACCACACAACAAAAATAGTATTCATTTGTGGCTAGCGTATATTATTTTCTTCATCTTACAAATGATTTTTTATAGAGGCACTATGTAAAAGATAGATTCACCAAAGAATATTTTCTAGATTTTTTTTACTATGTGGTTTAATATACCTTTGAATTTTTATTCTCCATCACATTTGAATAATTTGGTGGATTGTTCTAGAGATCTTCCTGAACTTTTTCATGGATTCTCTATAAACATTTGTATGTCCAACAAATTACCCCACCCCCGCCCAGAATGGTGTTGATTGGCATTAATTGATGTCCATTACAAGGTTGATCCTTTTTGTGGTTGAGTACATTGTTTTTTCTATGTGCCCCAACAAAATGTAAAATCATACACAAATGATTCTAGGTGAGTTCTTTTATTATGTAGTAAGAACATCTGTGTGTTGTTATCTAACCACAATATATATTTTAATTTATTAAAAAACCCTTTTGGATTAGTTGGAACCATACAAGGAGAGCTACGATTTTAAACATAAACCCCATCCACACAACCCACCTAATTCAAAATTTAAAAAATACAATATTCAAAAATAGAAACCAAAAATCCAAAAAACACTAATAAAAAATTTGAACCATGAACCACCTACCTTGATCCAAATCATGGGAAACCTCGAACCTCACCACACTACCTTCATCATTTATTCATCTTGACAACACAATTGTCACCACCATCACACCTTCACATCATCAAAGGCATCATCTTTATTAGCTTATCACTACTGAACACTTCTCCGAAATCCACTTCTAGAACATCAAAAATCATCACATAACATTGTGTCGTCCCCCATCAATAGAACATATTCATCATCATCACAAGAGCTGAACACAACATTATCTTCAAAAATTGAAATGTCATTAACGTAAAATTTCCTAATACATGTTATTAGAATTACATCCCAAATACCCTTGAAGACCTCCACACAGATCCACCTTTGGGGTAATAGAGGACTCCTAAATCTAGAGTAGAGAAAATAATGCATTTTCTAGATGAATGACAAGATCAACAAGAACTATCATTTCCTATTAAAGCCAACACCCTCACCACTGTCAAAAAAAATCTCAAATCCAATAACTAGAGAGCAAGAAGAAGTAATATAATAGAAAAACCCATCACAATACACTCTAAAAAACACTGAATTGATGAAGGAATCAAATATGTAAATTGAAATCGAGAAACTACCTAATGAAAATGGGAACACGGGGAAAAATGTAAAAACTGTAGATGAAGAGAAAATGGTGTTGAAACCCTATAAGAAGAAGGAGACTCTAGGTGATTCATGATAGCCAACTGTAACACCGAAAAAAATGATTCCTCGTCTTATATTCTTACCAAGAATGGAGTGTCTAACCACATGTTTAGAGTATAGAAGAAAACTTTGGGGGAAGAACCAATACTTCATAACAAAAACCAAAAAGGGAAGTACCAATGAGTAGATGATAGAAGACCAAACACAAGAAGGAACTAGGGGATAAAACCCTATAAAAGCCATGATGATTGAAAAATAGAAGGATGAGGGAAATAAGAACATGGAAAAAGAACACTAGTGGAGAGGGAACATAAGAGAGAGTCGAGATCCATGGTATTGAATAGCCATAAAATTTCATTCTAGGTTGTATCTATCTCATACCCGAGAACCTATTATTCTTTTCATGAACTGGGATCCCTTTGTTGATTATTTTATCTACATAGTAATCATAATGAGTTATTAAACAAGTATTTCAATTAAATAAATTTTATATTCTTTGGTGAAAAATTATTTTTAATGAAATTGAATAGCCTTCATAATAATTTAGAAATATACAGTTTTCATAATGGGCCATGAGGATCATATAACAATTATTCTTCTATATTGAATTTTTTACATTGTGATATATATAAAAAATTTCATAAAATCCATCATTAGTTTTCATATATATTGTGTGAGAGAAAAAATTTCATGCTAAGATATTCTATACCATTGATGAGAGGAAAAATTTCATGATCAATATCATTGAAGAGGGCATTAAACATGATGGTCACCTAAAAAATCAATTAATTTAAATGATAAACAGTGATAAATTTATGAATTATCATTTCTAAGATATGTTTCCATACTATACAAATTATATACTATCTAATTTCTCTATTCCTAATCCATACCATGGAAATAAAACCCTAGGATGGATAAAAATATAATGTAATTCACCATGGTAGAATATCTATGTGTAAGGGACATACATCTGGGAAACTATCTCTGAATGATTTTATTTGGATTAAACAGATTTATAATTAAATAAGTAACTATAGGAAATAATCTTGGTTATTAATTACAATAAATATAACTTGAGAGAAGAAATTTTTTATGATAGGCTTTATTGGTCATCAAAATGGGATCCTTTTCCAAGAGTATCATTCATCTTGGAATGGGGATTTTCCATCTAGGATGGATAGATTTTTGGTGAATTTAGAAGCAATAAAATGGTGGTAGGGATTTAAGAGATCATATATTTTTCATGAACATTATATAAAATAATAATTATATTATTATGAACAAACATATAAGATGGATCCCATATACCACGATGTTCCATTTGGTGTATGGGGATGAAGGAATACGCCTTTCATATATCTGTGTGATAATTATGGAATGGAACATGGGACTCATATATGTGGAGTTACTCTATCCTACCATAGCATGGGATTTTGTAGATAGGTCTCCCCTCATTCTTGAATGAGCTACTCACCGTAACACAATATGTTCACGGTGTTAATCCATGTCCTTGGTAAGAGTATCCATTGCCATAATTGATTCATTTATTTTCTACCCCAAATGGTAATGTTCCTCAAGTGCATATACTGATTATATATCTAAAATGTATGACCTCGGGACATTGTGGTTCTAATAAAAATATTTGGAAGAGAAAAATTTTATTCTTTGGGGAAAGAATTTTTCTCCTAGGCTTGACAATATGGCAGGATTTCCCTCACTTTTTTCCATTTTTTTCATGAGGTTTTTTGTTAATGGTTCATGAAATGAGAACCAAAGTTAAGAGTTAAAAATATTTAAATGTTTTTTTAGTTAGTGACATGGATTTTTATCCTCATGGTTTTCCTAGTATGGTTGGTGCTTTACCATTTATTGGGAAGAATTAACCTAGGCAAATCTGTTCACCAGATCACAGAGACATTTATAGTTTTATGGGGTTCAATAGCAGCTCACATGGGTATTTAAGAAGTTTTTAATGAAAATGAAATTTTGGAGTCATGATTTAGGCCATTTTTTCATGTATATTAGGGTTTAATTCATTAATGTTGGAATCAAGTGAAGAGATGGACATTCTCAACTACAACTACTTTGTTATTTAGGATCATTACTCTCATAACTCTACTACATCGTTGAATGATGAATATGGAGGCCATGAATAGTATCTTAACCATATTTCAATTAGAGAATGAATTTCAGTATAAAGGTTTGAGCTTAAAAATTCTATTTAAGATATTCGCCTTGTAGATTTGGGTAATAATTCCATTATGTCAAAAAGTAGTCACATATATCTATGAATGATAAACTGATGGAAAATAATTTATAGGTTGTAGATATGATATAATTGATGTTTCTTAGGTTGGAATTATTCCTCTAAATTGATATTTCATCCAATGACAGCAAGCCTAGACAAACAATGAGTTAGGCTAAATACGGGAATCATTCATAATCTAATCAAATGGTGAAATTGGAAACAATTTTCAATGGTTATCAAACTACTGAGGCATAGGGGGAAGGAAAAATACAACTACAGTTGTTAGGAATATAATGGGGGATTTAGGGATAATCCATCATGATTTCATTGACTCTAAGGGGGACATTGATTGAATTATTTTTATCTCTCTAGAATACTAGTACTGTTCCAAACACATGAACTACCAAATAACCTCCCAAGCCTTTCATCCTTATAGAGGATTCATATCCAATACTTTTGAGGGAATTGGGAACCTAGATAAAATATATTCCCTTCCATGGTATATTTCATTTACTCAATTGTAAAGACGAATTTTTTACTGGATAATGGATTATATATTCACATGAAATTATTCATTAGGTTTATAATCCTAAGGTTGTGGAAACTATATTTTGGACCTCAAGGCCACCATTTGAATACATCATGGTCATCAAATATATTCATGTTGAGTACTATGGATATATACGAATAATGTGGGTGAGAGTGAATAAATCGATGATATAGGTAGACCATCATATGAAAATAAAGAGGTAGATTCTCCCATTACACAAATATCAAGTTATATACCCTCCTACTCATAATTGGGACCCCATAGAAACCCTACGTACAAGACTGAAATGACATTGGAGATTATGAGGAATTATGTAAGTCATTTAAATCCAATTATAATATATAGATTCTCATCTGCAATAATATTTTTTCCTACTATATTATCATTTATTATGTCCTAGAAAGAATGGGATACCTGGAGGAAGAATGTATCTGTTGATGATGTATGGGGAGTACTGAATGAAGATAAGATTTACTTTCCTAATTTTATATCAACAATAACCCATGAACTATTCATTCAAATAAATACCTAATAAATTCAATTACTACATTTTATAGAAGGATAAATTGATCTATTCTTAATAGAAAATAATTTCTAATTATGATCATGCATAAGAGATGCAAGTAATGAGAGTGGATAACCCAGATTTCAAGGAATGGGTATACTGAGTTTTTCATCCAATTCATTTTTTTACAATTACCACGATTATAAACGACTCATTTTTTTTTTTTAGAATTTATAATTTGTGTAACTATATATCCCTTCCATTGAATAAATATAATAGTGGGGTAAAATTACTGGTGTTGATAACCCATTTTATTAAATAGACGAAAAAGAACTCTATACAAAAATGGTTGATTGGATGTGGGTCATGGATATTGACCCTAAGGTAGAATAAACACCCCACCAACACCATATATTCTTCCAAAAAATATCAACCTGGGGGACCATGTGGATTAGATATAAAGAAAAGTATAAGATACACTTTCAATCCAGAAAAATTGGTTAGGTATGTGTCTTCCCAATTAGTGTCCAAAGAGAATCACTTGTTCATATGAATGGGATTTCATGGGAAGGTATTTAGACATTCATTAAAATTTATAGTCTTGTAATAGGTATTGATACTATGAAATATCAAGGGAGTTCAAGGCCTAATTAGGGCCCACAGATGATGGATGATATATAGATAATTTAAAATTCTGGGATGTCTCCCCCCATATTCCATTACATACTTCACTGTCTGAACATGATTCAAACATACCAAAATCATCTTGGAAAAATAATTTATATATCCTTTAATGTGTATTTTAACAAAATGTGAGGACCTAATTCCAAAAGTATTCAATATAGGTTTTCATTCTTATAGGCTCAATATTGACATGTGATCATCAAAAGGTAACTAATCTCACCAATTATGACATAACAAACTATAATTTCTTTTATCTATCAATATAATAAGGTTAGTTTATATTTTTTATTTCCATTATATTATTATTTTTAATTGTTTTAAATTATATCCTTTCATATAAATAAAATTCTTGTGCTATAATCATTAATTTATTCTGAAGTTATTAATCTAGTGCTAAAAATAACTCCCATTGTTCCTACAGATGAGCTGAGTAAAAATGTAGAATCAATTACTCCAGTGGGTGAATGTGAGTATTTGAACACATAAAATTTAAAATATAATTATTTACTATGTACTATTTTAATTGGACATCTATTTTTATGTCTATTAGTACAAATTTCAGGAATTCAATATATAATCTCAACCATGAAATTTAAGGTGGTGATGAGGATATTTACCATAGTAGAAATGATTTATTATGAAGGATTTGTGTTCAACTACACTATAGATTGTATGGTCCCCAAATTTATCCCCCCATATGGGAGGGATTCAAAATAAGATCAATAATTCCTTGATAAATATTGTCTTTCTCAAAAAACTACATGGAGAGATCTTTGGGAATTGAACTCCTAGACCCCACTTCCAAAATTTTCTGGAAAATACCTAGCCTATGTGAAAGGTTTTCATTTATCATTTAAAGAAGTTTCTTCTATCATTATATATATTATAAGGTTAATTTGGTTATTATCTATCATGACTAGGGGTGTGGGATCCAAAAAAATGGTGGTACATGAATTCCAATGACTACTTTCTTAAAACCTATAATATCATAATAAATTATGACTCACTAAAAGATATTGTGGAAGAAAAAATATAAGTTGGATTTTTATAATAATGAGCCTTTAAATAAAATATCCATCAAGAATAATATTGAGTCCATGAGTAATTTTATCGACTCAACTAAAAACAACCCCGTTTTGTCCAAACAATTTATGAAGAGCTACAAAAGATATAATTAGATGAGATAGTAGGGATAGATGATTATAAGAGATTTGAGGCTCTGTAGGTTGATATAGAAGTAGAGGATTCAACATTTTGTGAGTTACATGAAGTTGTAGAAATTTTTAGGCAGGAAATAATTGTAATCTATGAATATTCTACGCCAGATCTATAATGGAAGAATTTATTTACGTTGGGGGACTATGGATTTTAGATGTTCCACCATTTATGTTTCCTTGATTAATAAATGTAAATATCATTTTTATCAATTATTTGTCTTTTTTCTCAACCTTTAATTACTTTTCATAACAATATGAAACATTTAATGTGTAACATCAAGACATCCAAGATCATTCTATTATTGTAAATTTGAATAATGATATATGTTTGGATTCTCAAATGATTGAGTCAAAATTAATATCCTCCTAGAAGACATGCATGGATCAGTAGAGGTATAATTATAGTATCTATAATACTATATTGTTTCTTGATTGAATGAATGATATTATTTCATACCATTTTAATTATAAAAGTTATTTAATTTCAATGATAGGAATAGAATTCCCCCAATTTTTCTCCAAGGATATAGGTTAATAGAGAATATCTTGACTATTAAAAGAGCCTAATAGTATACCATGAATGATTTCTTTCTTTTTTTCATTAATAAATAATATTTATTCCCAAATTTTTCTATCCATTATGGAAACACTTGGATGTTTATATCTCCCCAATTTATGGATTATGGATTTTAATTTTTTTCTACATGTTCAATTTTAAGTGCATATTTATTTTTATATTTTTTAATGTGTGTGTACATCACGTGGGGACTCATATTTTTATTAGGTTTCCACATATATGTTATAAATTGGTTAGTGTAATTCCTCTTTTAATGTTAACTGAATGTACTTATAAGAAAATCTAATGTAGCTACTGATTTTGGTCAAATAGGTTTGACCATGAAATTAAATAGCCCATACAACAAGGAAAATGATATGGATAGGCATTAATGGAGAGTCATAATTAAAATATGGATTATTCAAAGAATGTGAGAGGTATTAGGTATAAGTTTTTTATTCCTAGAACATTCAAATGTGTAGAAAATCATTATGAGGAATAATTGGACAGAATGGCTCCACATAATCTGATTGTTGGGATGGAAATTTAGATGTCAAAATCATAGGGCTCAAGGATTAAAAGTGTTGACATGTGATATGCACGTAAAGCTCTATTATAGACATAGTTGAAAAGATGATACCATTACAATGAGGTAAATGAATTTGAGTATAGAACAAAAATCTCAGTGTAGATAGATATTCAGCTAGTTAATTGTATATATTGGGGGCACATATATAGTGCTATATCTAGGGTATGGTATAATTAATCAGAACAGTTATTAAAATTAGAGTTGGGTATATTTTTCCCAAATACCCTTGGATGATTTTTTAGGATCAATGTTTACCACAAAATAATGTGTGATTTTTTAAAGTAATGTTTCTATAAAATATTTTGGACATATATATACCAATATTTCAATGAAAGACATGATAATTCTGAAAATATAAATAGCCCATTTGTAAGGAGGTATAATCCACATAAATAATTAAGACCACAAATAAATTTTTTGGTTCATGTAGGTCTTACTATTTGTTTCTAATGTTTTATCATGAATATCTTAGACCAATTGTTTTGGGGACAATGATATTGAATGGTATATATGTTCATGGATATACCAACATATTTGGGATATGAGTAGAATAATAATATTTTTTTTCATAGATCCATCTGGTATGAGTTTATTAATTTTGTTTGGTGTGTGTGGAATGGTTGTGGACGATGTTTTAAATATGGAATCCATTTTTATTCTTTTAAAGGGTATTGAGAAAAAAATTCACATGGGGATAGAGATATCTCTTTTTGAAATACCATATTTTGGGAACATATGCATATCCATAAGAGGGGATTAAAAAGAAATGTATGAATAATGATGTCCATTAGAGTCAAATAAATATATCATGTATAAATATGTATGTTTTGTGAGGATATGAACATTCCAAGAGAAGATTTGTTATTTGTGAAAGAAATATTTCCATAATGATTTCATGAAAAAACCAGACGTGAGATTTCTATAATTGGACTATTGTTACCCTTTTTAGATATTGATAAAAATATTCACCAAGATATTGTTAGTGTTTTCATTCCTAAATTAAACCCGTATTTATGATAAATGGTCCGTTTTCTACAATAATGTGTTGTGAAATGAGGTATCACATGTTGGAATATCCTATATGGATCTAGGGTGTTTGATGGTGGGTGGGGGAGGGAATTTCTATTTGTTTTTCTATTGAGAATAGAATAAAGACTATCAGTCTCACTATATATCTCATTATAATGAGAATATAGGTATATTGAGATCTTGGAGTGAAATAGTATGTGAATATATCATACACATATATAGGGAATGGGTAATTTGTTTTATGGACATAGCCTTTAATTAAGGATCTATCGGTCAAAAAGTATCTCCTTAGAATAATAGTAAATCCACACAATGTTCTTAGAGTGAATATACAACATTTCAATTGATCTGTTGTAAGGGGAGGGGAATAATTTTTTATTATAGATGGTCCTGGTATAATGGATCTAGGAATTACAATGTATTGTTACAAAACAATAATAAATCCATACATATTTCTAATTGTGATCTTTCACTAAACATATTTGGTCCTTAAGTGGGTAGTTTAATTTTTAATATATTGCAATTGTGCCTAGAATAGGGGACCTAGGAATCACTATGAATATCATCTATAGACGAATTAAGAAACACATAATTCTAAATGTGGATGTTATCCTCATATATCAGTATCATGTTAAGGGGGGGGGGGTTATTTTATTGTATTTTTCATGTTCTAATAATATGGGATCAAGCCATCACTACATATCTCATTAGTATGAGAATAAATCCACATTTAGTTTTACGAGTGAAAATATTTTTTATAGATAAGGTACCTATTTGGCCAGTGGATGTTTATTATTATTGGTGGGTATTGAGTAAGGGATCTAGGAATCAATAAATATATTTTTAGAATAGGAATAAAATCCACACCGAGTTCTAAGTGATAAAATCAACAGCATCTTTCATGATATCATGTGGTTGGGGTGGGGGGAATTTATATTGTTTCTATCCCCCAAATAAGGGATCTAGGTGTCCCTAAGAATATCATCGGAATAATAATAAATACACATATAGTTTTTTCATTAAATTTCTTTCACATGGATTGTGATCTTTGGTGAAGAAATAAATTCCATGAAGAGACATTCTCTCTAGGATGTTTGTGGTCATACTAGATGGACCAAAACATCCATAACACTAGTCATCTTGTAACATTAATATGACTACTTGAATAATAAAAATAATCTATAATCACAAATGATTCATGATCAATGGGCATAAAAATAAGTAATTGAGGGTTATTATGATTTTAAGGAAATTCCTAGTCATGGATTTTTTCCAATGAGAACCATGTTGTTTGTTGTCCTGTGATGGAGATGTTGCCCCAAATTTTAAAATCATGAGACCAATATAAATTGTTGAAAATGAAGTTTATTGTCTTCTGTTAATACAATTAGATTTATAGTTTAATTTAATTTGATGAGTATGTTTGTTTTTACTATAGTTTATTAGCGTATATATTTGAAAAATTGTGTTCCATTTAAGGATATTCATACATGAACATATATCATTCCTATTTAATTTATTCGAAAATGACCACATTCTTTGATTACAATAAATATTTCATCAGAAAGTAAAAATTTGTAGATTTTTTGGCATTCTCACAATCTATATTAATAAGTGAATAATGAAATTTAGACAATATGTTTTTATGAAAACATTTCCGTCATTTTTTTGTTTAAACAACATATACTTTCTACTTTATTTTATAGGGGTCCTAATATACGAAACACCTTTTCCATAGTAGAATTAATAGAGAGAAACCTTCTTGTTAAAATGACATGCTATATGGTTTTGGTGAGCATCTAAATAATGACATGTACAATGTATTTTCACATCAGGATATTCTAATTCATCTAATCACTTATGTGATTTCCTATTTCAGATATCATATAGAAAATGAACAATATTAGTAAAGGATGTTGGAATTTTATAGGTATAAATTGTTTTATCAACTATACAATTGAATATAATATCTCATGTGCATTAGTATGGGTTATATTATGATAATCCAATAGGGTATGTAAAATATTGTTGAGCTAAGAAATCTTTTTTTTTCTCCACAATTTAATATAATATTACTAGTAGAGTTATATTGATAGATTACATCTATCTATTAACATATTTATGATAGTGGTATAAATATTTATAGTCAATATTATACTTATGAGAGAGGATTTTAAATTCATAGAAATAAAATTGGTGTCATGGTCTATCAATATAATCGGAGGGACATTCTATTTTGTGATAATATTAGAACTCATTAAATTTATGGTGCTATTTGTCCTAACGTCCTTTAGGGTTATCATCTCATCCCATTTGTAGAAGAAGTTAGCAGTAGTGAGGGTGAACTTAAACTGATAGTTTATTCAGAGGACATAGACCAGTGACAACTATTCCTTATTTATAAAATAGCTAATAGAATTTGATGTGTGTTACAGATTCAATTTTTGATGGATAATTTTATCAGGAATTTGAATGGAATATAACATTATGGTGAATTCAATGAAACCCTAAAAAATTATTGATTGAAAATACCTTAGTCTTTTAATGTGATGATAATTATTAAGACTTCAATGATGGACACCACAATCCCTTGTGTGGACTCAATTCATAACAGAAATTGTGTCTTCTTTATCACCTCATCTGAGGAGAACTCCCTAAAAGAATTATTTATTGAAGGCCTTCTAGTGATTCTAGCTTACATAGTGGGTAAATTTTATTTTATTCCATCATATCCTCCCTATTCATTCTCAATCCAATAGGGTATCCCTGTTTTGGAGGTAGTCAAATATGGTCATTATCCAACCATTTTAAAGGAATATCAGGTTTGGGAATGGAATAATCTCATTGATCTATTACCCATTGCAACCAATGTATAGTGACAGAAATTCGGTAATGAACAATTAGGATGAATATTTCATCCTCATCTAGATCAACCAAATCTATATTCGTATTTTCTAGTGCATCTTCATAGGAATTATGTGAGTGTAAGATGTAAGTTATTGTTAAATATGAATGGGTTTCTATAATAAACCCTTAAATGATGCCATGTATGGGGAATATATTATTGTTTCTTAAATAATAATAATTATTTATATACTTGGTTGATGAATATTAAATTCTATTGATCATCATGCAGACCACTAGTATTTGTTATGCCAATTATAAACTAGTGATGAGTGCATGGTATTTAGCTTTATTGTTGGTTAAACCATCTATCATTTTGAAGGAATATGGTAAAAATAATTTTTTGGGGGGAGATAAGAATGACTCCAAAGAATTCATTGTTCATTTTGTGGTCTTCCATTAACTTTCATATTTTGGAGCACCCCATGATGTTATGATATAATTCATTATAAATAATTTTACATTTTTTTGATAGTATACAATACAAGAAAATCCATGTCAAAATGAACCATAGCATAATATATAATTATATTGTAGAAATTTAATTGGGAATATGAATTTGAATTTTAAAAATTTAAAAATACTTATAAAGGTATTAGGAAAATATTTTTTTTAATAATTTAATTATTGGATTTTATAATATATATTTCTTTAAAAATTTGTTTTGTTTCTTTTTTTAATATCAAATATAAATATATTCTTTCCCCATTTTAGAATATTTATTCTAAAAAACATAATTCAGATTTGAAATCAATATGGTAAAATTATTATAGAATTACTTTTTAAAATTTTATTATAAGATTATTTTTTCGATAATATGTATAAAATAAAAATTTTTATTGAAAAAACTATTTCTGTTTAACTAATTTATAATGTTATATGTTTTTAACTGGATATATAATATAATTAGATCATTAATATTAATAAATATACTATTATGTTCATTGGAATTATTTATATTTATATTTTGGAATAACTATATTTCATAATTAATAATTTTTTTTCCATAAAATCGTTTATCATCATTATTGAATGTTTTTTCTAAATATAATTATTCCAAATTATGAGATTTAATTTAGTAAAATTTATTATAAATTTGGAATAATTATTTCAATATTTTAATATTAGGTATCTTTAATATTTGGTCAAAATATGTAGTAGAATCCGTAAAAATGTATTAGTGTGGTAAAGGTTAATGTTACAAATCTGGCCCCATTATCCCAGATCTAGTGCCTTATTTATAGCATTAGTATAAATAAAAGATTAAAATCCAAATGGACCAATGATTTTAATAGTTTTGAAAAACCAAATAAACTACATGATGACCATTTTACACTGGTTATAGAAAATAATACATAATACTTAACAATAGATAATAATCCACCTCCTTGTAAACTCATCCAAAGATCCCTTCATCATAACGTAGGGAAAGAAAACAAAATATGGGTGAGATGAATTTATTTACATGTTTAGTATAGTATAATCTATGATAAATAAATAATCATAATCAACATGAAAATATAGATAATGAACCACAAAATGCATATAAATATCTACATAAGCAATAATCATTAAGGCATGGTAAATAACTGAAACACAAGACATTTAAACAACAAATTGAGAATGAAATGAATCTGTTGATAATGTAAGAGAACAGATTTCACAGATAATAACACCAAATCAATTAAAAAATGAAGTAAATTATTAATTATTGTCCTCCACGATTCCCATATACATGTTACCATTATTTTCAAGACCATTCACAAGGAGGTTTAAATCATATAGGGTAGAAACTCATCAGATTTGGCTAGCTGATTCAACTAATGAGACTGCTGATGCACCAAGGGGATTACATGAAATCGCCATCAACATTTTTCACACTTGTTCAAATCATTGCTCTTATATATAATTATTAATTTTATTCAGAAACAATGTTAATTATCAAATATCTTTATTTGAGTAAAGGATGTATATTTATCAAATTTTCCCCAGTTAATCATATAACATTTATAGTCATAACCACCTAAAAATTGATTATAAGTTTTGAAATAATCACAGAAATTCTAAATGAATAAGGTTATGAATGGGAAATTTAATATCTAATTATGAATTATTACAATAAAAAGATTTTTTAAAATAAATTTAACAATCACTATAGAAAGAGAGATTACAGAATAACTTTTACCATTTTGTAATTTTCATGTCCAATACACTTGGGTAAAATAATTAAATTTGAATATTAAAATACAATGAACAATTTAATATTCATTAAAATACATTTCAAATTGGATGTATATTCACCACATAAAATTTAATAGGGTAATAATCACAAATACGTCTAAATGGAATGTACATTGTGAATAAATTCCTAACCCCACACATTCCTTTTTGTTCGTAATTGATTAGGCTATTTTAAAGTGTTTTTAAACATGTTAATAAAATATTATAGAACCATATTAATATTTATTATTTATTATTTTATTCTATTAGAACATATTATTACTCGTTTGTTAATAATATTTCATTATTTTCGCTCTATGGGGAGTTAATTGCCTTGTTTTTCGAGTATATATTGAGGTTTTTTGTTCCTATTACATTGATAATGATTTAATCATATCCAAAATGAAAACCATGATAAAAATATCATATATATTCTGTAAATATATGTTTATAGTATTCGAAAAAATTTAGTGATTGGAAATGAAATGCACTGTTCATGGAGATTGAACGCCATACATACTTGTGAATATTGGTACCATTTTCTTCTCATATTAAATGAAATTAATTTAATTGTTATATATATTTATATTATAATTTTAGAATCAAATTTATGATATATATATATATATAATTATTAAAACCATCCATATTAAATTACTTGTAACTAGTGAACGAATGATATCACTTCACAATGAGAAAGTCCACCATACACATGAAAGACATTTTCGTATTCTCACTAAATGGAATGAATGATGGTATGTATAAGATATTAATTATAAATGTATAAATTAATAATAAATATCATAAATTTCATATTTAAAGTATAAATCCATCATTATTCATACCCTTTAATGGTGGTAATGGATGAACGGACGACATCGGTGCACGAGGCAATAGTCAGGTGTACAAAAGAACGATGGTTGTATAACTCATTTGTCGGAACTGTGTGTATTTTTAGGTAATAAAATTAACAAACAAAACACATAATTATATTTAATAAAATAATTTTTTCTGTTATCATATTATAATTAAAAAATTTCAATGTGGATATGGAAATAAAATAAATCCCCATTTAAAAGACAATTTCCTCTTTTACATGATTCCTCTATAAAGATTAGCTACATAATTAAAAGAATAATTTTATTCCAAAAATAAGGAATCAAATAATAAATTAAGAATTATTTTGAGATATTTGGCTATTGATTTTTGATATAAAAAATTATTTATATGTTTGAAAAGGTATGGGATCTGAGTTTTATTTATATTTGATGATGAGTGGAATTGATATAAATTCTCAAATATATTCTCTATTGGTAGGTCAATAATAACTCATGTGGATAAAATATTGATAATTATTGTGTTTTATAGATTATTGTTTAGATACAAACCAAAATAGGTTACTATTACAATTTTTTTAAACAATTTTCCCCCTAACTTTAATGTTTCCTTTTTTTTATAATTTTGTTTTTTCATTATGTTAACTAGTTTTGTAAGATTTGAAATTTATCCATTCATACTAAAATAAAATGATCCTCAAAATATAAAGTATACCAAATTATTATTTATATGTTATATAATTTATATAATACTAATCCAATGTTTTTTATATCAATTATAACAGAATAATAATTAACATGAAAAAACACTACATAAACTCAAACTGCGCTAAACCTATTTTTTACTATTTAATATTCAATGTATAAATTATATTTGAATAACAGGACAATCAATGTTCCATATGTGATATTTATTGAAATTTAAAAACAAATTTATTGAATAAATTATTTTTAGTTATTTTAAATCAATTAATAAATTAACATTTTTTGTAAAATTTCATTAATGTCAACTTTGACATTATAAATTTAATTTCAATTTATAAATAAAAATTAAACTATGCATAGAAAATATAGTAAGATAAATTCTTTTAACATGACATATTCATCTAATAAATTATATAACTGAATTATTAATTCAATTTACTTCACTTTTAATATTTTCAGTATCATTTATTTTATTGAGATACTAATTAAATAACTATTGTGTTCTCATTTCTTAAGAATTTTAATTAACTAAGTCATCTATAAAATTTAATTATAATTTTTTATGATTTAAAAACATATTAGTCCTTAATTACTATACATAAAACCTAAACATTGTAGTTTTTCTTCCTTTCATATAGAATTGTAAAAATTAATAGTTATAAAATATTGTTATTGTCTTTTTATGTACCTATCTTATCATATTTGTCACATTCATCAAAAAGTGTCCAAAAAACACATATATTTACATAATACAGTAATAAGAAGTTAAATATGTAAATAAAATGGTTTTCTAGACATGTTTCCAGGTCATTTAAACCATTATGTTTAAATTTTATTCCCTTAGTAATCCCATTTTTTGTAAATTATTATAATTAATTTTTATGGTTTTAGTATTCAGATTGGTAAAAAAAAGTATTACTCATTAGATATTTAAAATTATTGTGAATAATAGTATGTAATATATTTTTTCTAAATAATATTCACTTATGTGTATTATATTAAATTGAATATAATCCCATAGATAGAACAAAAAGGAATGTTTTAATGTGATAATGATCAAACAATTACTAGGTTTTGATATAAAAATTCAATATATAAATTATTAAAAAGAAATAAATATTATTAATTGATGTATAATTGAAATATTATGAATTTAAAACCTAATTAAAACATAGTTTTATCTAATAAATTATTTATATTAAATATTATTTTTGGATTAAAATTCAAGCTTTTTTTTGTATTCATGAAAAAATGAAATATCTCATTAAAATACCAAAATTCACCATAAGATAAATTTTAAATTCTTGTGATAAAAAATAAAATAATTTTTTAAAATAAAATTAATAACTATTTTAAATTTTAGTTTTAAAATAAGTGCACCCTTTAAAGGTTGTAGAACCACCATTAATAAAATATATCTTTTATGAATAAAGTTAGATTTGTTATTATAATATGAAATTAAAATATATTGTAAGAATTTAGAAAATAGTATTTCATATAAAATATATATGATTAATTATGAACATTCAGTAATTTAAATTAATTTAGTTTTTTAGGATGAATCAACTTTATTGAATCAAATAAATTAAATAATTTTTTTTGTTATATTGAATTTATTTTTATATTAATTTATAAATATATGGTAACTAATGAATTCAATAGTATATTTTCATAAGTTATCTATTCCTATTCAATAAATCTAATTTAATGTCTTGATGAAAATTTTAATTTTAAATATTTATATTAATATTAATATGTAAAACATTTGACTTCTGTGTAACACATGCTAACCCACTGTTGGATATAGTAAATCCTAAACTCAATGTTGTGTGTCGCATAAACTATTAATTTAATTTTTTTAGAAATTTTGTGGAGTAACATTCTTCCAAACATAAATAAATTGACTCATTTTAATTTAATCATTATCCTTCTAATCCAGGGATTGATATTTGGATATACCATTGCTGAAAACCCCACATTTTCGAAGTGTTAAAAAATATAATCATAACTAGAGAGATAGATAATAAAAAAATTCATATAGAATAACTACATAACTAGGTTTATAGATATGATATCATATGTGGGAAATGAAAACATTGACATGGATGAAAAAACTAACATAAAAATACAAATGGGGAGTGATAGATAACATTTATGACTAGGAATTGGGTTATCCATAGAAGGATAATAACAAAAAAACCATATATCAAATAGGTGTATAAATTATCAATAATATAATAAAAATGATTATAATCGTAAATAATTTTGGTATGAAGACCCTTTTCAAAGAGTTAAGTAATTATTTCACTCACTAGGTGTATATGGAAAAATATTAACATGATATGTTGCTATTACATAATCACAAAATTATACTGTGGTTGTGCCTTGAACAACATCAACTTCATTTATAATATCACGTTGCATCATATATTGATGTAATACATTAAAATATAAAAAATTGTTAGATGGTGAACCTATATCATTTAAAAAATTGTAAAATTGTAAAATTTATTATGATCCAAAACGATAGAATAAAGGTCATATAATATCGAAAAAGTACGTATTAATCAACAATCAACATAATGTGTCTCTTAATTGTCAGACACAAAACATGCGTATTCCAACATGATGTATTATCATGAAACACAGAAATAACCTAACTAACTATAATAATTTTTTTCAAACATGAATTCTAATTTATTATTATGTAAAACAGATATTATGTGATATAAACCTTAAATCCGAAAATGTTATTAACTCTATCAATGATAATATAAATAATTTTGTCAACACGTCATTAATTAGTTATAAGATAGTTAATATTATCCAATTTATCTTATCCATATCAATCAAAACTTTATCAAAAAATTATTATGTAAATATCATTAATATATTAAGGGTTATATTTTCCTCAACCATTAGTTTTAAAAAAAATTCCAACTTTCTACTAATTTTTTTTCTTGGTCATCGATATCATTCGATAAACACTTTAAAATTTCTAATGCAATGTACTAAAACACAACCCTTATATATTTCATAATTCTTATAACTACTCAATATTTGATAAAATACACAAATTAACAAATTGACAAATACAATCACAATCATACAAATCATTCATCTTCATCTGTGGTAGTAGTATAAGCTTCAATTTGATCCATTATCCTATTTTCATGTAAATTACATTGAATATAGAGAAATTTATTTTCGTAGTGTCCCATATCCTTCTAGTTAAGCATTGAATATTAGAAACCTTGGTCTTACCATTGAAATAATAAATGTAGTTTCCTTTCTCTCTACATATGTAGAAAATCCTCATTCCATTAAATAAGTCACAGTGGGGTGTCTTTCTACAATTATCACATGTTGTAAAATAAATATTTACCTTCTATCTTTTATCCATATATTACCTTGTTGTACTTTTGTTCTCATGGTTCCCTATGAAGAAGAAATACAAATTGAAATATTTCTATATCTATTTAGAAAATGATAATTTGTCATTATATTATGAGAATGTTTGGGAGAATAGTCCCCTTTGAATAATTTTCTTAATTACATAAAAGATATGATTATTATTAGGCTTTGGATCATGTGCATTTGTGTGGTTCACATTACTTCTATTATGTGACATTTATAAATAATTATGTACACTATATTGGACCATATCATTAGTGAACAAAATGTATTATCTGAAAGCATGCTAATAACTTAGTACATTTTTAAAATTTCACGTATATCTAATACAATAATAACAAATGTGGTTTGATTGGAGATATCATTACATCAAAAACATTCATAGTGGATTCTACTGAAAAAATTAATTATAATAAAAATATCCCACTAGAGTCTCAAAACATTTTCATAATAAGGATAGTTTTTGTGTACTAGTTTATTATTTAGTAAATCCAGACAAACTACTTTCAGTGTTATTAACCATCAATACATATTTTCCAGAACAACATCTACTTGTACTATCGAGTGACATTTTTATTTCTAAGAAGACCCACATATTTTCAAACTAATCAAGACATTTGTATTTTTTATATACATTTATCTATTGTCTAAATTTGGTTTATGTTAACAAATTATTATTTCTTACATCTAGTTTCCATTATTTTTGTCAAACCTTCACTCATTAAAACTACAACGACCCCAACCCTAACAGCCCGAAGTCGGTGCCTAATTTTTAACATTGACATAGATACTAGAATCAAATCCCAAAATACTGAATAGTATAGTAGTTGTGTAAAACTATATTACATACATTATTGAAATTATACATGGGAAATACGATATAATACATAACACATAATAGATTCTAAAAAACCAAATAATTGGAAACTCATTCAAAGATCTCTTCTTCATAACACGGGGAAAGAAAAAAAATAATGGTGACCCAAAATTCCCAATAAGAGTAATGTATAGTGGAAGATACCATAAATCAACAGTAATAATCAAAAATGAATTAGATATTACAAAACAAAAAATAAATATAAATATCATTAAAGAGATTAATCATTATAAAATGGTAAATAACTTGAAGACATTCCATTTAATCAATAAATAAAGAATGAAATAAACTGGTAGATAATTTCAAAGAGGAAATATCATGAATTAGAATAATTAATAAATTATAAATTATCTAATATTTTAATTATTCAATGCCATGTTTCATAAGTACAAGGTACCTTTATAATGAAAACCATTCACAAGATGGTTAAAAACATAAGATGTAGAAAATCATCTTATTTGGCCTACTGATTCATCGAGGGGATTAATTTTAATTGTCCCCAACTCATTTCATTGAATTAAAATGAATTCTTCATATATCAAACAATCGGATTAATTCATAAAAAAACTCCGTATCAAATATCCTTATTCGGTAAATGATATCGATTTATCAATATTTCACAGTTAATCAAATAATATTCCAATTAAAAAATTTATGTTAACATACTGTACAGTTTAAGGAAAAATTATATTAATTCCAAAATAATATGTATAATAAATTTCATTGTACTTTCTAATAAAAAATGAATATAATAAGGTAATATTTTAAAGATAAAAATAAGAATCCCAAATGAATGTGAGATTTCAAACTAAATTTTGAAATTTGGTAATTTTTATGTCAAATCCACATGGTTGAAATAATATAAATAGATACTTATAAATCCATGATGTTTTAATTATTAATTATATTACCTGTAAAAGGGGATGTATATACACCACATAAAATTTACTTGGTGCATAATAAAAAATAAATCTCAATCGAATGTAAATTGAGATGAAATACATTACACATGCTTTCCTTTTTGTTCATACCATCATTAACCCGATGTGTAGTGGGTTTAAACATGTTGTCAAATTATTAAATAGAAATATTTATATTCATTATATCATATATTATTATTTTATAAAATCTTATACTGTTTTTTTAATTAGTTATTTATTGTGCTCATTGTTTCGAGTCTTAATTGCCTTATTTTTCAGGTATGTTTTGGCTTTTAATTTTTTTTGTACCTCTTAAATTGATCATGATTTAATAATATAAATAATGTATAAAATGATATAGAAATAATATATACTCATTATATATGTATTTATTATAGTTATTAAAATTTATTGTTAGGAAATAAATTGCACTGTTCATGGAGACAGTAGGAACGTACGGATAAATGTTACTTCCATTTTAGTATCGAATTAAAATAAATAAAATTAAGTGATATAATATATATTATCATTATTGTATCATATTTATGTAATATATATAACATATTATCATTTAACCCGTCATTAACACATTACATGTATCATTCCAAAGAAACACATCGCTTCACAGAGTGGTAGTCTGTTATACACATAGATGATGTTATTGCATTTAGAAGAAAATGAAAATAATGATGTTTTGTGTTATATTATTTTTAATTAAGAATAAATGAATTATATATATCATATATTTCATATAAATGAATAATTTTTCCAACATTGAAAATTGATAAGGTAATAATGAATAACAATGGTTAATGAGGTGGTAGTATGCCATATGTATGAACATTGACTTTGAAACCCATTTGATTGATATGTGTATGTTTTTTGGTATTAACATAATCATAAAAACGTCTTATTTGGTAGAATATAATTTTGATTTAATGACATCCTAGATTAATAATAAATTTATCAGTGGATAAGGAAATAAAATAAAAAACACTTTAAGAACAATATTACCACCTTTTCAAGTTCCCTCCATTGGATTACTATAAAGGAAGGAAAAAATTGATTTCTAATAAAAATTTTCATTATGGGTGATATTAAAAACATGAAAAGAAACACTTAATTGTTACTTGGTGAGATGAGATTGATCCTCTTTTTTGAACTCATATCCATGATTAAGGTGTCGATGGTCCCCACACTAGACCCTACAACCTCGTGGGGAAGAGACCACCAATGTCACTCAGATAATGTTTTCCACGAACCCTATCTCCATTTTCAAACCCTAATTTCATTCACTAATTTCAATAGTCCGCCCTCATCCTAAAGGCTCCAATTGTTTTGATGGATACAACCAACTATCAATTTCAACCATGGAATTCAATAAAGTATCCTTATTGCTGCATCTATCAGTGATTGCAAAACATATCCAATTCTGAAAATTTTTAGACTCATTTTACCATATTATTAATTGATACTAGGGTTTATAATAATGATAGACTATATCTAACCTTGATTCCAAGAACAAAATGATATGATTCTTTTCTTATCATTACCAGGTTATAAAATGGTAGTGTGTTCCTCGAATCTACAATAGATTCCAATTTCATCTCTTCAAATTGATGTTTAACATCCATATAAAGCATGACTACCCAACATTGGCGATCTGGGTAAGAATTACAAATATCCACATTCATTTAAAAAATTATTCAATTATTCATATTTTATGAAATCTCGTATAGTAGTTTTTATGTTCGGATTGTAGAATTTGGGATATGTGCCTCCTGATATCAACAATAGTTTGTGTTGAGGTTGATATATCAAATCTATCTATTGATTCCTTATAGGATGATATTCATGAAGAGTTTTAATAAAATAAATATGTTGTTCTTGAATAATTGTGTTATTGTTTCCCTATGTGCATGAAACTAGGGAATATGTTGGTTGTAAGCGTGTGTTGGTAGTCGATGTAAAAGGATGTCGGCTAGAATGCACTCAAGGTGAATTTGGCCACATGTGGTGTGTATGTTGATCAATATACTAGTCATATAATATCATGTGAAGAAGTAAAGGATATGTAGAAGTAATAAAATTTTACTCCCATTGACCCAAAAGTCACTGATATATATATTACACTATAACATGACCTGGGATAGTGTTAGATCTTGAGGTACAATGAAGAATCAGTGTAATTAAGTAGAATTGACATAAAATCCTAAAGGATTTTCTGATTCAACCATTAATGTGGAACAATGCGTTGGATATGATAGTGAAATTGGAATGGGGGTGTCTCGAGATGTTTTTTCTGAATCGAATACGCGGAGACTTCCTTTGTTGTAAATAGGGACATGAAGCAACAATCATTTAATCATTATGAGGATCCTAAATTGAATGAGGAATTCTATACTGGTCACAGTACATTTGAGGTCACTCAATGTGTTGATTTGGAGGAGACCAATATAGAAACTCCATTTATGGGTTGAGGGTTCATACTATCAAGATATTCTGAGTTAGGATAGGATCCAAACGACAGTGATTGCAACAGTGATGCACAAAACATAAATTTTTAGGAGGAGATCTAGAAATGTTTTAAATCCTCAACAATCTCAAACAACTTGGAGTATGTTTGTAATTATGAACGTGTGATTGAAAACACCTTCCTCAATTATTTTTATTTCAATAAATACACAATCATGGAAATTACAAACAATTAATGAATGAAAATATTTATAGTGATGGATGCTTCTATCCCCCCCCAAAGAGACGATCGAATAAGGACTACTGTAAGGATCCAAATACCTTTTCGACCAAATCCTCTTCTATGGTGTTAATATGGGTCAATAGTGAAATAGTCAGTATATTAAATTATGGACATTCTCATTATGAATGGGAATGTATTGATGAGTCTAGGTGGGGGAATTATTTTCCAGACTATGATAATTAGTTTTTCCTTCTTCTAGATGTGGCAATTGTTGTCTCCCCTGTCTTCTCTCCTAGTTGATTTTATTTCATTCATTTCAATAAATTGTCAGAACATTATAATTATGAATATAAATTCATGGTAAGTCTTATAGGATGATAAGAGGGATGTTTGAGAATTATTTCATAAGGACATGGTTGAGCCAAATAGGTTGACATGTGTGATGAAGTTGTTGTAATTGAGTGTATTTTATAGTTGAGGAGTGGCATTCTTGTAAATACTCAAATGTATTCACTATTTGGAGGTATGTATTTCATAATGTGGCAATATTATTGATAATTAAATAGGCGGATTGATTATGTGGTCTAAGAAACCCTATAATACACAATATAACATTGTTTTTAGACATTTTGTTCCTCAAATCATACGTTTCGTTATTTTATAAATTTTCTTTTTATTTTTGGAATCTAGTTTTTTATGCTATGTATTTTATAAAATAAACCAAAAATAAAATGATATAACTATATAATTTTTACCCACTAACTGTAAATATTATATAATAGATATATAATAAAAATATTATGTCTGTTGGAAATTTATTTGAACACAAGAGGATATAACATGAAAAAACACCACATAAACTGTAACCATGCTAACTATGTTTTATACTAATAACTGGTCAATATAGTTATTATAATAAAAAAATTGTTATATTATTGTACTATATATTATATTTATTTACATTGACAAATCACATTTTATATATTCTATTTTTATGTAATTTTAAAATAATTAATAAAATATATTTTATTATAAAATAGAATTAATGTTAGTTTTGACATTACAAATTTAATTTGAATTTTTAAATATAAATACAATGATGGATTTGAAATATATTATGTTATATTTCATTAAAATTTATGTATTCATCAACAAAAGTATTTTAACATAACAATTTACAAAATTTACATCCCTTTTTATATTTTTAGTATCATTTTTTTCATATAATTTATTTCTAAATAAATATTGTGCTATTGTTTTTATGCTTTTTAAGTATGTAATTCATCTATGAAATTTAAATATAAATTTTCAAAATGTAAAAAAACATTTATATTTCAAAATAATGATTATAACTTGTTTTATGTAGTTCTTCTTCCTATCCAGAAGTAGTATATTTTTTAAATGTAAGAGAAGAATCAATTTTGTCTTTTCCATTACATTACCTATTATATGGGTAACTTATATTTCATTAAAAATTGTCTGAAAACTCATATATTTCTTGAATAAATTCATAAACATAAATATATTTCCATAAAAATGTTATTTGACACGTTTCTAGGTCATTTTATACTTTTAATAATATACAGTCTATTGGTAAACACGTTTCTCTCTTAATTTCTATAATTAATTATAAGATTTTTCACTAATCACTTTTTTTTATAAAAATATATTCTTATTATAAATTATTATTTATTCTAATTCAAAATTCATAATCCATTTGGTAAAAATCAATTTATTTAGGTGGTGAAACTAAATTTAAAATTACTCCCATAGAAGGGATGATAAAGATAGTTTTAAAATGAAAATGTACAACATTCTACTAGGATTTCATATTTATAATAAATAAAAAAATTATTCCAATTAAAAAAATTGGGTTAGTTTCTCTAAAATTAAACCATTTTGACTTTAAGACCAATTTGAAACATAGTTTAACATTTTTTATTATTTTGATGGAAACTCAATTTTCAATTAAAATTCAGTATTTTTCATTATTTATCAAAACATGAAACATCTTATACAAATTAAAAAAATAACCTTATGTTATTTTTTATTCATATTTTAAATATATATTTTAATTTTTTAAAAAATGTTTCGAAAAGTGTAAAATTTAGTTTAATAACATGTTCATCATTAAAACCACCAAAACTCCCTTGAGAAAAATACATATTATTATGAATAAAATTCGGGATTTTTATTATCTTATTCTTATAAAATATATTGGTTTAATGTAAAAAATTTTGATTGACTATAAAATATATAAATTACATTATTATCATTTTCTATAAAATATTAATTTTTTTTATTTGGATAAAGCATATTTGGAACATAATTTTTTTTATTAAATCCCTTCATTTATATTAAATATGTTTATATTTTAATTTCTAATTATTTGGTAACTGATGAATTCAACCATATTTTATAATAGTTTAGTTATTCGTATTCTTAACCATCAATTTAGTATATTGATGGAGAATTTAATTTTATATAATAATGTTAAAATTATTCACTAAATCATTGTCTTATGTATAATGAAAGCTAACTTTGTGTTGTGTGACCCACATGATAAATCTATTTTTTCATGTCACTACGCAGTTAAATAAAATGTTATTATTTAAGAATTTTCTTGTTGTTGTAGATCAAATGGATTTTTTAGGTTTATATTAAAATACATGGGAATATCTTAATTTTTAAAAATTTTAGATCCTATTTTGTAGACATATATGAACCACATAATATCCAAACATTGAATATATGTCTATTTTACAGAATATAGATTGAGAATTACATTATTATTGTTGAATTAATTAATATATTCAGTGTTTTTACTATCCCCCACTTATAAAATGACACCCAACCTTTTTCTTTTTTACAAAACATTGAGTCCTCTTGGTTAATCAAACCCTACCAAATTATATTTTCATATTCAATGTACATGAAGTCAATGTTTCAGTCTTCTTGAAATACCATTACATGATCCGTAATAATGGATCACAATGAGGCATATTGATGTAGAGGTAATCATTTACCCAACCTCTTTCAATTTCTTGTTTCATATAGCTTCACAAAATAATTGGTATTAAGTATAAAATAAAAACATAAATATCCTAAATATATTATAATATTATTATTTCAATGTAATCGTTAATATACACCATTATTACAATAAATGGGATGTGAATTTATTACTCTTTTGTACATATGGAACACCACCCCACATAGTCACACAATTCATTTCCATCAGTTTTTTTTATGGATGGGTATTATGCTGAGTTTTTTGAATATATATGTTATTTAAGACAAATAATTATTCTATAATTGTAATATAAAACATACCTTTTACATTTCAATCCATTGGAAAATGATACCACCGCCCGTGTATAGATATGGACTTCAAACTCTACAAAGTGATGTGATTTCTTTTTCAATTAGGATTTATATGGATGGTAATGAGGATATATTAAATTAATATATATATTATATATTATATAATAATGGTTATAAAAATGATAATTATTATTTATATTTTTTGTTCCGTTAATAAAAACATTAAAACAAAATTCATGTGTTCTTAAGACCAACCATGTCCATGAACAATGTGATTCATTTTTCCAATATCAATCATTTTTGTTTGACTATAAATATATAAATATATATATTTATATATATATTTAAGGAATATATATGATTTTTATATTAGTATTAACATTATGTATTCGAGGGAAGAGTGATAAATGAATAATTATCGGAAATACTAAAATAAAATTCTAATTAAAAATGAAATGATTAACACATATAAATACTGAATTTAATAAGGAAATTTTAATGAATGGAGTCACGACCCATCCTTGGGGCCTGTGCCGTGACTACCCCAAGCCCGCCTTCCATAGGCCAGGAGTTGGCGACTAGCACCAAAGGCGTAAATCCTGATAAAAAGAGAAGACATTGCCTTTATAAAAGTAAAGAACAAAATAGAGTACGCAACAGAAGAAAGCACTAAGTAATATTGAATACAAAAGTAAGTGCTGAAAGGAAAGGGGCCGGAAATAGAAGCCCAATAGTAAGTACAGTACAATTGAAAAGCTAGTACAACTACAGTAAAGTAAAACAACAACCACCGAGTCGTCCTCTGGGAATCCCACCTGAAGGGTGGGTACAGATGGCCTCCTCAGTACCTCAGGTCCGGTCATCCGCTCTGTGTACGTATTTCCAGGTGGTCAACCTCTAGGTACCGTCCAGCTCTTCAAGCCTCCACCTCGATCAGTGATGTCCGTCGTTTGCATCCAACACAATGTAGTGCGAGCATATCCCATGCATGGGTGAGTGTACGTTACTCATTAGGGACCCCATGACCCCAGAAGGTCTCTCAGATTCCACAAAGGATAAACTACAGATGAAAGATACAATCACGAAGTATCAACCAACTCTAATTAGGTATATTCCCATACATATACCTAAGTTATCAATCACTGTTCGGTTCCAACTCTCGAGCCCAAGCACAACCAAGTCGACACATGAAAGCATGTCAATCACTTCGATGATAATGATTGAATGTCTGGACTCAGATCACACAGGTATACATATTTGATATAGCGATAGAGATGATCAGATGTAGTCACTGATTCATCTATGTGGTTAGACCCATGTAGGATACTTGACCAGCTAAGTTTTTGGACCCATGTAGGATACAAAACCGGCTACTCTGTCGGACCAACTCGGGATACTAGTATATAAGTCAAACTGTCAGACCCACTTAGGATACAAGTATAGTAGTCATCCCTGTTGAACCCACCGAGGATTCCATTACAGTTATCGTCATAGTCGAACCCATGGTGGATTCTAGTAAGGTAGTCGTCGCAGTCGCAGCCAGTTCTTGGGTTCCCACACATAGTACTCTCAATTCCAGGAGGGACCGCTCCTCGAGCCAAGGGGTTGATACATAAAATATCACGAAGTCCAGAGTTGATGTATCCCCAAGTTTTGACCCATCAAAAGGAACATAACGCGACAGACGACGTGTCAATCAAACGCCCGATCCGAGAGATATTGGTTTTTCTATTCTGGGGGCCCTGTTGGAATTACGCTCATTCCAAATCCGGACATTATAAAAAAGTAGTCCAAAACTCACTTAGACTATCGCAAAAGAACTATCTCGTTATGAGGATCCCAGTGCTGTAGACTGCGCTTCGATCAGACGTGCATCTTAATGTTATTCACGTTTAAGTGAAACGGGCCCGGCCCGTCAAGCCTAGTGGGCTGGTGGGTCTGCCCGATCTAGTTCGGTGGGTCCAACCCGGCAAGGGGGGAGGCCCGACCTAGTGGAGCATGGCCCAAACTATGGGGCGCAGCCTGACTTGGCATGGAGCGGCCTGGCGGGGCATGGCCCGACACTGCGTGGCGCGGCCCAGCCGGGCGGAGTGCGGCCCGACAAGGCGTGGCGCGGCCCGGCCCGCCACAAGTCGAGCGGTGGGGTGGGGGGGGGGGGGGGGGGGGGGGTGGGGGGGGGGGGGTTCCCGAACCAGCAGCGTCGAGAAGCGCCCCCCTCCTGTCCGGCCATTCTTCCCGGCGTGAGCGGCCCGCATGGGTGGGCCACGGTTCTCCCGCGCGGCACCAGCGGGTGCCGCGACCTCCTTCAACCCGGCCGGTTCGTCGTCGATGCAGCCCAGGGAGCGAGCACTGCAGTTCTCAACAGCGTGGCTACTTAGAGGTGTCGCAGTTCTCCAGCCCGGTCGGCTACGGCCTGTCGGTTAGGTTTATCTACCGAGGGGCCCGCAAATGCGGGCTGCATTTTCCTTCACGCGGCCGATGTGTGGTTGCCACCTTCGGTCTCCACCGCCTCCCGTTGTTGCCACCACAATATTCAAGAACCCTTGGAGGTTCATCGGGCCGTGTTCGTTCGGCCCGCGCCCTCCGCGTTAGGGAATATCAATTGGCTGAAGACAATACAAGCATTCACCATGGGCGGAATAAAATTTCATTCACTTAAAAAATATATCAAACACCCTACCTTGATTCCGGTGCTCGATTACCATGTCGCGGGAAGAGGATTGGAAGATGACGTTGATTCGTTGACGTCAGGACGCATTCGAGGAGGAAGTGTAGTCAACGTTCCTCACGGGCGGAGTCTTCTTCCTTGACGCAGAGGGAGAAGAATGAAGAAGACGATGGTCGCAGGCCTTGAGTTCTTCGCTGGAGAGAGTAACTGTTCTTCTTTGAGAGAGAAACTCCTTCTTCTAATTCTCCAGAGGTTTCTCCATATAAATATTTTCCAAGCCAATATTATAAATGCTACCCAACATTAATAGAATTCCTATGAAATTCAAATTGATTCAAATGAATTTAAAGATTAATTAAATGTGGCATTTAATTAATCCTAGTTGTTGGAATTAATTAAGAGGAGGTGAAGAGTTTAAAAATTAAAATATAGGAGGTGGAGAGTTCACATTAAAAGAGGGGTGTTGTCAAAATAAATCAAGGGGAGTTAATGGGAAGTTTAAGGAAAGTTGAAGGGTTAGGGACTCGTGTGGGCCCCACCACACTTTATCCTCTCCTGGGAGGTTGTGTGGGTGTGGTCCCCACCTCTAACTCCCCCTTGTAGGAAATAGCCAACTCTTAAACAACAAAATTGGGTACAAAAATTTTATTTAATTTTATATAAATACCCAAAAAATTAACTTCTTCTCCCGAGGAAACACAACTATGGTAAAAGTCCCCTTAAGTGAATACCAGTTCTGCGAGTTCATTAGTGCCATCGGATTTCAATTTTGAGCATCAGTTTAAAAGATAGAAAAACCCGCACGTACATTTACTAAACGTACCTGAACAAAACTTCATAAATTTATTCCGGGCACACCGGGCCTCGTAATTAGGCGCCGTCAGAAACTGCGGACTTGTAAAATTCTAAAAAATTAAGATAAAGATTTCCCTTCAAATTTTTGGGTCTTTATATTACCCCCACCTCAGGGATTTACATCCCCATAAAGCTACAACAAACACTAGGGAAAAAAAGTTGGTACTGAGCAAGAATTTGAGCCTCCCGCTCCCACGTGCTCTCCTAGATGTTCCCATCCTGCCAGCAAACATGCACCAGAGGAATCAACCGTCCACGTAGGATGTGGTCCTGTCAATCCTTGATCTCCACCGGGACCTCTGTAAATGTCACTCCATCATCGTTGTCTAGCTTCCCATGGTCGATGATGTGGGACATGTCGTGCACGTATCTCCTCAGCTGAGATACATGGAAGACGTCATGCACCCGGTGCAACTGAGGTGGAAGGGCCAGGTGGTAAGCCACCTCGCCTACTCTGCTGAGAACCCTGAAAGTTCCAAGGAAACGCAGAGATAACTTTCCGACCCAGCCAAATCCTTATTGAACTCGTCAAGGTGAGACTCGTAGAAAGAGGTGGTCGCCATCCTCGAACTCCAGTGGTCTCCGTCTCCTATCAGCATAGGACTTCTTTCTGCTCTGTGTAGTCTTCATCCTCACCAGGATGATCTGTACCTTCTCCATCATATCATGAAACATCTATGGTCCTACAAGTTTTTTCAAACCTGGGTCATTCCAGCACAGATGTGATCTGCATGGTCGGTCATACAGTTCCCTCTAAGGGGCCATCCTGATGGTGCAGTGGTAACTGTTGTTGTACGTAAACTTCACTAAAGGAAAGTGATCCTCCCAGCTGCGACCAAAGTCGAGGACACATGCATGAAGCATGTCCTCAAGAGTCTGAATAGTCCTCTCTGTGTGGCTGTCCGTCTGAGGATGGAAAGTGGTGCTCAGACGTAGCTGCATCCCAAAAGCCTCCTGTAACCCCTTCCATAGTCGGGAAGTGAATCGAGCATCTCGATCAAAAATGATATAAGATGGAACACCAGGAAGTTGTATGATCTCTTGAACGTAGAGGCATCCCAGGTTCACTACTAATCCTTGCTCTCTAATTGGTAGGAAGTGGGCTGACATCATGATTCGGTCTACGATCACCCAGATAGAGTCATGTCCTCTAGATGTACATGGAATCCCCATCCTAAAATACATGGATATCCCATCCCACTTCCACTATGGGACCCTCTAAGGGCTGTACGAAGACTGTTTGTACCTGGTGCTCTGCCTTCATTTGCTGAAAAGTGAGGCATCATGATACAAACTCTGCTACAACTTTCTTCATACCCAGCCACCAGTGCGGTCATCTGAGGTCCTGATACATCTTTGCCACTCTTGGATGTACCGCTAGTGGGAAGTGTGAAACTCCCTGAGAACTTCCTCTTATAGTGCAACTAGAACCATAGTACATCCACGGAAGAGGATGACATTCTCCCCTCCTTCAGAACATCCATCAGGCGCCTGCCCTGTGGATATCTGAGCACATCACATCTCATAGTCAATGTCCCCACGCTGAGCCTCCCTGACTCGCAGAAGAAGTGGAGGAGTGACTATGAGAGACTGAAGAAAGATTGCTCCATCTATATCCACGAAGGATATCTGCAATGCAGCTAGCTGCTCTGTCGCCTCTCCTAGCAGCTGAATACCTAATCTTATACTAAGAGCATCAGCTACAATGTTCCCATTCCATGTAGAATAAAAAATCTCAAAGTCATAGTCCTGGAGGAACTCAATCCATCTCCGCTGTATCAGGTTCAGGTCCTTCTACGAGAAGATGTTCCGAAGACTCTGGTGGTCAGAGTAGACTGTAAAGCGCTCACCCATCAGATAGTGCCACCACAACTTCAAGGAGAAGACCACTGCTGCTAACTCCAGGTCATGGGTAGTGTAGTTTTTCTTGTGTTGTCTCGGCTGCCACCAACCATATACGATTAGCACTTGTTCCTAGATCAGGACACACCCGAGTCTGGTCCTTGATGCGTCGCAGTAAACTACGTACCCAACGCCCTCCTCCAGTAGCCTCAAGATGGGCACACTGGTCAATCTCTGTCTTAGCTTTTGATAGCTCTGCTAGAATCTATCCGGCCACACGAAGGGTTTCCCCTTCTTCATCAAAGCTGAAAGTGGTTCTGCAACTGTCGAGAAGTCTGGCACAAATTTCTGATAGTACCCAGCTAGACCCAAGAAACTCCACACCTCCGTCATTCTTCTAGGTGGCTCCCAAGTAGGTACTGCCTCGATCTTCACTGGATCCACTACAACTCCAGCCTCTGAGATGATGTGTCCCATGAAATGACCCTATTGAATCCAAAACTAGCACTTCGAGAGCTTACCATAAAGCTTGTTCTCTCGGAGTGTATCCAGTACAACCCGCAAGTGGTAGGCATGCTCCTCCTCAGTTGTTGAGTAAATCACTATTTCATCGATGAAAACTATGAAAAATCGATCGAGGTAAGTCTGGAAGATCCAATTCATGATACACATGAACACCACTAGAGTGTCGGTTACACCGAAGGGCATAACCATGAACTCGTAGTGGCTATACCGACACCTGAATGCCGTCTTTTGAACATCCCCGTCCCAACCTCTGATCTGGTGATAGCCTGACCTGAGGTCTATCTTCAAGAACCATTGTGCTTCCTTGAGCTGATCAAAGTGGTCATCAATCCTCGTGAGTGGGTATTTTTTCTTCACAGTCACTTGATTCAGGTGACTGTAGTTGACACACAGTCACAAGCTCCCATCCTCCCTCTTGGAGAACAAAATCAGAGATGCCCAGGGTGAAACACTGGGTCAGATAAATACATTCCCCTACAAGTCCTTCAGCTGTACCCGCAGCTCACGAAGCTCAGCAGGAGCCATCCGATATGCTGTAGTAGATATCGGGGATTTCCTAGGGTACAAGTCAATGTTGAAGTCTACCTCTCTGTGAGGAGGTAGTCCTGGAGTGTCGTCAGGAAAAACATCTGCATACTGATCCACCCCAACATGAAAACTCTAAATCCACACATCAACTGCTCTGAGGACGATAATAGCCAACTGATGTGTGATCGGCTACCCCCACATATGCATAAGTCCATCCTGCGCTGCAAAGGCTCCCGTCTCACTAGTGAAGGGGAACCTAGTACCATCCTTGCGGAAACAACGCACTTTTCGCCTAATGCAGTCGATCTGAGCATGGACTGTAGAAAACTAGTCCATACCCTAGATGACGTCGTAAGGCCTCGACGCCGATACAAGAAGATCCCAGCCGAAGCTCATGCCTCTTAGAGTAAGCTCACACTACCGACACCAGTGCGTAATTGTCATGTCTGCTCAAGTATGATTCTCTAGCCGTAAGAATCGAGCCAATGGATCTGTCAAGAATTATGAGCTACAAAAAAGGGCAGCGACAATAAAATAATGACTCGCACCTTCGACTGTAAGTACTGCAGCAAGGTTGGAGTAGACACAGATAGTAACACAAATCATCTTAGGTGCTCCGTGGTCATAGGCCTCGACTGCCTGTTGTGGAGCCTTCCCCTGTTTTCTATCTCCCTATGGGTGGGGTGGACCTCCTGGTCGTGGTGGTGGTGGAGCCTTGAAACAACATCCACCACCCGCCGCTTGGCCAGCTCCTCCGCCTCGTCCGCCTTCTTCCAGTGGACCACCACGGCCGAACCTCTGCCTCTTCCTGGGATGTCCCTATACTGTCTGATGCTCATCCACATGGCAGGTCGGGCAGTACCGAGCCATGTGACCCTGCCGCCGCATGCATAACACTGCATGCTCCTCGTATAAGTGGATCAGTTTCGTTTTCGCCGCACAACCGAACCAGTATCCTGAGGTCTCCCACCAGATGGCCTGATCCACCTAGACCTCTATGTCAACTTTCTACAACATGCTGTAGAATACTCTGCTATGTGTCATCCTGCGGTGGGTCTCGCAGCTGGTGTCGGATCATCAAGAAATCGCTACACATGATGGGCTCTCTCCAATAATCCCTCCTGCGTCGGAATACTGAGGGAGATCATCGAAGCCCTGATCTCATGTCTGAGTCCCAGCTCAAAAGTCCGAGCCCTGATGAATGGGTCTCGTACCATTTATGTGGAGTAGCATGAGAGGTTAGTGAACCTCGCTGAGTTCTGAGCTAGTGTCATGCTACCCTGCTGCAGATGAAATAACTCCAGAATCCGCACCGCACGAAAGGTGGCTAGAACAAACTCTGAGCGGAAGAGACTCTCGAAGTCTGTCCAAAGTAAAGATGCCTCTTCATGCACCTAGATCATTAGGATTCAATAACTACCTACTGCTCCATACTGGAGACTCATGACAAGGATCACCATAAGGTTGGCTGGTGTCCCTACCAATATGAAAAATCAGATGATAGCCTCCAGCCAATCTTCATCTACCTGTGGGTCAGTCTGTCTGTGGAACCTGGGTGGCCTCTATTGCTGGAACTCATGCAACACACTCAGATGACGTGCAATCTCTGCTTCTAGGGCTGGTGGTATCGATGGTCGAGTGGGTATTGGTATCGGTGGTGCCTCCGCTGTGATGGGGTAATGCACCGAGGCCTCGTCGCTCGATAGGCTACCATCTCGTACGTAACTCGGAACCCTAGATGACTGCCTTCATGGTGCCATCTTGAAAAGAAACAGGTGTTCCACAGTCAAACATTATACCTAGTGAGCTGACACAAAGTAATCACAATGAAATCTTTTGAAACACACAAGGAATCATTTTTTTCGTGCACTGAGTCGGAAATCAGAGGTCAGGTTCCTGGTGTATGGATATGTCGGCCGCCGCACAAACACTGGACTCCCTAGGCTGAAAACCACACTCAATACTCTTAAAACAATTGTTTCACATAAAAGAATGATCAGAGTCTTGAGTTCTGCGGTATAATCGACTACTTTGAAACCATTTTGTCACGACCCATCCTCGAGGCCTGTTCCGTGACTACCCCAAGCCCGCCTTCCATAGGACAGGGGCTGGCGACTACCACCAAAGGCATAAATCCCGAATAAAAGGGAAGGAATTGCCTTTATATAAGTTAATAACACAACAAAGTATGCAACCGAAGAATGAACTAAGTTATAAGGAATACAAAAGTAAGTGCTGAAAGGAAAGGGTCCGAAAATACAAGCTCAACAGTAAGTACAATTCAACTAAAAAGCTAGTACAACTGTATTAAAGTAAAACAACAACCATCGAGTCATCCTCCATGAATCGCACCTGAAGGCTGGGTACAGATGTCCTCCTCATCACCTCGGGTCCAGCCGTCCGCTCCGTGTACGTCTCGCCAAGTGTTCTACCACTGGGTACCATCCAGCTCCAGAAGCCTCCACCTCGATCAATGTAGTCCATCATCTACATCCATCAAAACGTAGTGCGGGCATAGCCCATGCATGGCTGATTATACGATACCTATTAGGGACACCGAGACCCCCAAAGGTCTCCTAGAATCCATGAAGGATAAACCATAGAAGAATGATACAGTCACAATGTATCAACTAACTCTACTTAGGTTAATTCCCATACATTTACCTGATTTATCAATCACAATTCGACTCTAAATCTCAAGCCCAAGCACAACCCAGTCCACTTAGGAAAGCAAGTCAATCACATCGATGATAATTATTGAATGTCAAGACTCATCTCACATAGGTATACATATTTTGTAGAGGGATAGATATGATCAAATGTAGTCACTGATTCATCTAAGCTATCGGACCCACGTAGGATACTAGACCAGCTACTCTTTCGGACTCACTCAGGATACTAGTACAGAAGTCAAACTATCGGACCCACTTAGGATACAAGTACAATTTTCATCACTGTCGAATCCATAGAGGATGCCGATACAGTTGTCGTCGTCATCGAACCAATAGAGGTTTATAGTATGGTATTCGTCGCAGTCGCAGCTAGCTCTAGGTTTCCCACACACAACATGCTCGATTCCGGGAGGGTCTGCTCCTCAAGCCAAGGGGTCGATACATCAATTATCATGAAGTCCATATTTGATTTATCCCGAAGTTCCATATCATCACAATTAACCCAACGCGACAGACGGTGTGTCAATCAGACGCGCGGTCTGAGAGATATTTGCTTTTCCGTTTTGGGGGCCCGTTGGAATTATACTCATTCCAAACCCGGTCGTTATCAAAATTCATCCAAAACTCACTTAGATTATCACAAAATAAAAGTCTCGTTACGTGGATCCTAGTGCTATAGACGACGCGTCGATTGGACGTGCGGTCTTAATGTTATTCATGTTTAAGTGAAACAGGCCCGGCCTGTCAAGCCCAGTGGGCTGGCGGGTCGGACCGACTTGGTTCAGTGGGTCCGACCCGACATGGGGGTTGGCCCGGCTAGGTGGAGTGTGGCCCAGCCCAGTGGGGCATGGCCAGGCCCGGTGTGGTGTGGCCCGGCCTGGCAGGGTGCGACCCGGCTCGGGGTGGTGCGGCCGGCCGAGCGGTGCGGGGGGGGGGGGGGGGTGGGGGTTCTCGAACTGGTGGCCCTCACACGTGGTCCATGGTTCTCCCGTGTGACACCTTCTGGGGCTGAGACCTCCTTCAACCTAGATAGCAGGCGGCCCATGGAGAGCAGGCCGTAGTTCTCCACAACGCGGACCCTTAGAGGCGTCACTGTTCTCCCACCCGGCCGACTACGGTCAGCCGGTTCAATTCAACTTTCGAGTGGCCCACGGATGCAGGCCGCGGTTTCCATCACGCAGATGGTGTGTGGTTTCCACCTTCGGTCGCCAACACCTCCCGTTGTCACTGGAAAATTATTCAAGAACCATTGGAAGGTCGTCGGGTCGTGTTCGTTCGGCCCGCGCCCTCCGCGTTATGTGATATCAATTGGCTGATGACAATACAAGCGTTCACCAAGGACAGAATATAATTGTATTCACTTAAAAAAAATATCAAACTCCCTAACTTGATTCTGATGCTCTCTTTCCATGTCTCGGGAAGAGGAATTGAAGATGATGTCGATTCGTTGACGTTGATACGCCTTCGTGGAGGAATCGTAGTCGACGTTCCTCGCAGGAGGAGTCTTCTTCCTTGACACGGAGGGAGAAGAATGCAGAAGACGATGGTCGCAGGCCTTGAGTTATTCATTGGAGAGAGTTAATGTTATTCGTTGAGAGAGGAACACCTTATTCTAATTCTCCAAAGGTTTCTCCACCAAAATATTTTCCAAGCCAATATTATAAAATATACCCAACTTTAATAGAATTTCCATGCAATTCAAATTGATTCAAATGAATTCAAATATTAATTAAATGTGGAATTTAATTAATCCAAGTTGTTGTCATTAATTAAGAGGAGGTGAAGTGTTTAAAAATCAAAAGAGAGGAGGCATAGAGTTCACATTAAAAGAAGAGAGTTTTCAAAATAAATGAAGGGGAGTTAATGGGGGAGTTTAAGGAAATTTGAAGGGTTAGGGACTCGTGTGGGCCCCACCACACTTTATCCTCTCATTGGTGGTTATGTGGATGTAGTCCCCACCTCTAAATGCCCCTTGTAGGAAATAACCAACTCTTAAACAATAAAATTGTTTACAACAATTTTATTTAATTAAATATAAATCCCCAAAAAATTAACTTCTCCTCTCGAGCAAACGCAACTGTGGTAAAGGTCCCCTTATGCGAATACCGGTGTTGCGAGTTTATCGGTGCCCTCAGATTTCAATCCCGAGCACCGATTCAAAAGATATAAAAACCCACATGTACATTTACTGAATGTACCCAAAAAAACATTAGAAATTGATTCCGGGCACATCGGGCCTCGGAATCAGGTACCGTTAGAAACTGCGTACTCTTAAAATTCTAAGGAATTAAGAAAAAAAATTTTGTTCAAATTTCCTAGTCTTTAAAAATGGGTATTGAAATGCTATATGTGGAAAATATATGATATTATAGGTGTTTTAATGAATCTAGTATAAAATAATAATAAATATTAATTTATTATCCATTTATTTAATGTCCCATCAATGTAACTTAAACTGAAGTGTGATTTTTATGTTACCACCACATATTTTACACGGATTGTTTGTGATTATGTCTTCGATAGCGAAAATTCATGATCTAACCCAAATTAATCTAATGATTTTTTGTCCACTTATTACATCTATATAATATCATTTTTACTCTAATTCCTCTCCCTTTATTTAATATAGAGACAAATGGAATGAATATAATGGAAATTCAACTTCATTTCACTATTCAATACAAAACCTTTTTTTGTCCTTGTACATATTTTTAAAAATGGTTTCTTGAATATATTTACTATTCTCATATAGATTTTTATATCATTTTCCCTATTATTTACTTTTTATATAATGTTTTAAAAAGAATTTTCTTGTCATTTTTGAAGGATATACTTTCCCTTTTACCACAAATGTGAATGGAATAATTGTTTTAATGTACAGAAAAAGAACAAAATATCCTATAATCATAGCCAACCAATGGTCTAAAAATTCATTGAATTTTTTAAATTTAATTTTCATATAAAATGTATCCATAAAATTTTTGTATGTTTCATATTTCCATATTTTAATTCAATGTGTGAAGGTTATTTTCCTCAATAAATATTCCAAGTGATCTTTTAAATCGAAATTTTTATTTGATTAATTTTTTTTGATATTACTTATGATTTAACCAGGTTATAATATGATCATTCCATCCTAATTCTTTATATGGATTGTTTATGAATATTATTATGATATTTTTTAAAAACCAAATTATTTTCCATGGGATATGATATGGTGAATTGTAGAAATGTATATGAAGCACATTTATTTTATACGTGTTTTGATATATGATGAATGATTTATTATCATGTTATACGAATATGAATAGATTTTTCTTATGTGAAGGGTGGGTCGAAAATTTTATATCCCTCTAATTTAATGGTTAATGATATATATCTTATAATATATTGGGGAATGGAATTGAGAGTGATCCTAGTTCAGTAAGAGATATTGTCCACTTTGATAGTCTTGGGATTGATCATTGACTAAAGATATAATGTAAATGGGAGTGAACATCATTAAAAATGGTATTATTTGTAGAAATTATTACCTATGGAAATGATTATTAATCATTTTATATATCCCATTATCTTTTATTTTATGAAAATTTAATACTCTCGTGGATCATGTAATTAAATTAAATTATGATTTATGTCTTATTGACTACAAAATATTATTCCATGAATCATGACTATGATGTATGATATAAATGGTATGATATTAAATTTTTTTTCAAATACTTGTAATCAAAAAATGATTTTATGACCAATGATATCTACCATAATTACAATTACTGAGAATTCTATATCACAATTTCATATATTTCTAATTTGTATGATCTAATGCAGTGTTTTTTGTTTGATAAGTAAGTGAATGGTGATAGATATGAATAAATCCGATGGTGGTTATTTAGATCTCTTTTGAATAAGTTTTTTATTTATCCATGTCTTTAAATTCACATGACCTATATGATTCAAGTGTGGGACATCATTTTATGTATTAATCATTCAACTATTAAGAAGAGATATATATGAATGACAATTATTGGATTCTATAGTTATTATTATTAAATGGTTTATTTACCATTGGGAATTTGGAATAGAGGAATTTAGTAAGATCCTTTTGGATTATATGATTTATAAGAGAATTTCTTAATATATGGTAAATAGAAGAGTATGGTTTCCAAAAAAACCATCAATTTTTGGATCCTATAAGAGGATATTATTTTTCAATAGGTTCTTTAAGGGATATCAACCCCAAAAATACATGTCTGATTATATCATGGTCATTATTCTGATGCATGTTGAGTTTACTCGTACTATGTACCTGGATTGCCAGTACTGACAAAAATGCTAGGATGAACCACATTTTCTTTTGGAATTATTATGAAGGAATGGAATAGATGACGACCACGAATGATATTGGTTAAATATAAGTTATAATATATTGAATATAAGTTGTCATGATTTAGAAAACCTCTATGGATTTATCCTGATTACATGATTACACAAAATGATGATTGGTTTTCATTCTGAAAACTTTTTATATTATTAATGGAATGAAAATTGAAAAATTAAATTGATGTGGTGATAGGTATGTTAAAATATTGAAGTAAATTATTTGATAATATTCATATCAATTCATTTACATCATGAGATGTCTCTAGGTATATTCATTCATCACCATAATGATTAAATGTTGAATTATTTGTGGAAATCGTAATATAACAATTATCAAATGTAATGTATATGATTCTTTTCTAATTTAAAATTTTGAGAATGGTCTTGTTATAAATATAATTATTCTTTGTCCTGTTGAATTTGATTTTATCATAGGCATGGATTGAATTTCATTACATAAATCCGATATCAATTTTGGAGAAATGGAAGTCACATTTTGTATTCTGAACATACATATGATCATATATCAGTGCACCGATAAATATGAACATTTAATGGAAATAAATTACATTATGTGGGTCCTGGTTCCTATTAAAAAGTTTGTTTATATTATATTGTTGGGGAGAAATATAGAACTAACAATATTTCCATTGTGTGGGAATTTGATAATGTCCTTCTAAAATATTTTCATTTTTTCCCCTGGAATCATAATGTTTATTTTTCAATTGAACTTGGACAAATTGTTACACCTATTACAAAATCACTATTAAATGGCATCAATTGAGTTGTTGGAATTTAATTTATATCTATAGAAAAATCTAGTTAGGGGATCAATTATTCTAATACTTTAACCTTATTATGGACATATTATTTTGGTTAAAAATAAATTTGAATAATGTGACTCTTCATTGAATATTCAGAACATAACAAAATTCCAATGACGAATAAGTATCCTCTACCCCATATTAATGATTTGTTTTATAAAATTTGCAGAGCTTAATATCTTTCCATGTTTTTCCTTCATTTTGAATATCATATGTTGGAAATAATGAGACTATACATAGTAAATCATTTCATACATAATATAGACACTATAAATTTATATCGACACAATTTTTCATTTGTAATTCCACCTATATATTCATAGATTTGTTGAATTTAGTCTTTAGATATTACCTTAATCTGATTATGGTAGTTTTTCTATAGAATAATCTTATATATACATATAATATGAAATACCATGAATATCGCTTGACAACTGTACTAACGACACTAAGGAATGATAAGTTGAATTCTTTTTTTTCTAAGAGAGAGTTTTGGATACAAAAAGTTACACATTTTTTTATATAATGTTCGTAGAGGGTATTTTTATGGATCAATCAATGAAAAAAGTTACTGAATGTTGCTCTAAAACAACCTTAGTGACTGATGTCCACTATTTTCATGGTTTTCAAGGATGTTATCAACAATATTTTTTATGTTTTACTATATATTTATAATTCACCCACAATGATAATTCTATTGGGATCCATTTTCCTTGGGATAAATAAATGTGATGAAAAATTCAAGGAACAGATGTGAATGTTTTCCAGCACAACTAAACATACAATACCCTAATGTAAATTATTATTTTGATCTATAATGATGAATAAATAATGGGACTTGTATTCATATTCATATCAAACGATGAAGTTATATCATATGCCTCAAGGAAAATGATGTTTCACGAGATAAATTATATAATTTATTATTTGGAGTTAGAAATTGTATTTTTCTATTATTAATATGGAAGAATTAAATTAATGGTTAAAATGTGATATATAAACTGATCATATATTTTTAAATTATACCTTCCCTAAATAAGAATTGAATATACCCAAAAAATTATGGTTATTTCTAATTAAATTTTATGACTGCTCAGTACATTCCTTCATCTGGAATGATGACATGGTGGTCTATTATTTGACATGAAAGGATCATTCTGGAATATCATTGACGAGGGAATAAATATCAAATTAATTAGATTTGGAAATAATGGATTGTGAAATCATAACGAATGGGTAATATTTTATCTTTATAAATTTAATGTTAAACTATCTATCAATGTATAAATTAAAGATGAAAAAATAAATATGTGGAATATCAAATGAAGGTATGAGTGGTTGAAAAGTTAATACATGATTGTAATGGAAAGATAAGTTCTAGGAAATATGTTTGTTCCCAATAAACCCCTCTATTATCGCTGGAGCTATTGGTTAACATTCATTTTCTGCAATTCTATATTCATACAATAAGTAAGAAGACATATAATGATTGAAATAGTATTTTTGGTGGGACAATATAAAAGGATATATTATAGAGAATGTATCACAATGATTGGTACGTCAATAAATTTTGGTTGAGGGAGATAATTCTATGTGTATATAATAATCATTAATCATACCTTAATGGAAATTAGACAACATAACCTTGGATATTTTCATTAGACTCCCCAAAACATCTTAGTGCTACAATGTTATTTTGTTTTTAGTCGATCTCCATTCATAGTTATCACACATCATTTCAATTAGAGAATATTTCAATATTAATCATATTTTTATAATATACATTAAAGAGGTTGTATTGTTGAAAAAAATACCACATTCTATTATATCAGATCATGATTCAAGGTTTTTCTCAATTTTTTGTGAAATCCATTGAAAGATCATGATTCTAAATTATATTCTAGAAGTTCAACTCATTCAAAGAAATATAGTGAGTTTAAAAGAACAATTCAATCCTTATTATATATGATTATATCTTTTTCTATAGATTTTAATAGTTTTTGGGACTACGACCTTCACTATGTTGAGTTTTATAACAAAATTTTCATTCACATGATCATTTATATGGATCTTTCTGAATCACTATAAAGAAAATACTGTATAACTCTAACATGAGGGTATGATTTTGGAGAATTAATGTTATTTGGACTTGATATCGCTATGGAAATAAAAGATAATGTCTCATCTATTAAATAACACATAATGGTATCATAGAATCAACAAAAAGTTATGATGATAATATTTATTTAAATATGAATTTAGAATTATGTGAGAATGTATTTATGATTATATCTCTATGGAAGAAGGTTACAAGGTTTAGAAATAATAGAGACCTGATTCCTTGGTATATTAGCCCCTTCGATATTCTTGATTAAAAAGGGATGGTATCTTTTCACATGGTTCTTCTAATGAGCCTCTCTCGAATTCAAAATGTGTTTTGTGTATCTATCAGGAGTAAGTACATAACTGAACTATTTGATGTACTAATCATTGAGTACATAGCACTGGAGCACTATATTTTTTTATGAATAACAACAAATATAATTCATGGATCCTGTGTATAATATACTATTAAACACGACTACTCACCTGGATAATGTTCTCTAGAGGAATTATAAATTTTATGAAGCTATATGGGTTCTAAAGGATGTTATGAAATATTAATATACTCATTTTAATGTATCATTGTTATATAATTTCAATAGTTAAATTCATTTTCATAATGTATAATGTAATACTGTGTGGTTTTGGGAAATATATCTCTTTAAATTAATTTAATTTCTTTAATAGCATATGATACATGCAACCTTGAGATTAAATGAAGAGTCATATAGTACATCATAATAACCTATCTAATAAATTGTATTTTAAATACAAATAAACACCTTTGGAAAATATTTATAATGTTTTTTTAAAATGAAAATAATTTTTTTCTATAAGGTCATTATATATTTTAAAAATATATTTTTCTAAAAATGGATTACTTCTTTTTGTGAGAAATTAATATAAGTATATTTTATTCAATTTTAAGAAATTTGATTTTGTTTAAAATATTATTTTTGAAATAAAAAATTGTATAACTATCTTTGAGTTAATTTTTTATTATTTTCTTCAATTGTTATGTTTTTGAAGAGTAGTAAAAAATATTTATTTTTCTAAAAAATAGTCCTTTGAAATAATATATTAAAAAAAATAACTTTAAATAAATGATTTAAAAATAAATTTTGTAATTTAATATTATTAATAATCCATTTATTTTCATTAGAATTAATTTTGTTTTTATTTTGGTATGAAATATTATTACACAAAAGAAAACTCTTTTTCTAGAAAACCATTTTCACCTCTTTTTGAGTGATTATATTAAATGATTTTTTTTTTAAAATTTTAGATATTAACCCTGGTAAAATTAATTTTATATATGGTATAAAAATATTCATATTTGGTAATGGGAACACTATCATTTTTTTTCATAATTAATATAAAAAATAGAACAAATTTTCCAAATTTGTAAATTTCAAAAAGAGTGTTCTTGGTGGTCAAACAAAATAATAAGGGTATATTTTATTATTAAGATTTTATAAATCATTTTATATATAAAATTTAAACATTATCCTATCAGACATTTAAATCTCATGAAATTTTGAATATTATGTCATTAGAATGACTTTATTATATTTTAATCATTTAATAAATTACACATATGTCCTATCCCCCGCTTATAAAAGAAAACCCCTAATGTTGCTTCATTACAACACATTATGAAATCATTGTTGATAAATATTTACCCATATATCTGGTAAAAATCCATATTCATGAATTTGAGGTTATGTTATTGTTAAAATAATGTCCTTAATAAAGGATGTAAATGATTCCTGTCGATGGAGATGTAATTGTCTTACATGGCCTAATTCATTTTATTTCTTCTTGTACATTCCAAAATTATATGTTCATCAATATAAAATTAGAACATCAGTATCTGAAATATAAAAAATGCAATTATTCTTATGTAACCCCCAATAACAACCCCTTATTCCCTCAAATGGGTTGTTAATGTATCACTTGTGTGTACAGGTGGACTATTGCCTCCATGCAGCATAAATATTTAACTTCCATCACTATTTATTTGTGGATGATGATTATGACGGAATAAATAATTATTTTATATTTATGAAGTAATTATGATCCAAGAATTATAATATCATATTTACCTTCTTAGCTTCGGAAATGTTTTAAATCAAAAAACACCACTTGGGCATATGTATGGACTACCACCTACAAGAGGCGATGTGATTTTCATCATTTCCAATTATACATTATCTAATAAGGACAATTTTTAGGATTATATATGTTATATATGATGTTATAATAAATCAATTAATGGGGAATTATTATATACAATTTTGTATTCCCTCTATAAAAAGTGAAGAGATGTTTATATATACGTACAACCTACCAACTTCATGAATGTTGTATTTAATTATTATATCTATATATTTTATGGATAATATTATCTCCTATAGTGAGAGTGAGATAATAGGATATTTAGATTCAGGATACTCTCATGTTATCCTAATCTGGGTTGTGTTTTTCCAATGTCATGAAATTTGACTCCTCTACTGGACATTCCTTGATCGCTCTGAGATTATTTTTCTTCTTTTATCAGTTTTATGAAGAGTGATTTGAGATATTTATTGCATAAACTACCACATTCAAATTGGTTAAATTGCTTATTTTTTTACAAAAGATATGACAACCCCTTCTTAGTGTATTATATGTTATTCGTGGGTAAATTCATTAATATGAGTATGATTAAGTTGAATGCAGTAACTTTTTTGTTGCAATTTTCCTGGTATTTGGATGAATGAATTTCCATTAAAGAAGTAGGTTCAGGTCCCCTAATCATTGAATTTTTCTGTGAAATGAATAAATTAATGGTTCTCCTTAGAAGGCCTTGTTCATTTGATAATCTCATTGTCATAATGAATGATCATAAAAATAAAGGCGATTTCTCGAGTAATACCTCTACTAAATCACTTGTAAGTGTTTTCCTTATAAACATCCCATTATGAAGATGAACCAACCAAAATATTCAAATATTAATGGACTCATGTAATGTCTTATTTAATTTCATAGCATATATCCAATTCTTTAGGGGCCATATGTGCGTATTTTGGTTCCCATAGACAAGGAGAATCTTCTCACGTTGAGAGAATTATAAATATATAAAATAAACACATATGGACATCATTCGAATAATAATGTTTTCCTATTAAATATTTTTAATACATATTCATCGGGCTTCTAGAAATGAATTATCTATCAAGGGTATAAAATACAAAAGGTATCACCATCTTATTGTATGGCCCATGGATCCATTTGAAAAAGGATTTCCTTTATCCTAGAATTAGAAATAATAATGGATATGAACAATATTTTTAGGACCATTACCATGAAATAATCTCAAGATGATTATAAATTAATCCATATAAGACCTAAGAATCATATCACAAATCAAGGCATCTGGGTCCATCCTTGAAATATCAAGAGCCACGTGAAAACACCAATTTCAAGATATCAAGATATTATTTTTGATAATATTGTAAAATCAATGATATTGACTACAAATTCAAATTACCTTTATACCTTTATCCATTGAAGGTAACCCTACACCCATCACAAAACCCATCCACAATGAACCACAATACGCACTAGGATCTCCACACCTCTCCCTCCAGTTTCACCACAAAAATTTCATAATGACAGTATATATGAAACACAAATTTTTAGAATTAGAAAACATATTACATGGAGGTGGATTAATATAATGAGTTATGAAATGTTACTATCTCCATAGGAACCCAATTTTAAAAAAATAATCCTTGAAACTTAACAGTCATATGAGTGATTACTTAAAATATAGAGAGTTTTATAGAATAGATTTTTTATTACAAAAAGTATTAGTCTTACTTGAAAAAACCATTCATATCAAAATGAAAATATTATGCTAGAAGTGTTCTGGTATTAAGAAACCCATGAATAGAATGATGTTTTGGTTCTATAGTGATAAAGCATTCCCTATCATGGTTTTACATTCTATATCGATTCATAAAAATAATTTCAACTATGATGTTTCTTAAAAAGGGTGTTTTTAGGGATGTTTTCAAGTCATTTAACAAGACCATGTTAGCCGCCTGTTTTTCCTTTGGATAAAAGAGTTAGATTTCCTGATTTTTTTGTAAACTGTATTGTTTCCTCTATTCACAAGCATATCATCTCTTCTGTGGAATTAGTGTTCTTCTATGGCCTGGCCTAAAAAAAAAGAAAAGTGAATGTATTGTGATCTCTTACAGTCACATATGATTGGCCTTCTATAGTCCCTTATAACTGTTGTAGACTTTAATGAGATTTTATTCCAAGTTGAGAAGACGTAATGGGTCTAGAGACCCACTAACGATACAAGTTAATTGTGAAGGTATACTATAACACGAGACATTCCAACCTATTATTCTATCAAAATCCTTTTATGTAATACCATGGACTCTTTAAGAATAATTGGGTTTTTGATCACTTGGAAATGTCCTATATCGAAACTATTGGATTATTATCTTAAACATATTCTATGTGTCTCATCTTACTCTAACCATGTCATACCATGACAAGATCTTTTTCAAAAATACCTCCGACCATTGGGGATGGATATGAAAAAGACCATTAAGATTAAAATGTTTTTGGATGAAATAAATGTGTTGTGAAGATGTCATTAAATGGTAATGGAATGTGGAATTGCATGATATTACAAAAAAGTATATCTGCTTTCTTATAAGCTTAAACATTTGAGTTTCCGTTGGTTCTACTTGTGTAAAGAGATTTGAGATTCTATTGAATATATTCATGAAAATATTCACTCCCTTCTCCCATCCATTATAATCCTTTCAATAATTCTCACCAAAAAACCTGACCCGAGTGAAACCCTCATAAAAAATAAAGGTTACTAGTTAATGTTATCCCATGGTAGAAAAATTAATTAGGCTGATTTAAATATGAATTATTTCCATTAAAATGACTTTATAAGAAGAAGTAATAATCATATTTCCTGCTATAACTATTCAAAAATAATATTAATTTCAAATTTAAATGACATTGAGGATCTTATCCTACACTTTTTCTTGGATAATTATTCAACTTGTGAGTGCTCCAACACCAATGATATTAAAACATTTATAAGGATAGTGGTTATATATTCTATAAACCACAAGCTCAATATTAATATTACAGATGATGAGATCCCTCATTCCCTAATGAAAATACAATCCACCAATGCCTCAAGCCATAATGGAATTCATGACATCTTCTTTAAAAAATTATATAACATCGTAGGGTCTAATATTTTTTGTCCTAATAAGATATATATGAAATGATAAAGCTAATTTTTCCTCTATTAATTAATTTATAATTTCTGAAATTCCCAAAATCATGTAACCCGCCCATGTATCCAACTTATTATCTACAATTCATACTTTTTCACCTAAAAGTTTTCTTATAAATTGTAGTTATCTAAAACTGTTCATATCAACCATAAATTATTTCAGAAAACAATGTTTATTTTCACCAAAATTATTCTTTTAGATAATGAAATAATCACTCATGAATCTATTCACAACATAAAAACTCACTCCACTACTAAATTATTATTCATGGACTAGTAAATTTAAATGAAAAAAATCCACTTGTAGAGTGAAATAGTCCCTCCATCGATTAGTGATGAGAAATATGTTCTTCTAGTCTAGATGTATTGAATGATCATGAAAGGAAATTCCCCTATCTACTTTAATATATTATTCAGTGAAAGACACTCTTAGATATTCTTCCCCACTAGTGGCCTTATACATAGAGACCATCTCCCCTATCCATTTTTATCTTTAGTAGATGGTGTATTTTCTAATATCATTTTAGTACCTTTTACTGATAATCTTATTCATGACATGAAGGCATGCCACATGGTACCTCCCATATCCCATCTGTTATTGGGTAATGATTTTCTTCTCATAACTAGTGATACAATGGAATAATTATACCACATTAGTATCCTTATTTTTCATTATTAGAATCACATAGTTTAGTTGGTAAATATTTCACAATCAGATGTTTCATTCAACTATGGAATCCTCTCTAGATAGAAGGGAGACATAAAAAAATCTTCTCATAGTCATATGGTTGGGAAGCACCAGATTTATCAGGATCTACCCTTGATATTAATCTTCTATAAATAAGATTTACTCTCTATCATTATGGGGAAATTTTAAAAAATATCATTATTGACTTTCAAAAGGTTATCCGTGGAGGGAAAATAAATACTCAAAGATGTTGTCACTCAGTCTCCTCCCATCTATATTATGTATATATTCTATCCCTCAAGAATTGTTACTAGCCAAATCCACTCATTCCATGCTAAATTTAGGTGTAGACTAAATAATGGGAAAATAATTTCTACTAGATAAATTGGGATAAGATCTGCAGACCTACAGTAAAATGGGTTCCATGATATAAACATTTTTAACAATGGTGTTATTTCCAAATTGCGAACATATTAAATCCAACTTATTGATTCGATTTGTGAAAAATTTATCCATACTAAATAATTTATCCATGATGAATAATATAGAACATCCAGGGACCCTTCCCTATTCTAATTCTAGAAAACACTATTGGGATCATGTGATCTCTTTTTTAGAGAAACATTCTAGAAATTTAGGGATTATAGAACTATTAATATCTAAAAGGATATAAGTTTTTTGTTAGAAATGAGAACATAGATATGTACTATGTACATTAAGTCCTTAGAAATTTAATAGTTATTTAATTAATCAAAGAGTTCAATCTCAATTGGTGAACTGTGAAGCTTATTTTATAGTATAATGGGAGATATACCTGAATTATAAACTATATCCCACATGTAAGGTACATAGGTACATATCACCTCAGCTGAAGTAATCTTTCCTCAGGTGGCTATTTCTTTAATAATAGTTATTCTTTTGTGTTGGAAACCTCTTCTATATATGATTGTTTTATTTGGAGAAAAATATTGCACCGTCCAATCTCACCAAGGAAAGTTATTCCATTTTAAATCCTTCTTTGGGATCCTATTTTACATGGATATCATTTTTTTTCATGTGGTGGAGAGTATGACCTATTCAATCAACATGAATTTTTTAGAGACCTCATTGTATGCTATGTTCTACTATATTATGAAATGATCCCTTTAGAGATCCCGCAATCAAAATGTGGATTACCTATTGGGAATGGATACATGAATTTTTCATATACTCATTAAATGGTCAATACTTCTCATCATGGAGGTTCTGTATTCAATAAACTATAATGGCATGGATATTATGAGACAAATGAAATGATTTTTTTTAATCATACTAACAATCTATGTGCCTCATATATTTAGCACGTTCCCCTCTAGTTATACATTTGGAACCATAGTGAACATCATAATGAAGGGACTACTGTTAGGATTGATCACTCTATGTGAATCCTTTCCATAACTAGAACCTTGAAGATTAATGTGGATGCATCACCCTTGGAAAAAGGAATCACCTGTTTTGGTATAGTGGTTCAAGGATCGTCTTTCATCATTCATAGAGAAAATAAATGTTCAAATGTGGCATCCTACCCACCACATGTTATGGAATCCAATGAAATTATTATTTTCTCGTAGTTATATATGGATAGAGTCTTGATTTACATAACCCATGTGTCTGACAACCTCACATTTATTAGTGTAATCACTACTTTGGAATTGGGCCTCTAGTTTTTGGTACAATATATTTCAAAGACCTAGTCCCTATAACACTATTTATCCGCATTCTCTTTCACAATTATCAAATATGTGTTTAATAGTCTAGGTCATCATATTGTTATATGTGGAATATCTGATGATCTCTTGGTCTGGTTGAATACTTTTCCTAGTAGGAAGACTACCCCTTTACTTCCATATCATAGTTCTTAAAATTTATAATTCCCCCATTAAATTCAGAAAATATCTATATTTAAAGTACGAACCTCTATATATAATGTAAAATAACTATATTTATGTCTTTATTCACATTACGGTGATTATGTAACGATAATCTGAGTTAATGTTCTCAAATTATTAGAAAACATTCTCATGAAAAAGTAAATTGTTAAGACCTAAAAGTGATGTTATTAAAATGAATCTATTAATAAATGGGTAATTAAATGTTATAAGTGGAATATATATGATTTTACATATAAGTACACAACTCTAGTAATGAATTATAAATAATTTAATTTCACTATAATGGATGTTATAGATCATTCTAAGTATCTCAAACTATAGGTAATGGTTTATTTTAAAATCTTGTTGTTTAATGGAATTATTTATTAATCTTATTCCAAAATATAAATCTCATGATATGCCATTAATGAATCACAATACATTACTTCTCCACTTATAATTAATATAGAATAAATTTCTTACTTTGATTTTATCCTCTTTACGAACACAATAGTTTAAATAAATTTTGATTGATGAAAATACAATTTATTTTTCTCTTATATAGAAAATAATATATTTTTCATATCTATGTATTTTATAAATGATTTCAAGAATGTTTTTAAATATTTAGTAAGATTTTAAATAAATTTTAAACTACATATTAATGATGTAAATTTTACTTATTACCAACAATTTGAAAGAAATATTTGTTTTAATTTATATTGAAGTTGTAGAATTTTTCACCATCATAGTCAATAAGTTCTTTGATTACTTTACATATTTCCAAGGATCATTCAAAATAATTTTTTTCTAAATTATTTTTAAAATTTTAAATATTTAAATTGGTGATTTCAATTTGAGTGGTTTATTGTCCTAAAAAAATATCTGAACTAATATTTTAATGTAATTTTTATATATGCTGACATATTTTGATGATATTTATGCTTTATAAGAGATATGATCTAATGATAGAATATATGTTGTCTCTTTCGATGGTTTATAACTATGATGATGAGATGTTTATGAACCCTATTTATTCTCCATGGGATTTATTATAATGAAATCTTGAATTATTTATGAAAACATTTTCAATTATATCTGTTAGGATATATGATAAATGATTTATGACCACATGGACACATAATAATGGAATATGATTATGAGATAGGTGTGCACAGTGTTATATATATCCTTCCATTGTATTGGGTAAAAATGGATATCACATTAGATAATGAGGACTATACTGGGTTGTTAACATTGTATAATATGCGACTCATTACTTTTTGAATGTCTTTGGAGTGAACCCTGAATAAATAAATGATTGAATGGGGAGTGAAACCAATCCACTATGATAGACATGGATGTGATCCCAGAATAATGAAATTTGTTTTTTCTTATGTGTATCCCACTAAAATAATGTTTTATAGTAATGGTATGATATGATGGGAAATGTTCATTAATTAATTTATTATTAATTTATTAATAACTACCATGTTTTATGAATTGAATCAATATTATGATATCTGATATTAATTTTATGATTTTAAAAAGTTATTTTTATGACCTTCTGATCATATTATGTTTAACTGTTCATTAATATATCCCTTTCTTTACCAATACTAAGCATCCAATATCACCCTTTCATATATTTACTTCCCATAGGTCAGTAAGAAATGTTTTAATAATGATATTTATTAAAAGGGTTCTAGTTAGGATGAACATCGTGGGAGTTGATATATATCTCCCATGTGAATGTTTTTATGTATCCACATTTCCAAATCCACTAGAGAAACACCATTCCAAATAAGATCCTAATGTTATGAATTTATTATTTATTTTATATGATTAGTTATATATGTATGAATTATATGAGTCTCAATATTTTTTGATTCTATGAGATTGGTTATATATAAATATCCACGTATTGTGGAAACATCGAATTGAAGTAATATCTTGATCATTGAATATAATATTCAATGGAATTCATTCCATATGAGTACATACTGAAAGAAAATATCCAAGAACATACCCTTTTATTTCCAATTTATGTATTAACTAACTGTCTATCTAATGATAAATAATCATCCACTATGCCATAAATCTATTCATTATAGGTCGATTTAGGATATATTTTATTGGATCATTATTAGAGACTAGGTGTACATCATGGTGTTTCTAAGAGTGTCATTGTTTTGGAAATGAATAGATTAATAAGAAGAAAATATTTTCAATTTGTGAATATCATGTCTCAGTGTTAATCATTGTTAGAGTAAGTTAATTGTGGTCATTCTAATTCATGATGCCATTTTGTGTGGTTAAAGAACCTAGTTATCATTCCAGGGATATCATTTATAGAATCAGTGGATTTTATTATAACGGTGTAATTAATAATGGTGACATATTAAAATATTTCTTGAAACTATTTATGTCCTTCTGATAATAACTATTCAATTGATAAGTGAATCCATTTCTCATTACATTGGAAAATCATAAACAATTTATTCTAACATTCAAAATAAATAATGAAATTTAGGTGACTCATCCCTATAGTTTTATAACTCAGTAGATTTTTTATGTGTTAACATATCAAGGGTAGTTTTACTATTCAAAAGATTACCTTATATTCCAGGAAGGAATACTATGATGCATAGAAAAATTCCTCAGGTATCATAGAAGATACATTTCATTGGATTATTTTATAAGCTATGTTGTTCTGAACATACTTAAATGGGGGGATTCGATAAGCAATAGTTCCATTGACCAAGAGTTCTGCAATCAGGATGGTGAAATATTGTTTTCGACATGTTAGATGAGATACCAAAAATTAATAAAAACTATGATATTGTTTTTTTTTCTTGACAGTGTATATATTGTAAATCCACATTGAGAATGGGATGTACCGAATGATATTGGATTTTGGTGGTCATTTCGACTTCAGTATCAATATTGGTAGTATGGGTGGGAAATCTTCTTATGGATTCCAATTTGAAACTATTGCAATCTTACATAAAATGAATATAATGGGTGGCCACATTGGGATCAAGACCATTAATTTTTTGAAATTAAATGTGAAAAAATATGGATATGGATTTAGAAAATATGAATTTACCACTTTTTAATCAAGTGACATGGTCGCAAAAATTATTGTTGGTTGTCTATCCAACAAAATATCCAGATATATAAATTATATATCATTAATACTGGTAGTTACAACTTCCTTGAATGTTTGAGGGATGCCTTTTTGGTCTTCTTCCACTTATACCTCTTTCCATATACAAATATCTGGTGGGATTGGTGTGAAGGAAGATCATCAATGTAAGAATAAAAGTCAATATTATGTCATATAGAAGACGATGTAGAATTATCCAAAATCTACATTTTTGATGCAATATTTCTATATGATTCAGGTATTGATGTAAGAGTATTCAATAGATATAAATACTATTTGTCATAATTTTCACCTAGGGTGTTTTGTTGTTTTGAGGATTATATAATAGTTATGAACTACCAAGTACAATTGTTATAAATCATATCATCATGTTTTATGTGCACATACTAAATTGGAATCATAATATATTGATCAGTGTGATGGGAAGAACATATTCACCCTCAAGTTCCTTAATCTTGTTGGACAGTTTCATTTCTAGTATATTTGGGAAAATAAACTATGAATCACCATTTTGTATCAGTTTTTCCCACCACCAAACTCTTTTCATTTTTATTTATACAATAAAGGAATAAAAACCTAAAAGAAAAAAACAATTAAGTGGGTCTAAAATAATGAATACCAAGAAAACATGATCCAACAATGTGCATACACTCTAAGAGAGAGGATCCTGGATTAGAGAAGATAAGAATATGATCATTTTCATACTCTTTAGAAGAATGGTAATCCTCCAATAATTTCCACTCTATCCAAGTATGAATAATTTTCATGTGATCATTAATGAGAAAATTTCATTAACTAATAGAGTATTCAATGGAATAATGGACCATACAATTACCTAAGATTGAATTATATAGGGTTAGTTTATTTGTATAAATTTTCTTGATAAGGATTCTACTTTTTTTTCATAGAGTGAGACTAGAGTGAAAGGTATCGGATTCCGAGTGGAAGGAATCAAGATTTCCCATGAAAAATGTAAAAGCATCCACCATTGATATGTTGAAATCTATGATAACTCTACCCATATCAATGTTCTCATGAAACATGAACCATCTATGTTCATATTGTACCCTAGGAGAGGAGGATTTCATCATACAAATGATCCTTGAGTTGTAGAATATGGGATGGGAGAGCCATGCTATGGAAGAAGAGGAGTGATGGATGGAGCATCCACTAAACCTTTGTACCACCTGCAAAAATATTGGATCATGTTATAGATATTGAAAAGGATAGATGAGGTGGGATGTTCAAGGTTATGATGTCTCATATAATTTCATAAGGTCCAGTGTATCAAAAAACTAGTAACATAGATAACCACTCTAGCCCTTCAAATAGAACTGGATCTGTCTGACATTAGGAACCACTGCTTTAGAACAAGGTTAGAAGTAAAGTTCCGATCAATCCAGCCTATAAGATATCTAAAAGAACTCCATATATAAATTTCCCATTCTTCGTTGAATAAAAAATGATCCACATATTCATCCATTGTCTCGCAACATCAGTCACACATCAATGCCATGGTAACTCATCTTCACTGAACATTTTCATATGTGGTAAATGAAGAGTGCCAAACACACCAAATAAGAAAAAAGTATTTGGAATTTATTATCTTTCATAACAAAATATCACCCCAATGGTCTGAATGAGAATAAATAAGTGCAATTTTAAAAAGTCTTTGCTTGAGAAGCTACCTTCTATAAAACATGTGAGGATGCACTAATCCGGGTCCCTAGTCAACATAGTACTATTAATGTTTTTCTTCATATTTTCATCCAAGTTTTTCTAGATTAGTATTGGTTAAAAGCTGGCCACCCTAAATAAAATTGATTGACAAGGAAAGATTTGTAATCCTTGGATTGACCAAATCCAATTATGATGCCAATAACCGGTGTCACCATTACCAATAATAATGTGGGTGTGTTGTGGGAGGAGATGAAGATGAGGGTGAATCAGTTGATAATCATTGGATGGTTTGAATCGATATGAGATACATTAAAGGTCATATGAACTATGAATATATTTTACCCATAAATATTTCACCTATAATAACTCCCAGGAATGCTTTGCATGACGATCATTTATAGATCAAGACATACTCTTTATGTTGAGAACCCATTCTTCCATAGGCTTTGAGAACCTGTTACAACATGCCCAATGGTATTTATCATTGTGGTGACCAACCCTTAAAAAGAAAAAAATGGATTCAATGATTGATATAACTTTTATTGAAACCTTGAGAGTTGAAAAGACGTGCATGTTGATAGTGGAGAAAACTAAATTGGTCAATGAAATTCTCTTACCAAAAAGAAAAGAATATGTTCTTACAATCTATAATGTGGCCTGTAATTTTATCATTATACCTTCCAAAATTTATAATTAGTAGGGTGTTATGGGACACTAGATCACCCATATATTTCATACGAAAGGAGAATTTGATCATTCTGGCGATATACTCTATTTCTCTATACCATATTTCCATACATTGGGTGGGAGAAAAGAAAAGTATCTTATCACGTTTAACAACATGCCCACTCCAACAACATTAAAACTGTATAGGCTCATTAACACCATGATGAGACATTCATATATCATTTCTAGAAGTAATGGTATTTCCTACAATGATCGGGTGAGAAATACCCCCAATGCAACCCTTTTTATTGAATAGGTCCCTTTGGCCACTATAATGCAATGATTAAGATATCTACTCAGAACATCTTGTCTAGTGATGAAAAGATAGGGGGAGAAATGGTCCCCGTATCATAACCCTATGACCACTTTTAAAAAAACAATATTTATTCCCATAAAGTAAATGGTTATACATTGATAGAAAAAACATTGAAAAATAATGTCAATAACATATGGAGATAAAAAAATTCTAGCAATGACCCATATGATAAATTTTCATTCAACTCTATTTTATGAATTCCATATGTCAGGATAGATCACAATATTAGTAAATTTTTTCAAAATGATGTATTGATGAATTCCATGGAAAAGTTGATATCCCTTTGAATAGATCTTCGTTTCATAAAACCCTGATGTTTCTCAATAACCCAACTCAGATGAACTGTGGACAACCTAGAGTTCAGAATGACATCCAAGTCATTATAAGGAACATTACACAAACTAATATGATTTTGATGATTCAATGTTATGGGAGTCTTGACTTCGAGAACTAACAACATTTTGGTATCGCAGAGAACATGGGGAAGGTTACCCCCTTGGAAAAAGATTTCCACAACACTTATTAAACTTACATTCTCTGTATCCCAAAAACCCCTATAGATGTATTCTAGGAAAGCATCCAAGCTAGGAGAAATGACTGGATTTATGGACCATACAACCTCATTGATTTCATCATCATCATGGGAATTTTTGATTTTAGGATTCACTAATTTATACACAAAATAGTGAATAAAGTCAAAAAGTGGTAGTGGATCATCTCAAATAGCTGTAATCAATAAACTGATATGGATATGAGTATATTATCCTTAAATTTATTTCTATTAGTCAACCTATTGTGTATTATCCATTAGAATAGGTCGCGTCCTCTAGAAACATTTTTGGACTAGAAAACCTGCATTTTTTTCCTTCATGTAGGTGCGAGAAAATATTATGTTTAGATCTCCATCACTTATCCAATTGATTTGGGAGTTTCCTATGGTTTGGTGTTCCTACATTAGAAAAATTTGTTTACCTATTATTTTTTTACATCACAACTCCTAAAATTTATCATCTTCCATAGAATTTTCAATGATAGAATCGAAATTGATAATGTCTCTGTTAATAAATTCTATCTCTACATCATCAGATAGAATAACCCTGACCATGGATAAAAGGATATTTTTCATCTAATCTAGGTTGCTGTGAAGGGAGACCCATGGGTTTATACCAACAAGAAGGTTTCATGAGCTCTGAAAAATGTTAAGAAACTCAATGTTTTCTTTCTATGATGAGGAAAAATTAAAGGATGGCTTGATGTAACCTCAAGATTCTAGTAAAATTACGTGGGGTGAGTGGTATAAGATTTCACACACCAGGTGGATAATTTTGACAGTAGGGAGGGAAGTGGGAGATGCTTCATTAAATAGGCAATGATGTAGAGGACTCCAGGATCTTTGATTCCCTCGTTGGTTATTACACCTAATTAAAGGATCACCTAAGAAACCAGTATTAATAAAACCCTTATTATCCATGAATGATACAAAATCCTAGCTAAAACTTCTTGAAAAGGGTCTAGATCATTTTTTATCATCCGTAAATTCCACTATATTAAAATACCCTCCCAATAACCAAGGAACATATGATAGGTTGAAATTACTATGGGTTTCCCATAATGATTCTCGATCTTGAGCATCACAGTTGGCATAACAATATGATATAAAAGTAATTTCCCCTCCTATAGAAATCCATATATTGATATATAGATAAAATATAGAAAACATTTCCACTGAAATTCATGAATTCCAAAATAACCATAAGTGATAGTTGTTTAGAAAACAATGGAGATAACCATGGTTTCTCAAATGTTGATAAATGAACATGATTTTTTTAAACCTATTTGGGTTCATGTTCTAAAACCAGAGAAATTGAATGAGAGAGAAATTCATTCTAGATAATATCTGATTTTACTCAAGATCCCACGTCCTCTCTAGAATAAGGGACTAGCATATGTTTTTACAACCACGTCCATCCTATAAGAAAATTGAATGTTGTTTCATTTTGAAAAAAATAATAATTTATTATCAGATTAAAGGTCTCTTAATAGAGGCTATGATTGATTTGATCGAGGTACTTTAAACAGTCTCGCTACAAACTTAAAGTGTTATAGAATTGTGGGGTTACATACATTCACTATCACACCATTGTCAGATCATTCAAACATTAACGATAAGGATCCTTGAAATATTATCAATTAATTATAGTCATATGGTAACATCATCTATCTTACTAGATATATAATAGGGTTTTATGTTTCCCACTATAATAGTATCAATTCCCTTCTCTCAAAAAGGGATAACTACCTGACACACCCTATGATTAGTCATTCTGGGGTAAAATTCATTAATGGTAGCATAATATTCAAATTATTGAGTTGTTAGTAATTTTTATCCAAGAAATCCCAAAGTATTCTTTTTAAATAAAGTGTATGCAAGATTGAATGTTTGGATCATATTATTGAAAACTATCTCATTATGTATTATTTATGATCCAAATATCTATGTATCTCAATTGGTGGTTTCACCATAGTAATTTCTTTACATATAGAAGTTCTTTAGGAAGATAGATCTGACACTTAATTTGGATTTAATGGCACAATTAACACAGGTAGATTAGGTCATTTTTTCCTTCATAGGTACATGGTTTGATAGGATAGTTATACATACAGAAATAATTAATCCCAAATAATTGTTCTCAGTTTAGTATTGTGGGATGATGGGGTGCCTCTTGGTTAAGCATATACATTTGAAGAGTATTTCAACAGGATTTTCTCTCCATATAGAGCATCAAAAGAGATGCATTGTAATTGTTTAGCTCGACTACAACTACTTCATCCCCAATTTCCTCATATCATGCTACCTATAACTCGGGTTCCCTAGTAAGTTGTGGTGATATCAGGATTATTTTTATATTATCCATCAAAGAATTAGTCAATTAAATTAATGAAATTTAGTGAATTGAATATTATTTCATTATATAAATCAGATGATGGATACGTTTAGTGTGGTCATACCATTGTACCATTTGGTGGGATAGATCATAACCACCAATATATAGAAGAATGAAGTATGATAGGGTCCGGAAACGATGCGCTGTAAGTGTAATTTTACCATTCTCTAAATCATATTTTATTTAGTGACATAATTTCATGTAAAATTATCATCTAGAGGATTGTGTTGCTAAATGGGATTTATTTCACCATGAACGAATAGACTGGGAGAACAATCGATCAATTTAGTTGTTCTCTATGGATATCATGAGTATGGTTGATTGAATTTCTAATCATACCATCATTAAACATATGTTAACTATTATTTGTAACTTCATTCCACTTACCATATTCCTCTTGGGCTGTCATTGAAACACAATACAGTTCATCCAGTGCAGTAGAAGACAATACCTTCAAATAATCAACAAGATTATGTAAAACTCCATTGAAGACAATCTAATACTAGATAGTGTTTGAAAATGTATGGTGAAAGCGTATATGGTTTTTGTTGTCATTGAGGGCAACCTAATCTACCCTTTTAGGCTCTTAAAGAATTAATAATTTTTTTAATGGATTCGATGATGTAAAAAATATTTTTTCTTCTTGGATGGAAAAAATTACACTTTTGACCATAAAATTGAATGTGTTTCTTCTTGATTATTTGATCATGGTGGGGGTATTATTTTATTTTTTTTCATTCAAGAATAGATTTCACATGATAACGTGAATGTGTTTGATCTACATCAGATGTGACAGGTAGATTAATTGTGAAATTCAGGATTTCCACCATACCTATTGCCTTACCTCGAGCTATTGATGTTGGATGAGATGTGGTTTTTTTTTCAAATGTCATCATTCATACTTTTCAAAACAATTATAATCAATCGAAACTGACATGATAAAATTATTGGAATGAGTGAAATTTGAAACACATCATTTATTTTCTATATATTGATGCTAACCATGTCATGTTGAGGATTATACTACTTTAATGAGTAACTACAATTATTCCTCCTAGTAATATAATCAATATGACTAAATTATCTCTCTATTTTAAATTTTATCGGTTAGGTATCAATTTTATCCATTTTTCAGTGATGAATGGATAAAGAAATTGTTAGAAAATATAATTCCTTTCAGTGTTTGTAATGGATTGTAAATTTGTATACTATATGATGGAATGACCGTACATGATCTACATGAACAACCAATGTTTGTTGGTTTCTTGCTATTCATGGGTTCGCATCAAGGTACTACACTAAGACATGAAATGCATCAAATATTGTTCTGGATCCCTTGATCCATGGAATATTATAAATGCTGGGTTCTAGTATTTTGTTTGGGGAACAATTACAAATACCCATTTATGTAAAGGAATCGTATCCAATTTTAATAATGAATTCCATCCATCCATTTCTTCTGAGTGGGAAATCAAGGAATCAATAGTGCCAACCAGTGTGGTGGAAATAACCAGTTGGGTTGTTATTTGAATAGGGGCAGTAATGGTTGGATCCATAGGTTTTGGTTTTACCTGTATTTGTGGATGATAAAGTGTTAGAAATTGATAGTTCTTATCACATTTCTCCAGTTTTTATACTATTATAAGTAATTACTATTGTCTTACCACTTTTAGATCATGATATATTGGTTCCTTAGTTCGATGATAATGTTTAACACCACAAGCTTCCATGGTATGCTTTTCTTTGAATAATATAGCAGTGTGTGTTTTACGCAACTTCGAGTTCTAACACACATCACAACCAATCAAACTAGCCGTTATGAATAGAAATACAAACTTTTTGATATTTTATAAATATTATTTTTCAAAATGGACTTCATTTTTGGATTCAGAATATCTAAATTAGCCTATGGTGATTTTTTTGTGTTTTTCTGAAAAATTTCAATTTTTGATGAACAGTGAAAAACACTGAGTTATTAGTTAAAACCGACTTTTTTTAAATAATTATTTATTTTATTTAAATTTATTTTAGGTAATAATTGATACATAATACCTATATAAGTTCAATTCAATTCATTGATGTCAATTTATATTAATTTTAGATATATAAAAATTTTATTGAACTTTTCACCGTCTTTTACCCACCTCCTAGGAGAATTTGAAAATTCCCAATAAAGTTAATTTTACTTCTTCTGTGAGTGTAATTTTGAAAATCCGAGAGACACAGTTAATATCAAGGAGTAAAATATGGTTCAATAAGACAAAAATAATTTTTGTTGAATAGTAACTTTCTACTTTTATTTACCACGGTTAAAATTAAATAGGGTAATTAAGGGTAAAAATGATATTATTATTACCATATAACATGTCCTATTTCTATTTTATAAGTATAATTCGACCTAAAACAACCTTAGGAATAAAATAGGAACCACTTTGGTCTACTTGGATTAGATTAGGACATTTATTATTCTTTAATTCAAAGAAAAGTTAAAAGAGATAAAATGAAAGTTAAATAAGTAAAACATTTTTAACATAGGGTTATACATAAGATAAATTAGATTATAAATATTCATTAGAAAGATAAAAATATTTCCTACCTAATGGTATTTTATTTATAATTTTTATACATTAAATAATTTAATTTATTTTTGACACAACGGTGATGCAGTAATTATGTAATTAATTAAATATTAAAATAATTGATAGTATCAATCTCAAAATAAATGTAATTTTAGACTTTTTACGAATTTAAATAATTTAATAGGTTAATATGACATGTTAGGATTACTTAAAGAATTTTTTTAATTAATAAAGTTGTTAAGATTTGAACAAAAATCAATTATTAAATAGTGTCGAAATTGACATAAAGGAGTATTTAAAACAAATATTATATTATTAGTTGATAGTCTCTTCCTAAAAATATAAGGATTGGAAAAATGAAATATAAAAGATTATATATATTAATAATGAACCACTTGGGGTTATCTTGGCTTTTTATATAAATTTTATTAACCATATAATATTAAAATACAAAGAGACATGGTAAATGTAAAACTATTTAACTAAGAGTAAAATAAAAAAGATAAGGTTAATATAGTGACCCACCCCTGTATAAAATCTATTTTTTGAGTGGATTTATACCCATACCCACCTTTGACTCAAAATAAGTCACTTTGGATCCATTATAAACCAAATATTAATTTATTATAAATAATATTTTAGGTTTTTCCTAAGGTGCCCCTCACCCATCTTATAAATGGGAACTCCACCTTCTCTCAAATTCATACCTTCAAAGACTTTTAGTTCGTCCAAACCCTACCCAAATATGCTCTCAAATTCCCTCACTTAAACCTAGAGCCATTAGTTTGATCATAAATCCAACCTAAGGAGCCCTTTTGATCACATTAAAATGAAGAACCCGAAGAAGGGGTAATGATTTCATCAACCTCTTTCAAGTTCCTTTCTTCTTAAAATTATTCATTATTTGTTATTTGCTTTCTAAAATAATAAATACAATATATTCTATATACTGTGATGTTATTATAAATATGGTACAACCATATTCAGTATTCTATCCATCCCTTGTTTGACATGTCACCGTACATGCGTACGTACGGCTTGCTGTCTCCTTGTCGTGGTATAATTGTTATTAAATACATTATTATTTGGATGGTTATAATAATGATGTGTAATTCATGGAGATAATAAATATAAAATGATAATTATTTTGTATATATGTTATACCATCCAATTATATATTAATTTAATTTCAGAAGAATGATCTTATCGCTTGTGCGTACATACGGACTACCGTCTCCACGAACGCGATGAGATTCATTCCCCATTGTATCCATTCAAGTCTAATTCTCATTTTATGATTAAAAATATTGTTTAAGGACTTGATATCATTCTGGATATGAATAATATACAACCTATCCATTAAAAACATGGCTTATGTAAAAAAATGTATAAAAGAAAACGAGTAAGTTAACACCTGAAATGACGATAATACTAAGATATGATTAAAAATGCAATGTTAAAAGATCATATATGATATCATATTAATGTATATGATTCTTTTATGATTTAATAACAATTATTTTACTATTATACAAGAGGTTAAACTACCCTCAACCAAGTAAAAGTAGAAGGTAAGGGTTTATTTCACAATCTATTCATTATCCGAGGTTGTTTTTACGTAATTATCTACTGGGACCTCTTTATCATCCACATCCATGTTTCTTAAAGAGTTATTTCAAAACATTATTACTATTTTACATAATATGGTTTAAAATCATTTATACCCTTGTTTGAATTTTTATAAGATGTTTATAAAGGAATATTTCTGTCATTTTCCAAACAAGGTCCTTTTTAACCTTTTTGACAGAATTAAGGTAATAATGTCTTTTTTAACTTATACGGTGGGTGCGGAAATTTTCCTCCATTATAAAATCGTCGAAGCATCCTGTCACGAACCAAATCTGGTCGCCACCCAAACTGGCACCAAAACCAGCCCGTGACATGACCCGAAGGGCGTTCCCTATCCCCACGGGCTGGCACAAGTGCCCGGGTATCATTTATTTAGGTTTGGGAACGATTTACCCGAATATGAAGTCATAAACCATTAAAAACAATCAATAAACTGAATCTGAAAATTTATACCAAATGATGTTTAAACAAAAACCAGAACTGAATACATAGGTTTAGAGTCAATACAAAAGGTCCAAAGACACAATGGAACAGAAACAAAATAGCCCCATGGACTCCACATGACAAGGGGTCATCACCCCCAAGTCGTCTCCACTACTCCGCCCCAAGGATGAGGACTAACACCCTGAACCGCCATCACCCTTAGCCTTTCCTTTACCTGGGTAAAAAAAAAGGTCTACTTACACCCAAGGGGTGTAAGTAGGGTGTGAGCCTAAGCCCAATAGGTTACCACCCTATGATTCCAAGGTGCATGCAATACAAGGTGAAAAAGCAAGCAGTTTTAATATGCAATTAAAAGCGGTGAAAAATTCCACAAAATGAAACTTTAAATTGAAAACATTTTTCAAGATAAAACTTTCAGAATGTTAACACATTTAAATAGGAATATTAGATATTGCATTATAATTCCAAAGACACCCAAAAACAAGGGAAAATGCCACAAATCCACTGAGCAACAAAACTGGGAACACCCCTAGGCACTAGATAGTCTCAGGCCCCATGTACCTCGTACCTCAGTGTAATGTAACCATAGTAAAATCCTTTCTCGTGCACGAGCCACTAGTAGGGAGCATACCCATAACCTAGTGGTCCCCAATCATCATCCACATAGTTTAGTTAGAGTTGTCGTTATCCAAATGCTAAGTGAAACAGGGACAAAACCCATCCGGTCCACTAGCCGTACTAGTACAAATCCGCCCCACCTAGGTACCCGGGCTTCCCCCTTTGTGCTCAAACAATTTCAGGATTTAACACACATTCATTTTAATGTAAAACACCACTACTGGTCACATACACTAAATACAGTAGCTATCTCATTTTCTACCACTTAAAACACACAACAAACTCTTTGAATTTGAATAAATCAATTTCACAAAATCTTGGGTAGTTTTGCACACAAAACCCCTTAAGAAACCCACTTGTACATGATGTTCACAATTTTAAGTTACCAAAATAGTAAAGGCAGCCCAATAAATATCAATTAAAACAAAAAATCAATTTTTGGGCATCCTCATGTTAAACAAGAAGTGTTCTCTTTGTAAAACCTTCATTTTCACACAAAAGTACAACCAAAACTTCACTTTCTTTACAAGCACAATTAAAACTCATTATTTGCAGAAATTACCAGAGGGGATAAACATTATAAACAGTATTTTATGCCTTATTACAGATCAATAAAAACAACTAAGTATTTATAGGGCATCCCCGAATAAACAAACAAAACACTTCCTTGGAAAACCCCCAATTTCACACCAAATTGGCATTTAAAAATCAATTGCAATGGAAACATCATTAGAACCAATTTTTGTAGCAATAATAAAATTATATAAATATGAAAATATGATAAATACAGCATGCTAATACACAAAGATTGCATCAACATTGGAATCACCTACCAAATCAAATGAAACCATTGAATCCTTTGTGCGAAAACACAAACGCACCACCGCCGCACCTCAAGAAGGGTAGATCAAACCTAAAAATAGAAAATTGGACCAAGAAAACCCAAGGTTAAACCTTAGGTTCGAACCCCTACCCACTGGTCATTGTTCACTTCAATAAAAAGGGAGAAAACCGTAAAAAAATAGAATGAAACCCTAATCAATTTGAAAGGGCAAAAGAAATGGACAAACTTACTTGAGAAATCTAGAATGAATCTCCCCAAAACACAAGTATCTGAAATTTAAAACGGCCACAACTCAGGGGATGTTCTCACAAGAATTATTAGGTCATTTAGGAATTGGAATGGAGGGAAAATATTAAGAATAGAAGGAGTTATGAAAGGATCAATTTACCTCTCCATAATCTGGACGATTTCTGAAATCCAGAACGTTTCGACTATTTTCGCGACTCTATCGAGCTCCAAAATGTATGATGAGGGCATGGGGTCACGCCTGGGCTTCTTAGGGTCTATAGGGAGGTGTAATCACCGAAAAATCCATTTTAATGAATAAGATATTAATAAATTAATGAAACAATTTAAAACTGGAAAATGGGCCTTCGGGTTGGCCCAATTCTCAAATAAAAACAAAACTCCCCCATGATTATGGATTTATAAAGGCCCCAAATTTAAATTTGGTGTTAATATATCAGGGGAGAACAATTAGGAGTTGTAATGAGTCAAAAATATTAAAAATTGAAAAAGTTATAAATGAAACAAAATTTCTTTTTAAATCTGGAATTGGGCTCGCAGTTTGGCCCAATTCATGAAAACTCACCTATTCTCAATAAAACCTTTGGAAACCACCAAAAAAAATCATGAGTGGAAAATAAATTTAAAATAACCCTAAAATAGGTTACGTACGTGACAATTCTCCCCACCTTGAAAACTTTCCGCCCCGGAAAGTCACAGCAAGGTCAAAGCAACAACCAAACCCAACTGAGAAACCAATAGGTACACCCTTGCCAGGTTTCACCCCCAAAGGTCAAAACACCTCCAGTGATCAATGATGGAAGGAATACTGTCACAAACCAAAATTACACCACTTTCCTGAAACAATAAAGTACATTCAGTATTTATCCCAAATTAAAACTCCTCAAATACAATCTGAACAATACTCAATCAATTTACCCAAAAAAAACAACAACATTGAACAAGGTTACACTTCCCTACTATAACTAAACCATTGGAAACTCTCCAATATCAATGTTTACCCAATGAATGTGTAGGTAGTTAGATATCTTCGAATGATAATACCTACTTCCCAGACAAGTCTAAATAAAAAAAATATGAGTTACTCGTATGAAGAGACACAAATGGGCTCCCCACCATAAGAGACAACTTAAATTGTTTTCCCGAGACAGAATCAAGACACTAATAGTGGGAGGCCCAAACATACTCTCTAGTAAAAGGGATATACTTCCATTAAATGTTTATGAAGGAATATTCATGAGAATCATAGTGGGTCTCCCCACCATAAGAACTGACCATCTTAACCGACCAGCATGGGCCGACAGAGAAAGACCCAAAAAGAAATCAAAGATTTAGGAAGGGCGCAGGATTAGTCTGCATGGTTTGGGAAGCTGTGCACTAACTATGAATATAATTCTTTCTACATGGCTTCCTAGCACACGGCCACTACTAAACGTGCACAAACTATGTGCTCAACCATGACGAAACCATAGGTTTGAACTATTCCCATCTTTCATACTAAGGACAGGACTTTGTACAAGGGTTTAAATGGCCCTGGGATTTTCCCTGACTACGATGCAACTTCTCTCCGAGACCTATTGCTGGAGCTCAAATTATTGAAGCCTCTTCGGCCTCGCAGCTAGTCTTTGGAAACCCACTAAATGAGAATTATTCTTTCGGTGCCACCAACAACTACACCACAACCCAAGATATGTTTTCCAGACATAACAAATTTTATACTCACTTTACCCTATCCCAATATTTCACTGAAACAAGGGCTAAGAAGATGCACACACATCACAACTTGTTCTTCAGGTGAGAAACAATAGAAGTAAAGAACACCTACACTCACATTCCTCTAAAACATATGATTTTGAAGTTTTTCCAAGGGAGACATTTGCCCAACATAACAGGGACTCTCAGAGGATTTCACTACTTTCACCTATACAGTCAATCGAGTACATGACATCATAAGGCATCACCAAACATGACCATTTCAACTGATATAAACAATTCATGGATAGGGACCTTATAAAACATCCCCAAACAACACACAATTCTAGAAAGTGGCCACAATATCCTATCGTGAACATATTTCCCACACCGGTGGTTTAACAAGAATTAATGCATCAAAGAAACTTTGAAGAACCCAAGGGTCCTCTTATACACCATCGAGACACTCATCCACACTTACAACCAAAGAACACTTCCACCTTCGACGAATCATGAAACTTTAGAAACTAAGGTTTCTTTCAACCTTCCATAATAACTTTACCACTACAATAGGATCCAAAAATCAACGAAATGAATGGGTGTAGACTCAATCAACAATGATTGATAAAATATTCCTTATATTGATCAACTGGAGGATTTTCAAATGGCGAAACAATATGGATTGCACTTCAGCTGTGCATTAACCCTTAATGGGGGAATACCTTATCCAATGAGAGAAACCAAGGACCCAACCAAGATGGTCCATTAGTAAAAAAATGCCTCAAACCAGATCCAAACACATGAAGGGAACCACCGTAAAGGCATCCCAAAACATTTTTCAAAAGAGACCACTAATCGTCCCTACAACACAGCTCACCGACCAAACACAAACCCAAAACACAGTTCAAACAGGAGGGGTTCTTGGACTCAAAACATCCCACAACATCAACATTATCAAAAACCCATAATAAAAACTATACCAAACTACTCATCAATACATCATGTTTTTCTTTAAAACTATTTCTTTGAAAACAAACGGTTTTGCAGTAAGCGTATCCACCAATGGTACCCCATGGGCCTCACACATGCATGTTTTTGTGTCACACCGGGCACCCTCCTCATAACCATCCCAGCACTCATCCAGTCATGCCATCAACCATCCATCATCCCATATAACCCCATGCATGTGGTCACTCATGGAAATACCAAAGGGTAAAACAAAAATTCCTTCCACATTTCAAAAACAAAATGCTCAACCAACCCAACCTTTTTTCTCAAAACTGCTAACAATGAGATCAAAATCCCAATTCACATCTTACAAAACATTTCATAAAGACACAACAATTTGGAAAAGAACCCACATTAAAGATATTCATATCAATATCAAAACATCTCATCCCATTAAAACACCGTTTTATTATTTAGAAAACTCTATTGGAAACACTTTTCAAAACCAACTTTAATATAGATCCTTCTTTCAAAAGAGGTGTAAGAACACCATTTTACATTTCAAAACAATTCTGAAAATTGAATTCCTCAATTTCAAAAACCAAACCATTCCCTCTTTATTTGAAAATCATTTCATAAAAACATTACACTTATTAAAACCAAGTCACCAGAAAACCAAAGTGCCAGGATTTCAAAACTAAAGCACAAAACAATCCGAGAGGAAACTAGTTTCAATGGGTGACTTGGAAATATGGTTTGAAGCCATATTCCAATCACTTCACTGTCACAGAGAGTGTTTTAGGGAATATCCCCAGCTTCACATGGCTTGCCAGGCCCTGCGAGCTCACTGAGACCATTATCCCAACTCTCTTTTCATTTCCCCTAATCATCATCAAACCAAGAAAACCAAAGGAATTAGATAAATCCCGACTTCCCATGGCGACTCGAATCCTGTCATGAGGTGTGGTGATCAGGCACACTACCCATAACCGAACTACCAAGTCCCAACAATCGTAACTTTATACTATCCCGACTGTTCCCCAAATAACGTGACCCAAAGAGTTTACCAGAACCAGCTCTGATACCATTTTGTCACGAACCGAATTTGGTCTCCTTCAAAATCGGCACCCGACCCGGTCCATGACAAGACCCGAAGGGCGTTCCCTATCCCCACGGGCTGGCACAAGTGCCCGGGTATCATTTATTTAGGTTTGGGAACGATTTACCCGAATATGAAGTCATAAACCATTAAAAACAATCAATAAACTGAATCTGAAAATTTATACCAAATGATGTTTAAACAAAAACCAGAACTGAATACATAGGTTTAGAGTCAATACAAAAGGTCCAAAGACACAATGGAACAGAAACAAAATAGCCCCATGGACTCCACATGACAAGGGGTCATCACCCCCAAGTCGTCTCCACTACTCCGCCCCAAGGATGAGGACTAACACCCTGAACCGCCATCACCCTTAGCCTTTCCTTTACCTGGGTCAAAAAAAAGGTCTACTTACACCCAAGGGGTGTAAGTAGGGTGTGAGCCTAAGCCCAATAGGATACCACCCTATGATTCCAAGGTGCATGCAATACAAGGTGAGAAAGCAAGCAGTTTTAATATGCAATTAAAAGCGGTGAAAAATTCCACAAAATGAAACTTTAAATTGAAAACATTTTTCAAGATAAAACTTTCAGAATGTTAACACATTTAAATAGGAATATTAGATACTGCATTATAATTCCAAAGACACCCAAAAACAAGGGAAAATACCACAAATCCACTGAGCAACAAAACCGGGAACACCCCTAGGCACTAGATAGTCTCAGGCCCCATGTACCTCGTACCGCAGTGTAATGTAACCATAGTAAAATCCTTTATCATGCACGAGCCACTAGTAGGGAACATACCCATAACCTAGTGGTCCCCAATCATCATCCACATAGTTTAGTTAGAGTTGTCTTTATCCAAATGCTAAGTGAAACAGGGACAAAACCCATCCGGTCCACTAGCCGTACTAGTACAAATCCGCCCCACCTAGGTACCCGGGCTTCCCCCTTTGTGCTCAAACAATTTCAGGATTTAACACACATCCATTTTAATTTAAAACACCACTACTGGTCACATACACCAAATACAGTAGCTATCTCATTTTCTACCACTTAAAACACACAACAAACTCTTTGAATTTGAATAAATCAATTTCACAAAATCTTGTGTAGTTTTGCACACAAAACCCCTTAAGAAACCCACTTGTACATGATGTTCACAATTGTAAGTTACCAAAATAGTAAAGGCATCCCAATAAATATCAATTAAAACAACAAATCAATTTTTGGGCATCCTCATGTTAAACAAGAAGTGTTCTCTTTGTAAAACCTTCATTTTCACACAAAAGTGCAACCAAAACTTCACTTTCTTTACAAGAAAAATTAACACTCATTATTTGCAGCAATTACCAGAGGGGATAAACATTATAAACAGTATTTTATGCCTTATTACAGATCAATAAAAATAACTAAGTATTTATAGGGAATCCCCAAATAAACAAACAAAACACTTCCTTGGAAAACCCCTAATTTCACACCAAATTGGCATTTAAAAATCAATTGCAATGGAAACATCATTAGAACCAATTTTTGTAGCAATAATAAAATTATATAAATATGAAAATATGATAAATACAGCATGCTAATACACAAAGATTGCATCAACATTGGAATCACCTACCAAATCAAATGAAACCATTGAATCCTTTGTGCGAAAACACAAACGCACCACCGCCGCACCTCAAGAAGGGTAGATCAAACCTAAAAATATAAAATTGGACCAATAAAACCCAAGGTTAAACCTTAGGTTCGAACCCCTACCCACTGGTCATTGTTCACTTCAATAAAAAGGGAGGAAACCCTAAAAAAATAGAATGAAACCCTAATCAATTTGAAAGGGGAAAAGAAATGGACAAACTTACTTGAGAAATCTAGAATGAATCTCCCCTAAACACAAGTATCTGAAATTTAAAACGGCCACAACTCAGGGGATGGTCTCACAAGAATTATTAGGTCATTTAGGAATTGGAATGGAGGGAAAATATTAAGAATAGAAGGAGTTATGAAAGGATCAATTTACCTCTCCATAATCTGGACGATTTCTGAAATCCAGAAAGATTCGACTATTTTTGCGACTCTATCGAGCTCCAAATTGTGGGATGATAGCATGGGGTCGCGCCTGGGCTTCTTAGGGTCGATAGGGAGGTGGAATCACCGAAAAATCCATTTTAATGAATAAGATATTAATAGATTAATGAAACAATTTAAAACTGGAAAATGGGCCTTCGGGTTGGCCCAATTCTCAAATAAAAACAAAACTCCCCCATGATTATGGATTTATAAAGGCCCCAAATTTAAATTTGGTGTTAATATATCAGGGGAGAACAATTAGGAGTTGGAATGAGTCAAAAATATTAAAAATTTAAAAAGTTATAAATGAAACAAAATTTATTTTTAAATCTGGAATTGGGCTCGCAGTTTGGCCCAATTCATGAAAACTCACCTATTCTCAATAAAACCTTTGGAAACCACCAAAAAAATCATGAGTGGTAAATAAATTTAAAATAACCATAAAATAGGTTACGTACGTGACAATTCTCCCCACCTTGAAAACTTTCCGCCCCGGAAAGTCACAGCAAGGTCAAAACAACAACCAAACCCAACTGAGAAACCAATAGGTACACCCTTGCCAGGTTTCACCCCCAAAGGTCAAAACACCTCCTGTGATCAATGATGGAAGGAATACTGTCACAAACCAAAATTACACCACTTTCCTGAAACAATAAAGTATATTCAGGATTTATCCCAAATGAAAACTCCTCAAATACAATCTGAACAATACTCAATCAATTTACCCAAAAAAAACAACAACATTGAACAAGGTTACACTTCCCTACTATAACTAAACCATTGGAAACTCTCCAATATCAATGTTTACCCAATGAATGTGTAGGTAGGTAGATATCTTCGAATGATAATACCTACTTCCCAGACAAGTCTAAATAAAAAAATATGAGTTACTCGTATGAAGAGACACAAATGGGCTCCCCACCATAAGAGACAACTTAAATTGTTTTCCTGAGACAGAATCAAGACACTAATAGTGGGAGGCCCAAACATACTCTCTAGTAAAAGGGATATACTTCCATTAAATGTTTATGAAGGAATATTCATGAGAATCATAGTGGGTCTCCCCACCATAAGAACTGACCATCTTAACCGACCAGCATGGGCCGCCAGAGAAAGACCCAAAAAGAAATCAAAGATTTAGGAAGGGCGCAGGATTAGTCTGCATGGTTTGGGAAGCTGTGCACTAACTATGAATATAATTCTTTCTACATGGCTTCCTAGCACACGACCACTACTAAACGTGCACAAAATATGTGCTCAACCATGACGAAACCATAGGTTTGAACTATTCTCATCTTTCATACTAAGGAGAGGACTTTGTACAAGGGTTTAAATGGCCCTGGGATTTTCCCTGACTACGAGCCAACTTCTCTCCGAGACCTATGGCTGGAGCTCAAATTATTGAAGCCTCTTCGGCCTCGCAGTTAGTCTTTGGAAACCCACTAAATGAGAATTATTCTTTCGGTTCCACCAACAACTACACCACAACCCAAGATATGTTTTCCAGACATAACAAATTTTATACTCACTTTACCCTATCCCAATATTTCACTGAAACAAGGGCTAAGAAGATGCACACACATCACAACTTGTTTCTTCAGGTGAGAAACAATAGAAGTAAAGAACACCTACACTCACATTCCTCTAAAACAGATGATTTTGAAGTTTTTCCAAGGGAGACATTTGCCCAACATAACAGGGACTCTCAGAGGATTTCACTACTTTCACCTATACAGTCAATCGAGTACATGACATCATAAGGCATCACCAAACATGACCATTTCAACTGATATAAACAATTCATGGAGAGGGACCTTATACAACATCCCCAAACAACACACAATTCTAGAAAGTGGCCACAATATCCTATCGTGAACATATTTCCCACACCGGTGGTTTAACATGAATTAATGCATCAAAGAAACTTTGAAGAACCCAAGGGTCCTCTTATACACCATCGAGACACTCATCCACACTTACAACCAAAGAACACTTCCACCTTCGGCGAATCATGAAACTTTAGAAACTAAGGTTTCTTTCAACCTTCCATAATAACTTTACCACTACAAGAGGATCCAAAAATCAACGAAATGAATGGGTGTAGACTCAATCAACAATGATCGATAAAATATTCCTTATATTGATCAACTGGAGGATTTTCAAATGGTGAAACAATATGGATTGCACTTCAGCTGTGCATTAACCCTTAATGGGGGCATACCTTATCCAATGAGAGAACCCAAGGACCCAACCAAGATGGTCCATTAGTAAAAACATGCCTCAAACCAGATCCAAACACATGAAGGGAACCACTGTAAAGGCATCCCAAAAGATTTTTCAAAAGAGACCACTAATGGTCCCTACAACACAGCTCACCGACCAAACACAAACCCAAAACATAGTTCAAACAGGAGGGGTTCTTGGACTCAAAACATCCCACAACATCAACATTATCAAAAACCCATAATAAAAACTATACCAAACTACTCATCAATACATCATGTTTTTCTTTAAAACTATTTCTTTGAAGACAAACGGGTTGCAGTAAGCGTATCCACCAATGGTACCCCATGGGCCTCACACATGCATGTTTTTGTGTCACACCGGGCACCCTCCTCCTAACCATCCAAGCACTCATCCAGTCATGCCATCAACCATCCATCATCCCATATAACCCCATGCATGTGGTCACTCATGGAAATACCAAAGGGTAAAACAAAAATTCCTTCCACATTTCAAAAACAAAATGCTCAACCAACCCAACCTTTTTCTCAAAACTGCTAACAATGAGATCAAAATCCCAATTCACATCTTACAAAACATTTCATAAAGACAGAACAATTTGGAAAAGAACCCACATTCAAGATATTCATATCAATATCAAAACATCTCATCCCATTAAAACACCGTTTTATTATTTAGAAAACTCTATTGGAAACACTTTTCAAAACCAACTTTAATATAGATCCTTCTTTCAAAAGAGGTGTAAGAACACCATTTTACATTTCAAAACAATTCTGAAAATTGAATTCCTCAATTTCATAAACCAAACCATTCCCTCTTTATTTGAAAATCATTTCATAAAAACTTTACACATATTAAAACCAAGTCACCAGAAAACCAAAGTGCCAGGATTTCAAAACTAAAGCACAAAACAATCCGAGAGGAAACTAGTTTCAATGGGTGACTTGGAAATATGGTTGGCAGCCATATTCCAATCACTTCACTGTCACAGAGAGTGTTTTAGGGAATATCCCCAGCTTCACATGGCTTTCCAGGCCCTGCGAGCTCACTGAGACCATTATCCCAACTCTCTTTTCATTTCCCCTAATCATCATCAAACCAAGAAAACCAAAGGAATTAGATAAATCCCAACTTCCCATGGCGACTCGAATCCTGTCATGAGGTGTGGTGATCAGGCACACTACCCATAACCGAACTACCAAGTCCCAACAATCGTAACTTTATACTATCCCGACTGTTCCCCAAATAACGTGACCCAAAGAGTTTACCAGAACCAGCTCTGATACCATTTTGTCACGAACCGAATCTGGTCGCCTTCAAAATCGGCACCCGACCCGGTCCATGGCAAGACCTGAAGGGCGTTCCCTATCCCCACGGGCTGGCACAAGTGCCCGGGTATCATTTATTTAGGTTTGGGAACGATTTACCCGAATATGAAGTCATAAACCATTAAAAACAATCAATAAACTGAATCTGAAAATTTATACCAAATGATGTTTAAACAAAAACCAGAACTGAATACATAGGTTTAGAGTCAATACAAAAGGTCCAAAGACACAATGGAACAGAAACAAAATAGCCCCATGGACTTCACATGACAAGGGGTCATCACCCCCAAGTCGTCTCCACTACTCCGCCCCAAGGATGAGGACTAACACCCTGAACCGCCATCACCCTTAGCCTTTCCTTTACCTGGGTCAAAAAAAAGGTCTACTTACACCCAAGGGGTGTAAGTAGGGTGTGAGCCTAAGCCCAATAGGATACCACCCTATGATTCCAAGGTGCATTCAATACAAGGTGAAAAAGCAAGCAGTTTTAATATGCAATTAAAAGCGGTGAAAAATTCCACAAAATGAAACTTTAAATTGAAAACATTTTTCAAGATAAAACTTTCATAATGTTAACACATTTAAATAGGAATATTAGATACTGCATTATAATTCCAAAGACACCCAAAAACAAGGGAAAATACCACAAATCCACTGAGCAACAAAACCGGGAACACCCCTAGGCACTAGATAGTCTCAGGCCCCATGTACCTCGTACCTCAGTGTAATGTAACCATAGTAAAATCCTTTCTCGTGAACGATCCACTAGTAGGGAACATACCCATAACCTAGTGGTCCCCAATCATCATCCACATAGTTTAGTTAGAGTTGTCGTTATCCAAATGCTAAGTGAAACAGGGACAAAACCCATCCGGTCCACTAGCCGTACTAGTACAAATCCGCCCCACCTAGGTACCCGGGCTTCCCCCTTTGTGCTCAAACAATTTCAGGATTTAACACACATCCATTTTAATGTAAAACACCACTACTGGTCACATACACCAAATACAGTAGCTATCTCATTTTCTACCACTTAAAACACACAACAAACTCTTTGAATTTGAATAAATCAATTTCACAAAATCTTGTGTAGTTTTGCACACAAAACCCCTTAAGAAACCCACTTGTACACGATGTTCACAATTGTAAGTTACCAAAATAGTAAAGGCATCCCAATAAATATCAATTAAAACAAAAAATCAATTTTTGGGCATCCTCATGTTAAACAAGAAGTGTTCTCTTTGTAAAACCTTCATTTTCACACAAAAGTGCAACCAAAACTTCACTTTCTTTACAAGCACAATTAAAACTCATTATTTGCAGAAATTACCAGAGGGGATAAACATTATAAACAGTATTTTATTCCTTATTACAGATAAATAAAAACAACTAAGTATTTATAGGGAATCCCCAAATAAACAAACAAAACACTTCCTTGGAAAACCCCCAATTTCACACCAAATTGGCATTTAAAAATCAATTGCAATGGAAACATCATTAGAACCAATTTTTATAGCAATAATAAAATTATATAAATATGAAAATATGATAAATACAGCATGCTAATACACAAAGATTGCATCAACATTGGAATCACCTACCAAATCAAATGAAACCATTGAATCCTTTGTGCGAAAACACAAACGCACCACCGCCGCACCTCAAGAAGGGTAGATCAAACCTAAAAATAGAAAATTGGACCAAGAAAACCCAAGGTTAAACCTTAGGTTCGAACCCCTACCCACTGGTCATTGTTCAATTCAATAAAAAGGGAGGAAACCCTAAAAAAATAGAATGAAACCCTAATCAATTTGAAAGGGGAAAAGAAATGGACAAACTTACTTGAGAAATCTAGAATGAATCTCCCCAAAACACAAGTATCTAAAATTTAAAACGGCCACAACTCAGGGGATGGTCTAAAAATAATTATTAGGTCATTTAGGAATTGGAATGGAGGGAAAATATTAAGAATAGAAGGAGTTATGAAAGGATCAATTTACCTCTCCATAATCTGGACGATTTCTGAAATCCAGAAAGTTTTGACTATTTTCGCGACTCTATCGAGCTCCAAATTGTGGGATGAGGGCATGGGGTCGCGCCTGGGCTTCTTAGGGTCGATAGGGAGATGGAATCACCGAAATATACATTTTAATGAATAAGATATTAATAAATTAATGAAACAATTTAAAACTGGAAAATGGGCCTTCACGTTGGCCCAATTCTCAAATAAAAACAAAACTCCCCCATGATTATGGATTTATAAAGGCCCCAAATTTAAATTTGGTGTTAATATATCAGGGGATAACAATTAGGAGTTGTAATGAGTCAAAAATATTAAAAATTGAAAAAGTTATAATTGAAACAAAATTTATTTTTAAATCTGGAATTGGGCTCGCAGTTTGGCCCAATTCATGAAAACTCACCTATTCTCAATAAAACCTTTGGAAACCACCAAAAAAAATCACGAGTGGAAAATAAATTTAAAATAACCCTAAAATAGGTTACGTACGTGACACATCCCTTACAATATTATAAGAATATTTTTAAATTAAATATTTTATTTTTTAATTATGTTACTTTTAAATTATTTAAAAAAAGAGATATTTATCTAAAATAGTTCTGATTTCATCTATGTCAACATCCTTTGATGAATTTTAAGATTATTTGATGTTGATTTTTTATGATAAAAAACATCCATATAGTATTGAAGGTTTTGTGATATGTTTGACTGAGGATGTGCTATTTTTATACCATTCAAGGTTTATGGAGAAAGTATTGATATTTCCTATGCTAGTTTTAATATGAATGTTTATGCTATGTTTAAACCTGTTCATATGAGGAATGCATTGGACTTAATAAGTGACGGGTGGAGCCCTCTATAGCTCTTCGATGGATCAGTAGGTATTATGAGGCATACTAGTGTCTTGGCACAAGGCCTTGACAAAATCTTATTTTTAATCTTGGCACAAGGCCTTGACTATGTGGTTATGATAGTCTGGAATTATGAATTCCATCATTATGAAAGTGGTTATTGATATTTCATGTGATTATTCGACTAGAAGAATATCCATGTGAATAAGTAAATGGAATTATTTAATTTTATCTTTTCCGTATTATGATGAAGTTTAAGTTTAAAAGGATTTTGATTTAGTTATACATTGCCTTAAATATTTATGTTTATTTATGAAAGTTTCCGCTATATTGTTATCCATACTGAGCATCTGAGCTCAACCCTATCAATGTTTTAATTTTTAATAGGATGTGAAGAAGTATTTTATGAATGACATGTAGGGAATGTATGAGGGAATATGAAGAAAAGATTTTGTTGTAGTTTTTTTACATTATGATGTAATGTAAGACTTATGAATATATCTAGTGTTTCCAAGGCTACTAAACTTATCGGTCTTTCGAGACTTGATCTTTTGTGATCATGTCAATGTTAGGTAATAATGCACCGACTTTGGGTAATTGGGGTCTGGGTGTTACAGTTGGTATAGGAGAATGTTTAGTACAAACCATGGAATCTAGATTTAGATAAACTCTGATTAGAGAACATAGACCTAATATGGACTTTGAGGAATAGTATAGAAGAACTTCCAATAATTTCGGTATTGTAGAGATTTTGTGACTTTTCTGAGCAATACATCCCTATCTGGATATGAGTAGGTAGTGGTGGCTCTGGCACAGATGTACCTATGGGTAAAACCCAAAAACACTGCTTTGAGCTAGACTCGAATGAGAACTGGTCCACGATAACGGGCCTTTGCTGCACTATTGGTTACGACAATCCCAGGAGATATGCTTAGGATAATTCTAATTTTCTTTACAATGAATTATGAAGGGTTTATGAGTATATACTACTCGAAGAAAACATTTTTTATGATTATGGATTATCTCCATAAATAGTTCAATTTATGTAAAGTGTTTTACAAGTATAGAATTATGTATTTTGATTCATAAACTGATCTAGTTTATTCCATTGTTTAGAAATGGCGCCTAGTGGAAGGAATGGAAACCGTATCAATGAACACACTCCATGTAGGGATTTCTCTCCTGCTCATGATAATTATAGTGGATATGGTGATGCAACTGGTGCTGATCAGCTAATCACCATACTGGGACAACTCACTCAGGTTATGAATAAAAACATTACCTGTATGGATTACCCCGATCCACAGCATGGAGGATCAATGTTAGATCACTTCATGAGGAAACTACCACCAAAATTAAATGGGGGTACAAATCCACTAGTAGCTGAGAAATGGATAAATTCTTTAGAAAAAATATTCCACACCATGGGGAGTAGTGAAAGGGAAAAGGTTATCATGGTAGTTTACTGCCTCACAGGACATCCTGATCAATGGTGGTCATTGATTCAAAATAAAATGGAAGATGAAGAAGTATCATGTATGTAATAGAGGGAGTTTAAAGATATTTTCTTAGAAAAATACTTTCCTCATGACCATCGAGCAGATATAGAAAGGTAATTTCTGAGTCTGAGATAAAAATAGGATGAGAAAGTCGTAAAGTTTGAGGCTAACATTACCAGGTTTGTGAGTAATGCTTCAGATTATATACGTAAAACAAGAAGTAATATTGATCATTTAATTTATTGGTTAAAACCGTTTCTCCATCGAGAATTAGTCTCACAATCCTTCTCATCGTACGAAGATGTTGTCTCATGTGCTATCAAGACAGAAAAAGAATTCTCTAAGTCTTATGACTTTAAAGAAAATAAAGAGAAGAAGAGATTAGCTGATCAATATGGAAATGGAAATAAGGGGATGAAGGGAAAACTTGAATATCCATCCTGTAGTAAATGTGGGAGGAAACAACCCGGTACTTGCTTAAAAGGAATGGGAGTCTGTTATAGGTGCGGTGAAAAAGGTCACCAAACTCATGATTGTATGGGGAAGAAAGAAGATATCTATGTTCAATGCTACAATTGCAGGGATATGGGAAATTATGAAAAAGAATGTCCTAAGCATCAGGGGAACTTACCTCAGAAAAGACCAAGGGATCATGGACAAGCATATGCTATCACTACTGATGAGGTAGAGGCTCCGAAAGATGTGGTGGAAGGTAATTTAATGGTTTCCTCAAGTTTATCAAATGATTTATTTGATTCTGGATCATCGCATTGTTTCATATCTTCCTAGTTTGCTAAGAAAATTAGATATTTCTAATTTGATTTAACAAGGGAGTTTTCATTCAAAACTCATAAGGGAAATATCATTGAAACAATGTTTTTTGAATCAGTCCCCATTAGAGCATATAAGTTTTCTTTATCTACTGAACTCATCATCATAACTATTATTGAGTTTGATATAATCCTCGATATAGATTGGATTTCAGACCATGATGCAAAGATTTATTGTTAGAAGAAGGAGGTTACGATTTTTTATGATGATGATAAGGAACACCTTATCTTTAGAGCGGAATCACCACCACCTAATTATTATCTCGATCCACCCCCAGTAGCTCAACTAAATTCAATTATCGGGGAGGAAGAGAATGAAATAATTGTCGGTGAGGAAAGGAATGTTCAAATAGATAATTTACCTATTGTGAAAGAATATGTAGATGTGTTTCTGGAAGATTTACCTAGACATACTTCAGAACAAGAAGTTGAGTTTTCCATTGATTTATTTCCTGGTTCAAGGCCCATATCAAAGACCCCTTAAAGAATGGACACTATGAAATTAGTTTAACTAAAGAAACAACCAGAGGAATTGAGTAATAAGGGATTTATTAACCCTAGTTTTTCAGCATGGGGAGACCCTGTCCTTTTTGTTTAGAAGAAAGATGGATCTATGAGGTAATGTATCGACTACAGGGAAATCAATGCTATAACAATAAACAACAAGTATCCCCTACCTCACATTGATGATTTTTTTGACCAACTGCATGGAGATCAATAATTTTCAAAGATTGACATTCGATCTGGACACCATCAGTTGTGTGTGAAGAAGGATGACATTCCGAAGACAGCATTTCGAACCAGGTACGGGCATTATGAGTTTACGGTAATGCCTTTTGGATTGACTAATGCACCCTCTGTATTCATGCATCTAATGAACAAAGTTTTCAAGGAATATCTCGATGATTTTTTAGTGGTATTTATTGATGGTATCTTTCTATACTCCAAAATCTACTATGATCATGAAAATCACTTGCGCATTATCCTGAATACTCTTAAAAGACATGAATTATATGGGAAGTATAGAAAGTGTGAATTATGTCTTCAAGAGATTTCTTTTCTTGGAAATATTTTCTCTATGGATGGAATTTCCATTGATCCTTCTAAGATAAGATCAATCCAAGAATGTCCAGAGCCAACAAGAATAACCGAGGTACACAGTTTTATTGGTTTATCCGCTTATTATCGGCGCTTCGTCTAGAATTTCGCCCGATTGGCGAACCCATTAACGAAGCTAACAAGAAAAGGGGTTAAATTTGTTTGGACAAAAGAGTGTGAAGAATGTTTTGAATAAAGTAAGAGAAGATTAGTAAATGATCTTATATTGACTCTACCATTGGGGAAAGATGGGTTCGTTATTTATAGTGATGCATTGAAAAAAGGACTTGGTTTTGTCCTTATGCAGAATGATCGGGTGATTTCCAATGCATCACGACAGATGAAAATTCATGAGAAAAACTATCGTACTCATGATCTTGAGTTGTCTACTATAACCTTTTCTTTGAAGATATGTATACATTATCTCTGTGGTGAAAAATGTGAGATATATACCGATCAAAAGAGTTTGAAGTATATTTTCTCACATAAAGAACCCAACATGAGGCAAAGGAGATGACTTGAACTAATCAAGGATTATGATTGCATGATACACTACCAACCGGGGAAGAAATATAAGGTGCCAGATGCTTTGAGCAGAAAGGATCATGGAGTTTTGAAAAAAATGAGAGTTGAAAAGTATCCTATATTCATGGATCTAGTAAAGATGGATATGGGAATCAAAATTGATGGTGAAACGTAAATACTTTTTCAAATCGTTGCCAAACCATATTTACTAGAAAGGATAAAGAGTTCTCAAACCAATGATGAAGAGTTTCAAAAGAAGATTGAATCTGTGAATGATGGGAGATTGAGGGACTTTGTATATAAAGATGGAATTTTGAAATTTGGGAAGAGAATTTGTGTTCCCGATATACCTGATCTGAAAAGGGAATTGTTGGACGATGCTCATAGTTCCAATTTCTCTATACACCCTGGGAGCACCAAAATGTATATTGATTTGAAGGAACATTTTTGGTGGGACAACGTGAAGAGGGGGATTTCTGATTTTTTGTAAAAATGTATGGTTTGTCAACAAGTGAAAGCTGGAAGGCAACATCCTGGAGGATTCATGCAACCTCTTCCCATACCTGAGTGGAAATGGGATAATATTACGATGGACTTTTTCATGGTACTACCAAAGTCTCCAAGATGGAACGATGAAATATGGGTCATTGTTTATCATCTTACCAAGTCAGCACATTTTCATTCTATAAGAGAAGATCTACCACTTGAACTTCTAGCAAGACTATGTATTAATGAAGTCGTGAGACTTCATAGTGTACCCCTATAGATTGTTTCTTATCGTGATCCTAGTTTTTTCTTCAATATTCTGGAAAAGTCTTCAGAAGGCCCAGGATACTGAACTTCGTTTGAGCACTGCCTATCACCCTCAAATAGATGGAAAATCAGAACAGACTTTTCAAAACTTAGAAGACATGCTGAGATCTTGCTCACATGACTTTTAGGGTACGTGGGATCAATATTTACCTCTGGTAGAATTTTCTTATAACAATAGATTCAATTCGAGTATTCAGATGGCACCATATGAAGCATTATATGGAAAGTGATGTCGCAGACCAACGTGTTGGGATGACGTTGGTGAAAGAAAACTCGTAGGCCTAGAACTGGTGGAGGAAACGATGGAAAAGGTGATGGTAATCCAAAACCACATCAAAGTAGCTCAAAGTAGGCAGAAGATCTATGCCGACAACCGAAGGAAGGATTTGGAATTTCAGGTAGGAGATCATGTTTTCTTGATGGTATATCCATAAAAGGGAGTTATACATTTCAGTAAGGAAGGTTAATTGAGTCCCAGGTACATAGGACATTTCGAAATTATAGAATGAATTGGGGCTGTAGCTTATCGTTTGGTAATGCCTCCAAATCTCTCCAAAGATCACGATGTGTTCCACGTATCATTATTGAGAAAATACATGCCTGACCCAATGCATGTACTCACCTATGATGAATTAGAACTAGAACCTGATCTGTCTTATTGAGAAGACCCCATCAGGATTCTTGATACAATAGAATAAGTGCTGAGAAACCGGACGACTCGTCTGGTAAATGTTTTATGGAGAAACAATAAGATGGAAGAGACAACGTGGGAACCCGAGGAACTCATGATGAAGAAACACCAGAGTCTTTTTATGCAGTAATATTCTAGAAATTTCGAGGTTGAAATTATTTTAAGGAGGGGAGAATGTAACACCCCAAGCTTCCACGGTACGCTTTTCTTTGAATAATACAGTAGCATGTGTTGTACGCAACTTCGAGTTCTAACACACACTACAACCAATCAAACTAGCTGTTATGAATAGTAATACCCACTTTTTGAAATTTTATAAATATTATTTTTCAAAATGTACTTCATTTTTTCATTCGGATATCGAAATTAGCATAGGGTGAATTTTTGCTGTTTTTATAAAAACGTTCAATTTTTGATGAATAGTGAAAAAGACTAAGTTATTAGTTAAAACCGACTTTTTATTTAAATAATTATTTATTTTATTTTAATTTATTTTAGGTAAAAATTGATACATAATACCTATATAAGTTCAATTTAATTCATTGAAGTCAATTTATATTAATTTTAGATATATATAAAATTTATTGAACTTTTCACCATCTTTTACCCACCTCCTAGGAGAATTTTCATATTCACATAAAACATATTTTTACCGCTTCTGTGAGTTGAATTTCAAAAATCCGAGAGACATGGCTAATATCAATGAGTAAAATTTGGTTCAATAAGATAAAAATAATTTTTGGTGAATAGTTACTTTTTACTTTTATTTATCAAAGTTAAAAGTAAATAGGGTAATTAAGGGTAAAAATGATATTATTATTACCCTAACACATGTTCTAATTCTACTGGATAAGTATAATTCGACCAGAAACAATCTTTAGAATAAAATATAAACCTATATGGTCCACTTGGATTAGATTATGACATTTTTTACTATTTAATTCAAAGAAGAGTTAAAAGAGATAAAATCAAATTTAAATAACTACAACATTTTTAATATAGGGTTATACATAAAATAAATTATATAATAAATATTCATTAGAAATATATAAATATTTCCTACATAATGATATTTTATTTATAATTTTTAGACATTAAATAATTTAATTTATTTATGACAAAATGGTGATGCAGTAATTGCCTAATTAATAAAATATTAAAATAATTGATATTATAAATATCAAAATAAATGTAATTTAAGAATTTTTATGAATTTCGCTATCTTTATAGGTTAATATGACATGTTATGATTACTTAAATTAATTTTTTTTGGAATTAATAAAGTTGTTAAGATTTTAATAATAATCAATTATTAAATATTGTCGAATTTGACATAAATGAGTATTGAAAACAAATATTATATTATTGAATGTTATTTTCTTCCTAAGAATATAAGATTCAGAAAAATTACTTAGATAATGTTATATATATTAATAATTACCCACTTGGGGTTCACTTGGCTTGTTATAGTATTTTTATTAGCCATATAATATAAAAATACAAAGAGACGTGGTAAATGTCAAACTATTTAACTAAGAGTAAAATAATAAAGATAAAGTTAATTTAGTGACCCAAACCTGTATAAAATCTATTGTTTGAGTTTATTTAGACCCATCCCCACCTTAGAATCGAAATAAGTCACTTTAGAACTATTATAAACCGAATATGAATTTATTATAAAATAATATTTTATGTTTTTCCTATGGTGCCCCTCACCCCTCTTGTAAAAGGGCACTCCCACTTCTCTCAATTTCATACCTTCAAATCCATTTGGTTCAGACAACCCCTTCCAAAATATTCTCTCAACTTCCCTCACTTCATCATAGAGGCCTTATTTGGATCAGAAAGCCAACCTAAGGAGCCCTTTTGATCAAATCAAAAGGAATAACCTGAAGAAGAGGTAATGATTTCTCCACCCTCTATCAAGGTCCTTTCTTCTTCCACTTCTTCATTCTTTGTTATTTCAATTATAAAATAATAACTCTAGTATCTTCTATATACTGTGATGTTATTAAAAATATGGTACAACCATATTCAGTAATCTATCCATCCCTTGGATGACATGTCACCATACGTGCGTACGTACGACTTACCATCTCCATGTCATGGTGTAATTGTTATTCAATACATTATTATTTTGATGGGTATAATAATGATGTGTAATTCATGTAGATAAAAAAAATAACATGATAATTATTCTTTATATATTATATAACATCCAATTATATATAATTTTAATATCAAAAGAATGATATTGTAGCTCGTGCGTACGTACAGACTACCGTCTCCATGAACGCGATGAGATTCATTCCCCATCGAATCCATTCAAGTATAATTTTAATTTTATGATTAAAAATAATGTTTAACTACTTGATATCATTATTTATATGAATAAGATAAAACCTATCCATAATGAACACAGCTTATGTAACAAAACGTATAAAAGAAAACGAGTCAGTTAACACCCGAAACGACGATAATACTAAGATATTATTAACAAAGAAATGTGAAAAGATCATATATGACATCATATTAAATTATATGATTCTTGTATAATTTAATAGAAATTATTTCACCATTATACAGGAGGTTAAACTACCCTCAACCAAGGAAATGTACAAGGTAAGGGTTTATTTTAAAATCTCTTCATTATATGAGGTTGTTTATACATAATTATCTATTTGGACCTCTTTATAATCCACATCCATGTTTCTTAAAAATTAATTTCAAAACATTCTTACTATTTTATAGAATATGGGTTAAAATTATTTACACCATTTTTTGAATTTTTATAATATGTTTATAAAGGAATCTTTCCATCATTTTCCAAACAAGGTCCTTTTTAACCTTTTCGACAGAATTAAGGTAAGAGTGTCTTTTTTAACTTATACGGCTAGTGTGGCCATTTTCCGCGATTATAAAATCCTCGATGCTTCCCTTAAAATATTATAATAATATTTTTAAATAAATGTTTTATTTTATAATTATGTGACTTTTAAATGATTTAAAAAAATAGAGATATTTATCTCAAATAGTTTTGATTTCATCTATGTCAACATCCATTGATGGATTTTAAGCTTATTTGAAGTTGATTTATTATGATAAAAAACTTCCATATAGTATTTAAGGTTTGGTGATAAGTTTGACTGAGGATGTGTTATTTTTATACCATTCATGGTTTATGGAGAAAGTATTGACATTTCGTATGATAGTTTTAATACAAATATTTATGTTATGTTTAAACCTGTTCATATGAGGAATGCATGGGACTTAATAAGTGACTGGTGGAGCCCGCTATAGCTCCTCGATGAATCTATAGGTCTCATGAGACAAACTAGTGTCTTGGAATGAGGCCTTGACAAAATCATATTTGTAGTCTTGGAATAAGGACTTGAATATGTGGTTATGATAGTCTGGAATTATGCATTCCATCATTATAAAAGTGGTTATTGATATTGCATCTGATTATTTGACTAGTAGAATATCCATGTGAATAAGTTAATGGAATTATTTCATCTTATCTTTTCCATATTATTCCGAAGTTAAATTTTAAAAGTCTTTTTTTAGTTTTACATTTCCTTAAATGTTTATGTTTATTTATGAAAGTTTCTGCTATATTTTTATCATTTCTAAGCATCTAAGCTCACCCTTTTCAATGTTGTAATTTTTCCCAGGATGTAAAGAAGTATTTTATGAATGACCTGCAGGGAATGTATGAGGGAATATGAAGACAATATGTTTTTGTAGTTTTTTTTAAATTATAATGTAATTTAAGACTTATGAATATATCTAGTGTTTCCAAGGCTACTAAACTTATTGGTCTTTCGAGACATGATGTTTTGTGATCATGACTATGTTATGTAATAATGCACCTATTCTGGGTAACTGGGGTCATGGAGTTACATAATGTTTTTTACATTATCAAATTTTTCTCACACAACAGGTTATTCTTATTGATAAAATATCTCTATAAGGGTTGGAGAAGGATTTTGTTGAAGAGAATACCCATCAAGGATATTTTCCCCATGTAATTCTGTGTGGAATATATTTATCTCCATCATCATTTCCACATATTGTGAAACTATTTACTTAATGATGAGTGGTTCATCCTCCATGAGATGTGGATGGTCTGTAGCCACACCATTTCTCTTATAATTAATTAACTCCCACTAAGGATATGATATATGATCAATTAAGTGAGTCCAAAAAAATTTATTATGCCTTTCATTTTTGGTATTCACATATTCTACTATCATTTTAGTATAGATTTTATTTCAAATAAAATCATCTTCATGTTTTTCTCATGCACTGAATTTTTGTTCTGTAGAATCTTAAAAGAAATAATTGTTGAAGTTAACAAATTTTTAATGTATTGTAGGAATATAATCATCATTTGGAGGTTAGAATTTTTTTTAATCCTTAATACTTCTATTTTAAATGGTAGAATATGTAGAAGATTTATTCATTTAGAAGAGTGACTTTGACTTATGAACATTATGAAACTGCATCATCTCCTTCAATTATTCTTCCCAAGAATCCTTTTGAAGGGTAATCTAGAGAGATACAATTGATATATTTATTGTACAGATTCCCAATGAAAATAATGGATCACTATATGAGGGAATTCAGGGAGATTAATATTACAATACACCTCCTAAAGTGGAAAATAATTAATTTTCTAGAAATGTTGGTAGAGATAAAATTCCCCCATCCCTATTGGATTTGTCTTCCCTATCTACATTACCACCATTAATAAGTGTATATTTATTATTGTTGATAATGTTTTAAATGTAAAAAAATCTCCCACCCTATTAGGATGAGGATAATACTAAATTTTCATTGATGAATATGACATGACTAACCACTTGATCTTTTGTATATTAATTCAATCATGATCATGGTGAAATGTATGTTATATGAAAGGGTTACTCACTTCTATATGAATTGATGTTGTTCAAGCATTAACATTCTTTATGATATAATATTGAACAAACTTTTTAGATGCTATATCAAAGAGTCTTTTTATGGATTTACCTCATCATGACCAATGTTCCTTGTATTTGTCCTTTTTTTATTCTATAAGATTGTATCATATATTGTAAAATTATCCGATTTTTGGGATTTATCTCAAAATTACATTGTGCGATGTCACTTTTATAGGTTATTCTAACTAGATATTGAGGTGAAATTTAAATCTTTTTGTTTTCCCCAACCCCGAATATTGAAGTTGTGTAGGGTTTACTAGATCATATAATGTATAATGTTAACATCCTTAAGATATATCATTTGAGAACCTCATTATACATTCCCAATTTCAGGTGTTGTACATCTAAAAGTGAGGCCACGTTGATTTGAAATTGATGTTATTCTATTGTCTTGATGTGACTCTCATATCAATTATGAGGCAGTGATTTTAAATCCAGATGGTGAAGTGACATTCAATGAATCATAATTATGTGATGTATGCATTCTTCAATTTATTTCTTAAAAACAACATATTTTTGAAAGTATAGTGGCCATAACATAATAGGTACATTTCCTTTTCGATGTTTTATTTTCATTATCAATGTACTATCAATTTTTTCTTCATTTTAATCAGCCACCTAGTTTTAACAAAATATATGTATCAATTCCACCTTACAATGGTTCGTGGGATTGATAGGAATATACTCTATTGTTATAAGATATAATAAATCCATGGGATGTTTATAAACATACCTATTCCATGGGATATCTTCTTTTTTATAGAATGTGTCACTTATCATTGAAAAGGTGTCATGTATTGTTGGAATCATTTACCATGAACCTCTTGATATGTGTACTTCTTCATTACTGATTAGAAAATGGGAGAACATTATTCTTTATGTCATATATCATAGTGGTGGGGTCCATCATACTGAACTCCATCATTTATGGTACGTCTCATAATTTTTTAATGCTTGAACATTGTTAGGAATCCAACTATATATACTATAGGGATATCCTATAGGTCAGACAACAGAAAGGATATGGAAATAATATCAATTAATATTCATTACATTTGAAGGGATTCCATGTAAAATATCATAATAATAGTTCTCTTTATTGAACATAATATGGACACAAAGTATGTATGTTTGATGAATGATCCACTGAGTACTTCTAGATCATCTGGAAAAAAAATTAGGAAGGGACTTCATAACTGCAATAGTTGCTACCGTGATTTGGTAATTATTCCCTAGGATGTTTGGCCACTATTGGTAGATGTTTGAGAACCTGAACAATTGTCTCATTAAGAAGAGTAGATTCATTCCCCAACTTCGGTATTGTAGACCACCCATGGTGATAATTATTTTTAGATTTTCTTTGTATTGATGTTGGAGGCACATGTTATGGATAATGAATTTTAAATTTTGAAGAATGCTAGAATTATTTATACTATATTTCAAAGATGTCATGAAAATCATTTATTTTGTTGGTAGTGGTAAGTGAAAGCCTTGGGGTTACCTTGAATATGGGATGATAATATATAGTTTGAACAAAAATGTGTGCTAGATCATGGTTTTAAATTTTCAATGATGTTTTCCAATGACCGTCCTTGATGAGAGTAAGAACATGTTCCCACTCTTTAGAATCAATCACATGAAATTTTTTATAAACATTGATGGTACGTAAAGGGTTTTGTGATTGATCCCTAACAAATCCTTATACTATATGATATGTTAAATACATTATAGAATGTGGGAAGGTATAGTGGAATATCCATTCATTGCATCCTATGGATATTTTGGATGAATTCTATAACTATAATTGGGATATAAACATATTCATTTCTTAGACCAGGGTCATATTCATGCTCCTATTCTTTAATTACTACTCGAATATTCTGAGATTTCATCATATGGGGGTGGAGATATGGGGTTTCCCCAATTCTTTTAATATTCACCAACTAATTTCCTCATGATGTACTAAATTATTACGGCCTACATGATGAATTTGAGAAGGAATAAAAGTATTATCATGTATTTAAAACATATTATTTTTTGGGATTCTAATGATTAATAATTGATGTAAGATTTTAATTGATTGCATATCATTCTATATATATTGATGTAGAACTTGGGAAATATTTTCTGGGTGTCCAGATCCAGGGTATGTGCTTTGTCATCCTCAAAAATATGAAGGATAGAGGACGCATGTCATTGGAAATTGAATCAATTTATAGATAGATCCATACATTATATAATAATATGATATTTATATTTGTCCACTATCGAACATCTAAACCACCTCCATATGATAAGAGAGGATCTTGTCATAGTGTTATAGGTTGAGGGTGAAAAATGATTTGAAACGAAAAAAGGGGATACTTGTTTCATCAAAATGTCAAATCATTGGTAAATGATATTTTATATTCCATTCCTTGGGGATCTTCATGTCTGATATATTGAATTCAGAAGGAAAATTTATGAAGTTACTTCTATATTAGTTCATTTAACTCACAGTGTTGATGAAGAGGGGTGAGTGAAAGTACCCATTAGTTTGATGAGGACCTTGCTCATATGAAATCAATTTTTAATTTGTTTTTCTAGTGGTATGACGAAATATTAAATTCTAGGGAGTTATGGATGATGTTATTGAACATATATATCAAATGTAGACAATATAACTCATCAATGTAGAATTAAAAAAATAAAAATAAAAGAAAAATTGATTACTTTAAAGGATCCATGTTTAGACCACTTTCTCTTCATTACAGTAACAATGAAGAATTGAATTTTAATGGTTGTGAAATATTAATTTTGGTTAATAAGGAATTCCTATTTTGTTTTCCAAATTTTATGCACCAATTTTAGGTGGTTTCCAACATGGATTATTTATAGATCTTGAAACACACAATGTATCCCAAATATATGATGTTTCATGGAACATCATTCCCAAGACAGTTGATTTGTGTCATATTTTTTAAAATATATATAAGAACTTACATTGGATGAGAGGATGGAAGGTCAGTATCATCACACCATTTTAGGTGTAATTATTTCCTACTACGAGACACTTAATAAAAATTAACACGTATTTGTAAAGCCTTCTGAAATATTATATGTTAGATGAGAATCCCTTTTTCTAAAAACAAATTATTGATATATACTATGATAACTATATTTTATTTTATCATATTTTATCCATAATTTGTACACAATAAATATATTATAGCTTTTCTATTTCATTTGGTTTATTATATGGAGATGCTGGTTTTATGCCACATAGTGAGGTGCTATGATGTTTATCATCACCCAAGAGATAGTTGTTTTTATGTTTGGATTTGGCATATGAGAAGGTCTTTATTCATATCCTTTAAATGTAATCAAAACCCACCTGGTTAAGTTCATATTAATGTGAAAAATAATACTTTTAGGGTCATGTGTATTGGAAAAAACCATGTATTTTAACATCGTACATTGTGTGAATCTAGAAAAAAGTTTCAAATTTTTTTATGGAGATTGTTCCATAGTTTCCCTTTTTGGATGGACCCATATGGAAAAGGTCATGCATATATTGAGTTTGTTTCAAAATGTCTATAGAGATATAAAGATAAATATCATAATAAATATATGGTAACTAAAAGGATATGGTGTGAATGGAAAAAATTATGTCCCTCTACCTAGGGTATGATCTTATCAGGAAAATAACTGAATCAATATGTTAGTGGATTGAAGGTGTCTATTTTCAATATCTGAAAGGTTCACTACAAATCCCATCCACATGAGAATAGAATCATATATATATTAGAAAATAAATATTTAACACATATTTGGAGGCCTTTTAGGTATTTTGACTATGGTAACGGCCCGATTACTACTAATCACTACTCCCATGATATTCATATTCAGTGTGAGAAAATAATAACAGTAGAAGATTTAATCATCAAAAATTCATGTATTAGATGGTCATAAAAAAGAATTCGAATCCCATTTTATACCAATATTTCTATCAAACATAGTTTATGAGGGCAGTGTTATGTAATGAATGATATGTGTAGCTTCCAATAGGAAGGACCAATGACTTACTCCAGAAGGAATTCCCAATGTTTATATTTTATCCTCATCCACTGGTTGGTGATGGAGATTCTATAGCTGGGTAGTTAGGAATAAATATAGGCTATATACATTACCATATTCATTGATATTTCTAACATATAACTTATGAAATATATTTTTATTTATTGTATCAAATTCTAGGTTATAGACTGATTTACATCACATTTGAAGAATCATGTAGGGGATGAACACTATTTCATGTAATAAGAATCCTCCCACCACTTCCTCTAGGTCTGGGATTGTACAATATATGGTAATTTTCAATTGAAACCATTACGTGGACCCAAATAGTGTGGTTTATTACGTTGGGGGTCTATATTAACACAAAAATCCTAATTCAAGGTGGATAGGATAGTTTACTTGATACCCTAATCGTAAATTCTCAGTTGAATGGGAAGAAACATATTTTTATCTTCCTATGTTATTGGGATATCTCAAAATGTTAATATGATACATCAAAAAGAGGATATGATAAATAAAAATATTACGTGAAATGATATTGGTGAGGAAGGATTGGTAAATTCCCTAAGGATTTCCAATTTCACACACTATTTTTAGTACATAGGATGGGGATATCATAAAGGGATTCTATATTCACAAAATTGGTTCATTTATAGAATGCTTCCTTTAGGGTATTTCCATGTTATAAAAAGTGATATTTCAATTGAGTTCTACCTATTTAAGGAATTAAGTTACCCTTTTTTGTGAGATAATTACCTAAATTTCATGGTGGTATTCATGGAATGGGATTTTCATACTATAAGTATTAATTTTGTAAACCTCTAGGTTTTCAGTTCTACCTCATATATCCAATTTATTTGAGAAAAATATTGAGTATTTATTTATTATGAAAGATTAACTTGTTTCAAGAAATGGAAGCAGTATATCTTATCTAATTCTCTAGGATAGGTGATAATCAACACCTAAGCTGTAAAAGATTTTGAATTTTATTTGGCATGGAGTGACCACCATGGGATAAAAATGACCTTTTTATGGTGAGTATGATAACCCAAAACATTAATACATATTAATTATATATTTATTACATAAATTGACACATAATATAATCCAAAAATATCATAGATTCTTGTGTTTTTGGGAAACTAGATACACATTATAGAAACATGATATATCAATATAACAACATTATTGAAAACATCATTATCATGATCTTAAGTTTTATTTATTTTTATAAAACAATATTGTATAAAAAAGGGATGTAAATAATAAAGGGGTGAGATATATGTCCCAATATATGAAAAAAACAAATCATAAAATAGGGTAATGTAGAATGTATGATCCATCATGAATATAAAGATAACATTATGGGTGTGAGAATCATATTCATGAAAATGATACCTGATATTACATGATATCATAATGGATTCATGTTAATGTGTCCCAAAAAAACATGACATCATAAATATAATTCTTGGATAAATACTGATATACATGTATATATGACCCATTATATTATGTAAAATTACTTTAATAATTGTGGGTATGATATTTTTTCTTGTACTTACAAACATATTGTGCCTTGAAAATAGTTATTTAGTCATATAATTAATGATAAATATGATTTGAAATGAATTTTCCATTTTAGAGGATGATATGTGGCATTTAGATCCATTTTACAAGGTTCACATTTTCTACAATGTCACAAAAACTGTGCAACCTATCCAAGGATACCATTCAAATCATGGACTATAAAAAAATTTGAGGACTCATGAACCACTATATAGTTAAAAATATCATGATGCTTCACTAAGAAACTATGTGGGAATTAAAATTTAAGAGGCAGTAGTGATTTCATGCATTCTATATGGTTACTCAAACTGTGTGGGACATCCCTCAAAGCATTCAAGGTGGAACACCAAAGAAAAATAACCATAAAAATAGACATTTCATAGTAATATAATCCTTGAGACCATGAATATATACCATTCACCTCAAATCCATAAGTATATAATGAAGAGAATAGTCTACACATGGTTAAACAAACTGTGTGTGGTACTCGTTCTCCATTAAACAGCTTCCATGTACCAATATTATACCCCTATAACCACTCATTTATTCAAGATTATTACACCAAAAAATCCTACATACAGGAAGAAATTAATTTATTTATCCTCAAACCATTTTATAGGGTATGATAATTCATTGATGTAAGGAATCATAGCAAGAGTATAACATGAAACTCATGTAAAGGAAGTTTTTGATACATCCCTTTGGGTGGTTTGAAAATTATTCACTGTCTTGTATTAATGAACCAAAGAGGTAAAAAATCCATCTTTATTGTCAATTATTTGATGTGTACAAACCTCATTTTTTGTTTTGGGGTGCAGACTACAGTTGAGGATAGATTTGGGTAATTGAAACTTATTGTAGTGCTTGTTCGATTTTTTTATTTTCCTTTTAGATTCTTCATGTTTTCATTATTCAATTAATTGGATATGATGTATCATACAATGAACAACATGTCCATGGATCTCCAATAGAGTTATAATGATTATACCAATGATCATTACGTATAATCACAATCACCATGGGTTTTATCTAAAGGAATGATTCTAAAAAAAACTCTTTGAGAAAGAAGTTATATTATGTTATTTTTATTATAAACATATGGACCAAAGAGGTTTTAATAAATTTGATCCCTAGTGATTTTGATTTATTATGAAAAAAACACTCAAAAGGTACAATTTCCATAATCTCTATTGATGAACACATCCGCAGCAAGTCACTTCATTAATTTAAGAGTCATATTACTAAAATATTTTTTTTTGGAGATGTAAACAATTATAAGTTTGAATTGGGTTTAAATTCATTCTTCGATGATTTTGAAAACCACTAAAAGAATCTTTAATACATGATTGAAAAAATCCAAATGAAAAAAACTTGATAATTTCTTAAAGTATTGACCATATATTTAATCTAATACTATAGTATAGAGTTGGGTTTAAATTTAATTTGGTCAACTAATTATAACCAATTCATTGAATGAAAGAAATTAATGTGTTATTTAAGGGAAATTTTTTCTAGTTATATTGTTTTTTCAATAGTGATTATGTAAATTAATTTGATAAATAAATCCTATAATTTTGTTTGTAGCCTCATTTTGTCTTTTGGTTAATTTTTTATTCAATTTTATTCTTGGTGTGATGTTTTTGTATGTACAGAACCATAATTACATAAAATAGTGACTTATTTATTATAAGAGTTCTCAAACATTAGATAGACATTACATTGACCTAGAAATCAAATGATCAGAGTCAATTTGAAAACATGTAATCAAGGGAATGCACAACCAACATGTTATTATACTAAACCTTGATGTGGAAGACTAGGTTGTTGTCCTTGGAGTTTGGAAATGGATGGTATAAGAACATGTGAAGAATTTATATTCACAAATGGGGAACAAAAATATCCACAAAAAATCATGGAATATATTTAGTCAATTAAAATACAACAACTGAAAAAACTCATTCCATAATTTTCCCTATTATCACTATAATAATACATGCTTCCAAGCCCCTAATATTTAGTTTCAACCTCAATAATCTTTTATGAAGTTTAGTCATTCATATAATCATGGTTTTTATTCTAGTATCATTTAGCCACCATTTCAAAAAAAATAATTTTGATATCAAAATAATAATAAAAAATATGATGAAAAATGTAGTTTAGTTTGGTGGTCTACCAGGTGAAGACCCCAATGGTCACCTTTCAAATTTCCTAGAGAGTAGGGATACATTTCTCTATAATGGTGAATCATAAAATGATAATAAACATAACCTATTCCCGTTTTCATTGAGGGATAATTACAAGGACTAGATAAAAGGGCTTCCACAACACTCAATTCCCACAAGGTATGCACATGAAAAGGTATTCCTACTAAATATTTTCCCACATCCAAAATAGTGATTCTACGCAATTGAATCCATAATTACAACCATTATGAATGCGAGTATCATTATTATTTTTTATAATTTCAGCTAATTTCTGATAAATTTTCCTCATAATGGACTTCATATTTAGATGTAAGTGAAAATATTTTCTGGATGACACAATATGATAAAAAAATACAAGTTTGGTTTTAAGGATTTAGAAATGGTCATACGAAAGGAACCTGATTATTTGTTTGATATATAGGAAGACATTTTATCTATTATTTCTCAATGACACCAATAAATTGGTACCAAAATGAGGGTAATTATGAATGTTGATGTCTCAAAAAATTATTTCTCTCATTCCTAAAAAATATAAACTAAAATTGACCAGCTTAATCCTAATAAATTTTTTTATGTTCAAGTATTAAAACATCCCACTTTCAATGAGTTTGGTGATAAGAATTTCAATTTTAAGTTTTTGGGTAAAAGTGACAGCCCCTCTATAACCAGAGTGAGTCACATCCCTAAAAATAAAAGACTAAAAATATTCTCATAATATATGAATCATATATGGATAGACAATATAGAATATTTTTGGGGATAGCGATAATAAAACCCTTAACCTAGTCCTTATAAGTCACTAGGTAGTGGCCAGCTACAATAACAGAGTCCATACTTGAGACAACAACATGGAAATCAGTCCTATCTGGTTCCACATTAGTAAAAAGGGCATCAAAACCATCATCCAAAGCAATAATCTCTTCTAAAAAAACATTATAACGTGATTCACCAACAACCCCAAAAGAAAAATTGACAATAATTGGCTATATTATGGTTATGTTCATTCCCACTGCTGATACATTTTTTTGAATTGTCAGTAATCCATTTGAATCCACAAAAACCAAATTATACATCTAGAAAATAAATATTCTGAAAGGAAACTAGTGACACTACTAAGTAATAATGAAACCAATCCTCTTGATGAATCAAATGCCGTGACATTGTGGAATAGAAATTAACTCCTTCAATAAGTGACAACAATGAAAGGTGTAGTCGATATTGAAAATTATGATAGACCCTCATCATTTGTGTAAAAATAATCTACAACAAAGGTTGTTCCATCACTAAAGGAATCATATGAATTGAATGGATTCATGCATGAAAAATTAAATGAGGTGGTAAATCCAAATGAACATCCATTCCCTTTATGGAGAGCATGATGAAATGGAAATTAGATATGTAGTTTTTTATGTTAATGGAATTATTTTAGATGATATAAATTAATACTTCCTTCAAGTAAGCATTGACTCAAATTCTTACAATTGAAAAATTCCTTATGAAAATTCCATCAAATAATGAAAAATGTAAGACCTGGAAACTATATCTCTAAATAAATAATGCTTCATAGATGATTAAAATTCTATTCCACCAAAACGTCAATATCATTTCATTTTTTGATCCCTTGTAATATTTTACAATATTAATTCAGAAAGGATCTTTTCCAATTGGATGCCAGTGTAAACCTGAGATTTTGTGGAGTTTTCTAGGATTTTTAATTAGTTGGATTGAAACACAATCTATTAGTACTTTAACTAGATGAAATATTCATTGTTTATTAGAAAGAAGTCATAGTATAATTTTTTGTTATGGTTAGAAAATTTAAACTTTCAACTGATTTCATTATATTCAACATTTATGAAGTTTATGAATTACCACTTATGGTGGTGATACCCATCTATGAGACTAGGAATGTTTAATATAATTTACATCAATAAGAGATTATTTTTCAGGTAGGTGATGAAAAAATTCTTTATAATTTACTCATATTAAAAAACGCTAATGTTTTTGAGTATGATAACTACACTGTTGTTTCGAACATTGAAAATTATATATAATTAAGAATAATTGATATTTGGAGTCCATATAAAATTTAAGGACAAACTAATAGAAATATCAAGCTCTCTAAAAATTAAAACAATTTTAGAGTTTTTATTGATTTTTTTATTTATAGTGAATAATTGTCCAAAATATCATGGAAGCGGTAATGAGTGATACCATTGTGCCTTTAGTTATAACAGGCCAACCGCTTGAAATGAAACTTATTCTATCTTCTCAAATTCAAGAATACATTTACATTTATCTTCAATTAATCAATTTTGAATAATCAATAAGATTAAATTTTCATGTTCTAAAGAGGAATATGCATGCCAGTGGATAGAAGGATATAAATCATAAATAGACTAGTCCAAGAATTTCCACTAATGAGGTTCTTTTATAAGATGTTTAAAAATCATTTAGGTAGTCATAGGGAAGTATAGGTCCTCTAATAATGGTTCATGTGAATAGATAAGTGATAAAACTATTAAATTTTGGAATCATCTATCATATATTAGGTAGTCCAAGGGATAGTCCTCTATAGATGCTTCTAAAAAAGGTGGTATTACGATCATCTCTATTGAGAAATATGAACTAATCCCAACTAGAACCATCAACAGAGGATATTATGTATGGGCAACTACGTGATGAATGAGGAAACCAGGAAGGATCACTTTCACATCCTTTTTTGTTCAAATGTAAATGATAATAATAGGGCTTTATTTTTACTATTTCATAGACGGTTACCCAAGATATAACCATATATTCATCAACTCTATGTAACATGAATATAAAACCATTAAAAATGATTATATCACATTTTTTAAATGATTTACATATTTTCAAATGAGCAAATCACCAATAAAATTCAAACAATGTATACTATCTATTTTAATGACATATTGGATAGGATTATAGGGGTGTCCATGGAAATTTTTTACATCTATATAATGTCATTTAGAACAAGCATAAGAAATATCAGGAGGGTTTTATAATAGTGTTAGAAGATGAATATGGTACTAAAATTAGAGAAATTTCATTTTTTGGTATGATATGGTATCATATTAGGCCAATATATATTTTGAAGGAGAATTCAGGTTGACCATATGAAGGTTGAAGAAACAAACAATCTACCCATAATCATTTCTATATGAAAAATAAAAATAATCCTTTGGATCATAGTGTTTTGTCGGTGATATGTGAGATATTTTTCTGAAATAGCTCATTCATTGAAGAATATACACCCAAAGGATGCCACTGGGAAATTTATGAACCTTACATATGAGATTTTAAAATCTCCAAACAGTTGTTGGTTGTATCCCCCCATCATGATTTCTTAATACAAGAATGAGGACTTATAATGGCCCATACATTACATACATTGTTGTTACTTTAGAATTGGAGCGTACTTATTACAACATATAATGAAACCATGATAGGACCATATATGTATAGTATATTTAGAAACTGGGAAACATAAACAACTTTTTAGTAAATCATATACATTGTCTCCAGTTTATTTCATCATATCTAGAGTCCCTTTTGGAATATCCTATGTAATACCCTTTTTTCCTGACCTGGGGAAAAGAAAACATACAAAAGGGTGAGCTCAAATTCTCAGTAAGGGTAAACAAAGGAAATATCAATCATATCATATTCATAAGAACATAACATTTTGAAAATCATAACATGCAAAAGAGATCATAATATCATGACATGGGATAAATCATAAAAGAGATATATAATCCCAATATTCATAACATAAAACATTAAACTTTGTGGAATACACACACAATCCTAGAAAATCATTTCATATTAGTCAAGACTCATTTCCAAGACCATCAAAGTGGACAAATTCCATTACTGAACAGAGTTCAATGATTGTTCCGATCTATTATCATTGAAGAAGATTAACTTGTAGTTCCAGCCATGTCTATCTCATGGGATTTAAATCTTTACCCAATGCATTTGTGGGAGATATAGGTCCCACCCATCTCATAATGAAACCATTCGTATTTGTGCCACAAAATCATAAATCATACATCATTGCGTAACCCATGTTATAAAAATGGGATTCTTAAACATCATGCCATAATAACATAATACATATAATATAAACGGGCTTCATCAAAATAATTCCATCATAACATAATCAAATAAATTTAATAATAGTTATAGAAATAGAACACTATATTATCATAGATGGAAAATAATTTTGATAAAATACAAGAACTCCATTCTTGAGGAAAATATCATTTCTTCTTCAATTTTTTTCCTTTCTCAACATGTCATACTAAATGAATATAACTGATAATAAACTTTAAAAAATGTAAAGGAAGCATCATGTAAATATTTTTCTATGAAATCATAAAAATCCATTCATGCCGTATAAGTTAAAAAAACATTCTTCTCATACATTTTCCAGAAAAGTCAAAAAGTATCTCGTACATAAAATGAAAAAAGATTCCTTTCATATCTTTTACTAAAATTTTCACCAATAGGTAAAATATAATTTAAACAATTGTATGAGGATAAAATATTATTACATATTAATGAAACATGAATGTGGATGATTAATATTCCAGAGTAAAAACCGAAGTATAAACAATCTCGGATAAAAATTGAGATTGTGAGATTTTACCTTACCTTAGGTTCGATATGCTTCATATGTATCCGAACCTACTGTATAATTATTTAAATAATGTGAAGGATATATTAAATAATAATAATTATTTTTATGATAACATATATTGTAATGACCCAAACCTCTCCGGTCAATTCCTTTGTGAGAATGTGGTGATAGAGGTGTTTTGTAAGGTAAGGTGACTTGGGGGTGCGTTGGGGTGGACTTCTAAGAAAAGCTAAAGGTTAATAGCTTTCTAATGGTTGGCACATGGTTTGACTAAACCATGCGGCCAAACCATGCAAGGCTGGTCTTAGAGGTAGTGGCTAATGCACGGTTAGCACATGGGTTGTCTAACCTTGTGGACTAACTATGCGAGGAGTGTTTGGTGAGACAGAAGATAACTCATGGTTAGCTCACAACTTGTTAAACCATGCAGACTAACTGTGTGGGAACTTAAAGTTAGATCCTTAAATTGTGGATCTAACTCGTTTTGTCATTAATCACCTCGTTTGATCCCCTAAGCAGCCATAACTCGGGATTACTCTCCCTTGAAGGTTAGAAAACCTCTCCCAAGAATTTTGGAGGAAATCTGAAAGTTTTTCTTGGCGAATCAAACCTGGTTCTTAAGGTATGCAGTTGTTCTTGCTTGATGTATTAGATCTACATAGATATACTCCTCCCCTTCTCTAGGTTTCTTGGATCTATGCATGTTATTAGTAGATCTAAGCGTGTGGATGTCAAATATGATGAACTTTGGTCTTAGTTGTGTTAGGAGAGGAGACCTAAGGAGGATTCGTGGAGAATCGAACCAGTTTCTTGGGCCTTCATCGACTGTTGTGGTTTTCCTCGAAAACCTTTGAGGTTGGGGATTCGTGGATTCTCTAATTGTTTATGTGAAATCGTAGAGTTAGCCTGATTTAGCGCTTTGAATCATAATGGAATTGACCAAACTAAATACAAGAAACGGATTAAAAGAATTGGTTTGATCTCATGTTGTTTCTTTGTACCGTGATAACGGTTTGCCTCTGGATTTGATAGATAGTGTGATATCTATGCCTTTCTTGTTAGCATGGGGTTCTTGAGGAAATTGATAAATAACGTAAATCTAGAATTAATTAATAATTAATTGCCTAAAGATAAAGTGGCATGTAAATGAATCTGGTTTTTGTTGTAGTGTTTGTTGATCCAAATTGATGTAAATCAAATTGATTCCGATGTACATGTTTAATTTAGTTGGTTGGTAGACCTAAAATATGTTGGTTCCTGTTGTTTTAAGGTCGGATGCCTTGTTAAAGGGACAAGAGCCCAAATTGATGTGATGTTTTTTTTCCTGCTGCTTGTGCGGTGATGTGACCCTGGGAGGGTTTTGTGATATGTGGGGGCATAGAGGCCTTGTGGTTGTGGCAGCTGATGACACCTAGAGTGGAAAGATTCATCGATTTATGCATGTGGGTGTCAGGGAGGACACTGGGGATGATAGAATATAATGGATGTGATTGTTGGATGCTTGTTCATTCTCGGTTGTTTATCTGCTTTACTTTTCTCCACTGCCCAAGGCAGCTAGTCTTGCTTACCCTTCTTCTGAAGGAGGCCAAGACACGCGGGGTATGCCACGTTCTTTCTGTGTTTATCCTCTCAAGGGAGAATGGGTCTACACTCTTGCTAGAGCCGACAAAGACTGAACGTGAAGTACGTCTACTCACTGTGTTGAGCCCCCTTGTGTTTAGTAGCATAGGTTGCCTTTCTAGATTTCCTAGGAATATGGGAAAGTAATTCTGTAATGAATGTATGAATAAATGATGTTATCCCATGGGGTTGGAGTTTGATGAAACATAATGATATGGTTGAGAACATTTGAAGGGACAATGGTTTTTGGAGGTGATGTTAATGGAACTTAATGTGGAATTGTTCTTGGTTAATTAATGTTCGAAGAATTAATTAACATATAGTGAAATTGATAAAAAAGGGTAATGAAGTAATCTAATAAAACCCTTTTAAATGGTTGTGTGCTTATAGGATACATAGTCTTAGATGTGGTAGCCCAGAGTCCGAGAGACATTAGCTGCAGTCCTGTCTAAGACTAGGTTATGACCATTGTGTGGTTGTGAGTTGAAATATATTCTGAACTTTTTGTGTTTCTATATGCTACTCCACCCTGCCATTAAGGGCAGCAGACACCCTGGAGATTCTGACCCCTGGGGGGTGTTTTCCCCAACATTCTGGTGGGAGGATGAATGGCTGACTACCCCCTTTGACCCCGCTCTCTTCTCATGGTAGATACTAGTGCCATGAGGCACAACGGTTAGTTTTCCACATATATGTGTGTAGAGGGATGTAATGGCTTGTGGTTATTCACACACATATATTCTGGATATAGTATCATATGGACTTCTATAGTTGTAACCTGTCTAGGCTGTGATGTCTTGAGGACCCTTACTCGGTGTTTGGGATGTAATGGCTTGAGGTATAATACCCGATGAATGATACACGTTATGCTAGCTGTGGTGGCTCCTAGAAACTACGTGGTTAATTTTGGTTGTGAGGATAATGTGGTGCTTAGCCCAGGTGTCTATGGGAAATCCTTTGTGGTGTATGTGGTGCCGATTGTAGAGCTTAGCCAAGGTGTATATGTGCAAGCCTTTGGAGAGAGAAGCACATGACGTATGTCGTTGGGGAAAAGCGAAAAAATAGTGGGGAAGTAGTAGTGGGGTACCCTTAATATCTTTTATTATATGCTATATTCTTGTATGAGTTACTTGGTGAGAGTAGCCATGGTGAGGTTGGGAACTTAGTATACCTCTTTAGGTGATGAGTTAGTTTCACTGGTTGTTAACTATGATTTAGCATGCTTTCTTTACATTTGCACGAGAGGTTTTAGGGAGGATCCTACTGAGTATACTGTTATACTCACCCTACGTATATATAAACTATTTTTAAGGTCACTTGGAGCAGGTTAGAGATCAAGCTGGTTGCTACCAGCTTGTGGTTGGAGGAGCTGTTCAGGCTTGTGGTCTCTACCGTTTTACATTATTTTGGGTATTTGTAGTTTTCCAGTTCAGTTGTAGTACTTTTGCATGGAATTTCATATTTGTACTTGGGTTTATTTTATATTTCAGTTCTGAGTTGGAGTTGGTTGGTGTCTATCTTATCTCTCTCTTTCGCATGTGTTCTCTTAGAGGGTAATGTCTTTTATTTGTGTGTTTATTGTACCCTCAGTGCTAGTCGCCAACCTGGATCCTACTAGAGGCTGGACTCAGGGGTCATTATCTCCCTTTTTAAATTTCCATCCTAGGAGGGGTAAACATTGTGGGGAGGGGGTCGTGACAGATTGGTATCAGAGCTCTGGTTGAATGATAAGATGGATTTTGGAGTTAGGCACAGGTGAGGTTTCATGGGTTTGTAGGGAAACAATATTATTCATGTTTATCAAGTGAGGTAAACACTAGAGACCGACTGAGACATAGGTGTTTGGGGCCCACTATGATCTTATGTACGGAACATTATGTTTACAATGGCTACTAAATAGGGTGATACTGGTTGCAGGGTAGATACCTAGGAAAGGATCATGCATCATTCTTCTTTGTGCCTGAGTTTGAATTGGTAGACCTTGGGATAGGTTAACCTAAAATGAATAAAATAGAACAATGAATTAATAAATATTGAGTCCTCCAAATTCTAGGATTAGGAGCTCTAAGTGTTTGTTATTATTCAGTTATGGCTCCAGGGCGACGTCCTTGTCCGGTTTGCGTAGAAGATGTCCAGCAGGCTGTTCCAGCAGGTGGCTTTAGGGTAGAGGTTGACGACGACGACACATGGAGGAAGACACTACGAGAGTTTTAGTTCCAGAGTCTGTATAAGTACTGGGGCCCCATTTTAGATGCATTCATGGAAGAATGGTTGGAGGAGGTCGAGATAGGATTCAGTTCGATCCATGCTTGGAAGGAGCACTGTGTGACCTTAACTGTGATGATGCTGCATGGGGAAGTAAGGAAGTGGTGGTTCATGTTCCTCAGGGATCGTGAGGAGTCAGCGATCTCATGGGAGGAGTTCTGAGACATGTTCAGAGTCGAGTTCCATTCCTCGAATGCAAAGGATTCAAGTCACCAGGAGCTTCTTACCCTTTGACAGGGGTGCTCCAGTGTTCGGAAGTTTGGGATCTATTTCAGGAACCTTTTACGATATGCTTCGGACCTGTTACCAGATGACGGGGCCAGGGCAAGGCATTTCGAGGAGGCTTTGCATCTAGAGATCCATCACCAGGTCACCCCATTAATGTTAAAGACATATCTCAAGGTGCTGGAGAGGGAGGAGGTTGTTGAGAGGACTATGTCTAGGACCAGATCATCATGATAGGGGAATCATCAAGATTCCTCACGAAGCAAGGTTGTGGTATGGGGTTCCCACTGTTCAGGGTAGAAGAGTTTCCGTTTAGCTGGGGGTAGGTCCTAGCCCTACACAACTCATTTATCTAGAGGCAAAAACTATTAGGCCTATGCCAATGGATCATGTGCTTGTTTTTATTGTCGTGGTCATGTTCATAAGTAGCGGGAGTGCCCGATCTTTCAGAGCAGTCATCGTGCACCAGGTGTTACGCTCTAGGTTCCTCCATTGAGGCAGTTTCCATCGAGGCATCAGCTGCCAGTTGCACCAGCTTCAGATCAGCAGAGGGTAGATGGGGCAGGAAGAAGATATCCCCATGACGCTCCTCATCCTCAGAGAGCAGAGCACGGTCATGGTGGTGGTCACCATCAGGGTAATAGAGTCTGTGGAGGAGGTCCTGGTCAGCTTCACTCTCTAGCATTGCCAGCACCAGAAAATCCATATGTCGTTCGAGGAACCCATTTATTTTTTATACCTTGGTGTATGCCTTGTTTGATTCAAGAGCCACACACTCCTTCATACCACATACCCTTGTCCACCCTTTGGGACTTGAGGTAGAGAGGCTTCCAGTTCCCTTGGTGTTGACTATGTAAGTTGGAGGTCGAGCTGACTTGTTTGAAGTATGTAGAGACTGTGAGCTAGTGTTAGGGAAACAACGATCATGGGGAGATTTACTATGTTTATGGATACAACCATATGATGTCATCCTCAGCATGGATTGGTGGTATTCGGTGTAGGCTATCATAGATTACTTCAGGAAGAATGTCGGTTTCCTGGTGCGGATGGAGAGCCAATGGTGTTTCTTAGGGAGCGAGATCCTCAGATGGGTCACAGGGCATTCCATTCTTATCATCCATCATGGCTGAGATGATACTGAGTTCTTCAGAGGTTTGGTAGTTAGCGTTTCCTAGGGGTCGTAGAGGAGTACCCTAATGTCTTCCCAGAGGTGGTTGTAGCATTTCCCCCTCGACGATAGATCGAGTATTGGATCAAGCTACAGCCAAGAGATTCTCCTATATATATGTCTCCATATAGGATGGACCTTTCTGAGTTATGAGAGCTACATATATAGCTTTATGGTATGTTACAGTGTTGTTTTATTCAACCAATTGTGTCACCATGTGGTGCACCAGTTCTGTTCTTAAAGAAGGCCGGTGATAGTTTGCGGTTGTTTGTCTATTATCATCTCTTGAACAAAGTGACAATAAATAATCGCTATCCTCTTCCGTTGATTGATGACTTATTCGATCAACTAAAGGGTGAAAGTTGGTTCTCAAAGATCGACTTGCGGTCAGGATATCATCATATGTATGTGAAGGGTGAGGATATCCAGAAGACAACATTCCGTTGTCGTCATGGGAATTATGAGTTCGTTGTAATGCCGTTTGGCATGAAGAATGCTCTAGTTGTATTCATGGGATTGATGAATGATGTGTTCCGTGAGTTCCGAGACATGTTCATGGTAGTTTTCATCGACGAAATCCTTGTGTACTCCACATCAGAAGAGGAGCATAGAGAGCATCTACGATCCATTTTGGGAGTTCTTTGGTGATATCAGCAGTTCAGGATGCTGTCGAAGTGTGATTTTTGGGCTCGAGAAGTCCGTTTCATGGGGAATGTTTTGTCCCAACAGGGAGTAGCTATGGATACCTCGAGGATTGAAGTAGTTGTGTCTTGGGTAGCTCCCAAGACAATGTCAGAGGTGCGAAGTTTCCTTGGTCTCGCATGATACTACAGGAGGTTCATAGCCAATTTCTCACGGGCTGCGACTCCTCTGACAACTTTGACCAGGAAAGATCAGGCTTTCATATGGACTGATCAGTGTCGGGCAGCTTTCGAGTATCTAAAGGAGAAGTTTGTAAGTGCTTCAGTCCTTTGTCTTCCAGCCGAAGGAGTTCAGTTTGATGTTTTCTGTGATGCTTCACATATGGGGTTAGGCTATGTTCTCATGCAGTAAAGGTCAGTTGTTTCTTATGGGTCTCAGTAGTTACGTCCCCATGAATGCAACTATTCCATCCATGATCATGAGTTGGCAGCCGTGGTGTTTTCTCTGTCGTTTTTGAGACATTACCTCATTGGTGAGCGCTTTGTGGTTTTCACCGATCATAAGAGTTGGAGGTATGTTTTCTCCCAGCATGACTTGAACTTATGACAGTGTTGGTTGATGGAGTTATTATAGGAATACGACTTCGAAATATCATATACACCTGGAAAAGAGAATGTTGTGGCTGATTCACTGAGCCAAAAGTCACATAGTGATGCTATTCCTGAATCCAGTGATTCCTGGAGAGTAATGGAAGAACTTTCATCATTTAATCTTGATGTGGGAGAAGTTGGGGGTAGAGGTTGCCTTTTATAGATGACGGTGTAGTCATCCCTGGGGCAGAAGGCGGAAGAGTCCCAGTTGGGGGATCTTGATGTGGAGGTCTGGAGAGACCGAGTTGTATGTGGTGAGGCCCATGATGGTTGGTCCGAGGATGAACAACACAGAGTGTTGTATCATGGAAGGGTTTTTGTTCCATTAGCGATGCGCGAGACGGTCCTCAGAGATTTCCATGGTTCTACTTTAGCGATGCATCCTGGTGTGACAAAGACGTACCGATCCTTGAGGAATCAGTTTTGGTAGCCTGGGATGAAGCATGCAGTTGCGGAGTTTGTGTTTAAATGTTTAGTCTGCAAGAAGGTAAAGGCCGAACACCATGTTAGTGGTGGTCTTCTCCAGCCATTAGAGACTCCTCAGTAGAATTGGGAGGAAATCTCAATGGACATTGTTACAGGTTTACCTCAAGCTACGGGAGGACATGATACTATTTGGGTGGTAGTGGATCACTTAACAAAATCATCCCACTTCATAGTGATCAAGGAGTCAATCTCAGTTGAGGTTTTATCGAGGCAGTATCTAGATGAGGTGGTGATATTTCATGGAGTCCCAAGGACGATCATTTCTGATCGAGATACTCATTTTACCTCCAGGGTGTGGAGAGGTATCCAACATGCATTTGGTTCTCAACTATGCCTTAGCACTGTTTTTCATCCTCAAACAGATGATCAGACAGAGCGAACTATCCAGACTCTTGAAGAAATTTTGCGCTCTTGTGTTCTAGATTATGAAGGTTCATGGACGAGGCACTTACCCTTGGTGGAGTTCTCTTATAATAATAGTTTTCACTCCACCATAGAAATGTAACCGTTGGAATCCTTATATGGTCGGCCTTGCCGTTCTCCATTGTGCTAGACTGGGGTCGGAGAGTCAGCAATTATCATACCAGAACTAGTACAAAATATGACAGATATGGTTCAGGTGATTCATGATAGGATGAAGACAGCGCAAGATCATCATAATTCATATGCCGATCAAAGAAGGGGGCCCCTAGAGTTTAATTTTGGGGATCATGTGTTCTGGAAGGTGACTCCCCATCGTGGGTAGCGAAGGTTTCGTTGTGGGAGTAAGCTTTCTCCCCATTTTGTTGGGACATTCAAGGTGTTAGCTCGCGTTGGAGCTGTGTCGTATCGAGTAGCGCTTCCACTCAGATGGTTCAGATACATGATGTTTTCAATGTATCACAGCTACGTCATTATCTTCATGACAACTCCCACATCATCAATTGGGGCGAGATTGATGTTGATGGTGATGCCACCTTTGAGGAGAAACCTTTGGAGATCCAAGACTGCAATGAGAAGGTGTTGCGCAGGCATTCCATCCGCTTAGTTCATGTCTTGTGGCGACTCGGTGGCATGGAGGAGAGTACCTGGGAACGTGAATCACAGATACGTGCTCAGTACCCAGAGTTGTTTTATGTTTAACTCTTTACATGTATCATTTTAGCTGATATGGTTGTTGAAATTTCATGTTTATAAGATGGAACCCTTTGTTGCTTTGGTGGCTTGATCTCTTTTGAGAGGTATCTCGATGGGTGGTTGTTCAGACCCTATTTCATTTTCTCTTTAGGTGGGTTTTGAAATCTCGAGGACAAGAATTTTTTGAGAGGTATCTGATGTAATGTCCCGGACCTCTCAAGTCCATTCCTTTGTGAAAATGTGGTGATGGAGGTGTTATGGAAGGTGTGGTGACTTAGGGGTGCATTGGGGTGGACCTCTAAGGAAAGCTAAAGGGTAATATATTTCGCACGGTTGGTGCATGGTTTTCCTAAACCATGCGGCCAAACCGTGCAAGGTTGGTCTTGGAGGTAGTGGATAACACACAGTTAGTGCACATGCTATCTATCCTTGTGAACTAACCGTGCGAGGAGTGTTTGGCGAGGCAGAAGATAATGCACGGTTAGTGCACAGTTTGTTAAACGGTGCAGACAAACCATGTGGGCACTTAAAGTTAGATCCTTAAATTGTGGATCTAACTCGTTTTTCCTTTAATCACCTCATTTAAGCCCCTAAGTGGCCATAACTCAGGATTACTCTCCCTTGAAGGTTGGAAAACTTCTCCCAAGAGTTTTGGAGGTGATCCGAAGGTTTTTATTGGTGAATCGAAGCCGATTCTTGAGGTATGAAGTCGTTCTTGCTTGATTTCATATATCTACATAGATCTACTCCTCTTCTCCCAATTTCATGTATCTATGACCGTTATGGGTAGATCTATGCATGTGGATGTAAAATATGATGATCTTTGGTCTTGGTTGTGTTATGATAGTAGACCTAAGGAGGATTAGTGGAGAATCGACTCGGTTTATTGGGAGTTCATCGACTGTTGTAGTTTTCCTAGAAAACCTTTGAGGTAGGGGATTCGTGGCTTCTCTAATTGTTTATGTGCAATCATAGAGTTAGCATGATTTAGCCCTTTGGATCACAATGGAATTGACTTAATTAAATACTTGAACTGGACTAAAATAATTGTTTTGATCGCATGTTGTTGCTTTGTACCGTGATAACTGTTTGCCTCTTAATTTGCTAAATAGTGTGATATCTATGCCTTGACTTATAGCATGGGGTTCTTAATGAAATTGATAAAGAATGTAATGTATGAATTAATAAATAATTCATTGGCTAAAGATAAAGAGTCATGTAATCAAATCAGGTTGTTGTTGTTGTGGTTGTTGATCCAAATTGATGTTAATAAAATTGATGTTGATGTTTTTGTTTAATTCAGTTTGTCGGTAAACCTGAAATTTGTTGGTTCTTGTTGTTTGATGGACGGATGCCTTATTAAAGGTCCAAGATCCCAAATTGATGTAATTTTTGTTTTCCGGATTCTTGTGCGGTGATGTGACACTGAGAGGGAGTTTTGATACGTGGGGGCATAGAGGCCTTGTGGTTGTGGCAACAGATGATGTCTAGAGTGGTGAGATGCATCGATTTATGAATGTGGGAGTTAGGGAGGACACTCGGGATGATGGAATGGGATGGATGTGATTGTTGGATGCTGGTTGACTCTTGGTTGTTTATCTGCTTTACTTTTCCCCACTACTCAAGGCAGCTGGTCTTGCTTACCCTTCTTCTGAAGGAGGATAAGACACATGGGGTATCCCACATGATTTCTGTGTTTAGCCTCTTAAGGGAGAATGGGTCTATGCTCTTGATAGAGGCGGAAAAGACTCGACGGGTAGTCCTTTTACTCACCGTGTTGACCCCCCTTGTGCTTAGTAGCATAGGTTTCATTTCTAGAATGCATTGGAATATGGGAATGTAATTCTATAAATGAATTTTTGAATAAATGATGTTAACCCATGGGGTTGGAGTTTGATGAATCTTAATGATGAGGTTGAGAACTTTTGAAGGGACAGTGGTTTTTGTATGTGTTGTTAATGGAACTTAATGTGGAAGTGTTCTTGGTTAATTAATGTTAGAATAATTAATTAACGTACAATGAAATTGATGAAAATGTGAATGAAGTAATCTAATAAAGACCTTTAAATGGTTGTATGCTTATAGGATACCTAGTCTTATAACTGGCAGCTTGGAGTCCGAGAGACGTCATATGCAGTCGTGTCTTGGAATAGGTTATGCCCATAGTGTGGTTTTGAGTTATAATATATTCTATACTTTTTGTGTTTCTATATGCTACTCCACCATTTCAGTAAGGGAAACAGACACCCCAAGGATTTTGAGCCCTGGGGGGGGGGGGCTGTTTTCCCCAACATTCCGGTGGGAGGATGAATGGATGACTACCCCATTTTGACCCTGCTCTCTTCTCTTGGTAGATACTAGTACCATGAGGCACAACTGTTAGTTTTCCCCATATATGTGTGTAGAGGGATGTAATGGCTTGTGGTTATTCAAACACATATATTCTTGATATAGTATCCTATGGACTACTATAGGTGTAACGTGTATAGGGTGTGATGGCTTGAGGCTCCTTACTCGGTGTATGGGCTGTAATGGCTTGAGGTATAATACCCGACGTATGATACACGTTATAAGAGCTATGGTGGCTCCCGGAAACTACCTGGTTACTTTTGGTTGTGAGGATGGTGTGGTTCTTAGCCCAGGTGTCTGCGAGCAAGCCTTTGTGGGGAACGTGGTGCATATTGTGGATCATAGCCCAGGTGTATATGGGAAAGCCTTTGGAGAGAGATGCATATGACGATTGTTGTTAGGGAAAAGTGGAAAACCAGTGCAGAAGTAGTAGCGGGGTACCCTTGATATCATTTATTATATGATATATTCTCGTATGCGTTACATGGTGAGAGTAGCCAGGGTGAGGTTGGGAACTTAGTATACCTGTTAAGGTGACGAGTTAGTTTCACTTGTTGTTCACTGTGCTTTAGCATGATTTCATTACTTCTACACAAGAGGTGTCAGGGGGGATCCTACTGAGTATACTGTTATACTCACCCTACTTATATATAAACTTTTTTTTCAGGTCACCTGGAGGAGGTTGGAGATCAAGATGGTCACTACTCGCTTGTGGTTGGAGGAGCTGTTCGGGCTTGTGGTTGCTGCCATTTTACATTCTTTTGGGTATTTGTAGCTTTCCCATTCAGTTGTAGTACATTTTCATGGAATTTAATATATGCACTTGGGTTTCTATTATATTTCAGTTCTGAGTTGTATTTGGTTGGTGTCTATCTTATCTATCTCTTCAGCATGTGTTCTCTTAGAGGGTAACACCTCCCATTTGTGTGTTTATTATACCCATGGTGCTAGTCGCCAACCCGGGGCCTACTAGAGGTGGGACTCGGGGGTGATTGTGTCCCTTTTTACACTAACGGCCTAGGAGGGGTACACTTTGTGGGGAGGGGGTCGTGACATTTATGATCATATTTTCATCCATTTTTAAGTAACATTTCATTGTTACTTGTTGTTTGGGGTATTAATTGCTTTATTTTAATACATATGTTTTGTCGGATAAGTTCATATTCCTATTTTTAGGATATAGTTATATAATTTACAGAATAGTATTTGTATAATATATAGCATATTTATTATTTCAATTCTTTTATCTAATCATGTTTTAATGAAGATCGTGTAGAAATAATCACATCGCACTATGGAGACGGTAAGCCGTACGTACGCACGAGCGACGATATCATTCCCATAATTGTTGAATGGTATTGGAGTGGAAGATAGAATATCTCATAATTATTACCATGTTATAATAATCATATATAGATATTCTTTACACCATTATACCCATCCATGTAAGGTGGTGGTGGAAAACATATTACACCACAGCTTGGAGATGGTATTCTATATCTACGCACACGCGGTGATTTCGTTTTCCATAGGATGGACAGAAGGTAAAATATAGTGTTTTAATATTTATAATAACATGTCATTATATGATTGATACTGATGTTTTTACTTTATAATGAAACAAATAAAGAAGAGGACGTAGAAGAATAAATAAATTTGAATGAATCGGTAAAGGATAATACCTCTTCTTCGACACGCCTCTTCTAAACCTTCTATTAGGGAACTAAATATGGTATAAGAAGAAGACCAGAACCTCTAGTATGTTTCTAGGGAAGTGGAGAATAGAAATGGATAGGTTTTTTTCGATATTGAGGGTTTAAAATGTTGTAAAGAGGATATGGAGGATGTGCCCTTTTATAAGGGAGGAGAGGGGCACCTTTGGAAAATAAAAAATATTAATATATATAAATTCAAGCCCCATGTAAAACCTCCAAAAATGACTCAATTAAATTTTTAGATGATATATGGTTTTAATATAATCAACCAATAAAATTTATACATGTTTGGAATTTATTTTAAACGTTATCAACTTGATTTATCCTTATTTAATCAATTTAATTTTATTTGTGGTAATAATATTCTAAATTTTAAATTGTTATAAATAATTACTTATTTGTTGTGAATTTTCCATAATTGTATAATTTATTACATTTTAGACCATATAAATTTAAAATTATAATTTTTAAATATTTTTGTGATTTTTACCAATTTTATAACATGTTATTTTTACAAAATAAAATATTGTCAATTTTGACACTATTAATTTATTTTCATTTAAATAAATTCCACACATAGAATATATTCAAACCAATATATTTAATAGATTAATATTATGTCATATTCATCTATAAATTTTGTGAAGAACAGTAATAAGTTCATATAATATTTATTTTAATACTTTTAAAACCATTTATTTGATATTTCAATCAATAAAATAATATCTACATCACTATTGTTTCATCATTAATGATAATTATTTAATCAATAAAAATTATAAATAAATTCTCATGATGTAGATAATTTTATTATATTTATGTATAATATCTATAGTATAAGTTATATGAAATTTATCACTAAATTAAAATGATTACACTTATAAGATTTAAGAGGGTGACATGTTGTCACTTTCTTCGGTTTTAATAATATTTGTATCATTTTCATGGTCAAAATTCCATTAAACAAATCTATTTCGATCCTTAAGTGATATTTGTCGACTTTTATTCATCCAATAGAATTTTGGAAGGTGGTAGGCTAATTTAATAATCTTATTTTTACCCATAATTACCCGATTTACCAGTAACTGTAGTGAATAAAAAATACCGTAGTTACTATTCATAATGTCAAAAAAATAAAAGTAACCTATTAAAAAAATTTGGACCCACTAAATAAAAATATGGAATCCATTTTTCTAAATTCAAATCACAGAATTTGTAGAAATTAATTTAATATTAATCCCATTGTTAAGAAAACAAGTTTTAAAAGTTAAAACATTATCAAAGATTGAAATGTTTTTACCTTTGAATTCAATGTAAAATTAATGGAAACGAAATACATTATATTAAAAGGTAAAAATATATTCTATTTATACTTTAAAAACATTAAATGTTACCATTTAACAATATAAATTATCATGATGAAAAAATTTGTTTTTAAGAAAAATTTAGCGTATTTTTACTATTCCTCAAAATTTGAATGTTATCAAAAAAGTATCAAAAATTTATCCATTGTGAATTTTTATATCCTAATTCATTATAAGAAGTTTATTTTGTAAAATTGAACTTATAAAATTGTCAAAAAATAGATTTAAATTGGGTGTTCCATCAAAAGGTGGTAAAAATGCATTATTTTAAAAATAATTATTTTATCCGAAAAATTGATTTTTTTTCATACCTCATTATTGAAAATGTGTAAGATGAATTATAATGTTATAAAAATAAGAATTCAGTTAATACTATTCATAACAGCTATTTCATAATATTATAATAATATATAATTTTTTAGTGAAACTCGGTATTATGTACAAGGCAAGCTATCGAGGAAGGTTTCTCTTGCATGTAATGCAAGACAAACCAATGTTTTGTTTAGTGAAATATTCCTTTTGTGTTGGGTATAAAATAAGACATAAAAAATATATTTCTCATAAAATCTCAGGGTGTTACATTCTACCCTCCTTATAATGAATTTCGCCCTTGAAAATCGTAACTTTGTAACAAACATATGAGGATAACTCTCTATCATCATATCCTGAAGTTCCCATGTAGCTTCTTCTAATCGGTGGTTCCTCCATAAAACGTTAACCAAGAGAGTTGTCTTATTTCATAGAACTTTTTTTCTATGATCCAGAATCTCTATTCGTTGTTCTTCATAAGATATATCTTTCTCCAACAATACAACTTCTGAGCTTAGAACATGTGAATGATCGGGTATATACTTTATCATGAGTGATTAATGGAACACAATATGAACATGAAAGAGATTTGGTGGATGTTCCAATCGGTAAGCAACCTTCCCAACATGATTCAGTATTTTGAAAGGACCGCTATACCTGGGGTTATGCATTCCCTTCTTTCAAAATCTCATCACTCTCTTCCAAGGAGATATTCGTACGAACACTTTATCACCCACTTCAAACTCTAGGTATTTTCTTCGGTTTTCGGCATAACTTTTTTGTAGAATCTAAGGTGATCTAATATGTTGCTGAATAACTATGACCTTTTCTTCCATCTCATCACCAAGATCAGGTCCTAATAGGTTTGTTTCCCCAACTTCATCCTAGAAAGATGAAGTTCTACATTTTATTCTATAGATAGATTCATAAGGAGCCATCTGAATACTGGAGTGAAAGCTATTATTATACGAAAATGGCACCAAAGTTAGGTTTTGATCCCAACCACCTTTGAAATCCATATATCAAGCTCCCAACATGTCTTCTAATGATTGAATTGTCCTCTAATACTGATTGACTGCCTGAGGATGATAGGTAGTGCTGAAACATATCTCTGTATCTAGAGAATGCCGAAGACTTCGCCAAAATTTCGAGGTAAACCTCAGATCCTAATCAGATATAATAGAAAGGGGTACTCCATGAAATCTTACCACAACCTTTACATATATCCTGGCATGGTGATCAAGAGAGAAATATTCTCTAATAGCAATGAAGTGTGTCAACTTCGTAAGATGGTCAACTATAAACCAGATAGCATTACTGCCTTTGGATGTTTTGGGATGTCCAATGACAAAGTCCACAGTGATGTTTTCCCATTTCCATTCTGGTATAGGTAATGGCTTTGACATCCCCTTAGACTTCTATCTCTTAGTTGTAACTTGCTAACAAACCAAGCATCGAGAGACATATTCAACAATTTCTCTTTTCATTCCATCCCACCAAAATTACTCTTTTAGGTCTATGAACATCATTGTACTTCCAGGATGAATAGAGAATGAAGAACTATGAGACTCATCCAGCAACTCCTTCTATAATTCTTGTATGTGAGGAATATAGACACGGTTCTTGAACCTTATTATCCCCTCACATTCAAGGTCGAATTCAGGAATATTTCTCAACTTCTTTTGTCGACCAACATCCTTCTTATGCGAATCTTTAATCTTCACTTGTAAAGATGGTTGAACATTAATTTGAGAAAGATAGGATATCTCCCCTTTCATTAAAAGTACAAGATCTATCCTTTGTAAATCCATAAATATTGGATCTTTTGTGATCCTCATTAGGGATAAGCTAGCATGGTCTCGTCCAATTAATGTGTTTTCCACCTAGTATTCATTCTCAGGGTTGTAATGTATGGAGAAGTCATAATCCTTAATCAGCTCCAACCATCTTCTTTGGCACATATTCATCTCCTTTTGTGAGAAAATATACATTAAAAATTTATGATTAGTATAAATATCCCACCTTTCACCATAAAGATAATGCCTCCAAATCATTAATGCAAAGATTACCGTGGCTAACTCCAAATCAGGAGTTGGGTAATTTTTCTTATGGATTTTAAACTATAGTGAGGCATAATCTATCACCATATCATTTTTCATGAGAACAAACCCCATCCCTTTCTTGGATGCATCAGTGTAGATCACAAACCTTTATCCACTACAAGGCATTGTGAGCAAAGGTGTACTGGCTAACCTTCTTTTTAGCTCTTTGAAATTCTCTTCACATTCCTCCGTCCAAACAATCTTAACTCCTTTCCGAGTCAATTTGGATAGTGGGTTAGATAATCTTGATAAATCATTCATGAAACATCGATAATACCCATATAAACCAAGAAAACTCTAGATTTCAGTTAATGTTATTCGTCTCAACCGACTTTTAATAACGTCCATTTTTTCTGGATCCACAGATATTTCATCTTTTGAGAATATGTGACCCAAAAATGAATATTTTTGAAGCCAAAATTCACTAATGGTAAATTTGGAATAAAGATTATCCTTTCTCAGGATCTTCAATACAAATCTCAAGTGATCTTCATGTTCTTCCTTACTCTTTGAATATACAAGAATATCATCTATAAAGGCTACCACTAACAGATCAAGATAGTCTCTAAATACTCTATTCATTAGATGCATGAAAATAGAAGGGGAATTAGTAAGACCAAAAGGAATCACAATAAATTCATAGTCTCCATACCTAGTATGGAAATTTTTCTTTGGTATTTCCTCTTTTTTGAAACTTATTTGATGATACTCTGAAAGAAGATCAATCTTGGAAAAGTATTGAGCTCCACATAGTCGGTCAAATAAGTTATCAATGCGTGGGAGAAGATATTTGTTCTTGATAGTGATCTTGTAAAGTTCTCTATAATCAATGAAAAGTATCATTGATCCATTTTCTTCTTAACAAACAGAATAGGTGCTCCCCGAGGTGATGCACTAGGGTGTATGAATCCCATATCAAGATTCTCTTGGAGTTTCTCCTTCAATTCCAGCAACTCAATTGGGGCCATTCTATAAGGTGTATTTTAAATGGTCATAGCACCCGGTATGAGTTCTATTGAAAATGAAACATCATGATTTGGTGGAAGACCTGGCCATTCCTATGGAAAGACATCATAAAACTCCCATACAATGTGAATATTATTAATCATGTGTTTCTCTCCAACCATTTGAGATAAATAACCTTTATTTATTGGAATCATGACCCATAAGATGGATTTAATTTCCATCGGAAGGTTATATTCATACTTGCATCGATAAATGATCATAGATTGATTAGGAATATGAAATGAGACTTCCCATATTTGGAAATTGATATGAACTCAATATAAATAAAGCCAATCCATGCCAAGAATCACATCAAATTCCACTATAGGGAGGATCACAATATTTGAAGGAATCACTTTCTCACAAACTTCAATCAGAGAAAAATTTCAAAATTTTGATGTGATTCCATTAGGAGTTGTCACAACTAACTCAATAACTACTTGTTGAGGTAGTACAATGATACCCTTAGAAAATTTTTAAAAAATAAAATAGTGGGTGAATCTTGAATAAAATAAAACATTATATACTTTAGAGTGGATGGTAAGTGTAGCTATCACCACTTCGTTATCGTAATCCACATTACTGATAGAAATTTCATGTGACTTTACTTTGTCTTTGGTCTTAAGAGATTGTCGACATCGATCATCATCAACAACCCTCAGATTTGGGAATTTATTAGCATAATACCCCATTTCCTTGCACTTGTAACATTGAAGTGTAGTAGGTGCATTCTGTGTATCCCATTCTTTGTTCGCATCATTAGACATCTTCTTCCTATTACTTCAACAATCAATTTACCAGTGACCTTCTATTACACATTTAAAACATTTACTTGTCCCTTTATGAAATTGCCTCCTTGTTTCTTTCCACACTTTTAGAATAAGGGAAAACTCATCTTCTTTTCAGTGTGGTCTTTATATTTTCTTTTGAATTCAATTTTCCTCTTCTTATCAAACCCGTATGACTGAGGGGTTACTCCAATCTAAATCTCAACCATGAGAGAACATCGAACAATTTCCTTTTATCTATTGAAGTCCATTATAGCTAATACCCTTAGAAGACTTGGTTTTAAGCCACTAAATAATTGATCGATCTGACTCTCTGGTTGGATAATAATTAAAGAAGTGTACCTTGAAAGTATTGTAAAATTTGTGTCGTAGGTACCACCATATTCATTATCCTTTTAATTTAGTTCAAGAAACTCCTTCTTCATCTATGTTTGAGGAATACGATGGATTTACGTATTGAAAAATAAGTTCTTGAACTCGTCCCATTCCATGGACTCAATTTCGTCTCTCTGCCTATTATTCTTAATAAAATTCCACCATCAGTCAGATTCACCTTCTAAATGATATACTGCGAAGATGAATTTATCATGTTCAGAACATTGTAGAACTGAAAATATCTTTTCAGTGGTACTGATCCATTGTTCATCACCTAATAGATCAGAAGACCCACTGAATCAAGGTGGATGATGCCTCATGAAGGATTCAACATAATTTTTATCCTTACTTTTCTCATTTCAAAGTCCTTCATGATTCATATCTTGAGAATGTTGTGTGATCCTCGCTAAAAGATTTTTCATTCCATCTCCCAGAACATTTTTTTGCTCAGGGGGACAATCATTGAATTTCCCGTCAAATTGAGAATTAACATGGTTCTTTCAGGTTGTTACTATTGAATATAACCAAGAAGCATAGTGTGAGAAACACTAGTTACAATAGGAAAACCGCATTATCTGTAATAAAATTTCACACATTAATTCTTATAATAGGTTATTCATGGAAATTTCTAAAACACTATGATTGTGTTCTATACTTAGACATATTCTTAGGGTTCTTACTAAGGCATTCACATCCTAGTTTTCAAAGGATAACTATACCTTTCCTATGATATGAACTATAATGACCCATACTTTACATACATTGTTATTAAATCATAATTGAAGCATACTTATTACAACATATAATAAAACAAAGACCTGACCATATCAGTATAGTGTCTTTTGAATGTGGGAAACATAAACAACTGGTTCATAAATCATCAACATTGTCTCTCGTTTATTTCATCATATATAGATTCCATTTTGGAATATCCTATTTAATACCCTTATTTTTGACCCGAGGAAAATAAATCATACAAAAGAGTGAGCTCAAATGCTTATTAAGGGTAAACAAAGGAAATATCAATCATATCATATTCATAAGAACATAACATTTTGAAAATCTTAACCTACAAAAGATTTCATAATATCATGACATGGGATAAATAATAGTACTGAAATATAATCCCAATAATCATAACATAAAACATGAAAATTTGTGGCATACACACATAATCAACAAAAATTGTTTCATATTAGTCAAGACCCATTTCTATGACCATCATAGAGGACAAAGTCTATTACTGAACCGAGTTCACTCCTCATTCCAGTCCAGTATCACTGAACATAATTAACTTTACATTTCATCCATGTCTATCTCATTAGATATAAATATTTACCCAATTAATTGGAGGGAGATATAGGTCCCACCCATCTCATAATGAAAACATTATTATGTGTTCCAAAAATAATAAATCATACATCATAGCATTACCCAGGTAATAAAATGGGATTCTTAAATATCATGCCATCATAACATAATCTATATAAGCCAAAAGGTCTTTATAAAAATAATCTCATCATAACACAATCAAATAAATGTTATAATAGGGAAAGAAACAGAACCATATATTGTCTTATATGGAAAATAATTTTGATAAAACACTTGAAATCCATTCCTGAGGAAAATATCATTTCTTCTTCAATTTATTTTCCTTTCTGAACATGTCATACGAAAATAAGTTAATAGAAAATAAAACTGAAAATATGTAAAGGAAGATTAATGGAAATAATGTTCTATGAAATCTTAAAAATCCATTCATGTCTTATAAGTAAAAAAACATTCTTCTCATACATTGGCCAGAAATGTCAAAAACTATCTCGTACTAAAAATGAAAATTTTTTCCTTTCATATATTTTACTAATTGTTTTTCCAATAGGTAATATTGGATTTATAAAATTGTAGGAGTATAGAAATAATATTACATATTGTGGAAACATGGATTTTGATGATAAATATTCCTCAGTAAATACCGATGTATAAACAATCTCGGATAAAAATTGAGGTTTTGAGATTTTCCCTTACCTTAGTTATGATATGCATCGTATGTATTAGAAAATAATGTATAATGATTTAAATAATGTTACTGATATATTAAATAATCATAATTATTTTTATGATAACATTTATCATCATATTTTCATCCGTTTGTTAGTAACATTTCATTGTTACTCGTTGTTTGGGTATTAATTGCTTTATTTTCATACGTATGTTTTGTCGTATATGTTCATATTCATATTTTTAAGTTATATTTATATCTTTTACAGAATGGTATTATTATAATATATATCATATTTATTAATTCAATTATTTTATATAATCTTGTTTTAATGAAGATCATGTAGAACGAATCACATCGCACCGTGGAGACGGTAAGCCGTACGTACGCACGAGCGATGATATCGTTCCCATAATTATTGAAGTCTGTTGGAGTGGATGATATAATATACCAGAATTATTATCTTGTTATAATAATCATATATATTTATTCTTTAAACCATTATACCCATCCATGTAAGGTGGTTGTGGAAAACAGATTACACCACGGCGTGGAGATGGTATTTCGTACGTACGCACGTGTAGTGATTTTGTTTTTCGTAGGATGGATTGAAGGTGAAATAGGGTTGTTTAATATTTATAATAACATATATGTATATGAGTGATACTGATGTTATTAATTTATAATGAAAAAAAATAAGATGATGTAGAAGGAGGAATAAATTTGAAAGAATAGGTAAAGGATATTGCCTATTCTTCGACGCGCCTCTTCTAAACCTCCTCTTAGGGAATTGAAGTTGGAATTTTACAAAGAGCAGGAACTCTAGAATGTTTCTATGGAAGTGTAGAGGATAAATGGAGAGGTTTTGGAAGATCTTTAAGGGTCAAAATGTTTTCATGAGGAGAGGGATGAGGTGCCCTTTTATAAGGGAGGATAGGGGAACCTTTGCAAACTAAAAATATTATTAATTTATAATAAATTCAAACCCCACATAAAAACCTCCAAAAATAAATCTATACGATTATGAGATGAGATAGGGTTGTAATCTCATCAACCAATAAAATTATCCATGTTGGGAATTTAATTTAAACCTTAACAACTTGATTTATCCTTATTTAATCTATTTAATTTTATTTTTGGTGATAATTTTCTAAAATTTTAATTGTAATAAATATTTAATTATGTGTTGTGAATTGTCCATAATTGGATAAATTTTGACATTTTCGACATATAAATTTTAATTTATAATTTTTAAATATTTATGTGATTTTCAAACAATTTTATAATATGCTATTTTTACAAAATAACAATTGTGTCAATTTTGACACTATTCATTTATTTTCATTTAAATAAAATCCATACAGAGAATATATTCAAATAAAAATATTTAATAGATTTCTAATATATTATATTCATCTAGAAAATTTGTGTAGAAGATTAATTAGTTCATATAATATTTATTTTAGGATTTTTAAAACCATTTATTTGATATTTCAATATATAAAATAATTTCAACATCACAATTGTGTCATCATTAATCATAATTATTTAATACATAAAATTATAAATAAGTTTCCATGATGTAGATAATTTAATTATATTTCTTTATACTATTTATATTCGATGTTTTACAATGTTTATCATTAAATTAAAATTATTACACTTATAAGATATAAGAGAGTGACATGTTGTCACTTTCTTTGGTTTTAATAATAGTTATATCATTTTCATGGTCAATAGTCCACGAAAAGAATATATTTAGACCCTTAAGTGATATGGGTATACCTTTATTCATCCAATTGAATTTTTTTATGTGGTAGGGTAATTTTATAATATTATTTTTACCATTAATTACCCGATTTACCTTTAACTGTTGTAAATAAAAATTATTGCAGTTACAATTCATAATGTCAAAAAAATAAAAGTAACCTATTAACATAAATTGGACCAACTGAATCCATATATGGAATCATTTTTTAAAAATTCAATACACAGAAGTTGCGGTAATTAATTTAAAATTAATCTCGTTGTTAAGAAAACCAATTTTAAAAGTTAAAACATTGACAGAGATAGAAAAGATTTAACAATGAAATCAATGTAAAAATAATGGTAATGAAATAAATTATATTAAATGGTAAAAATATATTCTATTTATTCTTTAAAACATTAAATTTTATCATTTAACCATTTAAATTATCATTATGAAAAAATTTGTTTTTCGGAAAAATTTACCGTATTTTTACTATTCATCAAAATATGAAAGTTATCAAAAAAGTATCAAAAATTTATCAAATGTAAAATATTTTATACTGATTCTAAAGGAGACGTTTAATTTTTAAAATTGAACTTATAAACTTGTAAAAAATTAAATTTAAAATGGGTGCGCCATTAAAAGGTGGTAAAACTGATTTTTTTTAAAATATATCTTTTATTCGAAAAATTTATTTTGTTTTCATACCCCATTCTAAAAAATGTGTATGGAAAATTATAGTGTTATAAAATTAAAAATTCAGATAATACTATTAATAATGGCTAGTTCATAATATTATAATAATATATCTTTTTTTAGTGAAACTCGGTATTGCGTACAACGCAAGCTATCGAGGAAGGTTTCTCTTGCATGTAACGCAAGCCAAGCAAATGTTGTGGGTAGTGAACGATTTCTTTGGTGTTGCATATAACATAAGACAGAAAAAATTTATATGTTTCTCATAAAATCTTAGGGTGTTACAGGACTACTATCTCATGTTGGACACAAGTGATTATGATGTGGGAGCCGTCCCTGAGTAACATATTGCACATATCTTTTAGAATGTCTATAATGAATGTCCTATAAAAAATGATTCAAAAATTAGTTATAAATCAAATTTAAATGAGATACTAGTCTTTTTTTTCATTTCATAGAAATCGTTCATTCTTTTTGTTTTAAAAAGTTATTTTCTAAACACACTATGTAGCACTCAACTTCCTTTTAAACAAGATGGATCCTAATACTCAATTTATATATTGGGTAATTATTATCCATGAATTTGATTTTGAGAATCATAAATAGAAGGGGAGAGAGAACCTGATTTCTGATCATCTTTCCCACATGGATATACCGCACCACATGAAAGAAGAAGATAATGATGCCAAAGATGTCTTACATGATGAGAATGTTTTTCCAGTGATGGATACAACTAGACAATGGTTTCTGGATACTTATAATTAGTTATCCTCTTGAGGTATACACCATTAACTATCTGACCAAAAAAGAATAAATAAAATTTAGACATGAAGAATTATTTCTTGGAGGATCCAATGATGTTTAAATCATAAATAAACCATATAATTAGTCACTATGTAACTAAAGATAATGTACAAGGGATTATAGATTTTTTTTTTCAATTTCCCCTACTTGAGGACACTATGGGATGAAAGACATGATTTCAAAAATTATAAAATTTAAATTTCTATATATGACCATACATAAGTATGCAAAAAAACATTATAGTACAACGTGAATGGTATTAACTTGTTTGAAATTTTTGACATAGAACAGAAATGAGACAAAACCTCATACTACTGGTGGAAGTCTTCATCGTGGTGGGGGAATCAATTTAATGTGGCAGTATCCACCATCCTACATTAACACATAAATTCTAGTATCTGTATTCTATGTTTATAATGGGGTTCAAACCACTACCATAGCACAAAACATAGAAAATGTCATTATTTAGATTCATAAAAAGATTGTTTTTATAAATTTCAATGTACCTTATGTCCTCATTTGTGGTTGGATTATCCAATTTGATAATGAATTGTGGAGAAATTCAATGACGATATTTGGGGTAATATATGACATGATTACACCATAACAACCCTAATAAAGTTGATACCTGGTTGGGTATAACTGTGAGTTCAATAAAAACTTGGAAAATACACTCAGATTAATAGGAAAGGGCAGCTCGAAAAATAATGATGATGCCTTACTATCATACCTTATAGATTTAAAAACACTATTAGGAATGACTCTGTTCCAACTAGTCTATGGGTAAATTTTACATTTACTGGTTGATCAAGAACACATATATGATTGGGCTATCAAGGTATTTATTTTTGATCACAATGATATGTGGTAGAAATTGAAATGTTAATGATTCATGCTCCATATGTTTTGGTAGAGTTATATGGTAACATTAATCATTATAAAATGGATTATGAAGGAAATTCACAACCACCTGATTTCGTGAAAAAAATTTGGACCTAGTAATCGGTCATTATCTTTCAAGTTATGATTTGGATTTTTTAGAAGTAAGAAGATGTATTAATGGTCTTAGAATTTTAAATTCATCAATTATTCATCCATATTGAAGTAGAAGATGTTTATTAATATGGATAACAATTCATGGTCTATGAGAAATATATGAAACCATATATTATAAAACTGTACATAGGGGGAAGTGTCTCCGCCATCAATTTTGGGTCACATATAAGATATGGTATGTCATGTTCAAGACAATAAACATATAAATAAATTATATTTAACGTATATTTTTCCTAAATTCAAAAAGATAGTCACATGATGTTGTGTTTCCTGAGAGATAATACATACTATTTTTTTCATTTTTTTTGTTATAGTATCACCCAGAAGTCATGTATTTATTATTGAATATCTATTATATATATCATCATAAATCATATATACTTGTAAAATTACTTCTTTAAAATATCTAGTGAACCAATGTTTTAATATTATAGGACACAATTAATCTAAAAAATATGGAAGTTAAATATTTTGAAATGTGCCACCATACACAAAAATTGAACATGATTACTAAAAAAATATTCATAAACCACATGGTATGGAAAATATTTCAAATATAAATTTCACAATTAATCCACGGTTAACAATAAAATGTATTTCAACATTATAATAAGGGACGTCATTCTAATGGTAGCAGCATGGTTACCACATGGTAAATCATACCGTGCATAGTAATCTTTTAGATTTTCAAAAATCATGAAATTTTAATGGAAAAAAGGTCTCCCCCATTTTTATCCCCAATTATTACCACACCCACCTTTTAGACTATGCGAATCCTTTCACTTTCCCCAACTTCATATTATTTCTCATTTTCCTTCTCTAGATCGAAGCTCCAAGGAATGTTTCTTCCACATTATTTCATTTTATTTCTTTTCTTTTCTTCACATTCTTGATCTCCTCTTCTCTTCGTTGTTCATATCTTCCTTTATAGCTTCTTTTTTACATTACATAGGAAAGTACTTCCCCATATTTCCCCTTACACCATTTCCAATTTATCATTTTAATCCAAAATTTTCTGTTATTTATTATAGAAATAAATTCATTAAAAAACATCATAACACACACTTTCCACAATCAGTAATTTCTAAAACACTACTTTTTCAACCATTTCCATGATTTTCAAGCCTCCATAGGATATAATTTGGATTTGGATAATGTAAATTAAATCATACCCCTTTCTCTTTATTATATGTGTTCCCTATATGATGTTTTGGTACATCATACAAACAACCCCCAAAACCTCTCTCTAGACACTTCAATGTGTTCATGATGGTATTATTCTAATAACCACCCTGGCCCTCACATAAAATTCCAAATGAGGGAAGAGGATAACTGATATTTATTGATAGTTAATTGAGAGGTTATCCTCCAATTTATTTTGTTCCCCACCTCCTTGTGGAATAAGATATAGCAGAGGAGATCTAAGGGATTATTTCTAATGGACACTACATTGAGGCACTCATCGTATATAATCCATCATATAATGATCTCATTAATGTATTTTATTCCACCATTATCTATTGGGATAAGTGTAAAAACAATGATGTTGGGGACATACTTAAGACCATAGGCAATGTCAAATTTAACATTCTAAAAATATTATACAATTTAGAGATAGATGGATTTAAAAAATTATTTAGTATCTTTGATGGATATTTTATAGATAGAATATAATTTTCTGATCATTCCCACAAAAGGATTCCTTACACTATAAGGTAATTTGAGGACCCTATTTAATTTTCCCAGCCTATTTATGTTTTATAAACTATTATGGACTCCAAGAAGATCAACCCCCTCAATCATGTACTTAGTAAATCATTACATCTAACTTCGTCACCTGATCTGATAGGGAAACAAGTGTACAACATCAAGACTTATTTCATATGAATTCCATGATTTCTAGGAATACCATGTATAAAGTATATGTATTCAACTTTTACCTCATTGATATTTTAACCATGCTAAAGGGAGGAATATCTTCCAGACCCTACAGTATGAATTTTTCTAAATTTCTTCACTAACAGTTCGATAATGAGGCATTTACGATGCTTGACCCACCTCTCCCAATTGATATATTCATGGTGAGATGTATGAGCATTATGGAATTTGATATATATTTTTACCAGTTTTGAGAAACCCAAGAGTATTTACAGGATGATCTTTAACAGACCCCTAATCAACTAATTATTTCTCACAATTCCTCGCCACCTATAGAGATTTACCACGCCTCCGTCCTGACCAAATCCATTATTCCACCACATTGTTCCATTTTCAACTACCATATTTTCCAGGAAGGAACACCATATGGAGATCTAAGATTAAAATGGAAACTAGATCATGACATCAATTCTATGATTGACTATCTGGTTGAGTATTCATATCATTAGAATAAAGACATCAGCTTATGTGGTATCCCTCATCCACAACTATACAAAAAAAATTGGACTACCCCTTTGTTCTATATTTATGATTTTGAAACCTCTCGCAAAATCATATAACAGTACTCATGCCCTATAATTATATAGTTGGAAGTATATTATTCATTATTTTTTGGGGTTTGGAATTAAAATCAATTTTCATGCACATTGAGACAATAATGGGAGATCAAACATGGTATGAGACTACCCATAAAAAATTCATAGACCCTTTGGGAATCATTCCTCTCTTGAGATTTTATTGACATTATTTTTCACCCAAAAAAATGAATTTCCTGTTTTCCCTATCTTTATACATTCTCATTTTAGACAATGTTTAAACGTAACTATTTTACTTGATTGATGTTTGTGTTCCGTTCCATGTTTTAATTATGTGACATTTTATTTATTCAAATTTTATAAAACAATTTGCTTAAAATTTCTTGATTTCATTGACTCTGATATTAGGTGGACTATTATTTTTCTTACCAAACACTCTTCACCTTAGAAATATCTCCAACACTAACTTATATAAACTTATTCATCCTTACTCAAGGGGATTTTTCTATCATTAACCATTTCTTGTCCCATTCTTATTTTCTTTCTTCCTCACATTGTGCATACATTCATTCTGACCAGACTCCACCATGTCTTGATCATGGGGGACAATTCCTGATCTTATGTGTTGGGGAGGGAGCCAATATTTCTGAACCCTGCATTTTTCTTGCATCAGTAATTACAAGGATGAATTTTTTTTCTTATAAACCATTTATGGTGTGGTATAGATGTAACACATCCAAATTAAATTAATGAAAATATATTTTTTAAAGATAATATCTGAAAATTATCATCAATATGGATGTATGATATTGTTTTTTATGAAATTAAACATTGGAAATATGAATGAAAATTATTTATATATTTATTCGTAGAATAATAATTTGAAAAAAATTGAGATGGATTAGTATGAATTTTGGAACCAATTTAAATGGATGTAAATTTATTCATCTGGGGGATCTAACCATAAGAAATGATGATACAATAAAAGTGGTTAATATATGTTAATTATATCATTATATCATTAAATGATTTCATAATTCATCTCGGTGAGTCGTGGACAAATATGAGACTCATAATATAAGTACTAGTCTCATGATTCAATGAATATAATTCCAGATATGTAATATCGTGGCCAATTTGTTGACGACCATTCATCATACATCAAAGTTGAAAGTTATATAGATTTTATGACCAATAAATTTGATAAAATAAAATCTAGTGTCGAAAAGATATTGGAATAACTTACCCAATTTTGTGATGAGATGAATGTGAAGGATGAGGTTTTTTAAATAAAGATGGAAAATTTTTGTTATGCCCTACCCCTACCACATTGGCTTGAGGAGGCGGTGAGGGATACATGACCTTAAGCGATGTTCCCAAGATTCCAAAGGCTGGAAATAAATGTTGTGGGCTTCAAGATCATGTTGGGGAACAATTTTCCCTTAAAAAACCAGACAATCCCTCCACTAACAGCCACTATATGATGCATGTCAATTAAATTAACAAACCATGCATTCCCAAAAGACAACCAAGTTGTACCAAAATACAACCCAAAACCAATACAACCAGACATGTCTACACCACATCAGATTACAAGTGGAAACAAAAAACCAACACTACGAGCCATGACACCCCACAGCTCCACACCATGCTCCAATCTCCAAGCTCCAAGCTCCACCAATACATCATAATGTAACACTAAATGAGGGTGAAACCTGACCTTTTCCAACCAACGGTACACAACATCTGCAAAGACACTAACGTGCCAAAGAAGGGGGTGAGTACTAAAACTCAGTAGGATTTAACCAAATGACTTTCCTACACATGAAACTATGATAAAACCGTTAGCACATTTATATAAATAGTTTATATAAAATAATTCCAGGTGCAACCATCTCTATAATCCAAACATGCCCTTACCAAGCCATCACACCCAAACTAAGAAACCAAGGGAAATCCAAAAAAACATGCCATAATCCATCTCATCATTCACACATTATCACAAAAAAATTTTCAACTTTCAAATCAATGCACAACAAAACAACCAAATGGTGGAGCTTCCATCAAACCCATTCACTCTTTCACACAAAAACTACCAAAACGGTGGGACTTCTTCCCAACTCGTTCACCAATTCACAACTAGTGCCTCTTCTCGTCCACTTACCCTTTAATGGTGTCCCTTCCATCCACTATACATCCCATTTTTATAGTGGTACTTCTCACCACTTCCACACAACATTAAAAACAAGCCAATGCCAAGCATATAACCCACCAAGGTCACAACCACATGCAATCAACCAATTCCATTGTATATCAATCCACATCAATAAATCACCCATTTATTGAAAACCATTATCAATTCCAAATAAAATTTCAATAAAACAACCCTTTTATTGAAAACCATTTCCATAAAACATTTTCAAAAATCAACCATATCATCCCATTTTAAAATTCACAATAATAGCATTTCACCATAAAAACCCATTTTCCCCAAAAATCCCCAAAACATCACCCGTGGGATTTCTAACCAATTTTGCACATAAAAACATAATTAATTTCAATCACAATAAATTAATTGTAACAAAAACCATTATCTCTAACCAAGTGGAGTTGAGAAAGAAGCCACCAAACATTAGGGTTCCTCAAAAATCGACCCACAAGCAACTGCACCTCAAATTCGGCAAACGCACCACTGAAACCTCTCTAGATCCATTTCCCTAACATTCATAAGCCATAAAAACATCATACAAGGAAATGAAAACCCTAGATCTACACACAACAATTGTAGATCTAGAACACCAAGAAAGATGGAAGTTAAGATCTAGAGGAAAACACCAAGAAACCAAGAGGAGAGACTTACCCAGTAGAAACCACCATCAATACACCAAGAAACTGCTTAAAAATGCGTCCAAAATGATTTGGAAAGCTCTTCCACCCCCTAAGAACCAAAGAAACCGAGTGAGCCACGAGTGGGAGGATGTTTGGAGTGAAAATGGTTAAGCTCGGGGGCGCCCGAAACTTATAACCCTATTTTTATGTGGCTGCACGGTTAGTCCGCACGGTTTGGAAAACAGTGCACTTACCGTGTGCATGCTACTGCCATGAGAGTAAGGGCCTACATGGATTCCTCACAAAGTTTGGAAAACCGTGCGTAATCCGTGCGAAGGATAATGTCTCCACCTGCATATTTCCCTATAGAATCCGCACGGTTTCCACTAACCGTGCTCAAACCTTGAACCCATAAAAAATCCTCCAAACTCATCCAAAACCATTCAAAACTCTCCCATCCTCTTCCCAACTCACCCCATGCACTTTAAGAGCATAAAAAGAATAAATAAAGGCCAAATAACTCAAACTGGGGGTGTTACATTCTCCCCCCATTGGAATATCCGTCCCTAGAAAGTTGTGAACCCCCCTTTTACGAAAGTTCTCGAGCCACTGCTCAATCATCTCTTTCTCCCGTTCCCACGTTTCCTCTTGAATCTGACCATGTTTCCACAAAACACAAACTAAATGATTCATTTACCACACACAACATTCTATTTCTTATCCACAACCCGCACTGGCACATGCACCAATGAAGCATCCGGTTCTAGCTCAACATGATCTCATCAAATAACATGGTCATGATCCGGCTGATACTTTTTCAACTGCGATACATGAAACACATTTTTCACCCCACTAAACCAAGGTGGAAAATCCAAACGATAAGACACCACACCAACCCGCTCAAGAATCTCAAAATGTTCAATATACCTCGGAGATAACTTTCCCTTCTTCCCAAACAGACGATGTCCTAGCCTAGGAGAGATCTTCAAGAAAACATTATCACTCACCTCAAACAATAATGACCGTTGATGATGATCCAAATTTGATTTATGAAGACTCTGAGCCATCTCCATTCTCTTCCTGATCAACTTGATCTTATTCATAGTCTCCTGGACAAGGATCGGTCCAAACATAGAGGACTCACCCATTTCCACCCAACATAGTGGAGAACGACAAGGTCACCCATATAATGCTTCAAATGGAGCCATATGTATGGATGTCTGATAACTATTATTGTATGATAAATCAACCAATGACAAGTGCTCCTCCCACGAGCTACCAAAATCCATTAAACAAGCCCGCAACATAACCTCTAGAGTTTGTATCGTTTTCTCGGATTGACCATCCATGTGAGGGTGATAGGCCATGCTCATAGTCAACTGTGTCCCAAGGGCTTGTTGTAAGGATTTACAGAATTGAGACGTAAACCTCAGATATATATCAGTTACAATCGAAACTGGAACACCATGCCTCTTTACCACCTCCCATATATAGATTTTGGACAGATACTCCACCGTATGAGATTCACCAATCAGGATGAAATGGGTCGACTTCGTTAGCTGATCCACGATCATTCAAAGGGAATCATGCTTTCTCACCGTTCTTGGGATACCTGTGAAAAAATCCCTCACTATTATCTCCCACTTCCAAATAGTGATTGGTAAAGACTACCACATTCCTGCTGGCCTCCGATGCTCTGCCTTGACCTGCTGGCAAGTCAAGAATCTCGAAATAAACTCAGCAACTCTTTTTTTCATGCCAGCCCACTAGAACTGCGCTTTCAACGCATTATACATTTTCTGAATTCTAGGATGAACAATCCACCTGGAATGATGATATGCCCTGAGAAGATCATCCTGATAGGAAACTGGTAAAACCATCCGATTCTGAAAACACAGAACTGAATCTCCATTTAGCTGCGAACCCTCAATGGTCTCCCCACCATTGAGACTCGACCCCATGGTCACACACTCCGAATCAGATATCTGTGCCTCTCTAACCAGACCAACCAAGTCAGTAATCAACAAAACTAGAAAGAAGAATGCTTTATCTCCCTGGTCCTCACAATCCAACCACATATCAACTATAACCGACATCAACTGCCACTGGTTGGATGCCTGTTTTACCACCTGAGCATATGATTTTCTACTTAATGCATCCGCCACCAAATTTCCCTTACCTGGTGTGTATATCAAATCAAAATAAAAAATCTGGAGATATTCCATCCATCTCCTTTACCTAATGTTCAAATCCATTTTTGAGAAAATGTGTTTCAAGATCTTATGATCTGTATATACCATGATTTTATCACCGAAGAGATAATGAAGACACACTTTCAAAGCATGGACCTCTACTGCCAACTCCAAATCATGAGTTGGGTAGTTCTTCTCATGCACTCTCAACTGTCGTGATCCATATGAAACCACATGATTCCCTTGCATGAGAACGCACCGTAAAACTGATCCTGATACATCACAAGACACCAAATACCCTTTTCTTGGTTCTGGAAAAACCATGATTGGTTCTAATGTAAGGAGACCCTTTAGCTCTTTGAAACTTTGTTGACACTATTCATTCCACTAGAATTGAACACTTTTTCTTGTCAAAGTTTTCATCGGTGAAGCCAAATGTGAAAAATCACAAACAAAATGCCAATAATACCCAGCTAGACCAAGGAAACCCCGTATCTCAAACAAATACTTTAGCGGTTTCCATGAGATAACAACCTCTATCTTTTCTGGATCCACTGAAACACCTCTTTCGGAAATTACATGGCCAAGAAAACGAACTTCCAGTATCAAAAAGTCAAACTTTGACAATTTGGCATACAACCGATGATCCCTTAAGATCCCCAACACCGTTGCCAAGTGCTGATCATACTCCACCCTTATCTTTGGATACACCAGAATATCTTATATAAACACCACCACAAAAAAATACCGATATCTCTGAAATATTTGATTCATCAATTCCATAAGAACCGTTGGAGAATTCGTTAGACCAAAGGGCATAACCACAAATTCATAATGGCCATATCTAATTATGAAAGCTTTTTTAGGAATATCTTCCTTCCTCAATCGTATTTGATGATATCCCGACCTCATGTCGATCTTGGAGAACCACCGGGCTCCCCTAAACTGGTCGAACAAATCATTAATTTTTGGAAGTGGATATCTATTATTTATCATAACTTGGTTACGTCTAAGATAATCAACACATAACCTCAATGTTCCATCTGCCTTTTTCAAGAACAACACCGAAGCTTCCCACTAAGAAATGCTTGGATGGATAAACCCTTTGTTTTCTAACTCTTCCAACTGGACTTTCAATTCCTTCAATTCAGTGTGTGCCATCCGGTAAGATGGAAGTGAGATCGTACTGATCCCCTGAAGGAGATCAATCGTAATTTCGACTTCTCTTATGGGAGGTAACCAAGAGAATTATTCAGGAAAAACATCCATGAACAGATCCACCACTGCTGGAAGAAAACTCTACTCAACACCATCTACCGATTCCAACGACAAAACCACCAACTAATAAGATAACGCTCCCCCTAGTGGTTCAAACAAACCCATTGCACCATGCCTTTCATGATTCACTCCTCTATAGAGATGTATAACACCATCATGTGTTGTAAAAGCCACTGTTCGCACATCATAGTCGATGTGGGCCTTAAAATCCACCAAGCAATCCATTCCCAGGATTACATTATACCCATCCATCTCATGCATTGAGAAATTCCACATTAGCTCAACCTCAGCCACGACAATACAAAATTCTCTACGCAAGAAGGATTGACACTCTCTTCGACCCAAAAGAGTTTGAAGTTTTATAACTGAGGGCATCATTTATACCATTAAACATATAAAATCAACCACACGTGTAGAAATAAAATACTGTGAAGAACCCGTATCAAACAGCACATGCATCAAGGTAGAATTTAAATGAATAGTCCCTCACACCATGGATGGTCCCGAATGATCATCCACCACAACCTGCTCATCTCCAAACACATTTTTTCCTGCCACACTCTGCTCTATATTGACCTACTAAGGCGTCGTCATATTCCGAGAATCACCATGACCCACTTAATCTGCTGATGAGGGGTGTGCTGCTGTCCCCATCCCGTTGAAGCATATGACGTCTGCGATCCCTGAGGAGTGTCACATGAACCAGACCTTGTTTCATTCCAACAATAATGCTACAAATGCCCCACCTGCTTACAATTATGACATGCTCGATCTTGTTCCATACAATCCCACTTGATGTGGCTCATATAACCACACTAAAAACATACTAGTTGCTCTGGGACATTAGAGGAAGATTTACCAATCCTTCCATCCGATTATATTCCATATTCCCACCCAGGGAATAATTGTCCCTCCTTCTCTTGAACCCAGCGTTAGAGTTCCCAGTATTCCCCATGGGTACCACCATGATTCCTCCACTCAGAGCGCCGAACAAATCCCGCTCAGCCACCGAGGCTCTATTCATCGTCTCTGTGTAATCATCTATACACATTACTGCTATCTTTGAACGAATTTATTTCCGTAACCCTACTTCAAATATCCTTTCCTTCAACGACGTGCTACCAGCCACCTCAGGTGAAAACTGCACTAAGATCAGAAACATAGCTGCATACTTCTTCACAAATATAAGCTCTTGCGTTAAACTGAATAAATCACTCATACACTGAATTATTAATGTATGTGGGTATAATTGTTTATTAAAAAATTCCTCAAATTCTTCCCATTCCACACCCTGGTCCGTTCCATCTTGAACCACCAGCTCCCACCACTGAAGGGCATGATCTGCCAACATATATGTGTGAAACATCACTTTTAACTGTTCTAGTGTTCCCAAGAACTCGGACATCTTGTCCATTCTATTCAACCATGCTTCTACCATCTATATCTTTGAATCACCCCTGAAGATGGGTGGATTATACTTCTGAAACTGAACCATATGAGCCACATGCTTTGGTTCATCTACTTTGTTCCCACTTTCCACAACATGGAATGCTTGCACTATACGTTGCACCAGCTGATAGTTCACCTAAGGATCAGGTGCTACCACATTCTTAGCAGCCTCCTCCAGTTGGTCTCTACGACGCCTACCCAGTGCCATTTCTATAAACAAAGAATAAACAACCATGAGTCTCACTTCTATAGACATCATGAAATCCCATTTCGAATCACATTACACAAAACAATCGCACTAGGCTTTCAAAAATTTCACATTTTCCATGTTTCACCATTCTGAAAACCAAACCATATCCAAAATACCAATTTATTCACATTACAATTTCACACATTCGTATCACACTATAAATCATTATACCCCAATGAAATATTCATCCTCGAGGGAAGTCATTTCTACCTTATATTTCACGCACATCGTATTGGGTACACCCACGACAATGAAATTTCCAATGCCTATAAGTGTCTCCAAAACACTTACGTACCCAACTCCCAGGTAACGTGAAGTTCAGAATAAAATGTTTAGCTACATCCTTTTATACTATACATTCCATGTTTCGACAAGCCTATTCCTTTCTACCATCCCGAATCAAGGAATTCACCACAACTAATGTCAACACCAAATCTGATAATCAACTCCAATCGACCGAACAAACTGATACCACTTGTAATTCCCTGCCCCTACCTCATTTCCTGAGGAGGTTGTGAGGGCTACATGGCCTTAAGAGACATTTCCAAGACGCCAAAGGATGGAATTAAATGCTGAGGGAATCATGGTCAAGTTGGAGAACGATTTTCCCTTAAGAAAAAACCAAGCAAACCATCCACTAATAGCCACTATATGATGCATGTCAATCAAATTACCCAACCATGCATTCCCAAAAGACAACAAAGTTGTTCCACAATACAACCCAAAACCAATATAACCTGACATGTCTACACCACATTAGAGTACAATGGAAAAATAAAAACCAAATCTATGAGCCATGACACCCCCCACTACTCCACCCCAAGCTCCAAGCTCCAAGCTCCACCAAGTCATCACAATGTACCACTAAAGGAGGGTGATGCCTTAACTTTCCCCAAGTCACGATTCACAACATCTGCAAAGACACCAACATGCCAAAGTAGGGGGTGAGTAATAAAACTCAGTTGGATTTCCCCAAATGACTTCTCCACACACGCCACTAAGATAAAACCATTAGCACATTTATATAAATAGTTTATATAAAATAATCCAAAGTGAAACCATCTCCATAAGACAAACATGCCCTTACCAAGACATCACACCCAAACTAATCAACCAAGTGAAATCCAAACAAACATGCCACAAGAAAACTCATAATTAACACATTAGCACAAAAATTTCAAACTTTTAATGAAATTCAAAACAAAACAACCAAATAGTGGAGCTTCCGTCCAACCTGTTCACTCTTTCACATAAAAACAACCAAAATTGTGGGACTTCCGCCCAACCCGTTCACCCATTCACAACTACTGGCTCTTCCCATCCACTTATCCTTTAATGGTGTCCCTTCCATCCAATATCCATCCCCTTTTTATAGTGGTACTTCTTTCCACTTCCATACAAAATTCAAAACAAGACAATGGCAAGCATATAACACACCAAGATCACAACCACGTGCAATCAACCAATTCCATTGCATATCAATCCACATCAATAAATCACCCATTTATTGAAAACGTTTTTCCATGCAAAAAAACATTTCAATAAAAAACACTTTTATTGAAAACCATATACATTAATCATTTTCAAAAATAAACAATAACATCCCATTTTAAAATATCCATTTTAAAATCCACAAGAATAACATTTCACCATAAAAACCCCTTTTCCCCAAAACCCCCCAAAAAAACACCCAAGGGATTTCTATTCAATTTTTCACATAAAAAAAAAATTATGTTCAAGAACAAAAAATTAATTTTAACCAAAACCATTAGCTCTAACCGTGTGAAGTCAAGAGATAAGTCACCTACCTTTAGGGTTCCCGAGAAATCGACCCACAAGCGACCACACCTCAAATCCGGAAAACTTACCACATAAACCTCTCTAGAACCCTTTCCCTAACGTTCACAAGCCTTAAAAACAACATCCAAGGAAACCAAAACCCTAGATCCAGACACAAAAAGTGTAGATCTAGAATACCAATAAAGAGGGAAGATCAGATCTAGAGGAAAACACAAAGAATCCAAGAGGAGAGAGTTACCTGGGAGAAACCACCTTAAATACACCAACAACCCTATTCAAATGCCTCCAAAATGAGTGGGAAAGCTCCTCCACCCCCGGAGAACCGAATAACCTGAGTTAGCCACGAGTGCGAGTAAGTATGGAGTGAAAAAGGTTAAGCCCGAGGGAGCCTAGAACTTATAACCCTATTTTAAGTGGCCACACGGTTAGTCCACACTGTTTGGGAAACCGTGCGCTAACCGTGCGCAGGCCGTACAGAGCCTACTATCTCCCCCTGCACGGTTTTCTGGAGAATCCGAACGGTTTCCACTAACCGTGCTCAAATCGTGCACCCATTGAAAAGCCTCGATATTCTTCTAAAACCATTCCAAACTATCCCAACCTCTTCCCAACTCATCCCATGAACTTTAAACACATAAAAAATCATAAAAATGCCAAATACATCAAACCAAAAGGTGCTAAATTTTTTTATTTAAATAATAAAATTATTTAGTAATGAACATTTGGAAATTTTCAATTGAGCTTACTTTTCCTACTAACTGCATTGATTTATGAGTCAGGAAGAATGTATATAAAAATAAACATAATGGATGATTGAATATTTACATTAATCAATGTCATACAATATATTACATTTTTACGTGTTTCATAGATGATCCCATTGAATTGATTTTTCCAGAAATTGTTTGAGGAAACAAACAGAATATGTGTGCGGGTGTTTCATACACTTGTATTCATGGGATATTTTATTATATAAAATTAAATTGAACAATATTTTTAAGACAAAATGATAATTTCATTATACAATTAAAATTACATGATATGAAAATTTTTGTATTCCATTGAAGGATCATTATGTTTTTTAGGAACAACTAAATTTGGGGTAAAATTTGAGGCATTGGGAGACAATTTCTAGGGTGCATGGTTACTACTATGACATAGACAACATGAAAACTAATCCAGGACACTGTGAAAACGATTGATAATTAATAAATAGCTAGACAAATACTCTTTAAATTGACAATCAAACCATACATATTAACTTGTAAAAAATATGGTATTTCATTTTGAAAAGTTAGTAGAGATAAAACACTTTCCACATGATTACTCAAACAATGCGGGATATCCATCCAAATATGTGAGGTTAAACACCAAGGAAAATGAACCATATGACATTTTTATGCATAGTGAAATAATAAAAGATGACAAATTATGTATGTTCATGTAACTCAAATATAGAACAACTGAATGATGAGTATGATTATCTCTTTGTTTAAATTACCATGCTCAGTTATCTTGACCCATTTAATGTATACCACCTACATCTAATATACCTTCATAAAAACTTATTTACCCATTATTGTGACCCCTAACCACTCATAGACTGTAGGGGTTATCCATTTAATTATCATATTACAAATTTATAGATTGAGATCTATCCAAGAGGTAAGGAATATTGGCCAAAGAAGGGACATAAACTCAGTCTAAGTCATTATTAGAGATTTTTCTTATGGTGGAGTGTAATATATACTTTTTATTACTATAATTAACACTATAGGTAATTAGTTATTTATTTTCCCCATTTATTCAATCGATATCTAACATCCCCAATGTGTTTCGGTTTGGGTGACATTGGATGATCTTTGGGGGTAATTGATGCAAATTATAGTGTTTGTGAAATTAGTTTATTTACCCATTCTATTATTTGTATATTCATTTATCAATTCACAATAAATGTTGTATCATAACATGAAATACAAGAACAATATTCAATTAAAGAGTTATATTGATTATAACTATGTTAATTAGGTAAAATGTCCACCACAATGGGGTTTTTCATGAAGAAGATTGGTAGAAAATATCTCTAAGATAAAGAAGTGATATTATGTGATTTTATTGAACACTACCTGACCATGTAGGCCTCGATACAATTTAATTATGGTTGATATGATTTATTATAAAAAAATACAAAACATTGTAAAATTCTCATAACATCCGTTGGATAACATATCCCTAAAACATCTCTTTATTATAATTAAATTATAATTCAACAAATTTACTTTTTAGAGATGTAAACCCTTAGATGTATCAAATTATGGTCAATTAATTCATGGATGATATGTAGTACCATTGAATTAATATTAATATAATTTATTGAATAACTCGGGTTAAAAAATATGATATAATTTCCCTGAGGATCTACCCAACATTTATACTATACTTATATTATAATGTTTAGTTAAATTCAATTTAATCCATTGAAAATAACCATTCACCTAGAATGCAACTAGACGTCAGAAAAATGTAAAATAGTTTACCTAGTAAAACCATCCATTAACCATACTTGGTATCTAATGAGATAAAAACATTACCCAGTACATTAGAGTTATATATAAATCTCGTCCCACCAGTTTCTTTCATATCATGTAAATACATAGGTCTTCCACATAGATTAAATAGTATAAGGATGTATTTCTCAATTTTTACCCAAATATTTTGGTGTATGGATTACAAAAATTTAAATCAAAAAATAATCCATTTTTTTGGATAAGAAAGTGAATATCATTTATATTAAATGGAGATGGGTATTCACTATGCAATTATTTGGAAATGAAAATTGTTGGATCATTTAAAAAAATTAACAGGTTTTCGTAAATGTCTATAGAAGGTGGAATGCGAGGGAATGGGGCCTATAATTAATTTTTAATAATATTTATATTAAAATTTATTTTTAATAACATATCACAAATTTAATAATTAGAAATCAAAAGGCATGACATAATTAATGTTCTTGAATAAAGAATATAAGGAGAGGATCATTTACCTCAAGAGGGGTCTTAATAATGTTTAGAAGGGGTTTCTTATGATATTGGGATATCATAGTGAGGATTATAGAGAGGTAAATGTAGTATAATGTATTTCTAATAGATTTTATACTGATAAATATTGGGATGTTGTGTCTGCTTGTATAGAAAATGAGAGAGGAATTATCTATTAATTTGGAAATAGAGGTTTTAAATTATATGTGATAAAGTATTCAAGACAAAAAATGTCTCCATTTATTATAATGGATTCATCCAAATATTATTTGTTTTCATTATATTATTATTTTAATACCAAAAAAACATTAAAATAATTCCCCTAGAGATGGGATAGTGCATCATGTCTATAAAGAACTAATTTTAGAACTGAAATACATAATATAGTTTTGTGAGGATTTAGTAAGGGTTTAAATAATTTATACAAAAACATCAAAAAAACTTTATTTTAAATGGAAAATAGAATTTTAAACATTTTTAATTATTATTGCATTTATTACATCTATTTTTTGGCTTTTTTGATTCTATAATACATAATGTATAATTTTACAATAATTATTTTTTATCTAGTAATTCTACTATAATAGAAATTTAGTAAAAATTACTATTGTATAACTTCAACATACTGATAGAAAAAAATATTTATTTTTTAAAATGATTCTCTAAATATGAAAATTTACAATTCTAAAAATTAATTTATATCTACTAAAAAAAACTTTTTTTAAATAAAATCTTATTAACCCTTATTGAAAATAATTTAAAATAAATAAAACTATACTATAATTTTTATTTAATAAATTTAATTGAATAATAATATTTTAATGTAGTATAATATATTTAAAAAATTCAATAAATAATCAAATTTTTATGATTATTGATACTCTCTATTACCTAAATATACTATTCAATTTTCATCAAATAAAAATATAATTTTTATCAAAATAATTATTTAATACTATAAAAATTTATCCATAAAAAATGATAAATATTATCATTGTTTTATTAAAAATAAAATATATAAATAATGTTGATAGGTTCAAGATAAATAAAACATATAACATTAGTGAATTACCTATTATTTAGGAAGATGATAGTGAAATTTTTATGTGGTGGTTAAACTAAAATGGTTTGGACTGTGATCTTGATGAGCATGAAATTATGTAAAAATGGTTTTTATAATTATTTATCTATTGAATATCACGTTATTCTTGGACAAGCTAAATTCCTATTAATTATGTCTCCCAAAGATGCTCTGATTAGTATTCTACATAGGGAAAAATCCTACTGGACAAGGCCATCGCTTCTTCCATCTGTATCTATTGGGAATTATGATAATCCTTAACTAAGTAATCCTAAGGGTCATAGTACAAATTCTATATTATGAATTTATACAATGATGAATGTTATTTTAAATACCATACGATATTACTAATAGTGGTCAAAAATTACAATATTAATGCATGTGTTTTCTATAGATACATAACATAGTAATGAATTGATTAATTCAAAAATGAAATTTCATTTACAAATTTTTTTTCCATTACATTCTTCAAATGGAAGAATATGTTATTCAAATTCTTCATTTATCAAACTAAAATAAGGTATGATAATTCTGTTTTATTTCATCTTTTATTTTCTATATCACTTCATCAAACATGTGATTACTCAGTAACATTGTGGCCTAGCGATTTATCTTGTTTCATATAAACATGTCTCTATAATCTGAGAACATTACAAGATCCACCATTTATAAAATATAATTATGTAATGGTACCACCTATAAATTCAGTACATGTGAGGTTTTTAGTTTGTACATCATCAAGATGTATAAATATAACATATTATTTAAATGAGATTGGTTAGTTGCAAATGATTGTTGATATTCCACCACACTGATGCAATCAAGTATCTCATAGGGGATGATTTATCTAGGACAATTATTTACCTTCTTCAAAAATATAATAAAATTATTCCACTACAATATTTGATGGACCACAAATCTCTAAACTCATACTGCAGGTCTCATCCACAATTTTCTACATATCATTTCTATATACCTTGTTTTGATATCATATAATGGAGAATTATATAATCATTTTCTATCACTTCATGGATAATATTAGGGTTCATTATCTTACAATCCCCCAACATGAACCCCACATGACATTATCAATCATCTAATCCCATATATATCCTTATATGGTTCCATTTCAGTGCTGTACTTGAATATATTTTTATATCTTTACACTACAAGGGGAAGGATCTAATCGAACAATTCATGGATATAAATTGAACATTAAATCTATATGTAAAAAGGATTCTAAATGGTTAAATCATAACTACCATTTATATATGGATTATGATGGGAAAAAATACCTCAATGTGTAATCTCAGTATATATTGGGTGTGATTTTGAATATTGAAAAAGGAAGATGACTGAGAATGATAATGGTTTCTATTTTCTGAAAGAATGTTTTTAAGGTGGCGTAGTTTCACACTAACTGTAAATTTTTTTCCTCTAAAACAAGATTATGGTTTTTGGAAAAGCATGATTTATGTATAAGGTTACACAATAAGAAGACCATGAAGCATAGTTCATATATTGCAAAAGTGATAGACTGAAAATTGAAGGAAAATAGAAAAGGAATGAAATCGTGAAGCATAAGGAATAGACCGCGAATAGGAACATTTTGCAGAGAGAATATGGTTCAAAATTATGTGATGCGGTTCGTGAAGGGATTGCATATCCATGATGGATTTTTGTTCATGGAAATGAGGGCATGATTTGAGAAGTTGTGATGGGTGTTATTCATGAAAACATGATAGTGATTTTTAGTACCACAAAGGAGGAAATATAGTACACATACCATGTAGGGTAGAACGATTTGTGAGTTAAGCAGTACACGGTTAAGGTGGTACCACAATGAAGATTTTCTAAATCCCTTATTATCAGATATTATGGATATATTTTACTATATAAGGATCTCTAATCCAATATTATATTAGATCTATTTTCATAATAAAACATCTTTGATCCAAAAATTTGGTGATAACTAAAAGAGGTTTGTAAGTGATAATTCTATGAAGGGTGATGTGGTTCATGCTGAAGCAATTCTGCTACTGGTTTTGGTAGGGAACTATAGCCCACCAAAGTATGTTGTATGCATAGGAAAAAGATGTGGTACGTGGAGGAGGAACACCTGATATGCAGAGAAGGGATGCTCTATAGAAGTAGAGGTAGTCCAAAAAAGAGAGATAGTTTGCATAAGCGGGTATGGACAATGAGGTAGGTGTATTGCATGGAGGAGAGACGGTTCATGGAGGATAGGTGATCATCAAATCATACTCACTACACAGTAGCCGAAGGAAGCAATGTGGTGTGAGGAGGATGATAGGTTGATTAAGGATGACTCATGGAAGCTTGAAAAATCTCAAAAAATAGTTCATAACATCAATTTTCACTAACCCAATAGTATACAAAAAAGTATATTTCATTTTCAGGTGAAAAATGGAATTCAATCAAGCATCTACCTATAGTTGAGGACGTGTTATTTCATGAAAATGAAGGGACCTACATGTCCATAAACTATGTGTGTATCAATTATAAATATTCTGAGTAAATGAAGATGAAGACAGTGATCCCCCCAAATGTCATTAAGACATAAGAAGAGTCAGGAGAAGTTACCCTTGGAATTATAGTTATCATAACCTCAACCATGTAAGGGTAGTGATACTAGGCATAGAAGATCTATCTCAATCATCGTAATTTGGTAGTATGATTTAGTGTATTGGGTACATCGGCTCATCGTTGTTGTATGCTCCATGAAATAACCCAGTGAGGGTGTACCAATTAAAATCATTGTGTCCAATGCATGTTTTCATCAGTATTCATAAATTTCTATTGGATAAAGAGAGAAGTGTGTTTTGTTTAACAACAAAACACGATTCAATGGGGTATTAGTTTTAATCTGTCATGCCCTAATACACCCCGCCTATTATGGTATTTCACATAGTGGACCTATCAACAAATATTTGAGGGAATGGACACAATTTATTGGTACACTATCTATAGAAGAAATTGGGGGGGGGAATCACAAAGGAATTATGATCTTTGATGGAATCAATTTTCAACTTTGGAAGAATCAGACGTAGGACCTCTTATGTTCATTACGAATGGATTTCATCACAACATCAATGCATGAAATATCATACCATATCAATAGTGGTACTTTATCAAAAGCCGAAAGAAGAGTATTGGATGCTAATTCTAATGGGATCAATGCATTAGGGGGATCCATTTAAAATGAAATTTATACAAATGTTATATAAATGTGAAAAATTCACATGATATGTGGAAAAATCAACTGAATATCTATGAAAGAGATTTAATGGTCATAGAGGAAAAGCTACAGGTTTTGTGGAACATTTATAAAGATCTGAGAATGAACCCCAATGAATCTGTTGATGTAATATTTTATATGGTAAATTTTATTGTGGGAGACATTAAAGAACATGGAGAATTCATTGAAGATATAAATATTTTGAAGTGCTCCATGAGGAAACATCAACCTCAGTATATTATAAATGTTTCAGTATGGGGATATAAGGACCCAAAAGAGATGGAATTGGACTACTTGCATTATACCCTTGTTCCATATGAAATGAGAAATGTTTATAATGATGATGTGGGAAAGGTGAATTCAAAATAAGTGGAATTCATGTCCATGAAGAATCTCTAAATTCAATATAGTTAATAGGAAAATTATTTGAATGATGTCATGCCATTTCTCTTTTTAAATTTGTAGTGATTAATCAGAATTTTAAATGGAAAACATCCACTTTCATGCTATAGATGTGGAATGATTAGAAATTTTACAATAATGTTTCATAAGAAGATTGGTTATGAATGTGAAGGAAATGATGAAATTACCCAAAAGAAATATTCATCCAATGTGAAATGTAGGAGAAGTGCTAAGATAAAGTTCATTAAAAAGAAGTATCTTCTTTCAAAAGAAGATGAATATTCAAAAGAAAATGAGGTAGAAGAGTTGGTGAACTGAAAGGATCATGAGGTAAATCCTTATGTGGTGGTTGTCAGAAATTCTCTATAAATATAATTTTTTTAAAATATAGAAGTATAAGATTAAGTAATAGTTTAACATTATGCTAAATTAGACGCTTCTCTTGAAGAAATAGGGGTTTGGAGAGGCAAAACAATGAAATATAATAAAGTAGTTCGTGATTCCAAACTCTATTTGCAACAACATCAAGTGTATAAGTCTTAGATAAATGATGAAATTGAAAAACGGATGTCCTCAATTCTAGAAATATCAGAAAATTTGGTCGTGTAAATACTCAAAATTTTATTATAGAAAAGGTAGATTGATAATTTTACTGAAAATAGAAAGGATCAAATCAAATAAATCAAAGGACATGAAGAAGAAGTCCTCATCCTACGATGATGTGTTTGTGATTAATAAAAATTGTTAAAACTAGGTACGACATTAGGAATATAGATCATACGAACAAAAAAGATGATAAATGTTGAGCACAGTGGTCCAGTATAACAAAAGCAATAGTCAAATAAAAATGATAAGGTTCTAATGGGTTTTGATTGAAAAAATAAAGATATAATGATCAATGTCTGACCACAATAATCCACTCCAAGATTAAATATTGATATGGTTACAGAGTAGAATCATAATATTTATGGAACCCAAGGGATAACCAGTTGTGCTTTATTTCTACATAAGAATGTACCCCACAGAAGAGGTTATTGTTGTAGTAAAATGAGATACACACAAAATGTATATTCCGTTGAAAAGAGATACCTATGGGAATGAGACCAAAAATTTAATTCATACAGAGATCAATTTTGTATTTCATCATTTTATGGTCACAATTTATAGTGTAGAGGGTTTGGACACATGAAAATATATTTCTCATCATCAATATAGAGGAATGTGTCAAAGAAACTGAGGTTGGTTTCAAGGTTTAGAGAAATGATTCATCAATTGAGATGAAACTGAAAAATCAATATAATTCTCAACAAGAAGAATATGGTCTATCATATTATGAAAAATGTCATGAGTATAGATCCATTCCATGTTATAAATAAAAAAATAGATTAAAAAGAAAAGTTCTAAGTAGGTATTTGTTAAAGAAATTGTGTTCAAGGTATCAGAGCACACTAGAATATAGATCATTGATAAATTATTCAACTCCTATATGATAGGAAACAAGGATCCAGCGATAGGAATCAGGTATTATAATGAAGGTATCATAGGGGTTTTCAAATGATTAAGTGTTGGAAATTATTTATTTTGGGGAAAAAATTTGGGCAAAAATACACGAGACATGCATATGTATTGGTTTTTAACGGTCTTAGTCAGAACTAGTTAAGTGTAAGTAATTTTTGTGACTCAGAACATTCCACAATCATTTACAAGAAATTATGTTCATTAAGTTGAATGATTGTGCTGTTGTGTTATTGTAAAAACATACAACCTGAAATCTCTACCTAGGGTATGGAGAAGAAGATATGTGTTTTCAATCTAAAGAGGAAGAAAATAATCTATTGCATAAGGTTCTTAGTTACATGATCCAAACATCATTAGAAGGTGTGGTGAAATAGGATGTTTCTCAAGAACTCCCACGATTATCACATGATCATGAACATACGTACAATTTCTTTCAACAAGGGAAAATCATTCAAAATACATATAAGGAAAAATAGTAAAGGAAAACAAGATTTCTTGAGTTTTTTCATTTTTATTTGTTTGGACCAATATCACCAAGATATATTTATAGTATAAGATATTATGTTCACTTCATTGATGATTATAACATATTGTCATAAGTATGAATCATTACCCACATGTATGACGTTTTATGTTTCATTACAAGATATCGACATGAATTTGAAAAGATGAAATGTCATAATAAAAAAATACAAATAGATAATTGAACAATGTTCTAAAATATCCATTTGGACTATTATCATGAGAAACATGGACGATGCATCAGGATTCTGTGATAAGAACTCCACACCAGAATATAGTAGTTGTGAAGAGAAATCAGATTGTAAATTACCTGGCCAGAACATTGCTCATTGAGATAGATCATCCAACGAGATTTTAAAAATAAGAAATGATTATATAAGTCTACCCATCGAATAGAGAATTAATATTTCCAAAATATAAATAGACTATATATGATCTATGGTATGGAATGAATCCACCATTATAGTAATATTGAATTTTTGGAAGTAAGTGTTTTATTCTCAAAATGGAGATGCACTCGAAGTTTGAATCCTATGGAGATAAAGGGTTATTTTGTGGCTAATAATGAAATTTAATTAATTTAAATGATTCAATAAGAGTCTAGGAATAATTTTTGAATGCAATTTTGTATTCATTGTTGATCATGATATGAACATTCAACAATTATATGATTAGTCTTAGGAAGATAATTATGGTGAAATACAAAGATTATAAGTTCTCTTGTTCTAGAGGTGATTCAGAAAAAGACTCATAAGATGAGGAATATGATAAAAATTTAGTATCGGTATAAAGATTGAAGGGAATAGATGAATTTGTTAGAAGAAAACATAATTGATGATCCAGAATCTCTATTATAGAAAAATAAGATAATAAATCTACAGGAACCATCATACCTACCACATGTATAGTCGACATGTTCGAATGATATAACTAGGTATAATAATTGGGTTCCGTATATGAATGAAGAGCTTGAACAAATTGAGAAAAATCATACATGGGAAGTGGTTTTGAGACCAAATTAAATGATTTTAATCCTGTTGAAATAGGTCTTTCATAACAAAAAGAAATAATATGGCCTAGTTATTTGAAACAATGAACAACTAGTGTGGAATGTGAACTCCTAGATAGAAGGAATAGATGATTAGTAATCATTTTTAACTATATAATGTTTAATGAAAAACATATTATTTATTGCTATTACAATTATAAGAATTTTAAAAGTGTTCCAGATGGTTGTCATGTCAAAATTTCTAAATTTAATTCAAGAAGAGGATGTTTACATTGAGCAGCCAGATGGTTTTTTGATTCCTGAAGAGGAGAAAAAAGGTTGTCGAATAAATAATGAATTATATGGTTTAATGAAAGAACCAATAGAATTATACTCAATCCTAGATCAGTTTCTGAAGAAGCATGCTTTTTAGTGTGGTGGATTTGATTACAATCTACGTTTCAACCATGACAATAATCAAATGATGATAGTGTTTGTATTTGTCAATGAAATAATATTTGGAGTTTTAGATGAAGTCTAGTGTATACATTTTGTCAAATTTATCAAAAGTGATTTCAAAATGTCAATAATAAGAAAGCTAACATTTATCTTCTATTTATAGTTTAGATAAGGAAATAATGGTACATTCATTTCTCAATATAATTATGTAAGAAGGGTTTGAGATGATTTTTAATGGATAATTCCAGCCATATGATGACTCTGGTGGCTACCTAGATGAATCATTCAAGGAATGATGGAGGTAATGAAGTTAATGTTACACATAATTGGTAAATAATTTGATGTATACTATACTTGATAGTAATGAGACATGATATTGTTTTTCCCACATATCAAGAAGCGCAATATCAATGTAATACCAGGGAAATCCACCTGATTTATGGGAAGAGAATACATCAGTATATCAAGGGTGTGGTAGATTTCAGTTTGAAGTGAAATGATAAAGCTTAGTAAGGGTTATTGTGATATACATATTATGATTGTGCCTGATTATTGGACGATATAATATCAACATCAAGTGTTTCTTTTTATCTTTGTGGATTGGGTATTTCCTGGCAGGGAATGAAGCAAGATTTCATTTCATTGAGAAAAATAGAAGGTGAGAATATTCCTGCCACTAATGATTTCGTATAATTATTATGAATGAAGCCTCAACGTGATGATATAAAAGTTGAAGTAAATTCTCCGATCCTAATCCATTGATAATTAATGTTCAATAAATATTATTAAAAATATAGTCCATCACTCATGGAAAAAGAAGATTGAAATAAAATATAATTTAATCAATCAGAGGGTGGACCAAGGACTTCTGATGTTGGAGTATGTTCCTATAGAACAACATGTTGTAGATACTCAGAAAAAGGTCACACCCAAAGAATAATTTGAAAGGTATCAACTAGATTTGGGAGTCCATTCGACTCCCTACACATGAAAATGGGTGGATGTGGTTAGCCCTCACCCCAATATGTGGAGTATTTTTTCATAATGTGATAATCTGTGTTAATTACCCAATTTCACCCCTCAAATGAATGGCCATTGGGATTATTGACAAATGGGGGAGAAATTGCGACTATGGACGAGAGAAAATTTCTTAGTCAATAAATGGAGAGAAGTTTCTTGGTGGAGTAGTGAGATAGGGGAAGTTGAAGCCATCGAGCAGTGATATAGTTTGAGTTTCAAATCTGATGATTCTAGATGTGATTGATCAAATGATATATATCATGATTACTATAGATCATGCTAAATTTAAATGAATTTTTATGGATTTGAATGAAGTGATACATTTATGAACATTTAATTACACTTTTGATTATCATGACAAGCATGGATCTTGTGGGATTATTGTATGTGTTGAGTAAATAATGGATTGTTATCTTAAATTCATGAATTGAATGCATATAGAAGTACTCATGGAGCTTGAAAAAGATTTCAATTTGCTATGAATTTCCAATAAACACGTAGGGGGATATTGTTGGAAATAAATGTGACCTCTTGGTATGTGTCTGGTGTAATTGTGTCTATTGACAGACCCAGAGGATGGCGGATGAGTATGGTTGGGTTTTTCTGAAAGAAGGTATTTAAGGAGGTGTAGTTTCCCAATGATTGGAAGGTTTTATCCTAAAAATCAAGATTTTGGGTTTTAAAAAAGATGATTTCTACATATGGATACAATGTAAATGGATCATGAAGTATGGTTTGTCGATGGTCGAAGTGGTATGTGGAATTTTGAAGAAAATTGGAAAATGCAGGGAAATGTGAAGCATGAGGCATGGATAAAATACGAGAATGATTTTTAGAGAGAATTCAACTCATAGAGAAGTCTTGAGGTTCATAATAGACATGAAGTATCCAAGATGGATTGTCATTCATAGAAATGAGTAGGTGATTTGAAAATCCATGAAGGGAATCATCCATGAAAACATGATGGTGATTTGGGCCACTGTGAATAAGTGATAACAATATATAGACCACGTAGGACAGAATAGTTTTCGAGTGAAGTGGTACATGGTGAAGTGAGATTGCACATATAATATATAACCTTCAAATTATAATTTTCCAGTAAGCTTTAAATAATTTGGTACATCAAAACATCACTTTTGAATACTACTCGGTCATAGAATAGTGATGGTGAACCATGTAAATCATTTTTCCCTATGTATGATTTCATTTATATTCATTTATTGTTATATGAGATAGATAAAAGTGTGTATTGGTTTTTTTTTGACAGAATAAGAAATAGAGGGGAAGTAGTATTAAGCTATCGAATCCAGATTCACCGCCCTCTCAGGTTATTTTACATATCGGTCTTAACAGATGGCATGATGTGATAATTCTCTACTCTATATCCAACAATTTCTTAAGAGTTCTATATATCCCTGAGTTAAACCATGGGTTTGGGTCAATTATAATAGAGAGTGGAACTAGATTCAGTCTCACCACATCGAGAATTTATATATTGAATAATTTTCCCATACAGAAATATTTCTTGAGAGGAATGAATTTCACTGACATTGTTTGAAAATTTACTACCAACCATATGGTGTTATTGTCTTTTGGGATCCTGGGGAGTCTTATGATGAAATACATGGTCATGTTCTCCCATTTCCAATCAATTATGGAATGTGGTTTTATTATTCCCATAGACATTGGTCATTCAATATTGAAATTATGGCATACCAAGCATCATGATAAAAACAACACCATCACCTTTTTCATGTTTTCCCACTATATTTGTTTCTTCAAATATCTATACATCTTCATGCATACAATATGAATAGATTAATATGATCTTTTTTCATCACACAGAAGTTCCATCTTTATTTTATGTTTTTGGGAGACAAATACCTGGGTTGAAAAATTTATATCTCAACAATCATCAATGATATACTCCAGAATATTTTATACGTTCTTTTTTAGTAACTCATCATCTTTATGGGCCTCCATGATCCTCTTAATAATTTATTCCTAAGAAGTTATTTCAGAAAGGTATGATGTAGATCCATTAATTTTTCCCAAGAATAACCATTGAATTTTGATAAATATTGAATCCTTTCAATCCTTAACATAGATCATATTATGGGATAAATTCATCTCAGACTATACACCAAATTATTATCCTACCTAGGTTCATAATAGATTAAATAATCATAATCCTTCAGTAGATCTAAAACACCATTTATGATCATATTAATACCCTTTTGTGTGAATATATATTATGAATCTGTGATTCATGTAAACATGGTACATTCACCTATATAGATAATTTCAGAAAATATTTACCTTGAAAACCATTACAGTCCATTATAGATCATGTGTTTGGTAGTTCAACTCATGGGTCATTAATTAGCGGGTGACATAATCTATCACTTTTTTATATTTCTTTAGTACAAAACCCAATATTTTTTGTGGGATGTTATTATATATCACAAATCATTCCCCAATACTTGTTAATGAATAAATAGTTGTAGCATTTTCCCAATAATTTATATCATTCAATCTCTTATCACATTATTCTATACAAAAAAACTGGATTTGATTTCGCTTATCTTTGTTAGTGGGATTTATAATCATGATATGTTTCAATAAAATGTACGATAATAACCAAATAATATATGGAAATAATTGATTTATATAACATATGTCAGTCTATAACATCATTTAATTTGGTATAAATTCCATGGATCAATAGATATAACTTTTTTGGTAATAAAATTAAACATTAATATTAAATTATCCCATTATAACTCAAAATTAATATACATGTCGAATAAAAATTCCTTCCATAATGACATCACTAAATATTTTGTATTCTCCTCATGTTCCAATTTTCATTTGGAGTATATATGAATATCATCTCTAAATACTACCATATTTTTTTTTGTAATCCTACAACACTCTATTCATAAGGTCTATCACATTACATGGAGAATTAGTGTGTCCAAATAGAATCACTATGGTCTCATAGTTCCCATAACAGATATGAAATGAAGCCTTGGGGATATCATCTTAATTTACTATTACATGTAAATATCTCTATTGATGATTAATGCCTCATATGTATTATTCTCCATACGGGTTATTTATCATGTCATCAATCCTTTGAAAATGATACATGTTATTTGTCACGATCTTTTTGAGATCCTGATACTCAATGGAGATGTGAATTGATCCATAAATCTCAATGATAAAGTGGATTGGTGGACCCCATTGTGATGAAATTTTGTTTATAAATCCTTTATCTAGATTCTAAAAAATATATTTAGCTACAAAATTTTTATAACAACCACTTTATATCGATCCATGGATTTTAGATAACCTCCCAGTATGTCATCTATTGAAAACTAAGACTCATTATTAGATGGATGACTAGGATTTTCATTGGGAAACAAACTTGTAAACTCCCTTAAATTGGGAATGCCATTAATAATAATATTTTCATTAGTCACAATCATTTGATCGAGACACAGTTTCTCACAATGAAATAATATCCATTATTTAGATACTAGAACAAAAAAAGATTCACCTACCTTATTACACTTGTATATAGTCAGAGGGAAATTTGAAATATGGATGGTGATTTTCTTATAAATGTAATTTACTATTCCTCTATATAAGGAAATTAAATCCATTCAAGGACTGAAATCAAAATTTTCAAAGAAATGTATCAAATGGTTTTTTAGGAAATTAATCCCAAAATTCATTTAGAGGATGAGTTTTATAAATACGATGAAACATTTGAACCATTTCTTCCTCCTCATAGATAACTCTAATACCATGTCTTTAGATTTTTATTTGAATAGTTATAATAAACAATAAGTATTAGAAAGAATTTTCTGAACTTATATAAAAAATTATGCTTTATATATTTGAATGAGTAACTATAATACCTATCACTACTTCATTATTTGAATCCACCTTAGTTGTTGTGATGTAATAATATAACCCTAACACAAAAGTGAATGGTGTTTTTCTCCTCAGTTTCAATTTAGAACCATTTACATAGGAAATGTTTTCATATAGTGTCATTTTTCCATAGATTTGAAATATTAGATGGTAGGTTGAGGGTTTACTAGTTCATTCCATTATTACATCAAAATAGTGGGTTCCAAAAATTGCTAATCATGTGATAGGTGCACATCATTCCACAAGAAAATCATTTGAATTTCAACATTAGAAAATTATGTAGATGTTTCATGCCACAATTTTGACAAGTAGGGTGATAGGATTTATTACCCCCAAATATTTTTCCATCACACAACGATAATTAAAATCTATTGTCTACTTCTTCTCAATATTCCCAAGAGATATTGTAGATTCAATGATATGAATATCAATATAATGGGAAAATTATACAATTTCCTCATAGCTTTCAATGTATTGAATAGAAAATATTTTTTAGATTAAACTTTATCTCAAAAAATAAGATACAAAATCTACATTTAGGGGTTAATGAAATATTTGGAGAAGTATCATGACATTATTTTATGGTTTTCCTAATAAACCATAATTTATTTTTTATACTTTTTCTTATGGTAATGGAAATTTTCCAATATTTTAGGATAGAGAGTGTGAGGAAAATATTTTTCAACTTTTTATTTCAGAATTCCTTCCACTCTATTGAATTAATATCCACATATGGATACATTTTTATGATCCACATAAACAATTTATTTTATTCTACGTCTAAAAAATGAACATATACTGCAAAATTATATTTTCACATCATTTAAGGGTAGATAAGATCTTTTAAATAGTATTGATCTATTTCATCATGATTATGGGGATATAAGTTCGACTATATGTTGGAGGCCTTTGTCTCCAAATATTATTAATTGACACTATCCCTTTCTTATGGGTATTTTTGTGTCCCTACAAAATCATTTTTCAGTTCATGATATTTGTTAATTGGGAAATGATTGTTTGAAAAGATCACAATTCCTTCCCCCCTTCTAGTGGGAATTTCATTTAGGAATTCACCACATTTCCCATCACATTGGTTGTTTTTACAATTTATCCTATTTCCAATTGTTGACAATAAATAAAGTAAAAAATAGGTATTACAATTTTTAATATATTAACAACATAATTGAGAAATCATTAACATTAATGTCATAACTCACAAATTACAAATATTCATCAAACTATTAATTTATAGTTCTCAGTCAGAATTATATGCGATGTATCTCAAATCATAAAAATATTTGTGATTTATTTTCACATAATATTTTTCGGTTAGAAGATTGTGAATTTAGTAATTCATATACACTTGGATATTCATAGTAGGGTTGTTTAATGGCTAATTATCATGTGCCAGGTGATGATCAAGTCACGCTCAATGAACCCTTTTTACATTAATTACACCTAGATACAATTATGAGAGAGCCACATTGACATTTATTATCCATACAAGGATATATTTTATTCGAAAGAAAATACTCAAGATTTTACCAAAATTTAATGATGTTTTATTTTTTTTGTATCCCTATTTTTGTACAATTTTCTAATCTTAATCCAATACATAACAAAATATTTCTTAGATACTAACCCTAAAATCACATATATTTAATTAACCATAATTTGTGGTTATATATATAGAGAAACACTTAATTTAATCCGAAAATATGATGAATCTAGTATTCCTTTTATAATTAATTAAAAACAATAGTAACATGAAACAGAGATACAATAAAATTATTTCATACATCATTAAGATGATCCTAAGACTCCACTGTTAATATAAAACTGAATGAGATAACCGTGTGACATACATAAGAATTGGTTCTGGTATAAATCCATGTAAGGATAAAACAAAACAAAAAATTATGTAAATAAGTACATGTGATCCAATAAGAAGATCATGTTTTTTTAAACAAGGTCAGAATTATAAACATGGAAAGTGAGGCATGATAAACCATGATAGAATAATGGGAATTTTGGAATATGGATAAAACATAAAACATGGCATCATAAATATATTTCAAGGATTAACACAATGAAAACAGAACATTCAATAAACATGCAATATCACAGAATAAAAACAGTAAAAAATGCCTTGGTGGGATATAGAATTTTTGTTCAACCTGTCATCATCAATGCAAGGACATGCATGTTTAAGATAAATTTATCATAAAAAATAAGCTTATATTACATAAATATTAACACCAAAATAACATATTAATAATAACATACATGTAAATCCACAATAAATGATGGATATGTTTGACTAGTAGAATTCCATTAAGTAAAAATGGAGATGGGTATTCACTACACTAACCACAGAATATAAAATCATGAGATCATTTTGAAAACAAAATTTGTGTTCATAAAGACCCATACAGGATAAAAATTTGAGACAAAGTGGTGTATCAATAATTTTGAACCCAAAGGACAATAAAATGGATATGTAAAAAATATTACAAATTGAACAATTGGGAATAAAACTGAATGACATAAATAATGATCTTACATAATGTGGGGAAGGAGAGGATCCCTTGCAATGAGATAGATTTTCTTAAATATTTGGAGGATCTACTAATGTTCCATGGGACACCGTAGAAGGAATCTAGTGATATGAATGTATAGTAATTCAAAGATCCATTATTTTTTAATAAAGATGAATGATTGGTTTTGATGGGTTTTTATTGGAAAATATATTGGAGTTCTTTAGTTATTTCAAAATGTATGCTTTGGAATCTATATGGTAATTTAATCAAATATTAAAACATTATCATGATATTCCCCATGTTTTCTGAAAATGTTGATTTTTTCCAATATTTTGTAATCCTAGTAACTAAACACATGAATATAATAACCGTGGTGATGTGGAAGTGAGTCATGTTTAGGAAAAATGGATTTTAAAAACAAAAATATAATATAATCTTGGATAATTCATTTAGAGTTTATAAAATAATTCATGTAGCGTCAAAAACACATTATTTTAATAGTAATATTGATTTTTTTAAGGTAGCACTGTTTTTTATTTTTTATTTCACTTTTCTGATGTTATTATGTCATAATACATATCGTTTAATTTTACTGTATTAAATATTTATCTAAAAATTATAATTTCATAGAAAATTATGAAAAATAATTATATGATAATTTTGGTGTGATGGTTTCAATGTTAATATTTACATGGTAAAAATAATTCTCTAGATTTGATAATTTAACCACTTAAATAAAAAATCACTATTTATTGAAAAATAATTTGTTTTTTACAATAATATTTTTCAAACACTTATAAAAATTACATTACAATTCATTAATTATATTATAAATTATATTTAATGAATATTATTTGAGAATAATTTTTTTTAAATATCATATATTTAAAAAATTCATGAATTTATCCAAAAGAGTTCCTTGATTGAAAATATATATTTCTAAAAAATAAAATTTGTGTCTTACCATCTTGAAATTTAATTTTGGTTTAAATAATTATTTAGTTACTTAAAAAATAATATTAAGAATTAATAAATATAATATTTTTTATATAAAATAAATTATAATAATTCCAAATATTAGTGTCTAAATAAAAAACCCTTTATTACACCTATGAATTCCCTACGGTTAATGCCTATGATAGTGATATTTTCATATTATAGACCTGAAAAACAGTGTTTAATCACTTCTCTTTAAAATATTGAAAATCTCATGTAAATGGTTACTAACATTCTTTATTTATTGAATCATGTCTAATTCTTGGACAAGGTTAAATCCCAATGATTATATCTCCAGCAGAAGCTATGATAAATTAGCATCATTGGGTATAATTCTAATATAATGGCCACCAATTCATCTTTATTTATCAATAAGACTATATCATAACCCTAATATAATAATATTAATAGTAACTATAAATAGATATATTTTCATCGGTTATGATTCGTAATGTTGTTTTAAATTGGTCAATATATAACTTATATCTGTATAAAATAACCAATGTTGTGCATGATTTTTATATTTCCACATTATATAATAATTAAAATATTCATAAAAAAATTGATTTATAAAATTTGACGTCATTATAGAGGCTGGAGACAACGCCTCATGATGTGAACATAATTTTTTGTGCAGCAGTGTTATGCGATAGAGTGGGTATTTTATATCATATATCCTCTGTGAAAAAGATGATTGTTTGGAAATTTTGAATAATATTTCCTTTTTATTCTAATTCAAAATTTCTTAACATGAATGTTTGAAACAATTTTATTTTTATGATTTCTCTAGAAATATTTACGATCATTTTGTGCATGACACCCACATAAATTATGAAATCATTCATTTATTCTTTTTGTAAATAATATCATGGATGATAGGTTAAAATATTGTTTAAAATATTCATTTATATCATTTAAAAATAAATTAAAAGAAATCATCGAATGAATATCTAATTAAATTATATGTAATATATTTATTAAATTAAAATTATAAACATGAACATGATATTTAACTGGTTTAAAATATTTAAAACAATTTTTTTTTAAAAAAATCACTTACATCATGTCTAAAATCACTACATAAATTCCACAAAATTATTTATAAAGATATTATTTTATTTAATTAAACATATAATACAATAAATCATGTTCATTACATTTTCAATATTCTTTTTATTTCATTTAGTATCATGCTTCATTTAGTTAGTAAGTCGGTTTAGATTAAATTTATATTTTAATGGGCCTCTGCTCCAAAATATGTTATAGTGTGTTGACACAATAAAAAAATATCATTGATACATATTATATATAATATTAATCATCTAATAATAATTATATTTCAATTTTAAATATATTTTTAGAACCATATATGTTTTTTGGTTATGAAATGTGAAATACATCTCTTCACGGTGGAGGTAGCACACACATGCACATAGGAGACATTACCAATTTATGATGGATGGGAGGGAAAGAAAATAGAAAATAGTTTAGCTTACTAGTATCATAATTATATCATACATATTATATTTATTCATTAAACCGAGTATAATTTTCATCCATGTGAGGTGGTGATGAAAAAACAAAAATACCTCCTTATAGATGTGGTAATTCACACATACACATGAGCGCTGTTTTAATCTCATATTGGATAGAATATAGGTATAAAATTGATGTTTCATCGACATAATAAAATTTTGATATATATATGGAACTTATCTCATTATATTACTATGGAAAATATAGATTTGGAAAAGTGTAAGATGATATAACTCAAAAGAACACAATTAAGACTTTTACCTCTCCCTGGGGTATCCTCCTTTGGATTATTCTTTATGTTTTCTTATATTATAAGTGTTGTAGGAATAAGACCTATAGAATTTGATAAATATATATTTAGAGAAATTTTATTAAATTATAGTTGTGATAATTTTATCAATGTGTCTGGAAGTGTAAAGCGAGGTGGGGTCATTTTATAGGTCTGAGGTGTGTAACATTTGTAACAATTATTATCATTAAGATAAAATAATGTAAATTTCAAGGGTAATTGAAAAAAATTCCAATAGTAATATTTTGAAAAGATACACACACATAAAATCTGATTGTATATAATTCTCTAGTATATCATGTTTCTTTGTCCCCTTATTTCTTCATATTATCCATTTTACCTCATATCATGGTAACACACTTCATTCCAAGGTAATTAATTTATATGATAAAAAATGCACGTAGTTACATAATATAAAGCTTCATAGTAAAATAAAAAATAAATTTCCCAATACAATATTTCTATTCATGGTAATAATTAATTTTAATATATGTACACAAAACACATCAATGATTTATTTTTCAAAAATTCCATTTAATAAATGAAACATAATTTATACTAAAGTCATGAAATTTTTTTATTTACATGGAATTAATTAGATTATTTATAATCAATAATTAACTATTTCAATTTAATTCATAGGAAATATTGAATGGAAACATATGATTACATGATTAAAAGAAACAAAACAAAAATTGTTTTTATAAGAATAATAATATTTATTAGATTTCATTTTGTCGAAGATAGGTATTGAAATAAAACAAAATATATCCGAGTGATTTATTTTATATCTTAAAAATATATATATTTTATCAAAAATACTAGTTTTATTAACTTATTTTTATTTCATATTTCATGATAATGTGATCAAAGTGAATGTATTTTCTAAAACAATAAATTTCACAATTCAACTAAAAATCACCCATTGTAGAATCCCACAAAAAAACACTCTATTATAATTTTAACATAATCCTATTAAAAATTAATTAAATTTAATACAATTTTAATTCCAATATTTATAAATTTTACTTTTAAATAATCAAATATAATACATGTAGATAAATATTTGTTCGAGTACAACTATTTCTCTTTATATTGAAAAAATACATAAAATTATATTATTTACTAAGACATTGCAAATTATAATAAATAATTTCAAGGATATTTCAAATTGACATATTATAAGAATAACCATAACTTTCAAAATCATAATTTCCATTTTTGTGTACCTAACATCCCTGGAAGTAACTTCATGTTCTAGGATGCCACTGTGAAAATTATATTGTTAACCTTAGAGTTTAAATCCATATAATAGGTATATAATGTAACACATCGGTGATTTGTAAAATGAAATGAAGTCCTTTATATCTATTAATAAAATGAAAGTATAAGTTATAATAATGCCTGATATAATAAAAATAAGAAAGGATGTCAATGATATTGGTATATAATCTAAGAGTGTCTTCTTCAAAAAATTTATTAATGAAAAATATACATTGTTGTTTAATGGGGAGTCGTAAAGATTAAATATTTATAGAAGTTTCATGATATAATTCCATGATAAATGAGACTTATAATTTAAATCATTCCATGAAATTCATACAATGTAGTTTCAATATTGTAAACAAACATATATAACTAATCTGAGAATAATGGGTCCTTTAGTTTAAATCCATAAAATGAATGCTCATAATCCACAATTAAATTTAGTATTATTAGTGTAATTATAGCTAAAATGGTGTATGATTTAATTTAATTACTTAATGGGATGAATAATAAATACATTTAATGGTAGATAGAACCATCCCATAAAGTACAAAGTATAATGGAATGAAACTGATGTATATAACACTAATAATGTTGGATAAATGAGTAATGATTATACATAACCAACATGGACTTTCAGACAATTATATATATATATTAATATATATATATATATATATATAACAAATGTATGTGATGTAATAGTAGAAAATATTAAATTTTAACTTGGAATATTAGTTGTATCTATAACAGAATGTGATTTTTTAACAGGTACACACACAATATAAAACTAAAATGTAATTTATCCCATATTAGATATCAAATTATTGTATGTGTAGAATGAAAAATTTAGATACCATAAGTAATATTATTTTACATCATACTAATAAACCATTGTGAATTCATACTATTAATAACCATATAGATCCTGGTATTATTATTTTGAATAATTTCGTTTAAGACAATAATTATTATAAAGGAAAGACTATCGATAGTATACAATTACTTCATCTTGTGGTGGAGTTCTAATTGTAATATATGTTTTTAAAATGGTTGATAGCCATAGAATGACAATCCAAAATTAAGGGTGCTATGTGAGGGTTTCAAACATGTAATAAACATTGGTATGTTTTCAATTTCTATTATATTTATAAATGATATATTTTGTCCCCACTAATTAGGATCCAAATAAGTAGACATAAATGACGTTTTTATTAATAGGAGTTCATTATTTAACAATTACGAAATTTACATTGGGTCTTCGTATATTTTTATATAGTATAAATTTATTTCATATATTTTTTATACTGTTTCAATACATCTATGTGTTTTCGCTGAATCCCATTCCTACTATTCAATTAATAAAAAAATTGGTTGAGTTAATGCACTAGATAAATATGTATCCATTGATTCTGTGACAATGTAGAGGTGAAAAATATTTTTTATTATCATTTTTTATGTAATGTTTTGTATAATGGAACCCCCACAAACCATATTTTTTTATGCATGAATTTCTTAAACATATTCACAATTTTTATTTATGTATGTTATAAATTATTAGTACATACAATTATAAAAGATAATATCAAAACATTTATATTTAAAAAAGAATATCCCACAATCATAAAATTTCCTTTTCACTACATTCCATAATACGCAAATGTTATCTAGCCAATTGGGGCCCAATAACAACATGAATGAAGTAGAAAATACATAAAAATTCCATTTGATCAGAAATTAATAAATAAAACCTCAATATAAGTAATATCATGTATGGTTAATTCTTATTCAACTTAGAAACTAAAAATATAAAATTAAATTAAAATATCCACCAATAAAAACTTTGGTTTCTATGATGAGAATCTGTGTTTGTGGGAATTTTCATTAATAATTCTTGTATAATCATTATAAGATCCCATCAAATAGATCAACGTACTCTAAAATATTTTATGAGGATTGTAGTAATAGAATCCCACTATTTGTGGGTGAAATATTTCCCAAAATAATTTCACATAAAAACTTATATATTAAACAAGCTAGTTTTTATTCACACAAGCCTCTAACAAAATATCATGGTCTAAAACATATACTAGAATCTCTTTATTCATAATGTAAATCACTATCATTAATGATTTAAATTTTAGTAATGTAAATAATTTTAGTTTCCAAAAAATATGGAATGAAAAATAGTACTCAAATTATAAATGAGAAGGAATGATTTTAGGAATCAATAATTATTTTCTAGTGTGTACTCTACTCCAAATCTAGAAGTCCGGAACTGATGCACTACCTATAGATATGATTAGAGGTTCTCTATACTAAATAATTTAACACTTTAAATAATATTTATTCACAATAAATATTACACACACATCATTTTTAGTATTTTTTCTCCTGACTCTCTTTTAAAAGGATGCACATGTCAAAGCATATCTATTTCATTTAACATAATACTAATTAGGGGTATCATTTTCACCAAACAATATTTGATATATCTGTCATGAAACAATATGTATGTAAATTTTTATTTGATATACTGTATAAATATGATATCAATTTATAACACATTGGACTATATTTAAATATTATTTCATCATCTAAATCTACTACAATAATACATACTAAATATCAATGATTCTTAAGTTACTCACTAACTATGATTTAATAAAACAATTAATGAAATATAATAAAGAGGAATAATCTAGAATTGGTTGTCAATACTACATGGAATCATATTTATTTAGTAATTCATAAACAATAAAAACCAATATCCATCTTTAGTCAAGACTATTTTTATATACATCTTCATGCCAATAAATACATTTCAAAATCCAAAATGAATGTTGTTAACCATTTCCCCCTAATTATGGAATAATGATATCATAGAAATATGTTTCTAGAACATATATGTTTTCAACTTTGGAAAATATATAATAAATACCATGAAAATATAGATTAACTATCTAAATTCATGATCAATGTAATAAATAGGTTGAATCTGTTGTTTAATCATATACAATATCCCATCAACATGATATATCTCAAAAACTAAATTGAGTTCAATCTTTAATAATGTAATAGGTGTTGGTTCATCTAACATAGGTCCCTAAATTACTTAACCATAATCTTTTGGATAAAAAATGAGCGACTCTATAATTTTTTAACACTCTAACATCCCCAAATCAAAACACCATATTTTATTTTCACATGTTCATTTATTGCATTCAGAAGGAATTTGAAATTATGAGTTTGTTTATAATACATTTAATTGATAATTCATGAGGATATGAAAATAGATTTCTAAATATATATTCTAAAATATCTATAAAATCACATGACCTCATGATCATCAATCATAATCTATATAATATTTTATATATGTAACAATAAATAATAAATTTTAAATTATGTACCATATTAAATAAATTTTATTTCTCACTCCTTACAATGGAATTCGTTATACAACAAACCCTATTTATTAATTCAATATCATAATAGAAAAAACTAAAATACATATTATTTTCTTATATACCATTTATATCTTATCACACAATGTTAAAAACTATAATCTCTATAAATAATGAGATACTACTATCATATATCCCTAACATGATCTAATCTTATGAGACAATAACCTAGTTTAAGATAATTACAAGTGTTCCTCTACATTTACTATATAAATAGGTTTGGGGTAAATGAATTGAACTAAGAGGTCACCCACATATTATAGGGGGAATTAAAATATGAACCATGCAGTGAAAAATTACTATAACTCCACTAGAATGTAACAGTTTCAATAGGTTTCTCCTTGTAAACAAAAATTAATGAAATAATGTATAACATCCCATTAATCATTAATATAATAAAAAATATTCTTTGATGGAAAATAATACATGAGAATAAATTCCTCCAACATTAAATGAAATTATTTCTTAAGTAAACACCCTTAGGAAAGACATAACAAATAGGGGAAACATTCTATTCTAATTCACAACCAGTTATTACTACATTTTCCACCTCTATGCCTTTAACATAAAACCTTACATCAATGAGAACACCAAAAAAATTAAAATATCTACAAAACCATGGATATATGATTAAAAATTTCCTATATATATTTGATAATAATATCATTGAATTACATATTAAATATTTAATAATAAGATATCCTAGATTGAATTTTATATTTATGCACAAAATCCCAAATAAGAACCGTTGAAGGGTAATCTCGGTCAAACATCCTATGTAAGAGTATTTCATCCTATGAAACCATATGGTACAATACATTAGTCTAGATCATTCTTGAATAGTCATTATTTTTTCATTCATAAATCCATATAATTAAAGAACCTTCTTCCTAATCTAACCACATACATTACATAGAAGTCATATATAAGTAAAATATTCTATGTGTGGTTTTAATTAGGGTGTCATTAAATTTTAAGGACCTTCCAAAACAATATTTTACATGAATAGAAAATAATTTCTTCTCCCTTTCAAAACATAAAATCAATCTATCAGAAAATATAGAAATGAAATATTCCTTGGGTCATGCACACTCAGAAACATTTATAGAGTATACTTTTAGTAATTTTCTTATGCAATAAAATTCATTATAGGATCATTTTTTATTAATATAATTCATAGAATATTTAATTTCCCTATATGATAACTTCCCTGATAATTCATTGATAAATTAACAATTACATATTTGTAGAAATCATAGCTTATTATATTTATTTTTAATAAACATTATGTAATTATTTGTTTAGTTGAGAGAATGAATAGATTTTAGTTTTTATGCCTCATTAAGAGTTTTTCCCATTGGTTATTTTATTATAGATCCATTAACCTGAGGAAAGTTTTGATGAGTTTGATAATAATTTACAGAGAGACTAGTTTTTAAAATATATCATGATATGTATATATGAAGATAAATGGAGGATTGTTGTGAAGATACATCCTTAACAGTTCCATACATGATGACGAAAACATATACTGAAATCAATAATTGAAAATGACATGTTAAAGAAAAGACATTTAGTCCATTATTTGTGTTTTTTAGGATATAAATTATTATGGATTATGTGTTGAGTTTAATTATGTTTCTCTATGTGAAAAATAACATCTAAAATTTTCCAGCACGTGTTTTAAGAGGTCTGATATGTTATCATGCTATTTCAGGTCTTTTAATGAAAAATAATTGTATGATAATTTATAGAAATTAATTTTACTTCTTTTGGTGAATATTACTATAATTATATGGATGTAGTTTTTGATTAATTCAGAAAATTAGTATACATATAAGAGTAACCCTAAATCTGATCTATTTATGATAGATTAAATATAATTAGTTATATTCATAGTAATAAGAAACCAATATGATTATATGAATGACCCAACTTCAAATCAAGGTTGTGGTATAGTTTTGAGGTACTATAAATGAACTATATTAGGTATTGTATTACTAGTGTTATTCATATTAATTTGAAGTTCCGTCCGTATATTTGGTCAATTAAGTCATAGAATGTCTATGATATGTGTGTTCCCCAGACCCATATGGAATATGGTCCAAAAATATTTAACATCATTAGGTCATATACCATCTGAAGAGGAATTAAAGTACTTTCATCTTATTGGTAAACTCCGGGGTTGATGGATTAGAGTGGAGTTATTCCTTTGGTAGTGAAAATATGGCAAAAAATGAAGGGGGATATTAAGATTTCTATAAACCAATTTAGCACAAAATATCGTCCTTGAAAACTATTATAAATTTAACTTGGTGAACTAATGTAGACATTAATATTATCATGATTACATATTAAAAAATATGGAATGTTTTTTTCATGAATAATATGATATTATTTAAAATTGAAGAGTATTCAGTGAATAAAATAAAGTAATGTGACTGATTTTACTTTATTTTTTTAAATTATATAATTGATGATGAATGAAATTGTGGTCAGACTTTTTGTAATCAAATGTAATACTTCATATACATGATAAAATATATCCAATATCCATATATATTATATGTGGGTAGATATCTCTCTTAATTTATACAATGTAATATCTAAGACTCCTTTGATAAATGACAAAAATTCACTATTGGTTTAATTTAAAAATTCATTCATCCAATTTCTTCAAATATAAGACAAATCATCCCCATTTTAATTACATTTCATCCTAGGAATTGTTGGGATTTTAGGGATGTGAGTTTTTTATTCTTTGAATTACCATATTTAACCTCATGATTAATTATTGAATCATTTAATCAATTTATAATTTAGGAATTAGTTACACCATCCTACTACTTTTGTGACATGGTTTTTAGTTCAAAATATTGAAACTTCCTCTATATGATGTTTAAATTAACTCTCCATTGAATAATGCGACCAATATGGATAAACAAGAAACATATCTAGGGTCTCTTATTAGGAAAAACCACGTTCTTATTGTGTGACCCCTCACATTACAACACGATACATTTTCGTTGTCCTGAATATCTAATCCAGTACAACTCGGGGTGATATATCATATTTTTCCTTACAATGAAACATTCCATCGATCTCAAATATCACAAAAGTAAAATATCATAGGTTCCAACTTATTTCATGCAAACAGTCTTAATAGAATGATATACCCTGTTGTGATGTAATTGTGATTCTTCAAGTGATATTTTCTGTTGATATCCTCTAATCATATTTAAATTCAAACAAACCAATAAAAAAATATTTTTTGACATTTTTTGAGGATTTGAAATTGTTGTTGTAAGAAAACAGTACTTAAAAATTCATTAAATTATTTGATTCTTATAATATCCACCAATGGGTTTTTAGAAAACAAATTTCATCATCACAGAAAATCATCTTAAATTACCATTATCCAACTGAATCCTACTACTTTATTCTCTATATTCAATGACTCATTAATCATTCCCTTTTGACACAAATGAGTCATTTTAAATATCAGAAACAATAATTTCATGAAAATATATATAAAAAAATACTAAAAAAAATCATTCCATAATATCACATGTCAAAAATCAGTCAACAATTTCTCCGAGAACAACTTATTTATTCACAAATATTTTAGAAACCATTTAATACCCACATAAAACCAACTATAATATCCCAATGAATATACATTTTTGCATCATAACCAATATCTTCTAAATAAATATATCACCACTTTTCAATATTGGCTCACTCCTCATATGTCATGATTTAATATAACACATATTATATTGAAAACACTTCAATATGTCCCACATTATGTGGAATTATAGATGTATTTCCACCTTATTTAATGAACATATGGATAAATACCACGATTATAAAAAATATAGAAATAATTATTCTTCCAACGAAACCATGAGTGATAATATAACATTAAAAAATATAAATGATTTGGACACCATTTTTTCAATTAAATAATTTAACTTCAAATATAGGACTGAAATATCTTGTAGAGGAGTGGGTGTCCCTTATCCAATCCATTTATGTTGATATAGATGGTCAAACTCCAACATCTAATTAATGATTTTGAAAACACGTCCTTATATAACACCTTCATCATAATATCTATAAGTTGATATTATATATACATATAATCTAATATTCCAACTTATTTATTAGACTTCTTCATATTAAAGTGATATGGAATCTTGATATTATTTTTCCTTTATTTCTAAATAGGATACTTTTACTAAGAATTATAGAACTCGAGTTATTACACATGATGTATGTAAATACTATGAAATTTAAAAATATAAAATATCCCTCAAGTTATACAGTTTTATGTGTATTTTATGATCTATTTCTGTTTTAGAGGGTATTTAGGATGATATTATTGGTTTTGGGAGGATTTTATAAAAACAGAGAAGGTGGTTTGTTTCAAGAATCATCAGGTTCCAAAAATATTTTTACAAGTTTCATAGTGGGGAACATTGTGTGACAGTAAAATGTTTTATAGAAATTTTGTACCATGTGGCTTAGTACTAGTGTATTGAGATATTTTTTTTTCATATTCCCATTTATAATGTGTATACATATCTTTTAATAACATTTATTTAACCCATTAAAAATAATTTTGAAAGAAATTATCACCATTATTCATATATGGTACATCTTATTACCTCTATAATAATTTGTTATTTCATATATTGTGTAAGTTTTGGATATATTTTTTATCATTTTGTATTTATATCATAGATCTCATCTTTGATATGAGAAGATCCTATCTCACCCCATTCTCCCTTTCTTTATTGATTTTTCCTTTTTGTTGGAGGGAACCATGTCTCTAAATATTTTGGACCTATTGGATTATTCAGGTTCAACATCAATCATTTAGGTTCAAAATAGTGGAGGGTTTTTATTGTTGAAACTAATTTATTACAACTAATTACCTCTCCAATTTATGATTTCAAATCAAGAATGATCCAATCCATAAATTTATTTTGGGATTATATTGATTTTTTAAATTCAGGTGTTGGTCTTTCCCTTTTCTTTGAACCCAAAGAAGTGACTAGGAAATTGATTTGGTAGGAAAATACCTTAATCCTATTAATTTGTTTTTGTGTTGGGTTATAAAAATGAAGCGTTCTGTGTAAATAATCAAAATATCAATTTTATTTAATAAATCATTATCAATTTTTTTAAAATTAATTTCATTTCATTGGGTTTATTTTAAACCGAATTATTAATTAGAATTCTATTTTAGAATATCTAAGACATTATACTGTATAAATATTTGATCACACATATAGTTTATTTAAATTGTAGATTTAAATATTATTAAATCATTTGTCTAATTACTTCCCATTATGATTGATCCTTGTGATATTTTTCATTTAATATAAATTAAGGGAATGACTCAACCATTAATGGAATAATCCTATGTGGATATGAGTTGTTGAAAAATATTTTTAAAAATATTATGTTATTCATTGGTAATAAAGATATACTGATAATCCTACCCATTATGAAAGGGTTAATAGAATAGTATTGGTTCATAATTAATTGGATCAATTATTACCCTTTCTCTTGTGTCAAATGGGTTGGATTATGAGGATGACTCTTTATTATTCTAAAATTTGCATCATATATAACATTTGTGGTAGGACCACCATAACTTCAATATTGTTACCATATATTTGGGTTCATCCAGAAGCGGGTTTGACAGTTACAATAACTCATGATATAGGGAGATATTTTGTATCAATAAATGTAATGATTACTATATGTGAATCATGTTGTATATAAATTGTTAACCACTCATATTTTTTTCATATTATTTTTCACACACATGAATTTATAATAGGATTTTATGGGATAGTGTCGTCTTCCTAATGAGTATACCTTTCTCACACTCTACATATGACTGTCTCATAATGTGTTGAGATCATTTTAGATATGACCATGTGAGGGGAAGGTTCATAAGAATTTTATGTATCTTCTTGGTCCACATGGGGCTTGAGAGTATTATTTTCTTAAAATTGAGTGATATTATTATTTATAGAGTGAGGGTTGAGGATAACACTTCCTCCCGATCTCATTCAAAATTGGGTATTCTGTTTTAGGTTTTTATACCTTTTTTGGTTTGTAGTCTATGTGCATACTATTTTTTATACATTCTATTTAAATTGAGAATTATTTTTTCTATTTTTAACTTTTTTATGTATGCCTCATACCCCTCGGCCATATCATCTCATACATATAGATTGTTTATTCCACATTATTCAATCGATATTTTTTTTAAAAAAATTGACCAAATGTTACATTTATTAACACTACATTAAGCATGGATCTATTGTGATATCATCATTATATGAAATATGAAAAACGTCCATCATATTTACCAACCTTAACCCCCCGCCAATGCTTATGATAGTATATATAGATTTGGTGTTGTATTAGGTGTTGTGGTTACCAAACCTGATACCATTAAAGTTATCAGGTCTTGGTCACTATAGAATGTTATGAACCCCTATTATATGAAATTTTTGAGTAACGTACAAGATGGTATCTATAATATTGAATTTTCAAGAATGTATATGTAATTTATAAATATGTCCAGAAAAAATGTTTATTTTAATTTCATCGACCCGAAAGCCACTAAATCGGTGTTTCGAGCAGGGTTGTCACATGACCTGAAGCGTGCCCCCATGTACGCCAAAGGTAGAGGACGAGTAGTGAGGGTCAAATGATTCAGGTGGGGGGACTATGACTTCATTACCAGAGTAATCCATAACAGAACACTATATAAAAAGAGGAAAAATATTATCCACTAATAAAGATTCATAACCTAGAATTTCCCAAATAGGGTACAAACCACAAATCAAATACAACAATGCCATTCCATAATAGTATTGAAGAGTGTATGTATCTCAAATAAAAAAAATATCCAAAATCCACAATAGGTCCCAACTACATGTCCATGACCTTATCCATATACATCCCGAGCCCAAATCAATATCTCACGGTTGGGCCTCTACCCTTGTCCTGACCTACAACCAACAAATCTTCTCAGGTACCCAATGCCAGCCCACTGTGTGTACCAAATATCTAGTCTTATAGATAGTTCATGAAAGTAAAAAATATATGTTATGTAATCAAGGGATAGTTCGGGTTCCATTATTGAACAAGATTCATTTAATTCATGACAAGTAAATATCACAATTCCATTTCATTACCATCATCATTACATATGCCACATTTTTCACATGTTCCATGTGTTAGGCATATATATCATCTACACATGGGTCCATAGGAATCAATCATAGTGCATAAGGGGAATAAAACAAGTTCCTATCTCACTAGGAATACACATATCACATCAAATCATATTCTCCCCTCCAAGCATCAGCCCTGGTGGAATGATACCGTTAGGGGAATAGTGCATCAATCCTCATCCGTAACCCCTATTTTAGGGGTGGATTTTAGATCATCTGTCCAACTCCTTCTTCGTGTCAACCATGGCCTCACCTCCATGCCTCAGTCTGGGCGGATGCAACTATTAGGGGAATAGAGCATCAGTCCCCATCCCTAACCAGTGCATTAGTGGTGGAGGTTAAAGCATCAGTCTCACTCAACCCATGGACGTAGAACCTTAGTCAATACCCACACTACCAAGCCATGTGCATATTCTTATTTATGAAGTCACAAGAACCATACCATAAAAAAACCAAGCACATTCAATTTCATTGTAAATCACATTACAAAACACCACATAACATAAATAGTTCCATTGGTAATCAACATTCACAATGCATAACAAGAAAAATTAGAATTAATATTATTTCATAACTCATTAACACATTTCCAGTTACAATTCATATCTGTTCCTCTAAATTCCATTTCTGGTTCCTTAACCCCTACTGTGTATTCAACAACACCTATTACTTCTAAAAATTCATCATTAACCATTCATTAACCCATTTATCCAATTTATCTTTTCCCAAGCATTTACCCACTTATGCATTTGAAGTAAAATTCTATATCACATGACGCAATCCCATTATTGAATTCATACATTTAGGTGTACCACCTAATTCTCATGTATTAACCTATTTCAAAAATTCAGTCATTCCCTTATTACATCATATTATCACATTTACCACCCTTACCATCATTTAGCCACATATCCCCATTCCGGATTATTATTCTAATCTCAATAAGCATTCACCCATTGTGCCTATATCACTAGGCTTCGTTACCAGGCTCATAATCTGTTCTATTATGGTCTTTAATCATTTCCCCATATTGGCCCACATTGATGTCAGTCGAACAACTCCTTATTCCTTAATCAACCTTAGAATATTTATCATCATTCCATTTAGAACATAATAAACCATTTAATGTGTTCTATATAGGCTCCACACTTTACTTAGAAATCCTTCACTTAAACCAGCCATTCTATAGGTTCGGGATTTCTGACGCACCCCATGGGTGACCCTAAAATGATCACGTCATCCTTGACACATCCCAAAAGGATCGTGAGGGTTCTAAAAAATCATTTAGACACCCAAATCACCCAATCACACTCAAGGAAATCAATACCCAACAAAATATATGAAAAACACCAACATACATACAAAAATCTATAACAAAACTATGGGATATAAATTTTAGACCACCTACCACAAATCCGGTGACGAAAACACCCCTAATCACAACCTTTGATCTAGATTCAAGTATCCCTTGAAGCCCAAAAAGGAGTACCCCTAGAAAAACAAATGTATTAGGGATTTGGAAGAGGATTCAGAGAGACTAAAAGCCATAATCTAAAGAAGGGAGTAGAAGAGAGGATTGGACTTACCCAAAGCTTCAATTAACCACCCACAATGTTCAAAACATCCATGATTCAAATGAAAATCACCCATTGGATGCTCGGGATGAAATGGATCGTCACTAGGGTTTCATAGGTTGAAATGGAGGATAATCCCAAGATGGGGTTTTGAATCCTGTGATGGATTTTTTTAAATTTATCCAACATTCCCAGGCCACACGGTTTACCCGTATGGTTTGCCAAAATATGTACAAACCATGTGAGAGCTATTTTGTATGAGAGGCCATCCCGCAAAACTTCCGGGGAATCCCACACGGTTTACCTAACCATGGAGAGACTATTCACAGGCTACTATCCAATGATGGATGGTTCGCATGGTCTACCCACATGGTTACCCCTAACCATGCGCAAACCATGCACCTAGAACTGCATGTCTTGATTTCCCTACTAATTGCACCCTGAGCTCCCGGGGCACCCTCGTTCCCCCACAAAAAATTAAGAAACACTTATCTATCCAAGAGAATAGGACAAACCAAAATTTAAACAACACATACCACAAAAATATATGTGTCCTTACAAACTCCCTACCATATCAAGTCTCATCCTCGACCCGCTCTTCCGAGCATCACTAACATTCATATCAAGGGAACATGCAACAAGGTCTACCTATCCACTCCAACATTCCATGTTTCTTGTTGTACATCACAAGGCCACCGAACATGGTTCACAAGAACATACATGACCCACAATATTTCTTCACCACAACCAAAACTTGAGATGAAAACACCTCATGGATTCGTCCATTTAAAAAATTCCAACCATTAGTACATCATGGGAAATAGTGGCGATAACACATACTCCCTACATAAGAAAAATTAACACACAAAATTACATCGGCATTGAGGAACTAAGCGACACATAGTATTCCTGACGTTCTACATAACCCATGACCCAAATCACTTGGCGTCATCTTCCTATTCACGCAACTCTAATGGTGACCAAACCCGACATTACCCAGAATAAAACACACGACCCCTCTGAGAACATTTTATAAAGATATCACTCTACTACTCTACATCCAACAAAAATCAAAACTCTTAGCAACTCGACCAGTTAAACTAATCCAAATCTCCCTACTTGGGTGGACTCACCCGAATGGTGACAGCACGAGTCCTTCGAACTCAAATATCTGATCACGTCATCAACCAACCATTTATCTGATATGTTTCTATCCACCATTTCCTATTACAAGTAAGCCCCTCCATCAACGAAGGAGCACCAGAACACTACCCATCCTTTCCATTGCCTAACACATTCCTACTTACCAGGTCCAATCATCCATTGGAGCATTACCCTGCCTTGGAATCCTGCCACACCATCACATCCATTGAGAATACATCGCTACACCATCCATTAAAGGACTGAGACCATCCTAAACTCACTCAGGTTCAACTTTGTATATAAAGGAACTTTTTGATACATCATGAACCCTGAGGTGGGTTACTCTCACATCACCCATCAAGAATACCATCTAAAGTCTGACCACATTCGACTGGCTTGCCCTAGAACACCCATCATCCACTGATGGTATGGTACACCTTTTCTCACCTTCCAAATATCCTTAATGACATGAATCAAATCATTTACATCCCAAGAACCAACTATGGTTGTTCCAAGAATTCTAGTATAATTCCATCCACACAAGATTACCTCCGTCCAAACCATCATCGACATCCACCTTGGCATGAAACCACATCGCATGGCTAAGGATCACCCAACATCACGTTGTACTAAAACCATACAAAAAAATTGGCCCGGGTCTAACCCCAATATCCATGGGAGATATAAGACCTCAACTTCTCATGCCACAACCATTAGTTATATTAAACCACATCCTCCTATGACCATACATAGGTCTCACATGCTTCACTTGGAACCACCCTAATCTCAAGTCCACACTTGCCACATTTTTCACCACATCGAAGTCCCACATACCTTTCACTTGAACCTGACATGCACCTCACTGGTTCCTCATTACTTTCCTAGTGCCAATACGTCATATCGATGTTCTCTTTCCCACATCCAAGGATAATTTATCACTCCCCTACTGAGGTGTGTTGTTACCTTTTCGCACCATGATAGATTCCGAACACCGTATCATAAAACTGGTCATAAACCAAACCCCAAAAATGATATGTACATCTAACCTTTTCCCCCCAACAAGAGATCAAACATAACCTAGTGCCAATTCTTGGCATCCGAAAAAGGAACCCATGGAATTTTTGGACATTTGGCCCATCCCGAGGCCTTCACCCAAATCCTTTGTGGGTGTATATCCCATCATAAAACTGCACATATACCATTTCAATGCCCGTGAACTCCATTATGTCCGTCATCTAACCAAACACCTTCTTGACTATTAGCATGAGCCAGAGTTTCTCTACCTACCTGAGATGATGTCAAGATGTTGGGCATTCTCATCACTAGAAATGGTATGCTAAGAAGTCGTCAAAGAACCCCACCACGAACTTATCCCTTTCTGATGTCAAGATATGGGGCACCATTAACTTTTAGGGATCTCAGGATTCCCTGGAAAATGTGCCACACGAGCACTTAACAATCACCACTCAGGTGTTATCTCTTAACACGTTCCACTGTCACTCCATAACCAAACCATTTATACAAACATGTTCAGCTACTTGAACACACTTTCATCTTGTGTCACCATCATGTGAAATAATATAACAACACATTATCCACCCTTGTTTTTTCTGTTCATACAAATTCTAGACCTCCATTAATCCTCTCTCAAATAGGCCAGTCATGCATTCAAACAGTACAAACCTTCCAAACAAACCATACCTATTATTATAAACACTAGGGTTACCTTATGGAATAACTAGGAAAAACTAGACCACTAACCATCCCACTTATCCTTACATCACAAAGCTAAACCTAGTAGCACTATATTTCCGACTTTCAATGTCCTAAACATCCACATGTGTGACACACATCCAAATACACTAGAATCCTTGTCCAACCTCACTCATTGCTCACATTGAAGGTTGAACAAAATAAAATCCCTTGATTAGAGTAACAACCTTGAAAATACATTGTACCTCTCTCTAGAACAAACTTATCATGACATAAGTAAAGAAAAGAGCATGAATGGAACTCTCACTCCCATTTCGATGCACACTATGCTTTGCATACCAAAAATCCATCAACTCTAGGTTTTACACCAAAAGTATAACGACCCATATACATGGTTTTTAAATCAAAATTTAAGCATAATTATTACAACATATAACAAAACCATGAAAGGACCGTATTGGTATAGTGTCATTAGAAACTAGGAAACATAAACAACTGGTTCATAAATCATCTACGTTGTCTCCCATTTATTTCATCATATCTAGAGTCCCTTTTTGGCATATCCTACTTAATATCCTTCTTCCTGACCTAGGGAAAATAAAACATACAAATGGGTGTGCTGAAATTCCTAGTAAGGTTAAACAAAAGAAATATCAAATATATCATATTTATAGGAACATAACATTTTGAAAATCTTATCCTATAAAAGAGATCATAACATTGGATAGATCATAGAAGTGAAATTTAATTCCAATAATCATAACGTAAAACATGAAGCTTTTTGTCATACACACATAATCATAGAAAATAATTTCTTATTAGTCAAGACTCATTTCCACGACTATCTTAGCAGACAAAGTCCATTTCTGTACCGAGTTCACTCCTCAGTTCAGTCCTGTTTCACTGAACCGGTATAACCTGTCATTACAGCCATGTCTATCTCATGAGATATAAATCTTTACCCAATGAATTGGAGGGAGATATGGTCCCACCCATCTCATAATGATACCATTATTATGTGTGTCACAAAATCATAAACCATACATCATAGAATAACCCATGTAATAAAAATGGGATTCTTAAACATCACGTCCTCATAACATAATCCATAAAAGGATATTGTAAAAATAATTCCATCATAACATAATCAAATCAATGTAAAAATAGTGATATAAATAGAACCCTATATTATCTTATAAGGAAAATAATTTTGATAAAATACATGAACTCTATTCTTGAGGAAAATATCATCTCTACTTCAAAAACATTTTCCTTTCTTGACATGTCATATAATTTTGAACTAAAAGAAGTTGATTAAAAATAAACTTGAATACATGTAAATAAATCTTCATGGAAATAATTTTCCAAAAATCCATTCATGCCGTATAAGTTAAAAAAACAATCTTCCCATACTTTGGCCAGAAAATTCAAAAAGTACCTCGTATGAAAAAAGAAAAAAGATTCCTTTCATATCTTTTACTAAAAACTCACCGAAGGGTAAAATTGGATTTAAAAAATTGTAGGTGGATGGAAATAATATTAAATATTGAGGAAACATGGATGTGGATGATAAATATTCCCCAGTAAATTCTGAAGTATAAACAATCTCGGATAAAAATGAGATTGTGAGATTTTCCCTTACCTTAGGTCCGATTTGCTTCGTAAGTGTCTGAACCTCCTGTATAATGATTTAAATAATGTCATTGACTTATTATAGAGTCATAATTATTTTTATGATATAATACATGGTCATATTATTAGCTTCTTATTAGTAATATTGCATTACTGCTTGTTATTCGAGTGTTTATTACTTTATGTTCGTATGTGTGTTTTGTCGAATAAATTCTTATTCATATTTTTAGGTTATAGACACCTCATTTACAAAATTTTATTAGTGTAATATATATCATATTTATTCATTCAATTCAATTATATAATTATTATTAAATGAAGATCATGTAGAACGAGTCACATCACATCATGGAGACGGTATTCCGTATGTACGCACAAGCGATGATATCGTTCCCATGATTGTGGAATTGTATTGGAGTGTATGTATAATATTTCATAATCAATATAACTTTAAAATAATCATATATATTCATTATTCACACCATTATACCCATCCAAGTAAGGTGGTGGTTGAAAATAGATTACACCACAGCGTGGAGATGGTATTCCGTACGTACGCACGCGTAGTGATTTCGTTTTCCGTAGGATGGATAGATGGTGAAATAGGGTTTTTTCATACTTATAATAACATATCAGTATATGAGTTATACTTATGTTATTAATTCATAATGAAACATCGAAATAATAAGAAGTAAAAGAATAAATAAAGTTGAAAGAATCGGTAACTGACATTACCTCTTCTTTGAAGCTTCTCTTTGAGACCTCCTCTTGGGGCACTAAAATTGGTCTTTGAAGAAGACCAGGACCTCTAGGATGTTTATAAGGGAGTGGGGAAGTGAAATGGTCATGGTTTGGCTGAGAATAAAGAATCAAATTGGTGTGAGGAGGAGAGGGAGGAGGTTTCCTTTTATAAGGGAGGAGAGGGGAAACTGTGGAAATATAAGAAATATTAGTTTATATTAAATCACAACCCCACTTAAAAACATCCAAAATGACTCATATCCAAAGATTAGATGAGATAGAGTGGTATTATCCTCAACCAATAAAATTTACACATTTTAGGAATTTATTTTAAACATTATCAACTTGATTTATCCTTATTTATCAATTTAATTTTATTTGTGGTAATAATATTCTGATTTTAAATTATTATAAATAATTACATATGTGTTGTGAATTTTCCATAATTTGACAATTTATTACATTTTCGACCATATAAATTTTAATTTATAATTTATAAATATTTTTGTGATTTTTAAACAATTTTATAATATGTTATTATTATAAAATAACAATAGTGTCAATTTTGGCACTATTCATTTATTTGAATTTAAATAAAATATATACTAAAGATATGTTCGAAATAAAAGATTTAATAGATTTATAAAATGTCATATGTATCTATAAAATTAGTGGAGAAAATTAAATATTTCATATAATATTTATTTTAATATTTTTACAACCATTTATTTGATATTTTAATTAATAAACTAATTTCAACATCACTATTGTGTCATAGTTAATGATAATTATTTAATCCCTAAAAATTCTAAATAAATTAAAATGATTTATATAATTGGATTAGATTTATGAAGACTATTCATGTTATATGTTTCATTAATTTTATCACTAAATTAAAATTATTATACTTATAATATTTAAGAAAGTGACATTTTGTCACTTTCTTTGGTTTTAATAATAATTAAATTATTTTCATGGAAAAAAGTCCATTAAATGAATATTATACGACCCTTAGGTCATATGATTTGTCTTTTAGTCATACAATAGGATTTTGGATGGTGTTAGTGTAATTTTATAATTTTATATTTACCCTTAATTACCCGATTTACCTTTAACAATGATAAATAAAATTTACCGTAGTTACTATTCATAATTCACCAAAATAAAAAGTATCATACTAACATAATTTGGACCCACTGATTCAAAATATGGAATGAATTTTTCAAAATTAAAAACACATAAGTTGCGGTAATTAATTTAAAATTAATCCCATTGTTAAGAAAACAAGTTTTAGAAGTTAAAACATTGTCAATGATTGAAATGTTTTTACCTATGAATTCAATGTGAAATTAATTCTAATGACATATATTATATTAAATAGTAAAAATATATTCTATTTATACTTTAAAACCATTCAAATTTATAATTTAACCATATAAATTATCTCAATGAAAAAAGTTGTTCTTAATTAAAAATTAGAGTATTTTTACTATTCATCCAAATATGAAAGTTATCAGAAAAATATCAAAAATTTATTCAAAGTAAATTTTTATATCCTTATTCCAAAGAAGAATTTTATTTTGTCAAATTGAACTTATAAATATGTCAAAAAGTAGATTTAATGTGGGTGATCCAACAAAAGGCGACAAAACTGTATTTTTTGAAAAATACTTATTTTACCCAAAATATTTATTTTATTCTCTTACAATGTTCTAGAAAATGTATAAGATGAATAATAATGTTATAAAATTCAAAATGTAGTTAATACTATTCATAACAGCTAGTTCATAATAATATATCGTTGTTTAGTGAAACCCGGTATTGCGTACTACACACACTATTGAGGAAGGTCGCGATTGCGTGTAATGCAAGCCAAGTCAGTATTGTGTGTTGTGAGATATTCCTTTGCTATTGCGTATAACATAAGACATAAAAAAATATTTCTCATAAAATCTCAGGTTGTTACAAAAAAGGTTTACACATTCATTGGAACCACGACAAATAATCCTCCAAGCGTTCGAGTCATAACTCGCAAGTTCCCTTCTCACAAGGCCACTAAGACTCAGGCACAATCCTTAGGGTCCGAAATGCACTCTGTATGGTCACATACCACAAAAGTTTACTCATTTACATTACCAAAAAATTCCTCACAACCCAAAGGCCACGCCCCTACTAAGGGTTCCCTTAACGCACCACATAGGACATATCATGACCAGCAAGGCCTCACAATCCATGCCCAAAATCATCAATAGGTCACTCTCACTACCCCAACACATGCATACAAGGGTCAAACCAACACCAACAAGGATACCCACCTTTAAGCACAAACATTCTCATTCAAAACATTCTATTCACTCAACACAATGAAGAATGGACGTTGGAATTTGGCCACATTTGGAAAACTTCACACAATATCAACCTTAATCAAACCCTTCTTCAGTCTTTTTCCCAACAGTTATCATCACACATAGAACACTACCCCTACCATACCTATTGTGGTCATGTTCCTCATAGGGTAACCAAAATACTTAATCACATTGCTTTCGTCAACACCTCTTCGAACAAAATTCTTCCTTTAAAACATGACCCTTTATTCATAGTCCCATTTCCCATTTCACAACATGATAAATCATCATTTTGTATCACATTTACACCATTCATTAGGATGAATTCATTAACAATTATACCATCAATATGAATACCCTCTTTCTGTTGGACACTCAATCAACCCATACAATTTATCATAACCCCAAACATTAACCCGATAACAATATTACATTATACATGATATTCCTTAACTCTTCATTTTCATTCTTTTCATTCTTCCACTTTCCTTACCATTTTTAAGCATAATTTTCGTCATATTTATCATGGCATTAAAATGCATTCAAATATCCATGCCCCGCACACCTAGCCCATGTGTGTGCTTATAATGATTCATTCCACCTATACATAGGTTCCTAAAATCATGCATGAAGCACAACCCCATGCCATTATGGGAATGAGTGAATTATCATAAAAAAATAAAATCACAAAACCTGTGCATCACCCAACAGTGAAATATCATTCAAATGTAATAACACAAATCAAGAACAAAAAATCCCACCCAAAGTGACTTGGGTTTTCCCTTGTACCTTGGTTAGATACTCCCCAGAACGAGCTCATTACCAAGGCCCCACAGATCCTAACTCCCAGCTACCATCCAAAATAACAATATTCCAGATAAGGAGAATAAAGACCTCATATAAATCCACATTTTCATATCCTCGACCCGGATTCCACTAAACTAGTTCTCTGAACCAGGTCATCACATGATCTCAAGCATGGCCCCCTCCATTCCAGTGGTTTCCACCAAGCAGCAATGATCTAATGAGTCATGTGGGGAGACTATACCTTCTTTACTCGAGTATGCCACAACTTAACACAATATAAATAGCAGATACAATATGAACTACTAATAAATTAGAATAATAAAACATTTCCCAAATAGGGTACACTCCAAAAATAAAATTCAACCATGTCCTTCCATACTTCAAGTGCAACGATGATGTATCCCAAATAAAAAAATTGGGCAAAACTCCCAATGTGTCCTGACTGCACGTACGGGTCCATCTACATGTACAACCTAAGACCAACTCAATATCTCATAGTAGGGCCTACACCATTGTCCTCACCTACAACCAATAGATCTGCTTGGGTACCCAACAATGGCCTGAGTTGGGTGTGAGTACAAAACTCAGTTGGGCACTATCAACAGTGTCTACAAAATATCTAGTCAAATAGATAGTTCATGAAAGTGCGAAATAGATGGTAAGTAAGAAAGGGACAATTCACGTTCCATTATTTAACAAGATTCATTTAATTCATGTCTAGAAATTATCCCAATTCCATTTCATTACCATTTTTGTTACATAAGCCACATTGATCAAATGTTCCATGGTTAGGCACAAATATCATCTACACATGGATATAACAAAATAAATCACATTCCATAGGGGAAATAAAACAATCCCTTATCTCACTAGGGATTCACATATCACATCAACTCATATTATCACCTTGAGGCATCAGTCTGGGTGGAATGCCACTATTAGGGGAATAGAGAATCATTATGCATCGCTAAACCAAGAATTAAGGGTGGAGTTTTGAGAATACATCAAAATACTTACTCATATCAACCATGTCCTCGCCTAGATGCCTCAGCCAGGGTGGATGCAACCGTTAAGGGAATAGAGCGTTAGTCTACATCACTAACCAATAAATTAGGGGTAGAGTTTAATGCATCATCCCATCTCGGCCTGTGGGCATAGAACCTTTGTAAATACCACACACTACGAAGCCATGTGCACCTGCTTATTTACCAAGTAACCACAACCATACCATAATACAACTGACCATATTAAATGCCATTGGATATTATAATACATAAAAACAACATAACATAAACTATGAAATTGTGAATCATCATTTTCAATGAATAATAAGCAACATGAGAATCAATACTATGCCATAACTCATTAAAACATTTTACAATTATGATTCATATCCACCCTATAGAGACCCAAAGATTGACGTACATGAATATTACATTAGTTTTGCGGAATACTTAATACATAACGAAAACAGACACACACGGACCGTAATAGTTTAGTGTCTTTGGAAACTCAGAAAATAATCTTCTAATCATGGCGAAAGATATTCAACATCTCCCATAAAGATCCTCCCCTTTTTGTTTTCGTACCTAAAATATTTCTTTAAATCCTGGAGAAAATAAAACATATAAAGGGTGATCTCAAATGCTCAGTAAGGGTAAGCATATAGAACATAAAATAATCCATAATCATTTGAATGAACACTACTACAAACATGGCCTTTATCAGCGCTAAAAATGGCCTTTATCAGCGCTAGAAAAGCGCTGATAAAGCCAGCGTAGATAAAGGGGGGGGGGGGTCCCCTTTATCAGCACTCCTAAAAGCGCTGATATAGGACCCCTCTATCAGCGCTAAAAAAAGCGCTGATAAAAGTACCCCTTTATAACGCTTGAACCCCCCCCCCCTTTACAGTGCTTTTCGGCCCCTATACAACACCCCACGCACCCCACGCACCCCCCTCCACCCTTTAACAGCGCTTTCTCCAATATTCCCCATGCGCGCGCACCCCAGCCTCCACCAGGATTTGAACTCGAGACCTCCCCCCTGCGCGCCTAAGCCCTTACCACTACTCTATTTTGATTTGGTTACCAATTCATGATATCTCTATAAATATATATATTTATATATTTAGTTATATTTATTCGTATAGTAATATATATTTATATTAATAGATATATATAGTTATATTATAATATATAGTTATATAGTTATATTATAATATATATAGTAATATTAATATATATATAGTGGTATTAATATATATATATATATATCAATATATATATATATATATTTAGTTATATTTATTCTTATAGTAATATATATTTATATTAATATATATATAGTTATATTAACATATATATATTTATATTAACATATATATAGTTATATTAACATATATATAGTTATATTATCATATATATAGTTATATGAATATATATGAATATATATTTATATAGTTATATTAATATATATATAGTGATATTAATATATATATTTATGGTGATACTAATATATATATTTATAGTAATACTAATATATATATGTAGTTATATTGATATATATATAGTTATTAGATTAATATATATATAGTTAGATTAATATATATATAGTTAGATTAATATATAGGTATATAAATATTCATATATTGGTATTTTAAATAAAATGGATGTTAGTTATTATTTAGATAAAGCTAATATATTTTATATGTAAATATATTTTATTATTTATATCTACAATTAAATTTTTAGGTGTGAATATTTAAAAAATATGAATATATTGTTATATATTTGATTATAAATAGCAGTGAATTATAAAAAATGATGAAATTTCAAAGACATAATATCAATATGAATGTAATACCTTGGAATAAATTCATACCCCACCAAACAAAATCCAATAATACCCCCTTAAACGATGGTGAAAATCCACAAAATGTTAAAAAATCGGGGTACCCCGACTAAAAACTCAGTTTTGGAGGCCTTATGGGCCTCTTTTGGCCTTGAAAATCGCTTGACTGGGGTCCCCCTGAGTCACAGCGACGTAGAGCTCGTCGCAGGCTTTGATTTGATATGTGGTAGAGCTCAAACGGACATCCGGATCAAAAGTTATGGCCGTTTGAAGTTTGAGTTGCGTTTTCAACATATTTTGGATCTTTTTTTAATTTTTTTAATTTTTTAGTCCTCAAATTGTTATTAAATTACTATTACTCCATAATGATTATCAAAATATTAATTAAAAATATTTTTTTAATTTTTTAAGAAGTCATTTTCACTAAGTATCTTATATATTAAGTATAATAAGTGTAAATGTACATTTATACTTATCTAAAATATATTTAAAAATTATATATTATATTTATATAACAATATAACTATATTAATATATTAATATATGTTAATTTTTTTTTGAAGCCGACCCTTTATCAGCGCTAAAAAAAGCACTGATAAAGGACCCCTTTATCAGCGCTACTAAGAAAGCGTTGATAAAGGGGGTCCCTTTATCAGCGCTACTAAGAAAGCGCTGATAAAGGGGGGCCCTTTATCAGCGCTAACAAAAGCGCTGATAAAAGGGGGGCACTGCGAAAAACAGTTTTTTGTGGTAGTGGAAAAAACTTGAACATACAATCAAACATCAAAATCATGACCAACGACAAAAATCATGGAAGTAAACAAAGCATAGATCATAAAGGAAAATTAGTCATGATAAACTAGCATGGTAATAAAACATTTAATTGTGGAATCCATTAATCACATGTTATTATTTCCATAGTAGCCAAGGTATTGCTTCCAAGACCATCTTAGTGGACAAAGTCCCATTTTTAATCGAGATCACTCCTCGTTCCCGTCCTGTAACACTGAACCAGATTAACATACCATTCCAGCTATGTCTATCTCAGGAGATATAAATCTTTACCCAATTCATTGGAGGGAGATATATGTCTCAACCATCTCATAATGAAATCATTCTCCCTTGTTCCCCAAAATAAACTTAAAACATTCATCATAAACCAAAGAATAAAATGGGTTTCATAAACATCATCCCATCATCACATAATTCATATAAAACAAATGGATATTTCATTATATGAAAAGTGAATCCATGTAAATAATAGAGACATTATAAATGAAACATACACATATGAAATAATGTCATCTTATATGGAAAATGGTTTTGATAAAACACTTGAAACGAATTCTTGAGGCAAATATCCTTTCTTCTTCAAAATCATGTTCTTTTCACAAAATTCCTTGAAAGTTTAAAAGAAATGTATTTTGCTGAAAATAGTTATAAAATCTTATAGATTAAGCTTCATGAAAATGAGGCGTTATGAAACCGTAGAAATCCGTTCACGCTATATAAGTTAAAAATAACATTCTTCTCGTACTTTTGTCGGAAAAGTCAAAAAGTACCTCGCATGGTAAAAAAAATAAAGATTCCTTCCATACGATGTGGTAAAAGTAAAAAAAGGGTAAGAATGACATTAAACATACATTTAAGAAAAGTAAACATTTTATGAAATCATTTTGAGAACATTTTGACATGGATAATAAACATAACCCCAGTAAATACTTACGAATAAACAATCTCGAATAAGGAGATTGGAATAATTATCCCTTACCTTATGTATGATATGCTTCGTATGTATCCAAACCTCCAGTATAATGATTTAAATAATGTCATTGACTTATTAAAGAATCATGTTCATTTTTATTATATAATATATGGTTCACTTAGGTATTTATATTACCCGTTCATTTGTCAATTCCATGTTAAAGTAGCATTTTGGGTAAAATAGTTTCATTTATCGTACGCGTTTGGACATGTTGTTATTTATATTATTATTAATTATATTAATATTTACTTACTTCCAGAATTTAAAACAATATTTATATATCATATATATTCAGTATATATATATATAATAGATAGACAAATGAAATTAAACACACCATTCATGGAGACGGTAGGCCGTACGTACGCATGAACGCTGTTTTCCTTTCTTTATTTACTTGAATGGAAGTAAGTAGATGACATATATATATATACATACATAAATCCAGTAGCTTTATTATGTCATATATTTCATTATTATTCATTATATATACTTTATAATCATTCTTGAATGGTTAAAATGGAGAATGAATCTCATCGCGTCCTGGAGACGGTAGTCCATACGTACGCACGAGCGATGATATCATTCCCATGATCGTGGAATTCTATTGAATCATATGTATAATATTTCAGAATCAATATCACTTTACAATAATCATATATATTTTTTTTATTTACACCATTGTACCCATCCATGTAAGGTGGTGGTCGAAAACAGATTACACCACAACGTGGATACGGTATTCCGTACGTACGCACGCGTGGTGATTTTGTTTTTCGTAGGATTGATAGAAGGTGAAATAGGGTTGTTTAATATTTATAATAACATATCATTATATAAGTAATAGTGATGTTATTACTTTATAATTATACAACTAAAGAAGAAGAAGTAGACGAAGAAAGAAACTTGAGAGAATCAAGAGAAGAGATTACCTCTTCTTTGACGCACCTCTTGTAAGCTTCCTCTTATGGAAGTAGAGTTGGTCTTTCGAGAAGACCATAACCTCCAGAATGTTTCTAGGGAAGTGGAGAAGAGAAATGGGCAGGGTTTTACTGAGCAAAAAATCTGAAAAGGGTATGAAGAGAAGAGGGAAGAGGTGCCATTTTTATAAGGGAGGAGAGGGGCACCTTTGGAAAAACTTAAAATATTATTTTTTAATAAAGTCATATTAGGTTTATAATAGCTCCAAATTGATTTATTTAAAATATAAAGTGGGGATGGGTCTAAAAACTCTCCAAAAATATATTTTATACAAGTTTAGGTTACAATTTTAACCTTATCATTTAAATTTAACTCTAAGTTAAATAATTTAACTTTTACCGTGTCTTCTTGTTTTCTTACACTATATGGTCACTAAAATTACAATAACAAGAAAAACGAACCCCAAGTGGTTCATTATTAATATATATCCTTATCTAAGTCATTTTTCCGAACAATATATTTTTAAGAATAAAATAACAATTAATAATATAATATTTTTTATAAAACTATTTTATGTCAATTTTGACATTATTTGGTAATTTTTTTTTTAAAATCATAACAGCATTATTAGTTCAAAAAAAGATAATTAAATTGATAATAAAATGTCATATTAACCTATAAAATCAGTTTAATTTGTAAAAAGTCTCAAATTACATTTATTTGGGTATTTATAATATCAATTATTTTAATATTTCATTATTTAGCTAATTACTGCATCACCATTGTGTCATAAATAACTTAACTTATTTAATGTCTAAAAATTATAAATAAAATTCCATTAGGTAGGAAATATTTTTATCTTTCTAATGAATATTTATAGTCGAATTTATCTTATGTATAACCCTATATTAAAAATGAATTAGTTATTAAACATTCATTTTAACTATTTTAACCCTTCTTTAAATAAATTAATAATAAATATCCTATTCTAATCCAAGTGGACCTCAATGGTCATATTTTATTCCTAAGGATGTTTTTGTTCAAATTACACTTATCCAATAGAATTAGGACATGTTTTAGGGTAATAATAATATCATTTTTACCCTTAATTACAATATTTACTTTTAACCGTGGTAAATAAAAGTAAAAAGTTACTATTCACCAAAAATTATTTTCATCTCATTGAACAAAATTTTAGTCCTTGATATTAACCGTGTCTCTTGGATTTTTAAAATTCCACTCATAGAAGCGGTAAAATTAACTTTTATGTGAATTTCCAAATTCTCGTAGGAGGTGGGTAAAAGACGGTGAAAAGTTCAATAAAATTTTTATATATCTAAAATTATTATAAAATGACTCCAATGAATTACATTGAACATATATAGGTATTATGCATCAATTTTGACCAAAAATAAATTTAAATAAAATAAATAATTATTTAAATAAAAAGTCATTTTTTAAATAGTAACCCAGTGTTTTCACTATTCATCAAAAATAGAAAGTTTTCAGAAAAATATAAAAAAATCACCCTAGGATAATTTCGATATTCCAAATCTAAAAATGAAGTGCATTTCGAAAGATAAAATTTATAAAATTTTAAAAAGTCAGTATTACTATTCATAATAGCTAGTTTATAGAACATATCGTTGATTAGTGAAACTCGGTATTGCGTACAACACACGCTATCGTGGAAGGTCGCAATTGTGTGTAATGCAAGCCAAGTCAGGGATGCGTGTAGTGCAAGCTCCTTTTGGTTTAGCATACAAAAAAAGACATTAAAAGGAATATTTTTCATAAAATCTCGGGGTGTCACATTCTACCCCCCTTAAAATGAATTTCTCCCTCGAAATTCGTCGAGGTTATAAATGGTTTACTAATCAAAAGTTTCTTTAATAGAAACCCACCTTGTAAAAAGGAATACCAAAAAAAATCTTTAAAAACTAAAGTATGAATCTTAACGGTTATCCAAATTAATTAATCACTGGGTCTCCACATAGGAGAACATGGGTGAAAATATGGATTTGGAAGAGAAATCTAACCATCATGTTCTGATGGAGAGTGGTAGAGAACATGGCTATGAAAAAGCCAAAAATCACAAATCCATATATTTTTGATGATCTAAGGTACAATCTGATTCATCGGATATAAGAGCATTAGGAGAACATTTTTGGTTTTCAAGATCATTTCCCTAAAGTTGATGAAATTGGAATTAGAATAAATACTTTCTTGATTTTGGTACAGTCTCACCATTGGTCATTCCATGGAAAATTTCCACTTCATCTCTTAAATAAATGATGTTGAATTTGTGATTCGTGAAGTGTTATCATATCATGTGATATAATGATTGGTCATTCCATCTGTCTGAAACAAAAGGTTATAAAAATTTATAAAAAAAACATAAGTCCATCTATAGTGATATTAATCATATATGGTTCCTAAAATGGACTTATACTTCATATATCATACCTCTTAATATAATAAAACTGGTTTCTACTAAACGGAGACTTCCTGTAGGCCAATGGTAGGCAATAAAGGCCTGTCACACTTCATTTGTGGGTTCGATTCCCACAGCCTTGTCCGATGCGACGAGTTGTCGCTCGTCGTGCAGGTTGTCCTTTTTCTAAAACTACATAATTATAACATTCCATGAATAATATCGAAAATAGTTCTATCCTTAAACAATACTAACTTATGTCAAACATAATCCATTTCAAATCTTTAGGCATATACAAAATACTTCTGTCCAAGATTATAGTATAAAGAAAACAATTACAAGAAATGTCATCTACCGAGCATGTGAATACCATCATTTATCCCCGATATATTTTGTTGATCACATTCCAATCATGTGAATACCTTAATCATGTATTCTCTTGAAAAAAAGAATACCCATTGAACCATAGTGAAAAAATGAATTCTGTCAAAAGTTAACTCTTTCCACATACAAAAATCCCAAAATTTATATATACTCAAACCATGATATCACTTTGTCTTATATTAGTCACGAGCTCATGATTACTATCATATTATTTTCTCCTTATCCCTTCATTATGCGCATTTCAACTGCTTTCCAAAAATATTTCAATCACTTTTTCATGGTTACCAGAACCATATAATTATTGAAAACCAATACATAGATATTCCAAAATTCCACAATAACATAAATGAAATTCCATGATACTATTTTGAAATCCCATTATATAAACACTTAATCATTACACAACATCATATTCATACTAAACATCAAAAATAGTGATCGCATGAGACTTCCCTTTATCCTTTTCCACAAGAGGTTGCTCATGTTGATCATCATTAACCCGTGGATTAGGTCATTTATTAGCATAATGCCCCATTTCCTTGCACATGAAGCATTGAAGTGTTGGTGGAGAGTTCTTTGTATTCTTTTCTCTATATACATAATTAGCTACATTTTTCCCATTACTTCGACAATCAACTGCTTGATGACCTTCTTTTCCACACTTAAAACATTTTCTAGTACCTTTTAGGCAATCTCCACCATGCTTCTTTCCACACATTGATCATAAAGAATCATTCATCTTCTTTTCACCATTGTTCTGAGATTTCTCCTCAAATTCTATCTTTCGTTTCTTTTCCAAACCATGAGATGGATATGTAACACCAACTTCCAGTTCTACCTTGATAGAACAACACACAATTTATTCATAGCCACTGAAGTATTTTATATCTAATTCTTTTTAAAGACTTGGTTTTAAGCCACTAAAGAATCGATCAACTTTACTTTCAGGTTGGATGATAAAGTGAGATTCATACCTTTAAAGACTTATAAAATTCTCCTTGTATATACCAATAGATTCATCATCCTTTTGCTTAAGCTTAAGGAACTCCTTTTCCATCTTTTTCGAAGAATACGAGGGAAGTACTTACTAAAAACAAGTTCTTGAACTCGTCCCATTCCATGGATTCAATTTCATCATGGGGCCATGTATTTTTAATTAGATTCAACCACTGGTTTGCTTCACCTTGTAAACGGTAAACAACTAGAATGAATTTATCATGTTCCGAACAAAGAAGTATGGAAAATATCTTTTCAATGGTACTGGTCCATTGTTCAACAACAAGTGGATCAGAAGACCCATTGAAAGAAGGTGGAAGTTGCCTCATGAAGGACTCAATAGAATATTGTTCCCTTCTCTTCTCATTCGGAAGTCTAGAATGATTCATAGCTTGTGTAATTATAGAAACAATATTGTTAACTCCATCTCCCATGACATTGGTTTGGTCAGGAGGAAAATCATTGCATTGTCCATTACATTGATCAACACGGTTCCTTCGGGTTCCAACCATCGTCTAAAACCCAAAAAGAATAGTGTGAGAGGAAAAAACAATGATAGGGAAAATAACATAATAAAGGGGGAGTACCTTCAATATATAACATCTTAGGTTTAATTCTAAGATCCTTAGAGAAATTCTAGGACTATAACGTATACGTATACTTAACCTTAGGGACATCCCTAGATATACCTTAGAAATATCTCTAGTGATCTCACTAAAGTATTCGCATCCTAGTTTCCAAAGATTAACTAAAACTTTACTGTGATTCCAACTGTAGATACCCAAATCTTGACTTACATGGACATTAAATTACTTTTCCGGAATACATAATACATAACAAAAACAGACACAAAAGGACTTTAATAGTTTAGTGTCTTTGGAAACTCAGAAAATAATCTTCTAATCATGGTGAAAGATCTTCAACATCGCCCATAATGATCTTCCCCTTTTTGTTTTCTTACCTAAAACATTTATTTAAATCCTGGGGAAAATAAAACATATAAGGGGTGAGCTCAAATTCCCAGTAAGGGTAAGCATAGAGAACATAAAACAATCCATAAACATTTGAATGCAAAAACATGAACATAAAATCAAAACATCAAAATCATGAGCAACGACATAAATCATGGAAGTAAAAAAAGCATAGATCATAAATGAACATTAGTCATGATAAACTAGAAAGGTAATAAAACATGTAATTGTGGAATCCATTAAGCAAATGTTATGATTTCCATAATAGCCAAGACATTGATGCCAAGACCTTCTTAGTGGACAAAGTCCCATTCTGAATCGAGTTCACTCCCCATTCCATTCCTGTAACACTGAACCAGATTAACTTATTGTTCCATCCATGCCTATATCATGAGATATAAATCTTTACCCAATGCATTGGAGGGATATATATGTCTCACCCATCTCATAATGAAATCATTCTCACTTCTTCCACAAAATAAACTTAAAACATTCATCATAGCCCAAAGAATAAAATGGGTTTCATAAACATCATCCCATCATCACATAATTCATATAAAAAAAATGGATATTTCATCATAAGAAAAGGTAATCCATGTAAATCATGGAGACATTATACATGAAACATACACATATGAAATAATGTCATCTTATATGGAAAATGATTTTGATAAAACACTTGAAACGAATTCATGAGGAAAATACCCTTTCTTCTTCAAAATCATTTTCTTTTCACAAAAATCCATGCAATTTTAAAATAAAAGTATTTTGTTGAAAATAGTTATAAAATCTTGTAGATTAAGCTTCATGAAAATGAGGCGTTATGAAACCGTAAAATTCCGTTCATGCTGTATAAGTTAAAAATAACATTCTTCTCGTACTTTTGTCGAAAAAGTCAAAAAGTACCCGTATGGTAAACAAAAGAATGATTCCTTCCATATGATGTGGTAAAAATAAAAAAAAGGGTAGGAATGACATTAAACATACATGGAAGAAAAGTAAACATTTTATTAAAACATTTGGAGAACATATGGACATGGATAAGAAACATAACCTCAGTAAATACTTACGAATAAACAATCTTGGATAAGAATGAGATTGGAATAATTATCCCTTACCTTATGTCCGATATTCTTCATATGTATCCAAAACTCCTTTATAATTATTTAAATAATGTCATTGAATTATTAAAGAATCATATTCATTGTTATTATATCATATATGGTTCACTTAGGTATTTATATTACCCTTTCATTTGTCAATTCCATATTAATGTAGCGTTTTGGGTAAAATAGTTTCATTTATCATACGTGTTTGGACTTGTTGTTGTTGATATTATTATTACTTATATAATTATTTAATTACTTTAAGATTGTAAAACAATATTTATATATCATTTATATTCAGTATATATATATATATATAATAGATAGACAAATGAAATGAAACACACCGTTCATGGAGACTGTAGGCTGTATGTACGCATGAACGATGTTTTCCTTTCTTTATTGACTTGAATGGAAGTAAGTAGATGAAATATATACATATATACATAAATATATTAGCTTCATTATGTCATATATTTAATTATTATTCATTATATATACTTTATAATCATTCTTCACTGGTTAACATGGAGAATGAATCTCATCGCGTCGTGGAGACGGTAGTCCGTACGTACGCACGAGCGATGATATCATTCCCATGATCGTGGAATTCTATGGAAGCGTATGTATAATATTTCAGAATCAATATCACTTTAAAATAATCATATATAAATATTTATTTACACCATTGTACCCATCCAAGTAAGGTGGTGGTCGAAAATAGATTACACCACGGCGTGGAGACGGTATTCCGTACGTACGTACGCGCGATGATTTCTTATTCTGTAGGATGTATAGAAGATGAAATAGGGGTGTTTAATATTTATAATAACATATAAGTGTATAGGTAATACTTATGTTGTTACTTTATAATGAGACAACTAAAGAAGAAGAATTAGAAGATGAAAGAAACTTGAGAGAATCGGGAGAAGAGATTACCTCTTCTTCGACGCACCTCCTTTAAGCTTCCTCTTATGGAAGTAGAGTTGGTATTTTGAGAAGACCAGAACCTCCATAATGTTGATAGGGAAGTGGAGAAGATAAATGGGCAGGGTTTGGCCGAGCTTCAAGGTTCAAAAGGGTTTGAAGATAAGAGGGAAGGGGTGCCCTTTTTATAAGGGAGGAGAGGGGCACCTTTGGAAAAACCTAAAATATTATTTTATAATAAAGTCATATTCAGTTTATAATATCTCCAAATTGATTTATTTCGAATATAATGTGGGTATGGGTTGAAATGCTATCATCCAACTGATTTTAGACAAGTTTAGGTGACAATTGTAACCTTATCATTTAGATTTAACTCTAAGTTAAATAATTTAACTTTTACCGTGTCTTCTTGTTTTCTTGCACTATATGGTTAATCAAATTACAATAAAAAGCCAAAAAAACCCCAAGTGGTTCATTATTAATATATACTTCCTTATCTAAGTAATTTTTCTGAACCTTATATTTTTATGAATATAATAACAATTAATAATATAATATTTTTAAAAAAACTATTTTATGTCAATTTTGACACTATTCGGTAATTGATTTTTTTGAAAATCATAATAGCATTATTAGTTCGAAAAAATTAAAACAATAAATACTAGCATGTCCTATTAACTTGTAAAATTAGTGGAATTCATAAAAAGTCTCAAATTACATTTATTTGGGTATTTATAATATCAATTATTTTAATATTTCATTATTCAGGTAATTACTGCATCACCATTGTTTCATAAATAACTTAAATTATTTAATGTCTAAAAATTACAAATAAAATACCATTAGGTATGAAATCTTTTTATCTTTCTAATGAAAATTTATAGTTGAATTTTTCTTATGTATTACCCTATATTAAAAATGAATTAGTTATTAAACTTTGATTTTAACTATTTTAACCCTTCTTTAAATAAATTAACAATAAATATCCTAATCTAATCCAAGTGGACCTAAATGGTCATATTTTATTCCTAAGGTTTTTTTGGATCTAATTAAACTTATCCAATAGAATTAGGACTTGTTTTAGGGTAATAATAATATCATTTTTACCCTTAATTACCCTATTTACTTTTAACCGTGTTAAATAAAAGTAAAATGTTACTATTCACCAAAAATTATTTTCCTCTCATTGAACAACATTTTAGTCATGGATATTAACTGTGTCTCTTGGATTTTTGAAATTCCACTCATAGAAGTGGTACAATTATGTTTTATGTGAATTTCCAAATTCTCCTAGGAGGTGGGTAAAATACAGTGAAAAGTTCAATAAAATTTTTATATATCTAAAATTATTATAAAATGACTCCAATGAATTACATTGAACTTATATATGTATTATGTTTAAATTTTGACCTAAAATAAATTTAAATAAAATAAATCATTATTTAAATAAAAATTCGGTTTTTAAATAGTAACCTAGTGTTTTCACTATTCAGGATAAATTGAATGTTTTTAGAAAAATACAAAAAATTCACCCTAGGATAATTTCGATATTCCAAATCCAAAAATGAAGTCCATTTCGAAGGATAAAATTTACAAAATTTCAAAAAGTGGGTCTTACTATTCATAACAGCTAGTTTATATAACATATTGTTGTTTAGTGAAACACGGTATTTCGTACAACACACGCTATCTTGGAAGGTCATGATTGTATGTAATGCAAGCCAAGTCAGGGTTGCATGTAGTGAAAGATCCTTTCAGTGTATCATACAACACAAGACATTAAAAAGAATATTTTTCATAAAATCTCGGGGTGTTACACACCCCCCCAAATTCACATATCTTTTTTTAACCCCTTCAGGGTATTCAATAACCCCTATGCCGTATCCAAATTTATCATAAAACATTAATTTAACAATTTACCCATTTCGTATTTCAAAAACATTTAACAACTTATTCATTTCATGTACTGTTCTATATCACATGACATAATCCCTTTATTGCAATCAAACATTTATGTGTACCACCTAATTCTCATCTATTAACCAATTTCACAAATTCATTCATTTCCTTATTATTTCACATTATAACATTTACCAGCCTTCCCAACATTTATCGGTTTACCCATATTACCTTTTATTACTCTTATCTCACTAAGCCATCACTTATTGTGCCTATCTCAAAAGGATTTTTTACTAGGATCATAATCCATTCCCTTGTGGCCATCAATCATTTCAATGTATAGACCCACATTCATGTTGAGCCAAAAATTCCTTAGGCATTTATCACCCTATGAATATTTATTATCAATATATTTTCAATTTAATAAATCATTATACGTGTTCTACACATGATTAACACTTTACTCACCAATCCATCACATAACCTTACCCTTATCTTGGTTCGGAATATCTGGCACACCCCATTGGTGACCCTAAAATGGTCACATAATCCTAAACACATCCCACGAGTATCGTGAGGGTTGTAAAGAAATCATTTAGGCACCCCAATCACCCAATTGCCCTCATGGAAATATATTCACAACAAAAGATAGTAAAAACCCCAACATACCTTCACAAATCTATAACAAAATTATGGGAGATAACTTATAGACCACATACCTCGAATCCGGTGATAAACACACCCCTAATCATGGCCATATATCTAGATTCATGAATACATTGAAGCCCAATCCTAGGTACCATAGGAAAACAAAAGGGTTTAGATCTTTAGAATATTATTAGAGATACCGCAAGCCCAAATCCACAAACGGGAAGAGAAGAGAGGATTAGACATACCTGGTTCTTCGATCCTCTACGAAAGACATCTAAAAAGGACAAGAATCAAAAGAAAACATCCTATTTGAAGCCTGGGTTGGAATGGATCGACACAAGGTTTGAAAGGGATGAAATGGATGAAAATATTGACTTGGGGTTTTAAATCGTAGGATTGAAATTTTGAAATTTTTTCCAACATTCCTCGGATGCACAGCTTATCCACACAGTTTTCTAAACCGTACGCATACCATGTGAGAGCTACTATCCACAAGAGGCAAACCTGCAAGACTTCCAAGGAATCCCACACAGTTTTCACTCATCATCTCCTCGCATAACCTATAAGATCCCATACTCGTCCAGTAAAATTAATAGAAATTTCACTAATAAGAGACAATTCCGATGGTCCCTCCCACCATATAATTTTTCACCCATAACTGATCCCTCCAGATTAGAAAAATATTCGGGCTTAATCTGGTCCTAATGAACATATATGATAGATGTTGATGTAAGAGATACTCGGCCTATAGACTCAGGAACCTCTAAATTCTTGACATCAAAGAGGATCATCATCCAATACACATCACAAGTCTCCCTTACAGACTCTACTTATGTCATTCAGGTCCAGATGATGGAAATGAATTATCCCTTCCCTATTGAATAAGATAACTCAAAGTCAAAGGACTGTTGACAATCCTCCCCATCCTATGTTAAAGGTTAATGTCTTGCTGAGAAAAGATGTACCATAGGTTCTTTTTGTCTATATAAACCTCCAAAGTCTCATCCCTATGATAGAGTTTCTAATATCTCATGGAATTTAAAAATTATTCTAACCCAAGATCATGAGTAGGGTAATTCTTCAAATGTGGTTTCAGCTACCTAGTTTCATAAGAAAGTAATTTATCCTACTACGTAAAAAATGATCCTAGACTAATTCTATATTCAAAATAGTAAAAAAAAATTATTTACCAAACATATGTGAAATATGGATTGGTGAATATGTCATTATATACATCATCTCATGAAAATATATCTCACAATAATCATTCCAAGAAAACATAACCCCTTTTTTGGTAATCATATATATTGGTACATCCAAATGGAAAAAATCCTAGAAAATAACTGATAAAAACATTATAAACTCATAAATATATGAATCTAAAAGATATTCATTGGTTGTTCCAATGATTCCATGGCTGAATCATTTTCTGGTCCTCCTAGACCTTCTTCCTCTAAGTTGAAGTGTCCTAGAAGTGCTATTTTTCAATCTAGAAACAACATTTAGTTATCCTAGTGTAAATATGATGTTCTGTTAATGTACTCAGGATGAGTTCACAATTTATGTCATGGTCAAATACAAAATTTGATTAAACTATGAAAATTTCAAAAAAAAACCACCATAAATCGATCTAGAAGAGGATGAAAGATCCACTTCATCAAGGCCCTAAATAATTCCAATGCATTAGTCAACAAAAATGACATCACTAAAAATTCATACCATCCATATATGCTTATAAAAGTAGTTTGAGGTATGTATAATGGTATCACCCTTAACAGGTGGTTGCCCAATCTCATACAAAACATGGATAAGATATTATCACTTCTTAGTGCATCAAAGATTTAATCAATGTGTGTATGTGGATACGATTTCTTTACCTTCATCTAGTTCAACCTCTAATAATCCACATATAATCGTAAATACCCATTATCCTTAATGGTGAAGAGAAAATATGAACCCCATAGAGATGTACTATGATTTATTGATCCTTCATATTATATATTTTCAAACTAAACATTCATCTCCTAAAGCTCTAATGGTTCTCTTTTGTAAGGATGGATATGAATTGGAACTATTCCCCACACTAACTCAAATGTGTATTCGATCTCCCCATCAGATAGTAATTCATATAACATGACAATAATAAAATCATGAAAATAGTAAAATGTTGAATAAAAATAATCCAACTAAATTCCTCCATTATCACTAAAAAGACCAAAAATATGAGCCATGTGACAATCCAATCTACACTAAATTGTCCATACATGACTAGCATGATGATTCCACTTTACCTACTCAAAAGGGTATCCTTCTTATAGAGATATAATGATAAATATATATCTATGATAATCAATACAATCCTGGTCTGGAACTAATCATTTCATTCTATGAATCTAGTTGAAACCTGACATTTAAAGAATGAATGGTAATCACAAATTAGTTTTTACCACCAACATCTAGAGAACATTCATTGTAGTGTTTGATATTATATGATATCACAACTAAAAATGTTTTAATACAATGGGAACCATAAAATCATTCCACAACCAAGATAATCCCATTAAAAAGATAAAATTGAAAGGAATTTGATTTTCATGTATAAAAAAACACATGTTATGGTATACGATACAATAATCATTCCTCTGGAAACAAACGGTCTTGTATCCACATTAGCCGGAGTAGTTTTCATAACATTCAACTAACTTTTCCCTCTTCCCTAGACTCTAGTCTGACTACCATGATCCATTTAACCAATATGGAATACCATCTCAATCAATGGGGGTACCAAATCCACTATGTTCACATTAATGATTAGTGGAACTACATCTACTAGCTTTTTGAGGTGTACATGACCCCCTTCGCGACTCTGGATCCTTTCAGGTCCACATTACTCTTGTCGAATATAGAAACATCACCCTTGAACTCTAAATATTACATATTCTACCACATATACAAAACACTATTGAAATGTCAGGACACTATCAACATTTGTTTCTAAACAATCCACACTGATATCACTATAACGAAACATGGTCATGATATTGTTTCCCACTAACCTAAGTATTCTTACCAAAACTATCTTGGGAGAAACAATCATAGTTTTACTTCATTCCACTAGAAGAACATCCCCTATTTCTACCTATCGAAATAGTATGGTAATTTATTGATGACTCCCTCAGATTTCCCACAACGATGAGTACCTGGTTCATAAAATCCTCAATGATTCTCAAGAAAAAAATATTCACATGTGACCTAATATTATAGTAAAGTCCATCCGGAAAAATCCTCAACCAAGAGATCTCATCAACTACAATATAGGGTAAAATACATGTTAAATTCATGACTATCCCAACATATTATACAAATAAAATTCCCACTTACATCAGATGAATTATCTCATGATTTTTTTGTCCCTCATTGTCTCAAAATGGAAATATATCAAAAACCATGACTTGAATTTATTCCATGAAATATTATCCCATTACCCATATTGCTATATAATATCCCACCAATTAGTGGAATATCCAAGAATCATATATGAAGAAAGATACTCCCACCTATCTATGGGTATATCAATATGATTAAATCTCATAATAATGATATCGATATTGAAATGTGATTCATGGGTCCTGCTTCCCTAGTGTATATAGACATATGTCGTAGAGGAAACTCTCTTGTCATCTTTGACCTCAAAGGAATTGCATGAATAGTCTCCCATTCAAGTGATGACATTACCCTAATGAAATTTTCATGGAGGTTTGCATTAATATTATCATCAGGAACAAAATGTATCAATGGATTAATTACTTTATGATCATGTTGATTTCCACTCATCCAAGGATCATGTCGAAGATGATGAACATGTATTTTCACTACAAGAAACAATCACACAAGGAGAACTGTCTAACAATAAGGTCTACCTCTGTAGGTGACTAATACAAATAATTGTAGCCACATCATTTCTTGAAACATGAAAATAATGTTTTTTGAAGGACATTTCAATTCATTTAATTTATGTGATATAATAGGTATCTCGTATCACTGTCTAAGAAGAAACTATATATCACATGCGAGGAAAACAATATTACACTATCATGATCAATGAAAGGAAATATTTATCCATATTTCCATTTTATGATGCATTGATACTACTATCACTTCATACATGGACATGAGTATAATCAGAAAGAATCATAAAAGATATAGAAGCATAACATTACACAACATGTGAATCACCTAAGGTAAAATGACATCAACACAGACATGTCACTATATAAACAAAAATCCCAGCATTTGGTACTCATATTTTCCCCATACATGGGTTAGCTACTCCCATGCACAAGCTCATTACTATGTCCCCACACATCTTAGTCCCCTTTATAATGTTAACAAATAGTTAACCAAATTAAATGAAACCCAGTTCATTTGATACCAAATTATAACATCCATTGTTCCAAAAATCCCCCATGTAGTCAGAAAGGGTTGGTGATAAGACCTCAATAGTTACTCCATGTATGCCAACCATTGTTGATTAGTAGTGGGGGTGTGATAGGTATAGTTTGGAGACTATACCCCCTGGTATGAAGTGTAATAATAGTAGAAAAAATGAATATAATTAATGGAAATAATATTATAGTCATACTGTAAACCATAAATAAAATAAAACTGGATAATCAAATAAATAATAATTTAATAACGTAATGATGTGTTGAAATGTAGCTAAATGTCATGATAGAAAAAATACAAGTAAAATATCTTAATAATAAAAAAATGATGCATAAGTCCCCACCCCGAAACCCTATGATGTTATTTTCTCCAAAATCAAGACCATATAGTAAGCAACAATCAATAGGATGTTCAATTTCCCATTTCTAAACATCTATCAACATATTATCCTATGTTCCTAAACACTGGCCTGAATATGGTGAAATTAGAACACAGTAGGTCAAAACAACCATGTCTAGACAATCATGTCTGATAAGAAGTTTATGAAAAAATGAAATATTCATGTATACGAAATAATTCATCATTTAACAAAATAAATCAAAAAATAATTTAGATCCATTCTAGAATATTTTTTATCATGTCTCACAACCATGCCAACCACAACCATATAACCATGGTATAAGAAACCAGAATTACATTAATTCTAGAATATATCTAAGAGTTTATAAAGACCATAACAAACATAAGTATACAAGCATGTTATAATCCCCACACTATAGGGAAAATATCTATAAGCCTTACAGCATCTGGTACAAATCCCTATAAGCCTTACAACATGTGACTGAGCTCATCCCACTAAAAATTTTCATGAAAGAAAGGGACTTTTCCAATCCCACTAAATATAAGAATTGTATCATTTTAGTAAGAAAGTTACAAGGTTCAAGCTTGATATATAATACTTTCAAAAAGAATCCAAATTCATGTCATAATAGTGTATATATCACAGTATCAAATCATAAACCTCAATAGTTAATTATGTAAATAAAAACATGTATATCAATTACCTCTTTCATTTATACCACAAATCATAAATAGTAAAATCAATAAGAAGTAAGACATAACATATGGATTATATATTAGGAAATCATCAACAGTCCTAGGTCATGCTAAATAAATATGAGGAATGTATCCAATCCAATTATAATCAAGGGTCACTAACACGATATGTTTCCATAAGTCAGGTCCCCTATGTGTTTTTGTTTTGTGTTCTTTTATGTGGCCTGGAGCTCATGACTCCTAATTCAAGTCCTTTATTAGTGGATTCTTCATATACGGTTCATATTAGATAATTACAAAAGGATCATTGATTTTTGGAATTTAGTTTTTGAGAGGGTATGTCATTTTCCATCAGTATCAGGCCCATGCTCTTTTTCATGGGAAAACATGATGATCGGATACATGAAGGTGGAAGTTGGACTTAAATTTTCTATTAATCGTATTGGCTTTCCTTTGTTGAATTAATCAGGTTTTATAGATTTTGGAATTTTGGGGAATGGTTTATTTTTATATTTCTTTGATGTCTTCAGTTCCTCCTAAATAATTAATATGAGTTTCTAAGAGTAAATAATTAATTTTCATTCATAACATATTTAGGACCACATGAAATATATATTAATCCCATTCATGGGTTATTCAATTCATGCACACATTACAAGTTCATGTCCACAATATTTCATATACATGTAATTTATCAAACTATATGTTTATGATTTGGATATAGTATCATAATTTAGGAGAAAAAAAATGTTAAATAGTAAACAACCAAATTGGAATATGGTGTAGATGATCTTAAAGTGGATCCTAGTTAAAATATTATCATGATCAAAAATAAAAATTCACAAAGTTAGTGGATTTCACCACAATGGTTTGTGGGAAATAAGAGAGAAGGTCAAACTTACCAAAAAATACATATAGGTTGGAATTCATTGTTGGGAAGTCTAAAAGGTAGGTCAGAATACTAATTTTTTTTAGAGGATTCCCTAGGGTTGAGAGGAGAAGAATGTTGATAGATGAAATGATAATTCAACCACACTACATAATTTAAAACGTTATATCATAGAATTATATGGTGTGTAATTTAGTTACTTGTCATGTAATTATTTTTAATGAAATATTTAAAAAAGCGCATCACCTAAGATTATTTTATTAAAACCACTCAATCATAACACATTATATAATCTATTCATAGGGCTTTTAAATGGGTTTCATACCATTTTCATTTAAAAGATCCCAAACCTCCATTATAGCTTCTCAACTTACCAAAAATATATGGTTAATATTTTCCCATTAATACATGGACTCAAATAATTCAAAAAATAATTCATACAAAAATATTAAGTCATTTTCCCCAAGAAAGGATATACATGTAGATCCCATATGGTTTTATCAAGTTTCCTCACAACTGAAGACACTTTTTTATTCAATCAATAGACAACCATAATGGAAACACAACCACCCAGCTTTTAAGTCATGTTAAAACTTGAATGAAAGATGTTCAACAAAAACTCTGATATAGACATACCAAGATAAAGATAAGATCTCAAAATTAATCTCCTTATATTAATTTTATATATAGTTTCATTTTTAGTTATTTATTTCAAGGGGTTATGAATCAAAATCAATTAATGATTTAAAGAATTATGTGACAATCAATTTTCTATTTATGATGCACTTTGTTAAATTTAAATAATGGAAAATGATATTATCCATTCCCTTTAAACAATAATTTTTATTCCCACATTTTAATTTATCTAATTTTAAAGTATTAATATAATTTCCCTCACTTTGGTAAAAAAATGATCAACATTTTTTTAAAGAAAAATTATTATTCATTATTCTGTTTCGGTCAAGAATCTCTCTCCTCTTCGTGCATATTATTGAAAAAAAATACGGTTGTTTTTAACCATACATAATTTTTTTATAGATAATACATTTTTAAATTAATTTTAACTTATATATAACTGATTAAAAGGAATCATTTAAAATGAATTATGTGTGAATAATTATTTTAATTTTTTAATTTTCCAAAAGAACAATCGTTTCATAAATATATATATATGATGAACTAAATATCACTTAATCTTAGACATTACATTATTCGAATATTCTTCTATATGTTTCAGTGGTTATATTCAAATAAAATAATTTCTACATTACTCTAGGAATTTTTCATTTCTAATGATAGTAAAAGAAAATGATATTTTCCATGTTTTGAACAAAATTTAAAAACGATCTTTTAATGGTATTATTTCATCTATGCGGTGACATTATTTTTATTGACATGATTTATTATGGATATGATCTTATGATCCCATACACTTTATTTTTCTAAATGGATTAATTATTTTGATGTTTTATGGATGGTTTTATAAAACTCATAACTTTCCCATCAGTAAATTATAATATTATGGAATAAGGAATGTTTTTTATGATATTGTTCGCTTCCTATTTCTAGATAGATATGATTTGGTGACAAATAAATGATAATGAAACCCGTTTCTTTTCCAAAACTATTGTTCTGATGAAATGATGAATGTTTTATATTCATTTGTAAAACTAATGAATGATTTCATTACATAATTGAAGAGCCTAGAATTATATATCATTATAATGAATTGAGTAAATAATGATATCTGACAAGATAATAACAGTTAGAATGGGGCTTGATCATAGTTTTGTAAGGGAGTTTCTCCCTTATGATAGTATTAAGTGTGAAACATGACTAATAAATAGAATAATGGGGGAGTGAAACCATTCCACTCATTGAATATGTCCCCTATTATAGACTCATCAGTAAATTTTGGCTATGGAAATAATGGAATTAGAAATAGACTAAATCCACTATGGAACCATCCATTATGATTTTTTTAGAGTGTACCACAATTGAGGAAATGATGTTAATGGAGATTGAACCCAATCGACACAGGGAATACTTGATCATTGAAAGTCATATATGTGAACCTTGAAGATTGGAATTATATTATATGCATATGTATATTCCCAAAACATATGTAGTTTGTTATTATTTTTCTTATGAATTATGATTATTAGTTCAAAAGTGTACACTTTTATAACTGATGTCCTTTAAAAAAAATAATATTAACAAAATAACACATTATTTATGATCTATTATTTATTGGGTATAAATATTATCTGTTATGATCATGATATCATACCCTTATACTTACCATATTCTTACTTATGATCGTAAATCTATACATCCTATTTTAACCTTACAAAGCTTATACTATCACAATTTCATTTGTTTCAATTTCCTTTAGTTATTAATAATGTGTTTATATAATATATGTCTTTAATAGTATCATGTGCGTAGGATTTTATTGGATATGATGAAGTAATTTTATTGAATAATAAAGTCATGGGGTAACTGAAATGAAACCAATTTGAAGAGAAGTGCATTAGTATTGTTATCTAATGTGGTTTTTTAATTCACTATCACTCTAAAACTAATGGTTGTAGATTTTTATAATAATAATTTCGTTTTATTGATATTGTAATTTTTAATGGTTAAAAATATATTATTTCAATTGGTATCAAAGCTAGTGTACGAGAAATTTTTTTTGTAGTAAATCATTTTGTATTTGTTTTTGGAAATATCAGTTTGTATCTGAGTAATTTTTTTTGACAACATTATAGGTTTGTAAGATACCAAATGGTGATAATATTATAGTTTAATATACCACTATTGGTTTAAAACTTTATGTCCAATTATAAAATTATAGTCATAGATATGGTTTTCATGTATTATGTTATGTGAATTTGAGGTTACTAATGACATTTTGGTAAATGTTTATTGTGTTATAATAAATAATTGAGATATATATAACCCTTATTTTTACCATTTTGTATCCTGTGAAGTTATTCCAGAATAATTTTATTTCGTATATTTTTTGAATGAAACACATATCCATTGATGCTAACATATTCATCAATAACGCAGAAATTACAATTAATAAAAATAAATGGGTTTTCAGGATTTAGAAAAATATGATATTGAAATGTGATTTGATGAAAAGTGATTAAGAGTTATTTTTAGTGTCTGACTATATTGGAAATACTATATTATTAAGGGAAATATAATATTATTTTATGTGAAGGAACATTATTTTAGTATTAAATATAGAGAGAAATTGTAGTGTAATATTTGATGTGATGTGGTATTATGTTTACATAATTTATTTTTTGAAATAATTTATTTTTTTTAGAATATTTTATTAGGGTTTATAAATATTTTTTCATGACATTATTATTGATTAATATTATTTAAAAAAATGTAAAATTGAGCTTGGATGAATATCAGATCAATTATCTATGGTTTTTAATTATGATTTGTTTCAATAATATTTTGGAAGAGAAAAATGGATTATTATTTATGGAATTGTTTATGTTTTTATTTATATAATAATGTTGAGGGTTTAGATATCAGTGTATTACATTTCATTCATATAGGATATTATATTAACATGTACTTACCATTCTCTTTCTTAATGGGTATATACAAGTAGAATAATTATTCATACATTTTTTTAACATGAAATCCATTAAAAGATACTTTCAGTATAATAAGGATGAAATATTCCACCTTTTCACATATTTAATGAAATGATTAAGAGTTGGAAACAAGCCATAATACATAAAAATGTTGAAATTGTGGGAGAAAATAAATTATGTATATTCTCTCACATTCCATTTATTAATGGTAAATGTATTCTTCAAACTCAATAAAGAAGAAGATAAATATATTGAGTCCCATGTGGAAGTTATTTCTAATATATGAATGCCTTCTTTATAAAAAACATTCAATATTATGTGTCTCACAATGTGAAACTCATGGTTAAAATATTTTTTAGGATGTTATATGTTTCATAACCATAACATCAACATTAAATTACATTTCAAAAGGAAATGTAATCAATGTAAATTAAAAATTAAATGTCCCCACATATATATATTTATATTCTACTACAAAAAATAGTATAATAATATTTACAAACCATATATATTGGACTTGAGAAAATATTTTGAGGATTAAATTTCTTTAAAAGAGTTGAATATATATCAATATAATTTAAAAATGTATTTTGTTTTAAATAAAATCTATGTTCAATATCATGTAGAAAATGCAAAATAAAAATTTAATAAACCACAAAATACTATGTAAATATAAACACTTTCATATGATAAATAGAACATAATTGTTGTTCTCAAAGAGATGAATTGATGTAAAAAAACTAGAAAATATATTCTGAAAATTCTCCTTTATTTAAACTTTTCGACTGCTTCCAAATAAATAAAAAATCAATTTCGATGGATAAGAATTAAATTAATTAACATCAAGATTAATTAATTTCTCTATAAAGCCAATTTTTTGGTTTTTATTTAAATTTAAAATATAAATTTCTAAAATTCAGAAATATAATTTAAATAATATAGGATTTGTTATCTTAAAGTTATCATAGGGTTATTTTTTGGGATCATTAAAAAATAAATGATATTTTGGTGAATGCAGAAGAATTATAATTTTAAAAATAATGTGACATTGATAAAATAATCATGATATAATAAAACATTGATAGTATGAGATTTAATTTTTATAAATTAAATATATTTTTTATGGTATTATATAATTTATTTAGTAATAAAATGTTTAAATTATAATTTTATTTGAATATTTTGATAAATAATTATAGATTTTTTTTCAAAGAAGAAATATTTTTGGTACTCTTTTTAATAATATTTCACAAGGGTTCATTCATTTTCTATTCCATTGATATTAAAATAAATATTCTTTTTTTAAATTATAATCGAACTATATCAATGGTATTCAACATTATTGATGATTTTGGGGTAAAAACTAATATATATATATAATAAGCATTTTTAAAAACTCATTTTTATTACATTTTGAAAAAATATATTAAAATTAATTATTACCATTTTGGGAAATTGAATCCTAGAACATATATTCCATATTTGGGTTATTCATAATCTAAATTATTAAAGTGTTTCATATCAATTTTTAATCGAAATGCATATTATCCATGGAAAACGTTTCTCTATATGGAAGAGGATAAAATGGGTCAATCATGGTTAAATATATGATATATGTTCTAAAAATATCTAAAAAACATCACTTTATTTTATTTTAGAACATCAATTCTACACACCAAATCCTATATTCAAAAACCAGTCATTTTTTGTCATCTGTTTTTGATATTGACTATAATACCATTATAATTAAAGAATCCGTTATGAATGTCATTGCCTTTTGTTTAATAAGTAAGTTAATTTTTTAGAATGAATAATAATATTTTATGAATGGTTAGAAATGGTAATTTTTAAAATGAATAAATTATTTTTTAATTTAATTTTTTTTTCAATTGTATAATTACCTAAAATTCATACAAATCACTAATGAATTTCATGTGTAAGAATTTGAAAAATAAAATTATATAGTTAAAATACAATTAATGTGAATTTTATTTTATACTAAAAATTCCTACAAAATTTTTATTGATAAAAATAATATTTAATTATTGTTTTAAATATACAAATTCAGGCTCAATGTTAATCGTGATGGTTTGAAAGTCAAATCATGTGAATTTTCTCTAAAATGATTCAAGAATATTTGATGTAAAAATATATTTAAAACATTTGGTCAAAAATTATAGAAAAACATATATTTATTAATGATAAGGGTTAATGAGGAATAATATAAAAAAATTTATATTTTTATCCATGGATATTTTATAATTACATTATTGAACCTTAAAAGCAATGTATTTTTTCACAATTGTAATAGTTTAAAAGGGTAATTAGTGGATAAAATAAAATTGAATGTGATAACATATCCTAATAACATATTGAAATCTATTTTTTTAATTAATTTAAACCATACATTTCCAAATATTTTAAATTTTCCCATTTTGGATCCACATTTTAAGGAATTTGACATTATATAAATTTAATTCTTAAAATAATTTCACATGGGAAAATCTTGTCACTTATAAAAGGGTACCTCCTATCCACATTTCATCAATCATTAATGAGATCCTTATGTCAGATAAAATCTACTCATAAAAATTTTAAAAATATTTATACATGAAATTTAGGTGATGGTAATCCAATATGAGTCATCCATGAAGGTATCAGGTGTTTCTCAATGAAGGATACTTCAAGAAGAGCATATTTTCTTACTAAAAAATTTCATATATATTTCTCTATAAATGACATATAAATATTATATATCCATACTTATATGAATAAATATATAAAATTTATATAATTATCAGTTTTTATGAAAATATTACAACAATATCATATATCTATAATATATAATATTATATAAAAACATTGCTAATGTGTACATACAAACCACCATCTCCATGATCGACGTGTTGCACTATTCATTACTACCAATCATGGATGGCTAAATAGATGGTTTATATTATATAATATTATTTTCATGAATTTATTGTGATTTTTAAATGGAAAAATATTATAAACCATTAGACACACCAATCCATTAGAAGATGATAACATTGATCATTTGTTCACGTGGATTACCTCCACCATGAAACATTGTGATGTCTCACTAATTTAAGATTTTTAATGATGATCATAAGGATAGTTTTAATAAATATATATGATATATATTATATAATTATGATTCTATCTATGTTAATTATTATTTAAATTTCATTATTTTCTTCAATCAAAAAGTTAAAACTCCACCCTTGCATACGTGAAAAATACCGACTCTGGAGAGTGACGTAATTAATTTTTCCAAATAAACATTTGTGAAAGGATATAAAATTTTATAAAATTAAAAAATATAGTACTCATAATATCATTTTTTATATTTATATTAATAGACTGTGATCATGGTGCATGGACCAGAACTGGTGAACAAAAATCTATATGAAACAAAAATAGGGACCACCATGAATGATAATAATAAAAATAATTTTTTTTAATAAATGAATAATTAAAAATAATAAGTGATTTATAAATTGCAACAAATATATATATATATATATATGAATATGGTTTTGGTATAAATTTATTATATATTAGATTAAGTATTCCAATAATGAAATTCAGGACCATAAGTAACGATATCTCATATCACTTTTATTTCAATATGACATATACTATATTCACCACTTGTTTATTTTGATTGGGGTATGTACACACCAAGTATATATTAAATTATTTTGTTATGAAACATTATGTGGATTCATAAATCCATATATATTTCCCTCTTTTAGGAGGATTTGATTTAGATATTACAAAAAGTGTATGGGTTCTTTATCTATGCATTATTTTATCAAGACATGTTTGATGTTAAGATCCAATTTTCGTTTATATGGATGATATAAATCCATTTCCTATGTTGTTTAATTTTTCAATATATATTTATTTTATGTAAAAATTTAATATAATTTATTAATTTTAAGTGCACATCGTTCTAATGTTACCAAATTGATACATGTTTATGTTACAGTAGCATTTGCATTTATGATTTTGTATATAAAATCTTTATTAACAAAAATTATATGATAGTTTTCCTTTAAAACACACATATTTTATTCAACTATATTTATTTATATTTTTTCCAACTATTAATAATTTTTTCAATATTGTTTTCTAAAAATTATTTTTAGATAATATTTATAATAAATTTTATACTCATTTATTATTTTGGGGTTATGAATTTTTCTCTTATATTTACATGATCATAAAAATGTTTTATAGATGTTTTTTGATAAACAATAATCTTTAATAAATATTATTTTTAAAAACATATAAATTATTTAACATTTATTAAACTGAATAATTATGAGGTTTTATATTTTAATGACTATTGAAATCGTACAAAACTGTGAAATGAATTTTATATTTAAACTTATACTTGATAATAAAATATTCCCATAATGATGACATTTTTTTTTATATTCTTCTACAAGGATACATAGATATCTTCAATAAAAATATTTTTCTAGTATTTGAGTAATTTTTTATGGTACATAAATGAATGTGTATTTGTCATTTTTTCAATGAAATTATTAAATTATATTTTACGATATTTTTCAATCTATGACATCATGGAATGTTAATTTTTTTGGATCACTGGGGATATGATATTATGATAAAAACAATTTTTCCCATGGAAGGATAATGATGACAATTTTTTATGTAGCATTATATGATATAGATTACATTCCCTTGGGTTATTTATTCTATAATGAAATAATAAATTTTTTAATAAACAATAATCATCATTTCACCAGATGGTTATTATACTATGATAACGAAATTTTTATGTAACTTTTTTATAGTTGTTATGATTTGATTAAATGATGAAAGTTTTTATGATATTATGGGACACTTATAATGGTTTTCATTGTGTTATGGGCCTTTTAATAATTATTTTTAAATCCAATGTGTTATATAAATAATTAAATCTCATTAAATATTATAAATTATATATGGGAGTGATCCCAATGTAGAAAGGGACTCTATCAACTATGATAGTCTTAGAAGATAACATTTTATAAACAAATATGGTATTCGGATTAATAATAGTCTACTATGGGACATCATAGAATATGATAGTTTAGTGAGTGAATCAGGGTTACTGAAATTCCTGAATTGGAAGTGGACCCAATACACTATGGGAATCTTTCAACTACGATAGTCATGGGAGTAATGTTTGAATAACGAAATAATTGGAATAGTGAGTGTAACCAATAAAATATAGGACTTTTTCTTCTATGATAGACTTGTATGTAATTAATTTCTAAGGAAAATGTTATTTATGATTTTGGGAATTCCTAAAACTTATGTATTATGCTTATTATTTTCTCTCATGCATCATGATTTATTATGGATAATTACACAATCTTATAACTCATTTATATTCATATGAATATGTTTCACTCCATAAAACATGATTTACGGACCATAATTTGATGGTCATGGATTTCTTAAGTTATGATAATTAATTTATTAATTTATTATTGTGTTACTCAAAAATATGTTCATCAATTGTTATGTTACATTTTTACACTTAATATGCATCTAACATAACTTGTTTATTTTCATTACATTTGCCAAGGTTTTAATGAATGATATTATATAATATATTTATTAAATGGTATCGTTGATTTATTATTTTAATTTAGAGATAGTGAATACTTCTTATATAATAATAAAACATAATAATAATGGAAACAATGAAAATTTTATGGGAAAATGGGGTTTGTAACATAATGGTTTATTTTGGAAAAAATATAATCCTAAATTGAATTGGTTATGTATGTGACTCATTAATGGATATTTTTATTATAATTATGTATGGTAATTTATTTTATTTTAGTTGAAATAAATTCCAATATATAATGTATTTGTTTAAGATAAATCAGATCCTTGTGTTTTGGGTTCAAACTATCTCATTTTCAAATGTTTATTTATTAAATTACAATGATATCTACTCTTAAGGATTCTTTTACCAAGATGGAAGATAATTTTATACAGCCATATCATTGTGAATAATTAATTTAATAATTTATATTATCATTGACCATAATAGATTTTCTCATTCTGACATTCCATGTAAAATTACTTGACATATATTATGAGTCTTCAATAATGGGGTTTAGTGGTTCCTTTATATAAGATATTTGAGTTTCTTAACCAAATTAAAAAAATTTATTCCACGTGAAATAAACTACCTTAATTATGAAATTGAATTATCATTCATGGTTAATACATTGAAATATAAGAAGAAATACACATTGAAGGGAACAAAATAGTGTTACCAGTCTATAATACCCTGAAATATGTATTATTATAATGAGATATAATTAAAGGGTGTTACACCTGGTTCATTTTATTTAATCATTTTATATTGATATTTAAAATGAAAATGGTTTTCTGAAAATGCATATCAATCCACTTGGTAAAAATATCCATCCTTAAAAGGTGGTATAAGAAAAAAATTAGTTTGGTGTTATTAATGGAAGAAATTCAAATGGATGTGGTAGAGGATTGTACCATGGAATGTTACTTAACATCATTCTTACATCACATATTTTTTTCTTCAGAATTGATTTATAAGGGTCAAATTCTAATTATAACATGGTTTTAAGGGAAAAATGACTTTGCAGTGTTATTATATGGTTATTTACATGTTACAGAGTTCATCCTATACATTCTTGGGTGACTCATGGTCCCTAAAAATAAGAGGGAAATTTATAAAGGACTTAGAATCCTCTATTTGTGTGATACACCTTGGAATCACAATAATATATCATTATATAGGTTTCATTCTATTGTTACTAGAAATGGAAAATGTAATATCATGCATTTTTTACAGATTTATTACCTACTAGAGACATAATATAATACTTAAATACATGTGGTTCCACCATATTAACATCATTTTCTAGTATTAAATTCGATGAAATCATGATAGTTACTATGATAGTCTTTCTTAAATCTCCAAATGTATAGGCTGATTTTTTTTCATTATGGATTATCCCCCAATTATTAACCACTTTTTCCGGAACCATGAGGTCTTATTTATTACTGATAATGTTAATAAACTTGTTTTGTATTCTGTGAAGATTTATATAACACAAGTTAATTTTTTTTCAATCCCAAGATAGTCTAAGTGGTCTAGGTTAATTATGGTATATTAAAATACATGTTTTTTCCTTCAAATGATTATATAACATTTAAATAACTATCAATTTTTATCATAGTACTATGAAAACTAATTATTGATTACATTTCACAAATCCATACTAAATCAGAAGCACAAATTCATACACATAAACCTTGATTAAGACACATTTATTTTACATGGATTACCTCCAAGTGATTTTCTATTGAGCATATAATAATAATGTTTTAACATAACAATAGGTAACATTACTCACCATTATTAATATATTTTTATAGTAGTGTTACAATATTAATAATTGGGTATATCTCTCTTCTTTTCTCCACACACTACCTTGGGGGATGAAATGGTTATTAAATAGTTTTCAACGAACTATAAATGGTATATATACATGAAATTATAATATATACCATCATATATTACTAAAACAAATTTCATCCATATCTCAAAATAAATAATTTGTTAATATCATATTTTTATTTTTCTTCATTATTATTGAGGTTTGAGTGTAGGAATTCAATATTATTACAACCACAACACTACCTATAAAGATGATGATAATCATAATTTATAATTATTTTCACTCACTACATCAAATTATATAGTTAATAAAGACAATATATAAGAATATCATGTATCTTGACTTCTCACTTGAACTAAACTATACATGTTAATGAATTCTAATTTGGATCCTGTTTTTCCTCGATTCTTAATGTATTAATATTCTTATTTTATCATTAGAACTATTACAATATATTTATATAAGTTCTCCAAAATTATAATCCATGAACCGGTGGTTGGATTTAATTATAATCATCAAATCAAAATAGTCTATTATAGGTCTACAAAATATTTTTCTATGGTAAATAAAATTCATTAAAATATGAGCTGACTTCTAATAATTTAATGAAAAAAACTCCTAGTTTTTAAAACATAAACAAATCTTATAGATAATATCTACTATCCTAAATATAGTTTTCTATCATCTACCATAAATTGATATTATAAAATTTCAATCAAACTATGTTGTGATATGATTCTTCACAGTGAGGGGCATAATGAAATTCTAGATAATAAAAAATCATGAAATATAGTCTCTTCAACTCAAAGAATATAATCCTATGTTCATTAATTAATCAAAAAATTATTTTCACCATTACAACAACGAATTCATACATGGTATGGGGATATCCATATAGGACGTACCATTGGTCCTAACTAATGTCTCTTCATATAATGGATATTATTTTCATATAATGAGAATTATTAATCACATATTATTTTTCAAAATACATAAAATGATACACACCTTGAAGATGATCAAAATCATCTTCCAAAACACCATTGATGTTGTAATATTTTTTATAGGAATATTATAATCTCTACTTACTTCATGATCTTTTGGATGATTTATAATAATTTAAAACTTCTCTTCATGATAATTGCTTTCTTCACATAGTGTTTGTGACATATTATGAACAGTAAATATATTTCAAATAAAGAAAGAATATATTTCTACAATTTTCTTAATATTGTTGAACAAACTCCATATCTTCATAAACCATGCACATTAATGGTTATTAATTTAACTTTGCATCATTTATCTACAACTTATATAATATAGTATTACATTTATATCTTATTTCCCATGAAAAAATTATGTATTTTTTTTTATTTTTGTCACACCAATAGTGTATTTCACCCCTCTTAGAAATTCATAATTTTACATATATAGGGAATATTTTTAATTTTTCCATATTATTTTTGAGAATTCTAATCATATTGTGATAATTAAGTTCATTGTTGTGGTTTCTTAATGGAAATTCTAGGAATAATGAAAACATTCCTTTAACCATTTCTAAATATATTATTTCCCTTCTAATTAAAAATATTAACTAATTATTATTGGAAAAATTTCTTAACATAAAATTAACTCATATTAAACATAATTTTCTAGAATGGATCTACTTTTTAAATGATCTAAATTATATCCAATCATTTCAGTGTACATAAATATCTCTACCTCCTATCTTTTGTGCTATGAAATTACCTATTTTTAAATAGATAATCCTATTGAAAGATAAACTAAATACATAAAACATTTAAAAAATATTATTCTTATCAACAACCAAAAACATGATATTTACAATTAATAATTACTTAACTTCAATACTTATTATTAAAAAAATCAATACACAATTACCTTGTAACAATAATCTCCCCCACTGTATTTTAATTATAATTTTACCATAAATCCTCTATTGTATTATAAATCATGTTTCTACAAGAATAAAATATATGGATTTATCATTTATTAATCTCACTTCCCCTTTTTCAATAGAATGTATAAGGTTTAAATTTTATGGATAATCATTTTTCATTCTTCCACCTAACATTACTCTATATATTTCTCTTCATTTTCTCATCCAAATATCTATTAATTTAATAGAGTTACCTTAGTTATTCTAATTATATTTTATACATAGAATATTTTCTCCATTAATATCAATTTTATGAATGTTTATTCTCTTTAACATATAATATTTTGATGTAGAAATATTATTCATCCCCAATATCATGATTCTTATTTTCAACCCATATTATATTGGGATTATCTATACTATTGAAAAAATTATAACATATTCACATCATACTCAGTACCACTACATTAGAACCTATATTATTATCCCTATCAACCATTTAAATGATTACATAAATATATTTTTAAAATATTTACCAATTCAGCTTCGTATTTCACTCAAGGACAAGTAGAATCATTTACCACTATTATAGATTTAATATTATTTTTAATAATTTGTTTATGGATACTTTAAATAATTTTCCAATGGGAATACCAATTGTGGATAATTACTATCAAATAATTTTTTCACCGTAAATGCTAACTATCCTTCCCCACAAAGATTTATTTCCCTAAAAACATTATGAAAAATATTTACCATTTGAAATTGATTCATCAACTAATTCTCTATGATAACTAAGATAAAAAAACAATTTAATAATCATGATTTTATTTTAACAACATAGATGATATCTATATCACTCAATTACATATATAAACACAAGAACATGGTTTATTTAGTATCTTAAAACCATTATTTTATGTCAATAACACTTACACAAAAACAATAGAAAATAATAAATGAATTCTAAATTTTTTGAGTCATACTAAAACATGAACCAAACTACAACACTTGTTGTTGATGAGATTTTCGTACAAGTTTATATCTAGGAACCTAAATTTCATCACATGGATTCTTCTTTTTTGGATGAGGCTAAAACATTTTAGGTTTCCATAACCCTATTCAATTGAATGCCTTTAGTTCATGAAGAAACAAATCAGAATAATAACTAGATATTGGAAACCATATATTGGTTATGATAATTTTTTTTTATATTTTTTTCCAACAACCCAAAAAATATTCAACTGATACAACATTGTTACTATGTGAAAAAATTAATATGAAATATATTATTTTTTTAATTTAACCGTTAATTTTTATTTTTCTTCTTGGTTGTCTGATAAAACATGAGATTTTTCCTGATATATCATATTATCACAAATATTGACATGATAAAAATGGAAATACGAGGAAACACATTAACCCCACTTCAACATAAGATCAAGATCATAATTTCTTAAATTTTATAATCATATAAAAAATCAATCATATTTATATTTTAAATCAAAAATTTTTACAAAACACTTCTTAATGAGTTATATAAGGGTTTTGATATTATTTTCTTCATTTTCATTAATCTTGGTAAAAAATATTTAATTCAAATAACTATTATCTATTTTTTACATCTGTATCCTTTTAAAATAATCCTATAAATGTATCTCAATTATGTTGATGCACACCTAATAAATCTAATGACCCCCATTAATAACCATTAGTTTAATATATATAAATATATTTGAACACATGGTGAGATCGGTACCTTAAGAAATCCTATCGTTAATACATGTGATTGGAATTTTTTATCTAATCTATATCTTAAAATTTTCATTAAAGTACAATTATTCATATTTGATTATATTATACAATTAATTCAATGTCCATCATGTATAAATTACCTGCATCTATTATTTATTTATTTTTTTTGGTAAATTTTCTATTTTCTAACAATTTATATTTTTCCAAATTTTTAAGCTACCTTCCTTTTTTGGAAGAATACATCCACCACTTCGGGAACATTTATGTTCATTTTATTTTAATTCAATATTTTGAAAATGTGAATTTATATTTACATTTTTTTTCAATGAGGAAAAAATACACTTTTACCATAGTTTTTCAACATATCTTCTATTCCTTCAATGAATGCTCCTGAATTATAATAGCCCCATATATTTAAAATATATCCTTTTTGTAGTCTTTCTTATATTTAATCAAGCACATGAATCCATTTTTTAACTTAATTTATCTCATTTTCATATAAATTTATACCATACTATTCATATGATAAATGAACCACCTCATCAAAAGTTCTATTTTTTTTCATATTTATAATCCTTGAAATATGTCATTTTTTCCAAAATCAAAAAATCAACCGTTTCATTTATCCCTAATTATTATTCCGACACATCAACTCAAATTACTTTTTACACTTAAGATGAAAGAAAAATGAAATCCCCCCAAAAAAACTACCTCTAAAGGGTTAGTTTGAATTTTTATAAATATGCATAGAATCTATAATGGATTTTTATTTTTTACCCAAATTATCAGCACCATTATTTGAGAAATAATTATTATAAGAATAGTAATTTTATATTATTTATTATGGTATGTAAAAGGTTTTAATTTTTTCCACTAAATATATGAAATTAAAATAATAAAATCATTATAAATAATTAATATATGTCTAGTAATTCCATTATAATCTCAAATATTCGTATATTTATCATGTTGAATCCATATATATGATTGGAAATATTTCATCAATCTCTAATTTATATTACTAAATTAAATTTTTTAACTCTTCTTATATCACAATTATAACTCATAGTAGGTTTCATGATTTTCTTGAATAATAATGTTTCAACCCTAAAATAAAATTTTCACAAAATATTTTGTTGTTGGGATTAATGTAACTCTTAAATATTTCATTATGAATCAATATATATATACATAGATATCTTATTTTATACATCCTCGTCTTTATCATTTTTAACATAACCTCTATATAGAAAAACGTCTTGTTGTGTTGACTTCTTTAATTTGACAATGTATTTAAATTTTCATAATATTAATTTTAGAATCATCAATTGATCTAAATTACCTTAATCTAATCATTTTACTAAATACACGTTATATTTAATCATTTTTCATTTTACTTTTAAAAAATCATACAGGATAATGTTTTTATATTTTTCTTCTATTGCTGTTAAATTTTTCTTTAAGAGTCATGATCATGTTTTTGTATCCATTTTCATTCTTCACATCCTCTGATTAATTAAAAGTAATATTCCAATAAATTCATTCCTAATTATATAATTATATACCCTTATTATAATATAAATGTAATTATTCAATATTTTATACATATAATCATTCTTTTTTTAATCTCATCGACACTTATGTTCATTGAAATATTTTCTAGATCATCTCAATTAATACCATAATCTTATATATGTAACTAATAATCTTTAATAAATCTCCAAAATAATATTTATATTTAAATTTTTCATCATATCATGGATATTTTAATGTCCTTATTCTAAATAGAGTAACATAGTCCTCAAGATACATATTTATTTCATTTTTTTGCCTTTAATTGAAAATCATGCATATTATATCATCATAGCATTTTATTTTTCTTTTTTATTATAATCAATATAGGATTTTGATTAATTAATAGATTTTTAATAATTATTAGATAATTATTCATGAAATCAAATAAAATCATCATGTTATTTAATATACACATATTAGAATTTTTGTTGTCCTCTATTCATGTGGTTGTTCTTTCATTGAATATCACATTCTTAAAAATCACCCACCATAAATACATCATGTTCAAAAAACAAAATTTGGTTTAATCTTATCTTGAACCATATTCATTTTCATCAGAGATGTGGGAGACATTAAAATTACAAAATAGTTATTTAAGTACGAAACCAAAATATTAAAACTTTATGATAAGATACCACTTATTTCAACCACTAACACTCTAGGAATGGAGATGTGAATTTTTGTGTTTCAAAATTAAAATTATTTCTTTAAATTTCTTGTTTAAATCTATGGTCTTTAACCATATTATTATTAAAATTATTCTCTATCTTGATCAATTAATTTTTCTCAAACATGCACCAAATATAATGAACAATTGTGTAAATTTCAAGTAAGCATAAAACACATGGATTTTACTTATTTCACCACTATGTCATAATCCATGGATTATTCATTAATAAAGTGTCAGTTTATGATGATAAATTACTATTGAAAACAATTATTAATAATGTTCAATGAATATAAATTATATATCCTAGGGTTACCCCATCTCCTTACATTTGTAAAATACATTGGCGGTGGAAATTCTAAAACAATCTATATTATAGTTTGTCGATTAATTTAATGAAAAGGATGTCCCATCAAAATTACCATGGGTTTCCAAAACCCATTTCATGTTCACCTCCAAATATATGCCCTTTTATTATTATTTTTTATTTTTCCATCGTTGTTCAATTTCAATTGAGATCCAATTCTAGAAATAATGTATTCAATAATGTCACGATAGTAATATTTTTTTAGAGGTGGATAATTATAAACTGGAATTATATTATTCAACCCTAACTTCTTCAACAACCATGTAATATAATTGATCACCTTATTCTTCCTTATATCCATCTCACATAACCAAAAAATTATTTTTCAATTGAAACCGATATTTCTTTTCATCTTATTTTACCCTGAAATTATCAATATTATAATTTCATCTCCCAAACTAATATAACGTATTTTATATTTTCATTTAAACATGAAAATATAATTTAATGGGTAGGATTGATTATACCTTTATAATATTTTAATTCTACGCTAGGTTTGAAAAAAATAATATTGTAAATAACATGTATTCCAATACTATTCAAACTCTTGAAATATCAAGATAAATCTACTGGTTTTTAAACATAATTGAATCTACTAGCTAACTACTGTTATCTTATACATGACATGATTGCATCCAAAATGGTTCTATATTTACACCTATCTACAATACCAAGGATTTCAATTATTCCTCAAAGTGTTACACTTAACCAAAGTCTAGACACATTAAATTATTTAATTACCTTCTATAAAACTCATTGAATATTATGGAATGATCCTCTATTAATAATAAAATGTTAGTCTTCATCATGACATGAAAATATTCTATAGTGTGAGGATATTTAAAATGTATTTCCATTGAATCACATCATGATGTCAATATTATTCACATGATCTGGGAATTATAAATTTTATTGTATTATTGATCTTGAAAATTATAATCCTTGTTTGTACAATGATCATACTTGTCTTTTGTTGATTCATTTGATCTTTTAATATGTTTTTTAGGGATTTTATAGTCATAATATTTTATCATTTAGAATTTAGTGTATATAATCTCAATACCTCATAACAATAATGTATTATTCTATTACGTGGCCTTCACAATCTTCCATTTTTATAGTCACCATAGTCTTCATAGTGCCCAGTGAAATGGATTGTATAGTAATTTCACATATCAAGGTAAATAATGATATTTTGGATAATATATCCATTTTATTTAATGATTGATAATTTATTAAATTCTATATATACATCTTTGGTCTCTTCACATTTTTTGGATGAAATATAACGGCACATTAAAATCTTACGCATCAACTAAAAACAAATATTGTAAAAAAAATCAAAATTCTATGCACCTTTCATCTCCTAAACCATTATGCATGAAAGGTTTGTAAAATATCATTTCCACAATTCCCCACTACATCAATAATTAACTTTTAGGTGTTCAATGAATTATTATTTTTAAATATTTAATTATGAAAAATTCTTAATCTATAGGTATTATTTTTTATTCATGTAATTGAAAACAAATCCTTCTCGTATCTTCTAATCTCATTGGTTCCATCTCAAGAAATAGATTGTCATATTACAAGAAAACATCTGAAATAAATCAAATGATGAATAATGAAATTTCTATCTAAATAAAAAACATTTTTATTATTTTTTGAAAATAAATAGCATCAAAATTTTATATAAATAAAAAAAGTTAAAATACACTCATTTGAATAATTCTTGAGAGAGATATATGGTTCATGTCTCTATTATTTCAGGGGTTACAGTATTGATTGTGATTTCATGTGAAATAACAGACACAATTTTACACAAATAACGAGGGATAATATTTGTAACATCCCAATCCAAGTATACACTAAACTGGTAGCCAAACCGGTCACTATTTGACCTGAAGCACATCATCGAGAATGATAGAGGATTCCAAATATCAAAGAGGGACTTCGGTGTGTCTGTGGGGAGACTACACCCTCATATATCAAATTAAAAACACCAATGAACAATAGATAATAGATAGTGTAAGTATATTTGGTAATCAAGAAATAATTGGACTAATGTAATAAATATGAAATATAATTTTACAATATGTGGATGAAGAATGTCAAGAATGAGTACAATAATAATAATGGAATGTCAAGAATTTATTTTTTTAAAAATGGATGTGTATAAGAATATGCTACCCAAATATATCACTTTTAGGAAAACAAAAAAATTGAAATAAATCTCTCCAACATCATCTCTAGAATAGACTCTGTCACTTCCTGCAAACTCCATCCTAAAGAAGAAAATCAAACAAGCATTGGAAGTTGCAAAATTCCCTTTATCATTACATCCAGACATAATGTGTACATGGGTACCAATGGTTACCAACTAGGGGGTGAGATATAAAATATAGTAGGTTAGAACCCATTGTGTCAAAACCAATACATCTAATTAAATAATAATTGATAGTGTAAAAAACATAAATTAAATTGAATGAATAATTAAATTAAATAAGAAAAATTAGTTCTCGGTTTCCATACAGACAACTATTTAATATCACATACTTCATCAAAAGAATAATGTTTAAATACTATATATGTTCGGGTCATAATTTGTGTAAAATACCAATATAGAAGATCCAATAAAGGTAATAGAATAATAAGACCCCAAGTATGCACCATAACATAGAGGTCACATTATAAAGTCATTGTACGAGTATGATAACAATTAAAAGAAAACCATCCCATGTGTATAGGCAACTAACAATAAAAATAAATGATGCATCTCTCATAAAAAAATTATATCAACCATTCAATCAATTCCCATGTTAGAGACTTATCCCATCCCTGGCGATCTTAGTGGAATCCAAATTAACTATACTATTTATGAAATAATACAATGCCACTAAGTCAGTATAAGGTGAAACTTTCGGCATCCAAAAAATTATTTTGATGCATTGTAACACTAATCCCATCTTAGTTATATCATGTAGGGGATCGAGTATCACCCCATGTCATGAAGTACCATTATTGGAAATGGTTGTATCTACAGTTTCTCCCCTAGGGAACCAATATCACTCATGAGTATAATAAAATACCTAGGAAACCCTATCCTATCAAGCCAAAGTATATCTGTAGTGATTCGGGTTGTAACCCATCGAGCATGTGTGTCTGCCCATGATTCCTTAATATATAATCCATGCTCTCTCCATACCAAAATCTAGTGATCCATTAAATATAAAACATTTAATACATGAAAAATAAATTCATTATAAGGAAACCAATTAATAAAGACATTCCATTAAATTGTACTAAACCTAGAAATTAAATTAATATCATAAAGAATGATCAATTTAACCATTTACTGAATGGATTTCCATCATGACAACCAATTACATCCCAACATGTCGCTTACATTAAAAAAACAAGGAAATTGTATTTAATGTTGAAAAATGAACTTATAAGGTTCCATGACCAAGAGAAAAATTAACTACATGAGTAGTCCCTTCTACAAAGCACTCTAGTATCATAGTAGTAGCTTGTTCCATTAATAAATTAGATTATAGAGGATATGCTATGCACATGGAAGGTGCATATGTTAGATTAATATTTATATGGAAAATTAAGAAACTCATTTCATAACTTCAACGATGACCCGATATTAACATGATATATACTAAACAATAACAATAAGAAATAATAGAAAAAATAATGCAAAACATCAGGCAATATGAAAAGTCTAATGACTAATTTTAGAATAGAAGACAACTCATCTTTCTTGGAAGGGTTTTATTGTAAAAACATGAAATTTATTATAATGAAATATTTTATCCTATTTTATAATTTAATTTAATGTTGTTAGTTCAATTTATCAAAATAAAAGACTGTACCACTTATTCATAGGACCACTTAATGAATTATTAAGCTAAAAGGGTATTGATAGGGTTCTTACCTCAAATAGGGACTAAGACAAAAATATTTACACTTGATTATTTTGAAGACAAAAACGATCACTCCTATATTTCACACACAGAGTTTCATATATAAATATATACCACATAATCAAATGTACATAATCCCTTAAGCATGATGTAATAAGTAAAATTAATATATATATATATATATAGACACACACACAAAAATGCCTATATATATGACTTCAAGCCTTCACTAAGTCATCCAATACTCTACCAAAAAACCATGAACTCAAAAACATTTCAAAAATGATTAACACACCAATGTAAAAATACCAGATCATAAAAAATCATAAAATCACCAATTATAATTAGAGTGTAAATGAAGAACAACTGAAAAAGCATACCCCAAATCGTAGGTGGTGTACCAAAATACTCTAAACTACTTCATCTTTGTCGGTGATTAGTATAATATGATCAAATTTTTTTTGAGAGACCCATGTACTCCACAACACTAGAAGAAGACACCAAAGATAGGGTTATCCTCCACCCTAGGTGTGGAAGAACCTCTAGGAGTGATCAGAAGATGGAAAATTTTCTAGAAAATGGATGAGATGATAATATAATTCCTTATTTTGAGGCAATGATGGAGAGTCCTAGAGAAATTATGATACAATGTAATGTAATTAGGGAACCAAAAGGGGGTGTCATGTGATCCATGGGAGAGGGAGATTCACGAACTAGGAGGGGAAGAAGGGGAAAACCCCATATGGGTTAATAAAAACAATAATAATAGTAATAATAAAAATTAAAAAATAATTTATTTTATTTTAATTTTAATTTTAATTAAATTAATAAATTTTCACTATAATAAAACACTACATAGATTTTTTTTAGGGATCCTCATAGTTTTAGGAAAAAATTATTCCATACGGAGCACTTTATGAAATTATTTTCTCGATCCGGTGCTCCTGAAACACCTCGATACACATGGGAAAACTATTGGGCCTTCACCCAAGTCCAAAATCATCACAATAATGGGTTGAAACTCCCTGAATTATTTATCCAAAACACATTTTTAAAAATGATCCACCATGTAAAAGAAAAAGTTCAAATTCGTAGGGAATTTTTGTCAGTATCAAAATACAAGATGTTACAACCTCTCACCTTAGATCCTCTCATCCTCAATATTCCTTAAAAAATGGAAACATAACCTAATATACAAGTTCTGTGAAGCTCTATTCATAAAGTCTTTTTGAGTGGCCATACAACCAATGCAGATTTACTCATTTCATAAGCATACAATTCTTAATCCATTAATACCAGAGCCAAAGATCATTTTTCAACCAAAACATCATAATAGAGATTACCTGATCCCGTTTAACTAGAGTCACGATCACGTCATCTTCTTCTAAATAATATTTCCTAAATTTCACTCCACCATAGGTCTTTAACTTGTAAATGGGAAAATTCTAAGCCACATTACCTCCAGTAATGGAATTACATTACAATGAATTTCCTTGAGTGTTGTAGTGACACTCCTTTCATGATTAACTTTAACATGGAAAATGATATTACAATAGTAGGCACAACATGGACCACACTAAAAAGGAAAAGTCAAATCTTGATTAACCAAACTATATTTTTTTCCTGAATTCTTTATAAATCACATCCATCCTTTCCCCCACACCCTTCGTAACCTAGTGACTTGATTAACATGGTTCCCAACCGATTGTATACCACAAAAATAACGATACAAGATGATCCACTCCATCCGACTATTTTTTTCAAATGCTCTAAATAGATGGTTACTGTATTTCAACAAAACTATAATTACTTCCTGTATAGAACATTTCATGTACAATAAAAACATTCACTGTTGTGTATACCATACATCGGTGGATCGTCCATTCTAATAATCATTAGATAATTTAATTGTCATTCTACAACATGAATAATGGTGAAATCTTTATACCGCCAAATAGACTCACTATCCCATTTATGATTCTCCTTCAAGCACGACAACAAGTCCTGGATAACTTCATATTCACCGTGTTAGAGTACATGAATCCAACCCATTGTATTCCAAAATCCATGTTCATTAGGTAGATGTTTTTCCAATGCCAAGACATCCATATTTGATCATTCACTGATCCCAGAGCAGCATCGCCCTATCGGTCATGATATAAAGAACAGAGGGTGTCCAAGAGCCATCACAAATCATTTCAACTTGGGAACACAAGTGTTATTTATGAATTAACAATCCTAGAAGAAAATCGAGCATCAATGTGAAACACCATCCAGAACCACCCAAATAAGCCCTACATCATTCAATCCTTAGTGAAACGTAAGACAAACACTCTATTAGGCATATAGGACTATATCATGATATGGTATATGCTTGTCACATAAATGAATAAAATGTTTTGATATTCACTATTTCCAAACAATCATCCAAATTTTAAGGAATGAAGTAAATTCTAACCACCATTGTATGACTTCATAGGAGAGAAGATCAACATTACCTACCAACATGTCATCACAACTAGTAACAATGCATTCACTACCCAAGTCTCTAGGTGATCAATCACACAAAACCACCAAATTCATGTGATGAAATATGGTGTTTCCAAAGAATTCATTCACATACAACCTGTTCTGAGTTATTATACATAGCTATTCCTAGAGCGTAATTAAAATATGATGTCCTTAATGTCATTAAAACATAAATGAAAACTTCCTAATAGTCCTCTTTGGATGATCTTATTCTACATGAATGGACACATAACCACAAAAACAGATACGGTGCTCCCCACATTAGTAATGTTCTTATCATCAAATGAAGATATAGGTTAGTTGCTCAAATTTATGATGGATTGAAAACCGTCATAAACATGAATGCAAGGAATTTTATTTGAAAAGAAACATAAACATACTTGCATGTCAAAACACACTAGTATCTGGAAATTCCTCATATAAAATTCAATGAACTTGATTCTATTTATCCCAGATGTCACTCATCCATGGGGATGTCTTTATATTGTTCTTACATCAAAAGGATCAACTAAACCACTGAAAAAAATTTATTTGTTACCCAATATTTCACTAGATGGTACTGTGTATATCAAGACATTCTACACCAAGGTTATATAAAAATATGGCACATTTGAAATACTACCCACTTTCATATCGCCACCATACATAAGTATTGGATCACCATAAAATTGATTTAGTCTAGAGTCATATTTCCCCATTGAACCAATAACCCAAATGAGGACATACCCAATCAACCACCACTAAGGAAGAAGAAGTTTCAAGTGACCTACGAAAAAGGTGACCACTCCCATGGCATGCTTACTAGTTGATGCATATAATATTTTGATTCTCAAACCCACAAAAATGAAAAATAATCAATGGCCACCCATTTGAACAAGTGTGTTTTCTAAAACAAAACGTCTTATAAGGCACAATGACACTCAAATCACACCAAAAGTTAGAAATATCACAATATTCAAATAGACAATAAACTCTAAGGGTTGTACCTTCTAGGTGCTAGCCCCTTACAAAATCATAAGAGTAAATCGATACACTTGGTCACACAAAAACATAACACAAGGATCAAAATAAGTCCATCTAATACATTGCTATGTTGGAATCATCCTACGAAAATGCACCCATTTCTATTCTAAGGCATGTTAAAGAGATGATCAACCTAAAATTTAAAAATGGTTTAAAAATAAAGTCACCACCTAGGGTTCAATTTCCAAGGAATTTATTTTTTTAATATTTAATATTTAAACAATAATAATAATTAATTTAAATCATCATTTACCATTAAAGAAAACACTATAAAAATTATTTTTCACCCCAAACTCAAAGAAAAACATTCTAGTGTCATTAATAATGACTTTAAGACATTTCACATTATTTGAAATCCTATTATCATTAAGAAATATTTCACCAAAATTCCTTTTTAACACATAATATGACCTACGTGGGTCTGACTAAGCCATCTTAGGGTCTTTAAAAAGAAACTGAATAGAAGTTGCATATTTATAGAAATTATAGACACAAAAATGGGTCATCTCATAAGATACATCCCCAAATGACATACATGGATCCATTTTAATATTTATTCATTTAAAGAATTCATTTTAAATTAATATAGAACTTATTTAACATTTATAATAATTCACAATATAATATATCCCAATAAAAAGTATGATTACAAGGGTTTCTAAAACCCCAATCTATAAAACAAACACAAAATTTATAAATGAATTTATAGTTCCCATTTCATTTCATAATTTTACATTCTCATACTTATAACTGTTTTGTTATATGTGTATCCATATTCCAACCAATAAGGCAAAAATACACATTATTGTTTTACAATTGGATCCAATTTAATTCAAAATCACTACATTTTAAAATTTAACCGTAAGCAATGTTTAAATGTTAAAAACATTTTAAAAATGAATATTTATATAATTTTTGAGATGGTTTGAATATATATGATAACCTTTAACAATTATAAGGTTCCCATAAATGTTATAATAGAAAATGTGTTCTCATTCATTCAATTCCAATTAATTTCCATCTCCTGTAACCAATTTCATTTGTTCTATACGATAAATTACATATTTAAAATAACATAATGAACTTAACTATATAATTATATCATAGAATAATGATATGAAAAAATATCATGATATATAATCAAGATTGGAAGGATTTAAAACTGTATTCGATGTGAGCTAACTTGATAAAACAAAACACCCAAGAATGTTATAAACATAGACATGATAATCATTACCTAAACAGGTAGAAACTAACCATGGAATATAAATCTAGAAACACCATAAAATACATAGGATAATTATTCATTATAGTCCATGGCATAGAATATGCAGGACATGTGAATTTTAGTGTTCCTAATACGATGCATGCAATTATTCTTCGTTTCTATCTCAGGGCAATGGAAAAAATTTCATAAATCCTAAAAATCCACAGATTTGGAAATCACACCATTAAATCAAGTTCAAATTATATCATAAATAACATAGAGAAGCATGAACAATAATCAAATCCCTAGGCACATTTTTTACCAATCATTGGGAGATCATGCCTTAGAATGACAATTTTACAAATATATCCACATTCCTAGTCTCTTATCTACCATCACAAAACAGAAAAGTGAATGTCAAATAATTCTATGATAAGACATTGTAATTTCATGTCCTGACCAACCACAGAAATATTTTCCAATGTAGTCAGCACATGACCTCAAGTACATCTCTCAGATCTTCAAAGGCAGTCAACAAGATGTGGGTGCCTAGGGTGTGTCCATATAAATATTATTCTATCATATATTAGAGTATGAAAAATGATGAAAAATAGATAATATAAAATGGAATAATAAATAAAAATCTGAAAACAACAAAAGTAATGTAATAAATTGGATATATAAGTATAATAATAGTAGAAGATTAATATATAAGTATAAAAATAGAAGAGGATTAATATCAAAAATTACTATAATGACAATAATTTCATGCCAACAATCATGAAAAAATAGAAATATAGGGGAACATGATACTAGAATATAAAATCTTCGATCCAAACTAATAAAAGGGGGAAAATGGATACAATAGCATATCGATCATAGTCATGGTCCATTGCTTGTAAAGTGAATCCTAAATAATAAAATCTAAAAATAAATTGGTTCTCCAGACTTCCCATTATCTGTACTTGTAGACATAATGTCTAATCACGTATGAAGGCTACATAGTAAGTAGTGAGATATACATATCAGTATGTTTGCACCCGAAGTGTCAGGCCTAATCCACCTTTCACAATTATAATAGAATGTATTCTAAAAATAAAATCATATTCATGAAATAATTTTTTTATAATAACAACTTTTTCTGCATTTCCAAATGGTCACTCATCTTATATCACTAGCTTCAACGTAAGATATAAGTCTAAATTAACTACATTTCAAAGGAATAATAATTATATAAGGTCAATATAGATAAACCAATCATAGTAGAATAATATGAGTACCCTAAGACTGTGAATTAGCTTGGTGGTCACATTTCTGGGTCATTGTAAAAGTATGTTAATAATGTAAATAGAAACATCACAATTTCAAAGTATTCTCATATTAATAAAAATGATGTATCTCACATATAAATAAAAAAAAGTCATTTTTTTTCAAATCTAGAGGTGGAGTCTGATCCAATCCTTGGAAATCTTTGTAGAATTCAAGGTATCCATTCATTACTTCTAATAATCAAATACCGCTGAGCTTTTTCGATGTTACACTTTATAAATCCCATGTATTACTACGAGCCATGTTAAAAATTATCACATCTTAAGTATCTCATATAGGGTCTAAATATCACCCAAGCCTTGGTGATTCCATATTTATGATGGGCCAATCCATGGTAGATCCCCTAGGTAACCTATATCACTCAAGATTATAGTAAAACTCCATGAAATTCCACACCTAGAAAGAAAATGAATGTCCCATGGAACAATGGATTGCAACCTATTGAGCATGTGAGTATGTCCATGTGTCCTTAATATAAAACCCATGTTCTATCTCTTCCCATATATTGTGACCTGTTTGATTTAAAATATTTAATACAAGGAAAAGTAACTCACTATGAACTAGCCATTTAACCATGAAATTTCAATAAATTCATATAGGCATAAAAATTCATTTATTATAACATTTTCATCTCAATTTAATCATTTATCTAATGTATTTTCATCATGGAAATCCATTCGATAAACAAAAATTCCAATTACATTATAAAAATATGGAAATTGGGTTTAAATTGTCTGGAAGGTACTTAGAAGGTTCCATGGTCAAGGGGGGAATTACCTACATGGTTAATCCCTTATATAAAGCATGCCAAGCCATTGAGAAGAACTTGGTCCATTATTAAATTAGATTAGAGTCTCCATGCTATACAACCAAAGGGAGAATTGGTTATATTAACATTTAAAAATAAAATGTGGAATCTCATTTTATAATATCAATGAATTCCATATATCCACATTTTATATACCAAAAGGTAGAAATACTAGGTCAATTCATAGAGGTTACCCTTGAAAATTATATTTGGTTACAATATCCTTCTTTGAATATCACTATGGTTAGGTAATCAATTTATATTATAAATGGGGAACCTATCCCCATGTTATGTTGGTACTTTCGACAACATGGGTGAAATGAGGATATTTTTTATCAGTTCATATTACCTCCATTGTTCTACAATATTCATAATACAATCCATACGTCCTAACTATTGATGTATGATTTTTTACAATTCAAATGTTTTTTATTTTATGTAATGAGATAATGAGTCCTATAAATCCAATATGGAGAACCCATGTACATATTGAACTAGATTCATTATGTGATACATGGAAAAATCATTTAAATGTTTTAGGAGAAGTGGTAGAATAAGAAAATCATAGACAATACATGTGTAACTTCCCAAACATAGATTCCACTAAATAGTGCACTAAGCCCGTTGGGTCACAAGGCCACAATCGCATATTCCCAAACGGAAGATGTTTCTGACTAGTAATGAGGGACCTGGTGTGTCCATAAAGAGTCTATTAACTCATTACTCGAGTGTGAAACAAAAAATATATAATAAAAAAAAGATATCAGAAGTAGTAAAATAAGATGAAAATAGATTCATAGCCGGAAGAGATTACAACTACAAGAGAATGTTCATATTCAATGATGAGGATAAAGGTACATGATGTACATATAAGAATATTACCAAAACAAGTACACAATAATATATTACAATAGTTTTATCCAAAATGAAAAAATGTGAAAAAGTTCCCTAGTAGAGTCACATGCCTCAGAATAGTCCCATTTTCCCATTATCCTATGTTGAAATAAACAACATGTATTGTGTATTTTCCCTTATCACGACCTACGACAATATAATCTATTTGGGTTCCTATTGGAGAGACAAATTGGGTGAGAGATAAAAACCTACTCTGAAACCACCCATGATCTATAAAATTCACGATTGGTCCAAATATCCATGTAAATAAGATGTATTTAAGGGAGGTGAGTAGTAATGGAAGAGTAACATACCCATATAATTTCCACAAATTAGAAACCGAAACTAACTATCCTTTCAAGTCTCATAAAAAATAAAGGGCTAGATCCCATAGAAATTTGATATAATAATAATAATATAATTAACCATCACATCCTTTATGTGTAAAAATAAAAATCATGTCATCTATATCCATTACATAAACCCATTACAGTAAGAACATCCAAGAAAATGTTTTACGGTTGTGTGTATAATTTTCCCAATGGCGTACCATATTTCAGTGAGTCAAGACATGATGGTATAGATCGAAGGTGTAAAAAAACAATGCTTCTCAGTCATGTCCCATAAGAATCTTGATGGAATCTTAGTTATGCACTAATCGATGTCCTAAAACAATGTCATACCGGACTATCCTACATGATATCAAACAAGATGCATCATAGGGGTAGAAAAGCCCAATGTGTTAGAAAGAATCAATACCCAAGGATAATCTATATCAATGTCACTAGAAAATATGTTCTTTATCCATAGAACATTTCCAAGGAAACAATTCATACATTTAACACCCATATCATTCAAAATTATTTAAAAGGTGAGTAGACCTACACACTTTATCATTTAACATCATATCACCATTTGAGTATACCCACTCATAGCACTATAGTCAACTCACGGAATACGTTGTGTATACACACTCATTTTTTATAGATTACAAATGACATTAATACACTACAAACAATAATAAAATAACTAAATGAGTATACCCAATCCATTAACCAATTAAAAATATACCATTTTTCCAATTTAAATTTCGAATATCGATATAAAATAAAAAATGGGGGAATAATAAATCCAAAAAAAGATATTAATGTTCAATATTATCTATTTAGTAAAAATAATAAATATGATATGATGAAAATCCATATCCCAATTAATTGATATGTTTCAATTCAATTGTTAAAGAGCATTCTCCATAAATGAAAGCTTCAACTCACCCCATGGGTAGTTAAAAAGAATTTATTGGGTAATTCCAATATGAACCCCCATGGGTTACCATTATTATGGAAATAAAAACCATTTCAAAATAGTGGAACCTAATGGCATCCCTAAATGGTTCAATTTATTTTAAATTCAATTGTCCAGTTAAATTTTGGGGTCATTAATGAATTTTTGGCAGGCAGTCTAACAGAATGAATCCAAATAATGATCTAAAACTCAATGAAGGTGTACAAACCACATACATTTTCATTGTAGTGGAGTTATCATATAGTATTTTCCCCTAGTTTGACAATGATAGAGAGAAATAGTTACTGATCCTACGTGATGAAAGGCCATTGTTTCAGAGATAGAACATAGTTTTGAGAACAAATTATCATTTTGAGAGTAAACAGGAGATAAAATTCAAAATTCTTATTATATGGTAGAGAAATTAAATAATTTTAATTAAAAAAAGTATTTCATATTTAATTATAACATTTAATATTTCTAAAATTATAGTTTTCAAATGGTTTATGTGCATGGTTTTCTAAACAGTGTGCTGACTATGCACTATCACATGTATAATATTGTCATATATCATAGTTTCATTGCATAGTTGACTACAAATTTGAAAACCCTGCGAAAACTCTCTTTTAAAATCTTCTAAAATAGAAGACTTAGCCGAACTGACATGCGAACCATTCAACATAGTTTGGCCTAACTGTGTAGCCTTCCTCTTCACACTACCACTACTCACATAGTTTGTTAATCCATGCATCCTACTGTGAATGGTTTACATAAACCATGTGCCTGGATTATATTACACCAAACATGGGTTCTAGTCTCCGAACATTCCCCTAAACACCCAATAATATACCTAGAACTCAAAATACATTCATATATTAACATATTTAAGCATTAAAACTGAAAAATAACAAATCGATACCTAATACGAAAACCCATGTTCTTTCAACATTGGAGTGTGATGCTAAGATGAGGAACCAATTGCCAAAATTATTTAATTAATAATGAAGATGAATATTATATGGGATGAGAAGCCTGATATTAGGGATCATTTGAAGACCTTAATTCCCAATAATAAAAATATTATTCCTTAATATCTTTCATTTTAAATGTATTTTTATTCTATTTTGAGTTAAAATATCCTTAATAGGTTGTGAGGTGTTTTAGGTGGAGTATAGAACAAAGGGGGATGGGGTGTTCATAATAATGCAATGTGTACATGCTCTCTTATACATGATATTTGGTGAGTGCACCTTGGAGTTCCTGTTTTTTCCATGGAGAAAATGGGTAGTCATTATCTTATTATTGATTAACATCTATATTTTTTGCCATATTTTCCCTTATAAAGGAGTAAAAATTGTATTTAAAGCTTTTAATTATCCCCCTAAATCCCATTGGGAATTAAATAAATCTATTACTCAGTTGTGGGATTATTTATGAGCACTTTGTGATTTTTCTATTTCATTTTCTAGATACCCATTAAATAATGTTTTGACTTAGGAATTTCTTGGACTCAAAACAACTAATTGGTGGGGAAAACAGTAACCAAACTCATTATCCATTCATTTATAAATATTAAAGTTGTTGGAGTAATAAAAAACGTTAAATATTTATAATTTTTTAAATAGTTTGGGTTATTCAATATTCCTTTGTTATGGCCTACGTATAGGCTTATATTGAAAAATCATATGGAATTACTACTATTTCATTCTAAAATTACATATTCATTATCATTAATGACATACTTCCTAAATCATTTTTTGTTTTAAGTTGAGAAAAAAAGTCATGTAGTTGTTTGATCCACATCTAGGGACCCCATGAATCAACATTAAAACTTATTTGGTAATAAAACCCTTTAATACTATAGTATTACATAAGGTATTGTATAATAATGTCATTGGAATGAGTGAACCTAATGACAACTATAGAGTTTATATTTTCAAACATGTTCTAAAATGGGATTGGTAAGATCTAAATAAATTATTATTTTTCCAATTAATTATTCACCCGAACACAATTTTAAATTTCATTCATATCATATAGTGTAAATTTTATGTTATAATTATAAAATATTTAATTTCAATCTCTGAATCATAACCATGTACGTCATTTAATTTTTCCATATTAATCATGTTCCATGTGTTCAATATCCATTATATTTATTGGTTCCATGATTCAAAACATTATGAAATTTTTCTAATTTGATATGTGTATATGGTAAATATTTTTTGACATGGAATATTATTATTTGATTACAAAGGTTCCTACGTACACCAAATAGTTAATGATAAGTCTATAGACTTGGATGAGACAATAAGGCTCTAACAATATTACCCCTTTTCTCATAAATATAAACAGAGATCTTATGTGTATGAAATGACTCTATTAAACACCTTTTCCATTCCCCCTAGATATTGGTTAATAAAAAATAATGTTTGATAAATATAGACACTCAAAATATATTGAGTTTATTGCATCAATTAAAGGAAATGTGTATTGTATTGATATAAAATTACTTTTATCTTTATATAAATTATGATATCATTATTACTTCACTGCATACACATAATCCGTAGAATGGTTTTGAGGGGATAATGATGATCTCGAAATGAGTTTACCATACTCGCTCCAAGCAGAGGTACCTCTATAGACACGTGCATACCCTTTTTTATATACCTAGGTATGAAAAATTAAAGTGATATTGGGAAATAGGTACTGGGGGATTTTTGAACCATTTATATTTTTTTGGCCTCAAGGATGGTGTTCTATTTGATGGTATGCTGAATGAACATTGAACTTCCTCTTATTTTCTCAAACATGTATCATTATTTTCTGGGTCCTTAAGTGTTATTTGGTTCTCAGTCAATGTGAATACATTTATTTTAATTTTTCACTTTCTTCATCCATGGTAGTGAAATATTGGATATTTTTATTAAATTATTGATATTCCATTGTCATTTAATTATATATTCATAGTTACGTAATTCCACATTCTTCAATTGGTGTTGTTAATACCCATATAACAATATGATCTATTTGGTCATGCAACTTTATAAGTGGATCCATTATGATAAAATATTTATACCATGGGGAAAAAATTTCATATATTTATACTCTTTATACCGTGGGGTTTATTGGGGTATCTAGATGTTTAGAGGTGCTTGTTATGTATTTTAGGGACCCAACCTGATACTGTTGAACTTATTCGAAATGTTTACTTACAATTTCAATACATTAATTCACCTTATATTGAAGAATATATATTTTTTCATCCATAAATGTATTATAGAATATTTTGTGGTTAGAATATCTCCAGTAACTATAATACCCAATGATATGAAACAATGCTTCATCCTCTATCTTGAAATGAACAATACACCAAGATAAAATGAACTACTTGCTTTTAGCATATTTTTATCAAATATACAAAAAAATACACATATTTATATCCTAATAAATATTTAGATAAATTTTCATTTTTTAAAAATTGAAATCCATAGAGCCTTTGATATACGATAGTATTCCTTTCATAATAAAAAAATTTATTTATTTTCAATTTTTTTTGGATTTATTGTAAGAAGTATGCAAAAATGTGAAGGTATTATAGTTATTTAGTACAATAGACTCCAAAAGATTTGCATATACATCATCACATTGACCTATTTACCGTTTTCATCCCCTTTTAAAATCATCAATGTTGATATTGGTGTTATAATAACTTTTTAATCATCCATTATAAATATTTTTGTAACATACATGAAATATTTATATATATAAATGAATATTAAATTTCAACTTTGTATAACCAACAATTAGATGAAATATTTCAAATCATCAATAGTTGAATTTTCAAAACTCTCTCTTCAATAATATAGTAATGTTCTATCTATATGTATAATTTTCTATGAAAAATAATATGTCATCAAATTATATGTTAAAATCCTTCTATTGGTCATTCTTTTTTGGAACATAGATGTTATAATAAACAATTTCATGCTTGAAGCCAGGTATTCTAATGAATTGATAAATCCAATAATACCACATTATTTTTCTTAATTCTATCTATAAATGGATCTTTTCCAAATGAAAAAATTTATTCACATCTCCATGAATAATAAAAATATTTTTCCCTTTATTTTAGACTTATTCATTAAGAACTCGTTAGGGAATACAAATTTACCATCAATTTGGAAAATATTGAATCTAATTTTTACCATTATTTAAGTAAACATATATATCATTTCAAACCTATCCATTGGAATAGACATCTCATCCATATCGGTCCCTTTAATTTGGTACGCCCATTTTCAAACAAGACATGGCTTTTTTTGAAATCAATTTTCATTATTTGTTGATCTTATTATAGAATGTATTCTTGGTATGGTAACATTCATTTCATATAGAATAAATAAAAAATATGTATTATTCATCTAAATTTATTTTAGATCTTTATTCCTATAAGTGACATAAATATCATCCTCTGAATCATCATTAATATTGTTATGTTCTAATTTTCCTATAAATATTGTTTTTTATAATGAATTTATCATTATCATGTCCAGTCCATCAATAATCTCACCATGAACTTATTAAATATATATAAATTACATAATTCCCAATTTTATAAATTTTTAGGATCATTTTTATCACCCATTTATATTAGTGTCTTCTTCCAAATCAATAAATCCCTGTTCTAATACCACTGAACTAATTATGTTTTAAATATTTCCTCTTTAATACAAAAAATATTTTATCCTAAAAAAATTTTTCTCTTTAAAATATAATTATTTATTACCATTATATATTTTATCCTTGAAATCATTTAAAAAGTTTATAAAAAAATTTAGAATAGTTTTAAAAACATTCATTTATCACTAAAACATCCATTCATATTGTAGTTCTACTATTGATGGAAAATAGTTTATTTAATACAAAATATTTTAAATTACTCCAATATAGAATTCATACTCTAAAACATAATATTTATATCTTTTTCATCACTATAACAAAAAATAATATATTTTAATTATATATATTAATGTAAATAACTCATTCATTTAAATGATTTGTTTTAGGCATTCCTCAATTAAAATTCTTCATGACATATTATTTATTATTAAATTACTCCTATTGAATATATTGTATTTGAAATGTACTCGACATTGTGACATGAATATCATTCCCTTTCTTTAAAATGAAATCCTAATATTTGATATTGATAAATTAAATGAACAAATAAGAATCTTTACATTTTATATCCATGTGTTATTTTTTCAATTCTCTGATATTTTTTTTTGAAATTCGGATCATTGGATATTAGAGTAGTCATTATTATCCATTCCAATAATCTAAATTATGTTTTTAATAAGTAATTATATATCTTTTGAGGAGTCTATATTCATGATATCATTAAATAAATATTATCATGATAAAATTATATAATTTTTAGTTACAACATAATTTTTTTCTAGTATATATTCGAATGATATTTACCTTATAAAAATGTCCCATATATTATTATGATCATGTGGAATATTAAGAATATATTAACCCCTATCAATTTTCTATATTGCATTAATGTATTTTTGGATAAACTATAATGACTTTTGTGCTACAAAATATTTTCGTCTTCCTTATGAATTAATCAAAATAATTATTTTAAACTATTATTGTAATCATTCCCCTTTATGATAATTTTCTGTATCAATATTTCACTGTTTATAATAGAGTCATTATTGTTTTCTTATATAAATACCATTTATTGATTTAGTAATGAAATTTTATAATGCTTTTTAAATCATGAAAAATTCAGTCAACTAAAAATACATTCATATACCTGAACTAATTTCTGTGAATTTTATCATTCTAAACTATTATGTTCTTGAATCCCATATAACCATTAAACTAAATGGAGCTATTATTATTTATAATTATTCTAATGAATATATTTTTATTCTAAATCCAATGAGATGTACATACATTATCATGGATTGATACATCAACCCAACCAATTTCATTCATTGTGATCTAAACCACCACAACCAATTTAACTATTTTCATCTTGAGCGATTCAAATTTATTCAAACATCATATCGGTTGATGGGAATTATTATACTTTTTATTAGATAGATCCTCCTAATCATTCAACGATAAGAATTGAATTATAATTTTAGCATGGATGATGAACCATTGAGAAATGTTTCTCTACTACATTAAGTGTCCATTAGAATATTATATCAAATAGTTGATCACAAAAAAATGTATTTATATTTATATCCTCCATAAAAAATATATCCATAAAAAATGACCATTTATATACAAATATTTTTATCTTTATGTCAATAATTTTATCTTGAAGTTGGATTTGGTTCTCTAGGATGAACTGGACATGTAATTTTGATAACTAGAATAATGATATTAATTAATATCATATAAAAAATTATTTTGATATTCCCTAACATTAATGTGTTAATTTCCTGTCTTAATTTTTTGTATTGATAGGATGTTCATTTTTATATTAAGAACCAAACATAACATTATATTCATCGAATAGTCAAACTGACAAATAAAATACTCAAGGGGAATCCTTGATCCCATTGTGAAGAAAAAAACAATTATAAAATATTAAAAATGTATTTGGGGGACTATTTATATAGATAAACAAGATTTAATATTTTGATGAATTTTATGAAAAATCCATTATGACCTATCTGTAATTTAGTGATCCGTGGAATATCAAATAATTTTATAAATAGGTTATATTGTTTTATATAGAGAATCGAATATAAAAAAAATATAATTCTAGAAACTCACACTAAAATTATTTTTATAGATATAACTGTGAATAGATAACACAATCCCCACATATTAAATGATACTAGAAATAATAATAGATTAATGTATGAAAAGGATTAATTGGAAGAAATACATAAAACAATGAAAAGTAAATGGTGGCCTCCATTATCAAAACTATCACCTATAAACTCATTCCTTACTTAATTCAAATTTGGATCCCAATATGAGATTCATAGCTAGATCCTATAAATAACACCATTGTCTAGTGATATTTGGGCATTGTTATTAGGGTGTTATCTTGTAAATACACAAAATTTTATCACCTTCTTTCCCTTATGTTTATATAAATGTTCCATATTAAGTAATAGATTATTATATGAGGCCCATGGATCAGGTAATAGAACCAAAAAAATATTATTATATTGAATTTATAATTAAATTTAGAAAAAAATTAAGTCAATGATAATTGAATGTTTTATAATACAAAAAATATTTAAAAAAAAGATAATAATTTCATGTAAATTTAGATATTATTGATCCAATAAAATTATCACTGAAATTTTATTTATTGAAATTAAAAAAAATATCAGTAAAGAAATAATCATTACTAAAATGAAAATATATGTAAAACTGATATAAAATTGATGTCAAGGAGGAATTAATAAGATATAATGTATTTATGAGATGTATGGGACCCATATATCACTTTTCAAATCTAGATGTTGGAATAGTAATATGATGATTGAAATAGTATTCTGACTCCATTGAATACTAAACTACCCATTATAATAGTATGTATAAATATCTAATTATAAAATAAGATATATTTAAATTATAAAACGAAATTATTTAAACCTTATATAATGATAAAAAATATGTACATATTTTAAAAACCATAAAAATAGTGTTTGGAATTTTATGAAACACATATATTTCAATTAAATATTTATGACATATAAAAAAATTAAAAGATATTTTCAAATAATAAATTTCCATTTATAAAATAATAATATGGTAAATTTTAACAATAATATAATCATATAAGACAATAATGTTTTTCAAAGGGTCAAAAAAATTAACATAATATTTAAAATGATAAATTTTAAATAATGAACGATTTTATTTAAAAATAAATTTTCAATATTTGAAAATTATTTTAATTAAATGGATTTCATTTTTGGAAGCTACATATTACTAAATGTATTAGATGAATTTTTGTTTTTAATAAAATATTTGGATTTTTGCTGAATTGTGAAATACAATTAAATAAGTAATTAAAATTATAAGATAAATAAATAAATTAATGTTTCATGGATGATGTATTAAACAATTATTTCAATCTCACATGTATTAACTTCTATATTAATTCACACTATTCGTTACTACTGATTGGATTTCGACCAAAAATAATAAACTAATGAATATTATATTGAAATAACCCCTTTCTTCCCCATATAAATACTATCCCTTACCACCCAATATCATTACAAAATATATGACATGTAGATAGACCAAATAACACAATTTTAAAACCTAATCCGTCCATCCAATGTGCATTATATTCCATTCTAATGAAAATTCTATTTTTAGGATACTGAAGGTGTGATATGAGGGAAGTCATTCAAAAGAAAAGGTAATAATTAAAGCATATCATTTTATTATTTCATTTGATTAATCGTCCAAAAAAATTCCACCTAACATTCCATAATTACACCATAATAAAATATTTACCAGAAAATATCTTAATGGTATATAAATTATCCAACCTCTTATCATTTTATTTTTTTTTAAAATGTTTTTCACAATATAGTCGGTTCAACACTTCTATACACCATATTATTCATTTTTTTCACTCTTAACATTCCTACCATGTCTAAATTCACTAATTATGGTTTATAAATTGATAGATAGATATATATTTTATTTAATTTCATGTATCACAATGCATATATATCTATAAAAATGATAGAAACCCAGTAATATCATCATTGTTTGAAAAACTACCTCAATGAACTATGAGTAATTCAATAACACATATAAATTACTAACTGTTCTTATTTATTAATATTTATAGATAATAATAACTTTGAAAAATTGTTCAAACAAATTTTATCCATACCATTACACTTAAATAGTTATAGATCAATTTGATAAGAAATCTTATAAATACCTACACATAAATCTAAATTTAAAACAATGAAATGAATTCTCTTAAGACACATGAAACAAAAATGATATCCTAATTAAATGAATCTATACTAACATAAAATATTGATAAATATTACATATTAATCATAATTTTCTCAATCATGTATTTTAGAAATATAATGTGATTATTTTTTAAGGTCATTGAAAACGAAAAAACTATGCCTATGGAATGTGAACTCTCTGAACCACCCACTATTTATTAGGTTACAATAAATATATCTCAACCTCACAATATTTATATATATTTATTATTGAAAAAATAAATATTCATTATATATCTACATTACATAGATACCAAATTTATCCATGTTTTCTTGGATTCATGAATTTAATCATATGGTCTTATAATAATAAATATTTTTTAGGAAGTAATTATTCAAAATAACTTCCTACTATTATTTTGACGTTATGATCCACCACATGAAATATGTTTAACTATAAAATTTTTTCTTTAAATTCACTTCATTTTATAGAGAACCTTTAACAATTTGACATTTCAATGTAAATATTCCTTAAATAAATAATGTGTTCATTAACATTCTCTACATGTTACACCAAGCTAAAATAAAACAATGATATGTATATAACCTTAAAAATCGTCCATTTATTTTGTATATATTAATATGAGTTATAAAATTTTGGAATTTATAAATTAATTTATTTACATACAAGAAATTTATTTTATTCCAATTTACTTAATTCCTTATTGTTTTTAGGAATCAATATTTTTTTTGTGTTGTAGTTTTTGAAATATGAACCTGGTTATCTTAATTTTAAATTATTATTTTAATTTAATGAAATATTTATTGATTAATTCAATAATTATTTGTGTTTTATAGAAATTATGTATAAGAACACCAATAATGTTAAAATTTTACATCCCCATAATAACAATTTCTCATACTATTTTATCATTTTATTTATAATTTAAAGACGATATGTGATGAAATTGAATTTGAATATAATGTAATTTTCTTATTTATAATTTCAATATTATTAGATAATTAATTTTAAAAAAATGTTTTTATTTTTGGGTAAATAAATAAAAATTCCATTTTTATAAATAATATGACTTTTCTTACATTAATAGTATGTAATTACAAATTTGATAATTATGAATCCATTTTGAAAGAATAGATCTCTATTTTAAAAGAAAATTTTAATTTTTAAACTTTTTTTTATTTTAAAATGTCATATTTACTGATTGATAACTTTAGAAATATTTTTCCAAAAAATAATTTAAAAATATTTTATATATCTATCTTAAAATAAATATTTTAAATTTTATAAGATTAATTTTTTTATTTTATAAAATAAATATAATAATTTTCATTTTAAATGAATACATAGTATGTACAAATTATATAAAAAAATTATTTTTTTCATAAATGATAAGATACCTTTTGTAAAAACATTTTACCAAGGTAAAAACTAAAATTGGAAAAGTAAAAAAAAAATATAACGAAAATAAATTAAAAAGATGTCTAAAACATGTGTGGGAATTGGAGGATGATGAATTTATCTTCATCATACCTTCCACTATATATATATTTTTTGTTTTTGAGCCACTATTCTTGAGTTTGACATCTTATTATTTATCTTATTTGGGTATTTATAAAAATTCCTTCATCATTCACTCAAAGAAGGGGATCTTTTATCCTCGCATCCCCTCACTTTGAAACCTTATTATCCTGACCATAAATACTTCCAGACATTTTATAAACAATTCTATCTACCTTTATGAGAATATTTTTCTCCTCAAAGTATAATATCTAAATGTCTTAACCACCTTTGCCAAGGTGATAATCTGTGAAGTGAGGAATAAATTTCTAGGATCTCCCTTCTAATTTCTATTTCATTTTATGCACTTCATATTTTTCAAATTCTATTACATAACATTAAAATGATAAATTTATATCCCTATTGTACTATAATGTTATTGGAATTATTTTATAATATATAATTACAGTACCCTTTTCCATTTTAGAAAAATGAAATTATGAATCATGTGTGTGTAGAATAATGCCTCAATGATGTAACATGTTTGTATTAATTCACATCTTAACATTTATTGATAAAAAATTTAAATAAATGTATAATTAGTATATTTAGTAACTATTTATGATTATAAACGTATATAAATATTACTAATTCCAAATATTCTATTAAAAATCCTCATCTATGAATACACATGGACAACTGCCTCCCTGGAATGCTACATTCATATTTCCATTACTGACTTTCATATATGGTTCTAAGAATCATTTAAAATTATTCATGTGTTTTTTATTTTATGAGTAAGGTTTTGGTAATTAAAATTCTATAGCCTATTAAAGACAATAATGATAATAAATCATTATAAAATAATAAATCCAAATGAATTTAATTAAGATGAAAAAACATTATTTCATTCATTATAATTGTTTAGTATCTAAAAATTCATCCACAAATTATCTATATTTTAGATATATCACACTAGAAAACAATAAAATTATAATCATGATACTAGAATGTTGATATTTTAGGAAAATTAAATCATAATAATCCATTCACAAAGACATGTTCATCATTGTGTCTGTTCAACAACATACTTGAATAATTATATAATGTTTTATCACGGATTATAGTGGGAACATAATTACTATTATAATTTTATTTAAATTTTTAAATAATTTTTTTCCCTTTTTTAAAAATTGTAATATAAAAATTTATCTAAATATTTCAGAATACTATAATTATTCACTATTAATGATAGGCGTGTGCTCATCACCAAATTCATTTATAATTATCACAACCATAACACTCACAGTATGAAATTTTGACATTATAAATAATTGTAAAACATTTTTTTCGTGTACATTTATTTATATGTGAATGATGGGCATTGGGAGAATAGTTAATATTAACAATTCTTTTATGATGCCAGTTTAAAATGATCAAGAATGCTCAAACTCAATATTAAAAAATATTATTACATACTAATATGAATGTAGAAAATAATTTTAAATAATGATTTTTAAAGGATATATATAAAAAAATTCATGAACCTAACCATATAATCTAACAAAATTGTAGTGAATTCAATTTTAACATGTCTATAAGGGTGTTCCCAATCCCCACGTGCTAGTGACTAGATCTTGGGAAATAAAAGAACCATGATGGAATGATTCTTCCATAATAATTATCCTTTAAAACAAAATTTTAAAACGAAAAACAATAAAAATTTCATATGATTGAAACATATCAGGAGTAAAATTACCCCAAATATTCAATTACAATACACTAAAGAAATACATCACCCCACTTTATCACATCAACCATAGATGACATCAACCAAAAATATCCATATAACAAGTTGATCATTTTCTCCACTAGTCACCGCCAACTCCTAATGTATCACTAATAAAGTAAAAAACTCATCCAAAATATGTTTCCTTTCCTTTATAGAGACTTGGTATAATTAAATTTTTAAACTCCCCATGGTAAGGGTATTATTTGAGGAACGTATGATAGTCGCATTTCACAAAATATTTTATAAGAAATTTAATATCAAATAAACCAAATACATCAATTTTGAATAAGAAACAACATGGTAATAATTTCAGAAGTCATTATAAAACATTCTTCAAATAATATATCTATGGTTACGTGCAGTTTTAAAAAAAAAATACATTAACATCAAATCAGACGTATCAAAAATATCTTTATCAAATATGAATGAATATTTATTTATATAAAAATAAGCATGTATGAAGCATTTAAATTAGAATTATCATGCATATATAAATTACAATCACAGAACCAGGGATAGGTGAATCTTGTATGATTATTATAGGTATTCTAAAACATATTAATGAATAAAGACTTCATGTGTGTACACGTCTCTAGATTTATGTCCCAGAAGGAGCATAAGAACACGTTAAGACTGAACTCTATACCATAGCCATAATTTAGTTTGTTTTCTCATCATCAATTAATTTCTACGTATAAATAATGCAAAACATTCATTTGTTCTTTCCACCGAACCACCCATGATATTATGTTCTTGAAGGAAGTGAGAAGATAAAAATGTTGTATTATTCATCTCAAACATTATCAAATCAATTAAATTATTATTTTTTCCATCACCAATTTCATACATAAAAACATGAATTTCATTTCTAAGACTAACGTCAATTGGTTTTACCAAAAACAACATATTTTTATTTCAAATCATAAAACACTTTATTCCATTAAAATCTAGAAAATCATGATTTAAATAATTTCTATTAAATCACATTCAGTATTTCAAAACTAAAAACATTATGTAAAAAAATTAACTGGTAATTTCATCTCATGCACTATGAAAATTTAAAATCAACTATCAATGACTCAAATAAATATTAAAAAAACAAACATCCATTCAAAAATAATGAAACTAAAAATTATTTAATGAGATGTATATTTTTTTACAAGACCACATAAAATAATTACAACTTCACAATACACCTAATGAGGGGTCTTCAAAAATGAAACATAAGATGTTACACACCCTACAATCAAAGGAAGACATAAAAACATCCTTTTTGTTGATCAACCAGTAGATGGGTTCCTTATAATCCATTGATGAGGATATTAGAAATCAATGTATCATATGTTTGGATCATTTAAATAAGTTACCACATCTATTTTGGTTCATAGAATTAAAACACTAAATTTTATAATTATTTATTTAACTATTTTTAAATGATTTAAAAATAAATAAACATTTAAATGACATAAAATAGGACATTAAAAATTTAAAGGGACAAAATTAATCAATTATAAGGACATATACGTTTTAAAATCACCCAAACTACATTAAAAGTAATTTTGGAAGGAGGTGGATGAAAATAATATTTTTTAGAATAGATTTTTAACAAAAAATGGTCCCTCTAGAGCAGTAACAATGATTACCTTTTCATTTCACATTTGTTCCTTAAATTTTTAATGGGTTTTAAACTTACATATGTTACACTACTAGAATTAATGATACCCAATGGATGAATACCCCTTCAAATCCCATAGAATTTAGGATTTCCCTTACATAACATATAGAAATAGGTCTCTACCCTTATTCAACCCATGTTAATATATATCTACCCTTACACATCATAAATAATTTTCAGGTTACCCATATTCAAAAAATTTACCTTTATGTAACCCTTAGAATTTATGGGATACCATTACAAAACACCTCATACCTATAAGTATATGTTCATTACCCTTATGAAGAACCAATGTTATGTATAAGGGTAAAAATAAACTAATTAATTGGTATATATTCTTTTGAATGACCTTAATAATTAATTTTGAAATGGGTTATAAATAATGTTAAAAGAAACGGGAGTTAAAAAACAACTCCATCCCCCCCAAAATAGAATACACATATCATAAATAGTGAAAGAACCTAAAATAAAAGATTGTTATGTTACCAAAAATGATCTGAAGTATTTTATTATGATACTTATTTGGGAAATAGAAGATTAGAGAGTATATTTAACAATGTCAAAAAACATGGAAAGGGTTTAAATGTCTCATTTTATACTCCATGGTACATGTTTGATATTGGGAGAATTAACTAGTTTATTATGTTTATTAAAATCCTAATTTATTTTAAAAATTAATATGGAATTTATTTAATGATATTATAGTTTCCATTTCATATTATTCCTCATAAGAACCCATTATTCATATGTTATGAATTCTTTAATATTTACATCGTCTTAATTTCTAATTCAATGGGTTACATAATTTCGTATATGAATATAGTTTCAATTGATTTGATGATTCCCCTGTTTTTTTGGTCTTTTATTTTGTTCATTATGGAAATAACATCTCATTATCAATAACCACTTATTTGAATTTTTTTTGAATGAAATGAATAATCGTTGAAATACTATCTCTCATAGTGATCAATAAATCGTTTCTTCCCTGCACATTTCTTCCATATTGAAAATGTTCCATATATGAACCAAATATATTATAAATGATATTACATTTTGAATGAATAAATTCATTATTATGTAATGTAGTTATAGAAAATACATCCACTTGATGTTTTTATTTTGGACCATTTTAAAATATAGTGATAAAATTTATATCACATAAGAGACTCTAATGAATCATAATGATGGATAATATGTGTATTCAATGAGGGATATTAAATTTATTATATATTTAAGGTTATGATAATTTTGAACGGACACAGATTCTATAATTGATGATCTCAATAAAAAATATCATACAATGTGAATCTAATTTATCTGAGCATCAATGGGATATGGAGACACCGATCTTTTACCTCAATTATTCCCAAGATTAGATTCAATAATGAAAACTAAAGTGAACCCATTTATGAGACGTGTTCTGGTTTATTGATATCATGATCTATACCATCTTCACTTAATCAACCCATTTATACACCACCATCATACACCTTACACATATGTCATATTCTATTTAGTAAGGTATTTTTTATTTAGGCCCCGAGAGTATGATTTTACATATTTTATTTATTTAGAATAGTTATCATATATTTACAATTTAATTATTAACTTTTATACTTATGTACATTATTATATAATTACTTTATTAGAAATATATATTTCATATTATGAAATAAATTTTTTATATTTCATCAATATAGAATTTCTATTAAAACATTAAATTGTTAAATTCATTAAATTTTTAAATAAATAATATTTTCATGAAGTAATTTTATTAAATTAATTGTAAAAATATTAAATATAATATAACGAATTTCAATGAAATTTTCATAGGATATGTAATGTTGTTAGTGGTGAACAAAGTTTTATTTTTAAGTATGTAATTTTTATTTATTTATAAGTGTATATTATATAATTTAAAATTAGTTTAGTAAATTAAATAAAATTTAGGAAGTTATCAGGTCGAAATTATCTATGTGTAAATTTATCATAATTTTATGAGATAATAAATACTACCTCCCAACCCAATATACCACATACTTGATGTTCATTCATGATCCTAATGGGCATAATATAAGCACCCAAGAATCAAAACAACTAGAGGGGATGCGTTAACCTGACCTTAACAAAACTGTAATATATACACATAGATGAGATAAAGAGAGGATTATTGAAATATATTCCATAATATATAGAGAATTTTGTTAGAAATAAAACATAGAAGATAGATAAAAAATATCCATAAGATAAGTCAAATTTTATTGGATGAAAAAATTAAAACAACCACTCCATTAACATAGTGTGATATCATAGTGAAACACGCCTATCTCACCACAAGAATCCCCAAGATTGTGGTCAAAAAACCTAACATCCTCTTTGAAGAACCTGTCATTTCTAGGTATGTAATTAGATAGAAATATCCACACACAGCTAAATGGTTGTTCAAGGTGTCAACTAAAATTCTCATTAGGGTTTCACCCATGCGTTTCATAACAATTCTCAGTATAATAATCCAAGGAAGCTCAACTTTATGGAAACATAAATAGTAATAAATTTAGTTGTCTTATATGAAATGAATGGAAATATAATATAATTTACCATTTTAAAATTCTCCAAATAATCTAGGGAGGTCATTATAAAATAATTTCTTATTCCTACATCAAAATATTTATATCAAAATGAACCAAATCATGAATCATATATCATGTAAAATCAACACTATTATAACTAAAATAAAATAATCCTAAATATCAAAAATTGGAAGAGGAATAGGAAATATCAATCCAAGGAAAACCCTATGTCAGGATAATAAGTATGCTCATAGATAACATAGATAATAAGGAACACATCAAAAATCTAGACATAAGGAATGAGTTTAGAGAGAGGAGGAACACGCTTGAATGTCTTCCTTCCAACTGGTCTAATAAGTCCTATGAACAAAAGGACTTGGGAGAATATGAATATGCCATGATAAAACAAATTTAATTTTGATAAGTCCAATTAAAATACCTTCCACCTAAGTACCCATGGTTTTCCATGTTCTCTATTTTACAAATCAATTCATAAAACCATTTTTATTCAAAAAATTATCTGAAACCCATTTAATTGAACAATTTCACAATGATTTGAAAAACCATTTTCATTTACCATAACATGGGGACAACAATATTTTATAAAAACACATTTTCTAAACACAAACATACAAAAATGAAAAATGACAACTCATTTTATGGAATCATTCATAAAATCAATGTAATTCAGTTCATACATATAAGCTACAGATAGAAGCACAATCATATAAACTATAGTTTCATATTCCCACAATAGAATCCCAAAATAATGAAGAATATATAATGAAAATTGAGTCCCTAAAACCAAATATACACATATTATAATTGAATAAATTTATCAAATGGGTTAATAAAGAGGAAAGATCAAAAAGAACATGAATAATTGGAACCTTCAATATCACAGCAAACAAAGTATCAACCCCCGAATTGAGATCACTCAATAGATCGAGAAATGAATCAAAATAATAATCACTACGGGAAAATTAATATGATAATGAAAAGAAACGATGCTACCATGATTACATGAAACGTAGAAGAAGAATGGATTACTCACATTGTGATACCCCACACCCAACCCTGATGATCAATCTTTGAATGAATCATTATAGAATGAACAGAGGTTCCCAAGATCACTGAAGGAGAGCTTGATTTCAAGAGAAAGGACAGATATGGAAAAATAATTAAAAATACCACCTCTGAAACACCATAAAAACCTAAATTATGACATTTATAGGGAGTGTAGTCCTATTAAATTCTATGTATCCCATAGGTTCCATATACAGTGAAAAAGTCCTCAACTTTTTATTAATGACAATACATTTACCATAACATGAAATGTAACTTATACCTATCATGTACTCACTACATGATATGTATTAGGTTCATGACATCATCCAATAAAAAATGAATGGAATTTGACACCAATATATGTTATATATTTATCTTATAGACAGAAAAATAATTTTTTTCTATAAAAACCAAAAACAACATTAATTATTCACCAAGATAATAGGAAACCCTACATATGAATTAATGTTTATATGTATATGTAATTAATTCAAACAAAAATATATCCTTTAATATTACTTCATTTTCACAAAAAAATTTCTACATCCTTTGGAGACCCAATACAAGAAAAAAATTAAATATAAAAACATTTAAAAGTAAGGGAAATAACTGAATGTGGGTAACAAGATGTTACAAATTCCACACAATTTGACATTCCCCCTAGAAATCTTGTTGAAAATAGATTTCTGGTAAACATATTAGGCCATTAATCCCTCATCAACAACTCACAGTACCGTGTCTCCTGAAAATATAATCATTGTTTGCAAGACAACATGACCAACATAATCATCTTCCCACAAATTATGATCACTATATAGTCAAGGGTATCTACCTAATATTCCTATAGAGAACCAAAGCTTTACATACATGGAAATTAAATTAATTTTTTGTAATACTTAATACATAACAAAAATAGGCACCCAAGAACCATAATAGTTTAGTTTCTTTGGAAACTTGGATCACGATCTAATAATCATGGTGAAAGATCTTCAACATCTCCCATAAAGATCTTGCCCTTTTGTTTTCTTACCTAGAACATTTCTTTATATAATGGGGAAAAGAAAACATAGAAAGGGTGAGCTCTATTTCTCAGTAAGGGAAAACATGGAGAATATAAAACAATCCATAAACTTTTGAACGTAAAAACATGAACATAAAATCTAAACATCAAAATCTTGAGCAATGCCATATAATATAGAAGTACACAAGGCATAGATCATAATGGAACATTTAGCATGATAAAGTATCATGGGTATAAAACATTTAATTGTGGAATCCATTAACCACATGATAGGATTTCCATAGAAGCCAAGGTATTGATGCCAAGACCATCATAGTGGACAAAGTCCATTACTGAACCAGGTTTACATGTCGTTCCAGCCCTGTATTACTGAACCAGATCCACTTTTCATTCCATCCATGTCTATCTAATGAGATAAAAATATTTACCTATATAATTGGATGGAGATATAGGTTACATCCATCTCATAATGAAATCATTCTTTTGTGTTCCACAAAATAAACCTAAATCATTCATCATAACCAAAAGAATAAAATGGGTTTCATATACGTCATCCCATCATAACATAATCCATATAAAACAATGGATATAATTTCATCATAAAAAAACTAAAAACCTTTAAATAATAGGGAAATTATACATGAAGCATATCCATATTAAATAATGTCATCATAGATGGAAAATAGTTTGGATAAAACACTTGAAATGAATTCTTGAGGAAAATATCCTTTCTTCTTCAAAATCATTTTCTTTTATCAAAATGTCATTTGATTTTAAAAGAAATGAATTTTTTTGAAAATAATTATGAAATATTGTATAGGAATATTCATGGAAATAAGTCTTTATGAAACCGTAAAAATCCATTCATGCCGTATAATATAAAAACATTCTTCTTGTACTTTTTCCAGAAAAGTCAAAAAGTACCTCGTATCGTAAATAAAAGAAGGATTCCGTCCATACTACATAGTAAAATCTAGAAATGGGTAAACATGAATTTAAACACAAATGGAAGAATAGTAAATACATAATGAAAAAATTTCTCTAAAACATGGAAATGGATGATAAATATAACTCCATTAAATACTTGCAAATAGACAATCTCAGATTAAAATGAGATTGCAAAATTATCCCTTACCATAGGTCCAATTTCTTCTGTACGTGTCTGAAAATCCTGTATAGTGGTTTTAAACATATTATTAAATTGCAACAGATCCATAATAATATTTATGATATCATATATGATTCACTTATGACTTTATATTACCCGTTTTTATGTCAATTCCATGTTAAAGCAGCATTTTGGGTAAAATCGTTTCATTTATCGTACGTGTTTGGACATGTTATTAATTATATTATTACTTATAACCTGATTTAATTAATTCCATAATTTAAAAAATTATTTATATATAATTTATATTTAGCATTTAAATATATATAATAGATCGATAAATAGAATGAAATACTTAGTTTTTGGAGATGGTAGGCCGTAGGTATGGATGAACACTGTTTTCATTTCATATTAAATTGAATGGAATTAAGTTAGTGAAACATATATGTACTTAAATCAAGTATCATTATTATGCCATATCTTTCATTATTATTTTTTATATATACTTTATAATCATTATTGAATGGTTATCATAGAGAATGAATCTCATCGCGTCGTGGAGACGGTAATCCGTACGTACGCATGAGCAAAGATATCATTCCCATAATTGTGGAATGGAATTGGAATGGTTGATATAATATCTAAAAATCAATATGATGTTATAATAACGATATATATTTTATATTTACAGAATTATACCCATCCATGTAAGGTGGTGGTGGAAAAACAGATTACGCCACTGCGTGGAGACAATATTTTGTACGTACGCACGTCCGGTGATTTCATTTTCTATAGGATGGATAGAAGGTGAAATTGAGTTGTTTCATATATATAATAAAATATAAGTATTTGAGTGAAAATGATGTTATTACTTTATAATTAAACAAGTAAATAAGTGAAATTTTAAGAAGAAATGAATTTGAAATGAATCGGTAAAGTATATTACATTTTCTTTAACATGCCTCTTCTATACCTCCTCATAGGGCACTGAGGTTGGTCTTTGAAGAAGACCATGACCTCTAGTATTTTTAAAGGAAAGTAAAGAAGATAAAATGACAGTTTTTTTCTGAGCATGATGGGTCAAAATTTTGTGAAGAAGAGAGGGAGGAGGTTCCCTTTTATAAGAGAGGAGAGGGGTACTTTTGGAAACCTCCAAAATATTAATTTATACTAAACACAAACCCCACATAAAAACATCCAAAAGGACTAAAATTCGAATATTTTATGAGATAGGGTTATTATCTCTTCATACAATAAAATTTAGGCATGTTGGGAATTTAGTTTAAACCTTATCAACTTGATATATCCTTATTTAATCTATTTAATTTTCTTTGTGATAATAATATTCTAAATTATAAATAATTACTTATGTGTTGTTAATTTTCCATAATTGGATACTTTATGAAATTTTCTTCCATATAAATTTCAATTTATAATTTTAAAATATTTTTGTGATTTCTAAACAATTTAATAATACATTATTTTTATAAAATATCAATAGTGTCAAATTTGACTCTATTTAGTTATTTGAATTTAATGAAAATCCCGAGAGAAGATATATTCGATCCAAAATGTTTAATAGATTACTAAAATGTCATAGTAATATAAAAAATTCACGTATCACATTAATTTTTTCATATAATATTTAATTTAATATTTTTAAAACCATTTATTTTATATTTCAATCAATAAAATAATTTCTACATCACTATTGTGTCACCATTAATAATAATTATTTTATCACTAAAAATTATAAATAAATATACATGATGTATAAAATTTTATTATCTTTCTTGTGACTATTTATTTTCGATGTTTTATGATGTTTATCACTAATTTAAAATTATTACACTTATAAGATATAAGAGAGTGACATGTTGTCACTTTCATTGGTTTTAATAATAATTACATCCATTTTATGGTCAAAAGTCCATGAAATGAATCTATTATGACCCTTAGGTGATATTGGCAGACTTTTATTCATCAAATAGAATTTTTGCAGTTGTTGGGGTAATTTTATAATCATATTTTTACCCCTATTTACCCAATTTACCATTAACTGTAGTAAATAAAATTTACCGTAGTTACAATTCACAATGTCTAAAAATAAAAAGTAGCCTAGTATAATAATTTGGACCTACTGATTCCAAATATTTAATCTATTTCTCCAAATTAAAAACACATAATTGGTTTTATTTTATTTAAAATAAATCCCACAGTTGAGAAAAGGGGTTTTAAAAGTTAAAACGTTTCAAAAGAGTGAAATGTTTTTACCAAAGCATTCAGTGTAAAATTAATTCTAATTACTTACATTATATTAAATGGTAAAAATAAATACTATTTATAATTTAAAACCACTCAATATTATAATTTAACCATATAAATTATCTCGATGAAAAATGTTGTTTTTAATTAAAATTTAGAGTATTTTTATTATTCATCAAAATATGAAATTTAACAGAAAAATATTAAAAAATTACCCAGAGTTAATTTTTATATAATTATTGTAATGAAGAAGTTTATTTCATTAAATTGAACTTATAAAAATGTCTAAAAATAGATTTAACTTTGGTGTTCCATCAAAAGCCGGCAAAACTGTATTTTTTTAAAAATACTTATTTTACGAGAAAAAATTATTTTGATATCAAACCATGTTCTATAAAATGTGTAAGATGAATTATAATGTTATAAAATTCAACATGTGTCTAATACTATTCATAACGGCTAGTTCATAATAACATTATAATATATCACTGTTTAGTGAAACTCGGTACTGCATACCACACAATCTATCGAGGAAGGTCGCTCTTGCTTGTAACTCAAGCTGAGTATATTGTTGCGTATACTGCAAGCTAATATGGTGTTGCGTATAGTGAAATCTAATCTTGGTGTAGTGTAGAACACAATACATCAATGTAATTAAAAATTTTATTTCTCAAAAAATCTTGGGGTGATACATTCTACCCCCCTTAAAATGAATTTTTCCCTTGAAATTCATCGAGGTTATAAATGGTTTACTACTTGAAAGTTTCTTTCATAGAAACCCAAATCATAAAAATGAATAATATAACATAATTTTAAAAATGAACAATAGAATCTTAACCTTCACCCAATGTAACACAAAATTTGGTTTCCATAGAAGAGAATATATGTACAAATATGGATATGGAAGAGAAATCTAACCATCATGTTTTGATGAAGAGTGGTAGAGAACATGGATATGAAAAAGACAACAATCACAAAGCCATAAATTTTTGATGATCTAAGGTACCATCTCATTCATCGGATATGAGGGTACAGTGCCAACATTTTTGGCTTTCAATATCATTTCCTAGAAGATAGTGAATTTTTTCATAAGGATAAATACTTACTTGATTTTAGGGTAATATCATCATTTGTCATTTCATGATCAATTTCCACTTCATCTCTTATTTAATGAAAAGAATTTGAATTTTTCATTCTTTAAGTACTAGTATATCATGCGATTCAATGATAGGTCCTTCCATCTGTCTTTATCAAAAAAAGGATAGCACAAGTTATTAAAAATACATAATTCCATTTATGAGGAGATTTACCGTATATGGTTCCAAAAATGGACCGATACCTCATCTATCATTCCAATTAATATAATAAAAATGATTTCAACAAACCATGGACTTTATGTAGGCTAGTGGGATGCAATAAAGTCATATGACACTTTGGTTGTGGGTTCGAGCCACGCAACCTTGTCCGACGTGACGGGTTTTCTCTCATACTGCATGTTGTCCTTTTTCTAAAACTATATTGTTATAAAATTCTTGAAAAATGTTTTAGCCTTAAAAAATACTATATAATGTCTAACATAATCCATTCCAAACTTTAGGCTTATCGAAAATACGTCTGTCCAATCTCATAGTATAAAGAAAACGATTACTAGAAAGGTCATCTACCAAGAATTGAATACCATTATTTATCCCCCATACATTTTAAGATATATCTTATTGGTCACATTCCAATCTTGTAAATTCCTTAATCATGTATGAATTAGCATAAAATCTTTGTGAAAAGATGAATGCTACCAAAAGTTAACTCTTTCCACATACCTAAATCCCAAAATTTCTATATACTCAAACCATTATATCACATTGTCCTTATATCAGTCAGGAGCTCATTAATAGTATCAAACATTTCATTATCCCCTTATCCCGTCATTATGCACATATTAGATGCTTTCCAAAAATATCTGAATAACATTTCATGGATACCAGTACCGTTTAATAGTGTAAAAATCCTTAATGTTTCTTTGTTCCATAGTACCGTGAGATTAATTATACAACATTGGTCTTGATAAACATGCAATCATTCAACTACCATCTTAAACCATTGATCAAGGTTCATCATTATATTCCTCAACACTTCTTTCATCTCATATATCATCTGTATTCTTTTCATCATCATCCATATAAATACTACCCATACGACCATACTGATTCTCATCATGAGATTTTCCCTTGGGGAATTGGTTTGCATAAGGACCGTACATTCCACATTTATAACATTCAACCATTGCTGATTTCTTAGCAATACAATTATCCTTGTCCATGGTTTTAACTGAACCCTTTCCTTTGCACTTACTGGCTTAGTGTTCTTCTTTTCCACAAACAAATAATCTTCTAGTTGATTTGAAACATTCCCCCAGATGCCTCTTCAAACATGATTTACAAGAGGGAAATTGAACTTTATTTCCTCTATTATCATCATGAAACTCCATCATTCTCATATTAGACGAGTCATGAATCTTACCATATCTGAGATTATTGATCATATTATGAGATTTATGATTAGGCATAATAACAGTGTTTGGAGTTACAAATCCCATTTCATTTGGTTTCTCATGAAGAATATCATTCCATTGTCCATCATATCCTCCATTATTGTGAATCTTCCTGTTTCTAGCCATTTTTTAAAACCCTAAAATAATATTGTGAGAGGACAAAAAATTCTAGGAAAACAACATAATTTAGGGTATTTCATTCATTCACTAACATCATAGTTTTAATCCTAGTTTATTCAAGATCGTTATCATAATTCAGGGAATGTAACCTACACTTATACTTAACATTAGGGACATCCCTAGACATAACTTATAAATATCCCTATGGATCTCAATAAATATTTTTCATCCTAGTTTCCAAAGGATAACTAAACCATTCCTCTGATACCAACTGTAGAGACCCAAATCTTTACATACATGGATATTACAGTACTAATATGGAATACATAATACAAAACAAAAATAGACACCCATGGACCTTAACAGTTTAGTGTCTTTGGAAACATGGAACACAATATTCTAATCACGGTGAAATATATTCAACATCTCCCATTAAGATCTTCCCCTTTTGATTTCTTACCAAAACCATTCTCTATATCCCGGGGAAAAGAAAACATATAAAGGGTGAGCTCGAATGGTCAGTAACGGTAAAAATAGAGAACATTAAACAATCCATAAACATTTGAACATAAAAACAAGAACATAAAATCTAAACATCAAAATCTTGAGCAATGACATAAAACATAGTAGTACATGAGGTATAGACCATAAAGGAACATTTATCATGATAAAATACCATGGGGATAAAACATTTAATTGTAGAATCCACTAAACACATGTTATGATTTCCTTAGTATCCAATGCATTTGTACAAAGACAATCATAGTGGAAAAAGTCCATTACTGAACTGGATTTACTTGTCGTTGCGGCCCTATATTACTGAACCAGATTCACCTGCCTTTCCAGCCATGTATCTATCATGAGATATAAATATTTACCCAATTCATTTTATGGAGATATATGTCCCACCCATCTCATAAGTAAATCATTCTTTTGTGTGCCACAAAATAAACATAAATCATTCATCATAATCCAAATAATAAAATGGGTTTCATATACGTCATCCCATCATAACATTATTCTTATAAAACAATGGATTTAATTTCATAATAAACAAAATGAAACCCTTTAAATAATAGGAACATTATACATGAAGTATATCCATAATAAGTAATGTCATCTTAGATGGAAAATAGTTTGGATAAAACACTTGAAATGGAATCATGAGGAAAATATCTTTTATTCTTTAAAATCATTTTCTTTTCTTAAAATTCCCTACAAATTTAATAAAAATGAATTTTGTTGAAAATAATTATGAAATATTGTAGTGGATTCTTCATGTAAATAAGGCATTATGAAAGCATAAAAATCCATTCATACTGTATAAGTTAAAAAAAAATTCTTGTACTTCTGCCGGAAAAGTAAAAAAGTACCTCATATGGTAAACAAAAGAAAGATTCCTTCCATAATACATAGTAAAAGTCAAAAAGGGGTAAACATGACTTTAAACATACATGTAATAATATTAAATACTTTATGAAAACATTTATCTAAAACAAGGAAATGGATGATAAATATAACACCAGTAAATACTTATGAATAAACAGTCTCAAATAAAAATGCGATTGAAAAATTATCCCTTACCATAGCTCTAATTTCATATATACATGTCTAAAACTCCAGTATAGTGGTTTTAAACATATTATTAACTTGTAATAGATCCATAATAATATTTATGATATCATATATGATTCACATAGGACTTTATATTAACCGTTCTTTTGTTAATTACATGTTAAAGAAGCGTTTTGGGTAAAATCGTTTCATTTATCGTACGTGTTTGGACTTGTTGTTATTGATATTATTGATTATAATCTGATTTACATAATTCCAGAATGTAACAAATGATTTATATATAATATATATTCATCATATAAATATATATGATAGATTGATAAATGGAATGAAATACTCCGTTTATGTAGACGGTAGGTCGTATGTACGCATGAACGCTGTTTTCGTTTCCTTATTGAATTGAATGGAATTATGTAAATGAAATATATATTTACATAAAAATAGTATCATTATTATGTCATATATTTCATGATTATTTATTATATATACTTTATAATAATTCCTGAATGGTTATCATGGGGAATGAATCTCATCGCGTCGTGGAGACAGTAATCCGTACGTATGCACGAGCTACGATATCGTTCCCATAATTGTTGAATGGAATTAGAGTGGATGATATAATATCTCAGAATCAGTATGATGACATAAAAACCATATATAGTTTTTCTTTACACCATTATACCCATCCAAGTATGGTGGTGGTGGAAAAACAGATTACACCACAACATGGAGACGGTATTCCATACGTACGCACATGTAGTGATCTCGTTTTCCATATGATGGATAGAAAGTGAAAGGGGGTTGTTTCATATTTATAATAACATATCAGTCTTTGAGTGATACTGATTTTATTAATTTATAATGAAAAAAATAATGAAGCAGATGTAGAAGAAGAAATAAATTTGAATGAATCGGTAAAGGCTATTACCTCTTCTTTGACGCACCTCTTTTAAGCCTCATCTTAGGACACTAATGTTGTTCTTTGAAAAAGACCCAAACCTATAGTATGTTGATAGGGAAGTGGATAAGAGAAATGGACAGGGTTTGGCCGTGCATGAAGGATCAAAATGTTGTGATTAAGAGAGGGAGGAGGTGCCCTTTTATAAGAGAGGAGAGGGGCACTTTTGGAAACCTCCAAAATATTAATTTATAATAAACCCAAACCCCACATAAAAACATAAAAAATTACTCAAATTATAATATGAGATGAGATAGGTTTGTAATATCATCATCCAATAAATTTATCCATGTTGGTAATTTAGCTTAAACCTTATCAACTTTACTTATCCTTATTAAATCTATTTAATTTTATTTGTGGTAATAATATTGTAAATAATAAATAATTACTTATATGATGTGAATTGTACTTAATTGGATACTTTATGACATTTTCGACCATATGAATTTCAATTATTAATTTTTAAATGTTTTTGTGATTTCATATCAATTTAATAATTCGTTATTTTTATAAAATATAAATAGTATCAATTTTGGCACTATTTAGTTATTTGAATTTAAATAAAATCCACATAGAAGATATATTCGATCCAACATATTTAATAGATTATTAATATGGCATATTTATCTAAAAAAATCATTGATCATGTTAATTGTTTCATATAATATTTAGGTTAATATTTTTAAAACCATTTATTTGATATTTCAATCAATAAAATAATTTCTACATCACTATTATGTCACCATTAATGATAATTATTTAATACCTAAAAATTATATATAAATTAACATGATGTAGATAATTTTATTATATTTCTAGGGACTATTTATGTTCAATGTTTTATGACGTTCATCACTAAATTAAAATTATTACACTTATAAGATATAAGAGAGTGACATGTTGTCACTTTCATTGGTTTTAATAATAATTACATCCATTTCATGGTCAAAAGTACATGAAAAGAATCTATTCCGACCCTTAGGTGATATGGGTCTACTTTGAAGCATCCAATATAATTTTTGAAGGTGTTAGGGTAATTTTATAATCTTATTTTTACCCTTAATTACCCAATTTACCATTAACTATAGTAAATAAAATTTACCATAGTTACTATTCATTATGTCAAAAAATAAAAAGTTGTCTATTAGCATAATTTGTACATAATGATTCCCAATATGGAATCCGTTTTTAAAAATTAAAATCATAGAAGTGGCAGTATTTAATTTAAAATTAATCCTGCTGTTGAGAAAATGGGTTTTAAATGTTAAAACGTTTCAAAATATTGAGATGTTTTTACCTATGAATTCAGTGTAAAATTATTTATATTGACTTACATTATATTAAAATTTTAAAATATATTCTATTTATACTTTAAAACCACTCAATATTATAATTTAAACATATAAATTATATCGATGAAAGAAGTTGTTTTTAATTAAAATTTAACGTATTTTTACTAATAATCAAAATATGAAAGTTAACAGAAAAATATAAAAAAATTATCCAAAGTTAAATTTTTTATAATTATTGTAATTAATAAGTTTATTCCGTTAAATTTGACTTATAAACATTTCAAAAACTTGAATTAATGTTGGTGCACCATAAAAAGATAGCAAAACTGCATTTTTTGAAATGTAATAATTTTACTAGAAAAAGTTATTTTGTTCTCATACCATGTTCTATAAAATGTGTAAGAGGAATTATACTATTATAAAATTCAACATGTGGATAATACTATTAATAATATCTAGGTCATAATAGTATTATTATAAATCATTGTTTGGTGAAACTCGGTGTTGCGTACCACGCAAGATATCGAGGAAGGTCTCTCTTGTGTGTAACTCAAGCCGATTATTTTGTTGCGTATACTTCAAGATAATATGGTGTTGCATATAGAACAAAATAATATTGGGGTAGAGTTTAATTCAAGACATCAATGAAATTAAAAATATTATTTCTCATAAAATATCGAGGTGTTACATTCTACCCCACTTAAAAGGAATTTCTCCCTCGAAATTCATCGGGGTTATAAATGGTTTAATACATGAAATATTCTTTCATAGAAACCCAAATCATAAAAAGGAATAATATAACTTAATTTTAGAAATGAAATTTATAAAAATAACGGTCACTCAAGGAAACTCAACATTGGGTTTCCATATAAGATAATATGTGTTAGAATATATATATATATGGAAGTGAAATCTAACCATCATGTTCTGATGAAGAGTGGTAGAGTACATGACTATGAAAAAGACAGTAATCACAATGCCTTAAAATTGTGCTGATCTAAGGTACCATCTGATTCATTGGATATGAGGATACTAGGACAACATTTTTAGTTCTCAAGATCATTTCCCTAATGTTGATGAATTTTTGCATAAGGATACATATTTACTTGATTTTAGTGTAATATCATCATTGGTAATTCCATGAAAAATTTCCACTTCATCTCTTATTTAAAGAAATGAAGTTGAATTTTTCATTCTTGGAGTATTATTAGATCATGCGATAGAATTATAGGTCCTTCTATCTGTCTTTATCACAAAAAGGATATCACATGTTATTAAATATACCTAAGTCCATCTATGGGGAGATTAATCATATATGGTTCAAAAATGGACTGATACTTAATCTTTCATACCACTTAATAAAATAAAACTAATTTCTATAAACCAGGGACTTCCTATAGGCTAGTGGTAGGAAATAATGTTTTGTCTCACTTCCATTGTGGGTTCGATTCCCGCAACCTTGTCCGATGCGATGGGTTGTTGCTCGTCTGACATATTGTCCTTTTTATAAAAATTAAACAATATTATCTAATGTCCTACTTAATCTATTCCAACCTTTAGGATTATCGAAAATACTTTTTTCCAATCTCATAGTATAAAGAAAATGATTAATAGAAAGGTCATCTACCATGCATTGAATACCACCATTTATCCCCCATATATTATAAGATATATCATGTTGGTCACAATCCAATCATGTGAATTCTTTAATCATGTATTAATTACCATATAATCTTTGCGAAAGCATGAATTCATCCAAAAGTTAACTCTTTACACGTACCTAAATCTCAAAATTTCTATATACTCAAACAATGATATCACTTTGTCTTTATATCAGTCATGATCTCATCAATACTATCACACATTTCATTATCTCCTTATCCCTTCATTATGTGCATATTAGGTGCTTTCCAAAAATATCAGAATAATGTTTCAAGGATACCATTACCATTCAACATAAACATTCAAAAAAATAAGTAAAAACCATAGTGTCACAATCCTTATATGTTTCTTTATTCCATAGTAGCATGATATTACTTATACAACATTACTCTTGCTAAAAATGCAATCATTCCACTTCTTCTTAAACCATTGGCCCAGCTTCATCATTTTACTCCTCAACACTCCTTTCATCTCATATATTAATTGTAGTCTCTTCATCATCATCCGTATAAATACTACCCATTCACCCATGTGGGTTCTCTTCATGATATTTTCCATTAGGTAATTGGTTTGCATAATGTCCATACGTTCCACATTTAAAACATTTAACCGTTCTTGATATCTTAGAAATACCATTATCCTTGTCCATGGTGTTAAATGAACCTTTTCCATTGCACTTACAGGCTTAGTGTCCTTATTTTCAAAAACCATAGTATCTTTCGATTCCTTTGAAACATTCTACCTGATGCCTCTTCCCACATGATTTACATGAGGGAAATTTTACTTTATTTCCTCTATGATCATCATGAATCTCCATCTTTCTCTTATTAGATGAGTTAGAAAACTTACAAAAGTTGAGATTATTGATCATATTATGAGATAAAAGATAAGGATTAATAACAATGGTTGGACTTAAAATTCCCATTTCATTTGGTTTCTCATGAAGAATACCATTTCATTGTCCATCATATCCTACATTATCGTGAATCTTCCTGTTTCAAACCATTTTATTAATCCCAAAATCAATAGTGTGAGAGGCCAAAAGCATACTAAGAAAACAACATAATCAAGAGGAGTACATTCACTCAATAAAATCTTAGGGTTAATCCTAGGTTATTCATGATTATTATCAAAATTCAAGGAATGTAACCTATACTTATAGTTAACCTTAGAGACATCCCAAGTCATACCTTAAAAATATCTATAGGGATCTCAATAAATATTTCGCATCCTACATTCCAACGGTTAACTAAACATTTCCTCGAATACCAACTATAGATACCCAAATCATGACATACATCGAAATTACATTTCTTTTTTGGAATAATTAATACATAACAAAAATAGACACCCAAGTACCGTAATAGTTTAGTGTCATTGGAAACTTGGAACACAATCTTCTAATCATGATGAAATATCTTCAACATCTCCCATAAAAATATTCCAATTTTGTTTTCATACCTAAAACTTTCTTTATATCCTGGGGAAAATAAAACATTGAAAGGGGGATATTGAATGCTCAGTATGGGTAAACATGGAGAACATAAAACAGTCCATAATCATTTGAACGTAAAAACATGAACATAAAATCTAAACATAAAAATCCCGAGCAATGACAAAAAACATGTAAGTACACAAGGTATATATTATAAAGGAAAATTTATCATGATAATATAGAATGGGGATAAAACATTTAATTATGGCATCTATAATTCACATGATACGATTTCCATAGTATCCAAGGAATTGCCTCCAAGACCATTATAATGGACAAAGTCCATTACTAAACCGAGTTTACTTGTCGATACAGCCATGTATTACTGAACGTGATTCACTTGATATTACAGACATGTCTGTCTCATGATATATAAATCTTTACCCAATTCATTGGAGGAGATATAGGTCCCACCCATCTAATAATGAAATAGTTCTTTTGTGTTCCACAAAATAAACTTAAATCATTCATCATAACGCAATGAATAAAATGGGTTTCATATATGTCATCCCATTATAACATAATCCATAAAAACAATGGATATACTTTCATCATAAAAAAAATAAAACCATGTATATAATAGATAAATTATACATGAAGCATATCAATATTAAATAATTTCATCCTAGATGGAAAATAGTTTGGATAAAACACTTGAAATTCATTCTTGAGGAAAATATCCCCTCTTTTTCAAAATCATTTTCTTTTCTCAAAATGCCGTTGAATTTTAAAAGAAAAGTATTATGTTGAAAAAAATTATGAACTCATGTAGAGGAGGCTTCATGTAAATAATGCGTTATGAAAGCATAAAAATAAATTCACGCCCTATAAGTTAAAAAACATTCGTCATGTTCTTTTTCCAAAATATTGAAAAAGTACCTCGTATATTAAGCAAAAAAAGATTTCTTCTATACGACATAGTAAAAGTCAAAACGGGGTAAAGATTAATATAACCATACATGGAATAATAGTAAATACTTTAGGAAAATATTTCTCTAAAACATGGAAATGGATGATAAATATAAACACATTAAATACTTATGAATAAAGAATCTCAGATTAAAATTATATTGAAAAATTATCCCTTAAAGTAGGTCCAATTGCTTCTATACATGTATGAAACTAATGTATAGTGGGTTTAAACATATTATTAAATTGTAAAAAAACCATAATAATATTGATGATATCATATATGATTCAATTATGACTTTATATTACCCGTTCATTTGTCAATTCCATGTTAAAGCAGCGTTTTTGGGTAAAATCATTTCATTTATTGTACGTGTATGGACTTGTTGTTCTTGATATTATGACTTATAACATGATTTACTTAATTCATGAATGTGAAACATGATTTATATATAATATATATTATTAATATGATTATATATGATAGATCGATAAATGGAATGAAATACACTGTTCATGGAGATGTTTGGTCGTACATACGCATGAACGCTGTTTTCATTTCCTTATTGAATTTAATGGAATTAAGTAAATAAAACATATATGTATATAAATACATTATCAATATTATTTCATATCATTAATTATTATTTATTATATATTCTTTATAATCATTCATGAATGGTTTTCATGGAAAATGAATCTTATCGCGTCGTGGAGACGGTAATCCGTTCGTACGCAAGAGCGATGATATCGTTCCCATAATTTTTGAATGTAATTGGAGTGGATGATATAATATCATAAAATATGTATGATGTTATAATAACCATATATTTTTAGCCTTTACACAATTACACCAATCCATGTAAGGTGGTAGTGAAAAAACAGACCACACCACGGTGTGGAGACGGTATTCCTTACGTATGCATGCACAATTATTTCATTTTTCGTAGGATGGATAGACGGTGATATGAGGTTGTTTCATATTTATAATAACATATCATTATATTAGTGATACTTATTCTATTACTTTATAATGAAACAAATAAATAAGAGGAAGTAGAAGAAGAAATTAATATGAAAGAATTGATAAAGGACATTACCCCTTCTTTGACATGCCTCTTCTAATCCTCCTCTTAGGGCACTAATGTTTGTCTTTGAAGAATGCCAGAACAAATATTATGTTTCTAGGAAAGTGGATAATATAAATGGACACGGTTTGGCTGAACTTTAAAGTTCAAAACATTGTGAAGTATAGAGGGAGGAGTTTCCCTTTTATAAGATAGGAGAGGGGCACTTTTGGAACCCTCCAAAATATTAATTTAGAATAAACCCAAATCCCACATAAAAACTTCCAAAGTGACTCATATTAAAAGATGTGATGATATAGGGTTGTAATCTCATCAACCAATAAAATTTATACATGTTGGGAATTTATTTCAAACCTTATCAACTTGATTTATCCTTATTTAATCTATTTAATTTTATTAGTGGTAAAAATAATATAAATTATAAATAATTACTTATGTGTTGTGAATTGTCCATAATTGGATACTTCATGAAATTTTAGACTATTTAAATTTAAATTTATAATTTTTAAATATTTTTGAGATTTCTAAAATATTTAATAATATTTTATTTTTATAAAATATCAATAGTGTCAATTTTAACACTATTCAATTATTTCAATTTAAATAAAATCCACACCGAATATATATTCGAACCAAAATATTTAATATATTCTTAACATGTCATATGAATCAAAACAATTCACGGAGAACATTAATTTATTCATGTAATATTTATTTTAATATTTTTAAAACCATTTATTTTATATTTCAATCAATAAAATAATTTCTAAATCACTATTATGTCTCCATTAATGAGAATTATATAATCTCTAAAAATTATAAAAAAATTAAAATGATGTAGATAATTATATTATCTTTCTTTTGACTATTTATTTTCAATTTTTTAGGATGTTCATCACTAAATTTAAATTATTACACTTATAATATATAAGAGAGTGACATGTTGTCACATTCATTGGTTTTAATAATAATTACATCCTTTTCATGGTCAAAAGTTCATGGAATTAATCTATTCAGAAGATTATTTGATATAAGTTGAATTTTATTTATCCAATATAATTTTGTATGGTGTTAGTGTAATTTTATAATCTTATTTTTACCTTTAATTAGAGATTTACCTTTAACTGTAGTAAATAAAAATTACCGTAGTTACTATTCATAATGTCTAAAAATAAAAAATAGAATATTAGAATAATCTGTACCTACTAATTCCAAATATGGAATCCATTTTTCAAAATTCAAAACATAGAAGTGGGAGTATTTAATTTAGTCTTAATCTTGCTGTTGAGAAAATATGTTTTAAATGTTAAAACATTACAAAATATTGAAATGTTTTTACCTATTAATTCAGTGTAAACATAATTCTAATTACATACATTATATTAAATGGTAAAAATTTATTCTATTTATACTTTAGGACCACTCAATATTATAATTTAACCATATAAATTATCTCGATGAAAAATGTTGTTTTTAAATAAAATTTTGCGTATTTTTACTATTTATCAAAATACGAAAGTTAATAGAAAAGTATTAAAAAATTATCCAAAGTTAAATTTTATTCCCTTATTGAAATGAATATGTTTATTTTGTTAAATTTAACTTATAAACATGTAAAAATCTAGATTTAAAGTGGGTGTTCAATCAAAAGGTTGAAAAACTGAATTTTTTTAAAAATACTTATTTTACCCAAAAAATTTATTCTGTTCTCATACCATGTTTTATAAAATGTGTAAGATGAATTAAAATTTTATAAAATTAAAAATGTGGATAATACTATTCATAATGGCTAGTTTATAATAATATTATAATATATCATTGTTTAGTGAAACTCGGTATTGCATTCCACACAAGCTATCGAGGAAGGGCACTCTTGCGTGTAACACAAGACGAGTATATTGTTATGTATACTGCAAGCTAATATGGTGTTGCATAAAAATTTTGCCTCACTTTCTAGGGGATCTCTCGGGCTCTCGGCTCGACTTCTTCCTCTGCTAGGGTTTCCTCTCTTCCCGACAGCGATGGATCATCTTACCTCCACTCAGCTTGATAGGCTTTTCCCTCTCTAGGTTCTCTCCCTCCTATATCTCGCTGGTTCTCGGTCTACTCTCCCAACTCCGCCTCCAATGGATCCATGATGATTTTCCTTGGCCTCCTCACTGTGCTCCGGCCTCGTCTTCCTCCTCTCCTATCCAGTTCAGAAATGGAGTGAGGGGCACAACATGACATTGGGATTACTATTTGGCAGTTGTTGGTCCTCTCAGAGCCTCTTTTCATCTTCTTTTAGGGTTTCATCCCCCGGTTAATTTTAGGCTTCCATTCCCATTTATTGTTCCTCGTTCGAAGTCAGGGGTTCATTCTCGGCCTTCAATGTTTTCCTCGTTTCCATTACCCCCTTTTGGATCTTCTTTCTCGGTGGCGGTTACTATTTCTGTTGGTGGTCTTTTTTCTCGTGCTGGTATTTGGGGCATGAAGCTGTGTTTGTAGCCCTGTTGATGGGTTTTAGGGTGTATTGGAGTCGATTCAATTGTTTTCGTAGATGGTGTTTTTTGGATTTTGATTTTATCTACATGGCAGTGATGCTCGTATGGATGCGATGATGGCGAAGGTGAAGCAATGGTGTCGAGACGTGGTTGCTCCGACATTTTTTCCTGCCCTTGTATTCTCGTTATCTGCTCTGGTTCCAGTTTACCTACAATCTTACCATGGTGGAGCAACACGGGGGTCTCCACGGTACTTTGGGATGTGATTATGAGCAGCCAAATTCTGGGTGTTCGTCGTTGATTCCTTCTATTTTGGCACCGAAGGTGTTTGGTTTAGAGTGGTCGGCCATGATGAGGCGTGAAGGCAGAAGACTGTGTTTATGTGTTGACATGCATACACTGTTTATTCTTGGTTTGTGATGAGTGGATGGCGGTGAAGTGAGGTCCTCGATGGTTGGTGTCTTGGGCAGAGTGTGGCTCATGGTGTGTTGGTCTTTTTTTGTTTTCGGGATTTGAAAGTTTGTTTTTAAGCTTTTTTGATTTTTAATTGTGCGGGACATGTAGATAATTTTGCATTTTTGATTACATTTGAATTTTTCCTGAGAGAGTTATCTGGTATAACATCCTTTTATGTTTTGTACTAGTTGGACTTGTCTTTGGTTCACATCTCTCCTTTAAAAGTTTCATTAGAAAATAAAAATATGGATTGTAAAAAAATACGATGTCGCGTATTTCACATGCTAATATTTGTGTAGCATACAACACAAGACATCAATGAAGTTAAGAATATTATTTCCCATAATACCTTGGGGTGTTACAATTCCACAACATAATCATCTAACTCTATCTAAATATATTCCCAACTCAGAACATAAGTGGGATTAAAGTTGTAATTCATGAACACTAATACATAGAAAACTTCCCAACATCCTATAAAATGAATTTTAAATGACAATATACAATGAAACATGTAACACCCCGACCCTAGTTACCCAGAGTCAGAGCATTATTACATAACATTGGCGTGATCACAAGAGATCAAGTCTCAAAATACCGATTATTTTAGTAGATTTGGAAGTACTAGAAACATATTTAAGTTATACATTACATTATAAAGTGATAAAACAACAACAATATGTCCCCTTTTGGACACACTCATATTCCTTATCGTATTCAAGCAGGTTAATAGTAGTATACTTTTTCACATCCTAGGAAAAATAAAAATATAGAATGGGGTGAGCTTAGATGCTCTGTATGGAAAAAAATATAGTAGAAACTACCATAAATAATAATAAACATTTAAAGAAATGTATAAGAGAAAAAAATTCATTTTAAACATAAACATCAGAATAATATAGAATTGATAAGTAAAATAATTCCTTTAACTTATTCACAAAGATATTCTACTAGTCGAGTAATCACTTGTAATATCAATAGCTAATTTCATAATGATGTAATGCATAATATCAGACATCATAACCACATTCTCAAGGCCACGTTCCAAAACTACAATTAAGATTTTGTCAAGTTCATGTTCAATGATAGTAGTGTGTCTCTTGAGACCTACTGATGCATCGAGCAACTATATAGAGCTTCACCCATCACTTACTATGTCCAATGCATTCCTCATATGAAAAGGAGGAAAAATAAAATATTTTTTTTATTAAAAGTAGAGTAAGAAATGTAAATACATATTCCATAAAATATGAATGGTATAAAAATAACACACTACAGAAAAAAAAATATCACCAAACCTCCAATACCATATTTAAGATTTTATTATAATAAATCAACTTCAAATAAATGTAAAAACCATCAAATAATGTTAGCATAGATGAAGTCAAAAATATTTCAGAAAATTATATATTTCTATTTTGAAATCATTTAGAAGTCACATAATTATGAAAGAATTTTTTTTGAAAATATTCATCTAAGATTGTGAGGAAATCATCGAAGGTGTTATAATGGTGGAATGTATCTGCAACCTCCTTATATGTTAGAAAATCATTCTTACGTTAATTTGTCAAAAAGGTCATATAGTACCTTGTTTGGAAAATGTCAAAAATATTTATGTCAAAAATATTTATGTCAAAACTTTTTATAAAAAGCCAAACAAGTGTATAAATTAAATTAACCCATATTCTAAGTAATATTAATTTTTTTTGAATTATATTTTTTAGAACTACAGATGTGGATGACAAAGAAGTCCCAGTAGATAATTACATATAAAAAACCTCAAATTAATAATGAGATTATAAAATTAAACCTTACCCTGTACATTTCCTTCATCGAGGGTATGTTAACCTCCTGTATAATATTTAAATAAATGGTATTAAATTATAAATGAACCACATACATAAATATGATACCATATTTGATCTTCTCATATTGCTTTGTTAATTATATTTCCGTAGTATCATTGTTTTGGGTGTTAACAAATTCGTTTATATTTATATGTTTTTTTATGTAAGCCATGTTGGTTATGGATTGGATGTATTTGATTTATAGGAAAAATTTTATTAAGTTCTTATACATTATTTTCAATCATAAAATGGAAATTATTCTTGAATGGTTATTATGGTGAAATGAATCTTATCGCGTTCCTAGATACGATAATCTGTACTTACGTATGAGTGACCATATCATTATTTTGATGGTAAAATCATATGTAATTGGTTGGTATATCATATATACATAATCATTTAAATTGATATATTTATTATTACCAATAATTATTCTCATTATTATACCCATCCAAATACTGAAGTGTTGAATAACAAACTACACCACAACGTGGAGGCGGTAAGCTGTACATACACATGTATGGTGACTTTTTAATTCATATGATTTATTGTATAATAAATATGGTTTACCATTTTAATAACTACATTATAGATTTTAAAATGTACTAGTGTTATTTTTTTTTATTGAAACAACAATGAAGGAGGACGTGGAAGAAGAAATGAACTTTGAAAGAGGTGATGATGTTATTACCTATTCTTCGGGTGCTTCCTTTTGATTTCATCTAAAGGGCTGCTAAGGTTGGATTTATGATCAAGTTAAGGCCTCTAGAATGAATTCAGGGTAGTTGGGAAGATATTTGATTAGGTTTTGTCTGATCCAAATGGCTTTGAAGATTGTTTTTGAGAGAATGGGATATACCCTTTCATAAGAGAGGTGAGGGTCTCTTTAGAAAAAAAATAAAATATTAATTTATTATATAGTAATATTTGGTTTATAATAGATCATAAAAGATTTATTTAGAGGGTAAAGTATTTATTGGTCTAAAAAATCTTAACCAATAGTTTTTAGACAGTTTTAGGTCACCATTTTAAGCATATCTTTTAGATTTAACTTTCAGTTAAATAGTTTAACATTTTGCATGTATTCATCTATTATAATAATAAATTGATAATAAACATACAATAAAATGTGAAGGGAACCCCAAGTGGATAAATATTAAAAAATATAACCTTATCTATGTCCATTTTATGAATCTTAGATTTTTATGAATATTATATCATTTAATAAAATTGTATTTGTTTTAAAAACCCATTTATGCCTATTTTGACAGTATTTGGTATTTTGTTTTTTGTGAAACTCATAAAAGAATTATCACTTAAAAAATATTTATTCAACCCTAAAATGACATATTAACCAATAATATTAGTGGAATTCATCAAAAGTATCAATTCAAATTTATTTGGATATTTATAATATCAATTATTTTATTCATTCATTAATAAGGAAATTACTACATCATCATTGTGTCAGAAAAAAAATATTTATTTAATTTATAAAAATAATAAATAAAAAACCATTATATAGGAAATATATTTATCTTTATAATTAATATTTATAGTCTAATTTATCGTATTTTTAAACCTATATTAAAAAAAATTTTATTATGAAAATTTGAATTTAACACTTTTAACACTTCTTTAAAAAAAGTCCTCATATTATCCAAGTGGATCAAATAGGGTCATATATTATTTCTACGGTTGACATTGGTCATTAATAACTTCTCTAATATAGTTTTGACACATGTTAGGGTAATTATAATTTCATTTTTACCTTTAATTAACGTATTTATTTGTAACCGTGATAAATAAAAATCAAATGTTACTATTCACCAAAAATTATTTTCATCTTTTTGAAACGCATTTTACTAACTAATTTCAACCGCGTCTTTCATATTTTTGATGTTTAATTCACAGAATTGGTAAAATTATGTTTTATGCAAATTTGTAAATGTTCCTTGAAGGAGGGTAAAAGACGTCAAAAAGATCATCAATATTTTATACATATAATCTTATTATAAAATGACTTCAATGAATTAAATTAAACTAATATAGGTATTATGTTTCTATTTTTGCTTAAAATTATTTTAGATAAAATAAATATTTATTTGAATAAATATTCATTTTTAAAAAATAACGCAGTGTATTAAAAAATTCATAAAAAATTGAATTTTTCCAGAAAAATTCCAAAACATCACCCTATGCTAATTCTAATATTCTGAATACAAAAAAGTACTCCATTTTAAAAATTACAATTTCTAAAATTTTAAAAATTGGGTATAACTATATATAACAGCTAGTTTTATTGGTTGTGGTGTGCAAGAACTCAAAGTTGCGTACAACACATGTTATTGTATTATTACAAGAAAAATGTACCGTGGATGCTTGGGGTATAACAGAGCCTACCCAAGAAATTCAGTGACCTAGAATGACCTATCATATCTCAAAGCTAACATTCCATATTTATTATGTTTTTAGTGAAACTAAAAAAGAGTAACTATCATCAAAGAATGATCACATAGGGAAAACTCTACATGATGATTTCTTTGACCCTAATTATATATTTTTTCGACTCTATTATCTAACCATACACTTATGTATATAATGAATTTTTAAATATGTCTTCATAACCAAACTCAATCCAACCAATGATGATCCCCCAACATCTACCAAAAAATGATTTCATCTTCTTGGTAGACCACACAAAGCATTTAAATGAGAAATTATAATTAATGAATGATAAAATTACTTATAGGAAACCTAAATTAGTCCAAAATAGCCTTCCCAAAATCTAGAAATATCCAAGAAACATTCATAGAGTATATCCTCTAGGATCTGAATAAGAAGCTCCATATGACCATCTGTCTATGGATGATAAGATGTACTTAATCAGATGAGAGTCCGCATTTCCTCCTCGAGACTCCTACTACAACTTATATAAATCCATGGTTACCTATCTAAAATAATGGAAGAAGGAACCCAATTTAACATTATAATAATATGGATTGACAACATAACAAAATATCAAACTTTTGTGGTCTCCTCTTTCCAAACGAAATTATATAAATTTATCATCCGATCAATCCCCACCAAGTTATAATTACACACTTGGGTGTCTATGGTAATCCAATTAAAAATGAAATTGAAACCAAATCCCATTTTCAAGATAAAATCTGATGATAATGAAGAAAACCATATGTTTTCAGATGTTATTCCTTTATCTAAAGAAATGAGTAATAATAAGAAACATTATTTTCCATGTCATTTTACATATATATCTATCAGGATCATTGTATCATTAAAAAAACATCTTCTATGTGTGCAAATTAATATCCCATAAATAACTATGAAAATCATAAAAAATTAATCACCTATTTGAAACTACGATAAAAAATTAATCCTTGTTGTGGTGAATACCATATGAAGAGAAAGACCACAAATAAATGTTCTCCCCACCATAAATGGTTTCTCAAATCCCAATGAACTCATCATCATGATGGTAATTCTATTCAATAGTGTCTTGGAGAAATGATGATAATTGAACACTATCCATGACCATACCCTAATATCCTTGAATAATATAGATGTAATAGTGAGAAAATATCCATAATGATAAACTCTTCTTTTATTTCTAAAATAGGTTGTGATGGTACTTTCTTTTTTAGAGCGTCTACAACGACATTACCCTTCTTCTTGGTGTAAGTGATTTCAATGAGAGAAAATTGGAGGAATTCCACCCATCATATGTGTATGAGATTCATTTATTTATTTGAAAATATATATCTAAAACTTTCATTGTAATAAAATATTGTGAACATATTCCCAAAAAAATGATATTATCTCCAATTCATAAGTGATTGAATAATTGTGGAAATCTCAAAATCATCTGTGGGTGAATTATTACTCAGTGTTCAAATATTATGATATTGTTAAGAAACTCCATGAAAAATTTACAAGTGAATACACCCAAAACAGCACTATAATAATTATATAAAACCAAATACAAAACACAATAATCTAGAAATACTAAAATAAAAGACGTCAAAGGAATTTATTTTTACTCATTGAATGAAGAATGAATCTTTGAATACCATGTGGACTATTTACTTTTCCAATTAATATCAGTAAAATGTGATTAAAAATTGGATAAATCCATTATGAACATTTTTTTGAATAAATAAATAAGAGACGCTCTAAATATTCAATACATTTTTCAGATCTTTCTATAAATCAAATCCTTAATCCTCCCAGGATCATCTTATTGGCCATGATAAAGAATCATATTCCCCCAAAAAAACAATTCCTTAATCTATAAAATGTAATTATAATTCATTAAAAATAAACAGTGACTCCTAAGAATATGAAAACAAACCAAAATGGTTTTTATTCACACTCTCGAATCGTTGATGAACCAAAATATCATTCATAAACACAAAAAAAAATTGTTTAGATAGTGATGGAATATACATTTAAACAATTTCTAAAAAGGTACATCAACTTTAGTCAGACCAATTAAGATCACAATATATTCAAAATTTATATACATACTCCAAAATTATGTATTAATTATATTATACTATTAATCAATGATAAAAATATATCTTGATTGAAGACTAAAATTAAAAAACTTATGTACCCCTTTAGCTGATAAACAAATCATCCACATGGGAAATATGATACATGATCTTAAGTGTTACCTCCTTAAAATTTTGACAATCCACCAAAAATTATATAGTATAATTTCCATCTTTGAATATATGACTAGGGCTTCCTTGGGTGAAACACTAATTTGAAAAAACCCATCTTCATCAGAATTTTTAATAGAAACTTGATATCGTTGAAATCTTTGGGGACTATAGGATAGGAATGTATCTAATCAGATGTGTATTTGGAACTAGGTCATCCATAAACTATACATCCACTATGGTGGATTTAAAGTTTAATAATTTATGAGAACATCAAAAAAATTTAAAAAAGCAGTGGTAAGATCATTTACATAAGAAATAACATTGGGTTCTACGACTACAACAGAAAAACAAATCCTTGCACTCTTGGCGGGATGATCCCGAATGAATGAACCTTAGAGAAAATTATCCTTGATGTACCAATGAACTATAATTGGACACAATAATCCAGACATAACGATGATAAAAATATTCCTTAATATGATGAAGAATCATCCAATCCTTCCTTCTTATGACGTCAAACAGATCCTTATCAAGATCAATAAAATTCAAAACTAACTCCAAATTACCTATTGTTAGCACATTAAAATGACTCTAAACCCCATGTTCACTCCTTCTCCAATTTTGTTTGACTAACTATATAAATATTTAAATCAGATCAATAGTATTTTTAATCATATCAATAAAAAATATTGAAATAAATGAGTGTGACACACATGTATCCTATAATGAAACTACTACTAATGATACAATAATTATGGTACATTTTTCAATTTTACTGGACCGATACATACCTTCATCAGAAAGAATTATAATGCATTAAGGTAAGTCACTACTAAAAAATATTTCCGGAAACCTATATTATATTTATGATTAGATATTCTCATATAAGCCTTTGGAACCCAAGATCCATGATTATATTGAGGAGTATAAATAGCCTAATAAAAACATTTCATATGACCATATAATCCACAACTATTGCACATATTTATAGGAAAAGGAAATGAATTTATAGTGTGCTTTACCTTAAAAAACTAATGAAAATTTAGTGGTGTAATACTGGTACTGACTAAAGGTTCCACGGATTCCTACAATGGAGAATCACATCAACCAATCCTATGATGATATTTATCCTAACTCTTTATCCCTATCATGCCATTAAATCTACCACTAGGTGGAGGAGAGGAGGAACCATACTGAACCATGCATTCCATATTCATATCATCCATAATATTGATGTCCAATAACTACCAATAATTCAAATAATTGAATATAAATAAATATGATATGTTATCCAGTCTCAATCCATGAAGGTACTTCTGAACATTAAGCTAGAAATTCTTTAAAACCACTAGTGAAAAAATGAAAAAACTCGGTAAAAACATTATTCACGTCAATGCTGAACTCTGTCCCTGCTACAAAGAGGGGAACTATAGAGACTTCTCCATCCAAAATGAATCTATAAAAAACTACTGGAAAATGGATTCTTAAAACAAATCTAGTATATGACCAGATATCAATAATCCTATACATCAGAATCCCACCAACTCTTGTTGGGACCCTGAAGTATGAATGTCATGCACTTCACCTTGATACTATTAGGTGTATCTAGGAATTAAAATATATATTCAATATTTTCAGTCCAATACCCATTGTATTGAGGATTATTTTCACCCTAATAATATTGTGTTTTCTTAATAAATAACTAATGTTATCAATCCATATATCTTATATATCTTTGTCATACCTCTACACCTATACTGAAGATTGGTGACCATTTTGATTGATTACATGAAATTCCTTCAGGATGACCTCAATATGACATTGACTGAGGTGTACATTCACTTGAGGATCATCAGCTGCACCATTATGTATAACTCATAGAACATGTCTTAGAGGTATAACTAAGTACATAAAAACAAAAAAAAATATCATACACAAAATAATATTTGTTAAAACAAAAAAACACACAAGAAAAAACTATGATTAAGAATAAAACTCAAAATAAGAGTCACACATGCCAACATCCCAAGGTAACATGTGTATTTTAACAAAATTAGGTGGCCATGAAAACACTTAAACCAACATCTCAATTCCCAATAATATTATCTTTTGTCAATTAAATGTCCAATAACAAGGAATCATAATGAAATTTTCACTCTGAAACCCTTTTTAAATGAACCTTATTGGATATCCTCTCAATACTGTCACACAAACTGATCTTCCACATATATGAAGTGAATTTTCTATCCCCAATGGTTGGTGACTAGTACATTGGCAAAAAAACCTAATAGAATAAATTATCAAAAACTAAAGAAAAAACATGTAATATATACACATATATGAGAGAAAAAAATTATTTGATAAATATATTACACAACATAGAGAGGGATTTTATATATTTCAAAATAGCTAAAACAATAAATAAGAAAAAATCAAATATAAAATGAAGGAAGCCATAAAATAGCTATTACAGCAGATCAAGGTTATATCATGGAAAATCTCTCACAATAGCACGACTAGATAACCAAACCCATGTGAAAAAACCTCATTTCATCACTATAGTTCCATACCAATCCCTCAATCAATATACTTAACATGGTCTAGTCACAAATGAAGTGATGCACAAGGGTAAATCTAATAGGCTCAATAGGGTCTCAATGAGGAGTCACATAACAAGAAATTGGTCTATAATCAATGCATACTCAACATTAAATAAAATAAGGAATGATAAATATATTAGTATAATTATATCAAAAGAGTTGAAGAACAATTTAATTTCCCCAATTTTAAAATTTATATATAAATAATGTAAAAAGATTTCAAATAATTTCATATTAATATATGAAATATGGTATTTCAACAGAAACAAATTCGAATACCACATATCATATTAAATCTAAGGTAGTAAAACAAAAATAGTATTATCTAAATCATCTATAATTAACTATACAATAGTATCATCATTCCAAGGATCACACTAGGCCAGGATACCAAGGATACTCATATATAACAAAGATAATCACAAATGAATCATGATTTTATAAATTATCATTGATTATATAGAGTAATGGAGAACCCCATAATGTGAACCATCCAATAGGATTAATAAGTAGCTTGAAAAAATGGCCATGGGAGAAGAGGAATTCTGCATGTGAAAACCACACCAAATTGGATGATTCCTATTACTAAATCTTCCCCCATGGTAACTAAAGCTTCCCATGTTCTCAAATTTCCATACAAATTCATCAAACCATTTTTGTTCAAACTATTATTCAAAAATAATTTTAGGAAACTATTTAATAATTATTTTAAAACACACTTTCCATCATCCAAAACTAGGGGAAACCTATCTTTTATTCAAATAAGTTTTTTATAAACTCATTTCCATTAATCATTCATGCCATTTCATTTTATAAAAAAATGTTGAATAAAAAATCATACTGTTCATCCAATGCAAGCTATAGACGAAACCACCTACATCAATTCTTGGGTTTCACATGCCGAAAATGGCATCCACCAAAAATGAAGAACACACAAGGAAAACAAATGAAAAATAACTAATAAACAAATCATAGAATTAATTCAATTAAAAAATAGTAAGTTAAGTGGAATTATGAAAACATACCTCAAGAATTAACACCTTCCTCATCATAAACAACAATGAATTGATCCTTGTAAAAAGATCACACAATGGATCTAGAAAAGAATCATGAAAATAATCACCAGGGGTTAATAGATCAATAACACAATCCAATGGTGTTATCCTGATCAATGGAAATAATGAAGAAGAATAGGTCACTCAGTAGGATGGACATCATTAATAACCCTAATTATCCATTTCTGAAAGGGTTGATCATGACTGATATAAGGTTCCCTAAATCACAAAAAAATTCATGCTCTAGGGTGAGAGCGATGAATACTGCTACAAAATAATAACACATATTACTAAGAAGTACCATAAAATAAAAACCCATGACATTTACACCATATGTAATCCCTTTATACATATTATAATACATGTGTTATATATATTTATATCAAACCCCACTAACATCTTATTAAAGTCATTACTTCTATCATTACATATAATTTTCTCACTTCATGCTGTGTACGAGGTCTACGGTATCTAAACATTAAAAAATTACATGTTGATTAATACCAATACATGATTTTTTTCTCCTATAGACATAAAAAATATAATTTTTAGTAGAAAACCCAAATCCATCATTCATGTTCCATTAATATGAAGAGAAACCTATAAAGGAATTACACATTTATACCCATACTCCATTAATTCATACAAACATACATCCCATAATATTATGTAATTGTACTCAAAAAATCTCTCCATCATCAAGAGTCCCAATATGAACCCAATTAATGAGTAAAATAGGTAAAGATAAGGGAAATACCTAATATCTGGTAACACGATATTAAAAAAGAACATTGACATTATAAAATACCGTTCCTTAATCAAAGTGTTGTTGGAGATAATCTGTGACAACCACTTCAAATACCTAGAGAGAAAGGAATAGATTATTCAATCAGTAATACTAATTTAAAAACTGTTAATAATTTTATAACATGAAAAATTATTATTTATTCATGAATGGAGAACATGTGAGAACCAAATATTTAATAGGAATTTTTTTTGGAATAAACCTGACGTTTTTTATATCATTCAATATATGGAAAACCAATTCTAAATAAACTATGATGTATTAATCCTTTATAACCAAGATTTTTAAGTACGAATATGAAAAAAATATTAATAAACACATTAATGATCATTTAAATTAATCAAAATTATTTTTTTAATACATAATACATAATTAATTAACTTTTATCAATGTCATTTTATTCTTTAAAATGGAGTTTCCATAAATGATGGGTTTTATTGCATCTTGAACACAAATATAATTTAATAAGTTATAAAAAATTTAACATTATTTGAATTATTTAATCTTATTTTATTAAATCATAAATTCAATATTTGATAAGGGTTATTTGTTAATTTTTAGAAAAGGTCTATTTTTATTTGATTAATGAATATCACAGTTTTGTTTTGTAAAAAATTATTAAGATTTAATTAAAAATTATCAACATTTTTTTAATTTGATATCAAAATAATATAATTGTCCTTTATTTATATAATATATAAGTAATTACATAAAAAATATATTATCCTTTAAATTTGTATAAGTTTATTTTTAGGATTATAAACAATTTTAAAAATGAACTACATGATTTTATCATAATAAATTAAACAAAATTTTATTTATTATATTTTTAATTAAATTAATATAATATTTATTCAATAATATATTTTGACCTTCATTTTATTTTTTCAGCAAATAATCTATTGGATCTATATTCAAATTTATGCTTAATGTTTTATTTCTTTAAAAATGTGTTTTCATTGTGCTTTGAACACTTAAATAATAAATCATTACGATATTTATAGGAAAATAATATTGTAAAATCATATGTATATTTTTATAAAATATAATAAATATAATTTAGACTGTTTTACTAAATGTTCTTCACAAAGAATATTTAAACCTATAAAAATTGGTTCACATATTTATGGTTATAATTGGTTTAAAAGGTTGTTAACAAATGATATAAGGGTGTGAATTTCCTGAATATATGTATCATTTTTAATTTATCTTTCTATTTGATCTCAAAAATATACTAATTTTTTTTCCTTTTCTATTTATATCCATTGTAAAATTAATGAGGAAGTATATTATTGATATCATTTTTGAAAGTAAATGTGTATCCCTCCCCCCGAATTATAAATGGGAACAAATTGTCCTACATTATTCACATAATTTTTTCATTAGAACATTTACAATACCATGCTAAAAACCATCATATATTCATTACATTCATCATAGATCTTATTTTCGTTCACAAGGACTAATAATTGAAGTCATTCGATGTAAGATAAAGGAGATATCTCAAATAAGATGTATAAATCATAACAAATATATTTCAAATATATTTCATTATCTAGTTATTATAAACCTATTTTATCCATCTTAACATGATGAATCTAGTATCAATGATAAATTTGAAATTCATTATATGGTTATCACAACTATTTCCCCCCACATCCCTATTTAATTGTAGATGTAATTATCACTCAGGTGTATGATTGGACTACTACTTCCAAGTTGCGATAAAATTAATTTTCCATCTCTACCATTAATTGATATTTAAATTTTTTTTTATGAATATATAAAATATAATAAATAATTATTATTCTTTAAAGTTGAATTATTTTTACATTTCTTTCTATAAATCCATTTAAATATCGTGTCATCAGTTTGTGTACATATAGATTATCTATGCCAAGAAGTAATGTAATCCATTTATCATAACCACATTATATGAGGGTTTATATATATAATGAATAGATATTAATTTATTTCAATATTATAATTATGTAAATGATGAATAGATCATCAATGATTTTGGAGCATAGCTTCTAAACCAGAACATATAAGAAAAATGAAAGAGATATCACATTAAAATGAGGATTTCAACAAACAAAACTATGAAAATGTGATGAAAGGTTTCCAGTGTATATTATAAAAAATTATACAAATGGTTATAATTCTTATTATATAATTGTAATAAATTTTATTATATTATAATGTACTTTAGAGTGATTATAAAAACATTTAGACATGTGGTAAGAGTTTTATGATATAATATCATTTTTAATGATATTAAATATGCTTAATTGAATGAAGAAGAAATTATATGATATATATCTTTAATATATTATATTATTCATATCCTATGCTTATTTATTGGTATTACTTGTTTTACGTTCATTGATATATCTTTATATAAGGGCGTAACATAAATATTGTTTATAAGGAAAACCAAATTTATGTCATTCATTGGTTGGGAATCATTTTCTTCAATGTCCATATATTATTTAAAATTTATTTAATAAATGTTCTTTACTATTATAATAATATTAATTGATGTAATTTTCACCTATTTTTTAATTTATATAATAAAATTAAATTTATCTTCTTGTCTTTTTCTAAACAATGTATATATTTATTTTTACCAAAAATATGAAATGAATTTTGGTTTTAGCATTCATCATATGACTGGTTATCCCAACCATAATGAAACCTATTTTATTTTAATAATCATTTAAAATATTCCATTCTTATTTCCCAGGAATGTTTTTTCCTTAATATGTTGTAAATTATTTTTTATTTTCAATATGCTATTACAAAATGAATAGGGAGTTTTCCTCATGAATACTTATATAAATCATTTAACTATTTTTCTCGTATATATAAAATCCAATTATTTTTATGATGAATAATTGGGGATATAATAAAATGATACCATATTATTATTTCTCTTTACATATTAGGATTATGATTATGAGTTCTTGATGAATCATATTTTCTTTACCATGGTTAAAGAATTATTGTAACGATAAATGTTTTCATGTTCTTGTGGCATACATATGAATTTAATATTAGTATGAAATGTGTGGGTACATGATATTATAATAATTTGTTGTATAAATATTACTATTTCATTTGATCGATCTGAACATATGAGGTAATAAAAACCCCTATAGTGGATATAAGGGAGGTAATTCAAAACTCAGTAGAGGTTACACGGGAGGTTTTCCCATGCCCAAAGCAATTAAATGGGTGGTTAGACTAGTCCTAAAATTTGATGATGTTAATGGTGGGTACTGTTGACATCAGATTTATTTAATTATGTTTATTCCACAATTTATGATAATCATATATTACATTATCCTTTTCAAATGTAATACTCTCATGTATCTTTCAATTTTATCACTCTATGATTCTTATATTTTTAAATTTCATTAATCACACCATGAATAATGATTAGATTAATTGTTGAGTTTGATTTAAAATGTTAGGATCCTATTTTAATGCCCAAATTCTAAGGATATTATTACATCTGATCATTTCTTGGTTTTTACATTGATTTAAATTATTCATAATCTATGTTTATCCTTTATTATTTTTCACTTTACCTATGATGTGTAGAAATGTTTTATATATGTTATTTCTAATAAGGGTTATAGTTATAGTGAACTATTAGGGAGATTGTTTATATATCTTATGTACATGTTCCATGTGATGCCCAAAAAAATAAATTAAGAACTTCATATATGATAGCATGTATGACATACGACATCAAGCACATAAGGTAATATAATATCTGGATATATTATATTATGATTACTATTTAAAATATATTCCATGCATGAAACACCATGTTTTAGTTCTTAACATGAAAGAGAAACTTTTCTCGAGATCTTGTGTTACACGCAAGAGCGACATTCCTCGATAGCTTGGGTTACACGAATGACAGAGTTTCACCAAAAACCAATTTATTATTAAAATTAAATAACCTAGCCTCTATGTTAGTTGTTATGAATATTATTAAATAAAATATGAAAATATATGGTTTATATTAATAAATTATTAGTTCATAGGTTTCTAATTAAATATAAATGAATATAGTAACCAATTGAATATAAATAGAATGTTTTTATATAAACAAATTTACTCTCACGAAGACGTTTTATGCTAACAAATTAAAGTAATTATAATTAGTTAATTATTAGAGTGAAATATATATTTTATATATTCAATAAATTGTTTTTTAATATTCATCTATTAGGTTTGGTATATATAAAAAAAACCCTAAACTATACAGAAAACCCTATATTTCTATGATGTTAATTATACATCCTTTTAAGGGAGAACCCATTTTAAATTTGAATATTGTGACCATTATAAATTCAATATGTAAAAAAACGTATTATATGAATTAAAAACATAAAGATTGGGTTTGGGTGAATTTTGAATATTTTTCTCTTATATTTCATTTTTTAGCGAATACTTAAAAATACTAAATTTTAGTTCCAAACAGCTTTTTAATCAAATTTATTTATAATGAAAATAATAATTTTAATTGGTTTTAAACTATAATTAGATAAATTATTATCAATTAATCCAATTTAGGTCATTAGAATCAATTTCACATTGAAATTGATAGTAGTAATAATGCCACCATTGAGACATTATTATATTAAAAACACACATTGACATCTCGTCTGTGGGATTAATATTAATTGAATTTCATCCAATTCTATGAATGGACATTAGAAAAATGGAGTCTATATTTGTAATAATAATAATTAATAATTTCCAATAATACAATATTTGTTTTTATCCAAGAATATTAGTGAAAGATATCGAAATTAATTACAATTGATAAGGAAAAATTTAGCATAATAATCGACCAAGCCATTAATTTAAGTTCCCTAATTACCTTGAAACCTATGAAATCACCATTGTATAAACATATATTTTCCATGAAACATCCATTTTATAGATGTTTTTGTTTGATATGACTACTATTAGGTTAGAACATGTGCACACCTGACTTCAATTCATGAATATCAAGTGAGACATTTTCCTTCCTGGTAAAAGTCCACCACCTATACCCATTCCATACACCTGTCAAACCAATTACTTTATACTACGATATACCAATGAAACAACAAAATAATCATTCCTTAGGATTTTATTCCTTTATTAATATTTATATCTTCCCATGTAATCATTTTTTTATAAACCAAAATATGTTAAAGGGTGAAGAGGTAACACCTTCTCTCATTCTTTTTAGACTAATTTAAATTATCCACCTCCTAAAATAATTTATCATATTCTTGTAAAAATAATATAGTATCCTCTAGATACTGGGATATTTTTATTTTAAGGATTAAACTTAAAATAACCCACATATTCATCGGATCGAAGGGAACATATTGATTCTCTATATGAAAAATTGGTATATCATGAAACAACAATTGTTCAATTTTCAATTACTACAAATCAGGGTGGAAATTATGAGGGATAATATGTTTATATATATTTTATATATTAAACTTATTTTCATTTATACTTATTTATACCTTTTATATTACATATATTTTAAAAGTTTCATATTATATTAATACGATAACATCGTTTGAGGAAGTGTGGACTTCCGCGTCCTTAAAGTAGTGTGATTCTTTCACACCATACATGGAATGTATAAATGAGTGGTTACAATTAAACATAAGTTATTTTAATAAAATAAATAATATATTAATTAAATTATTATATTTCTGGAAAATAATATATATATATATGTATGTATCATCTCTTTTATTATACTTTGACACACTTTAAAAGATATAATGTCATTTTTGGATTTGTGGACTACCGCCTCCTCGACATGATGTGATCCCATTAACATAAAATATTTAAATATATAAGTATATATGATTAAATTATATGTTATTTATTATATAATTATCATTATGGAATGATTTTAGTTACTTAGCTTATGTCCACAATGATCATTTAAAAATTGGAATGCTACTCATGCGTACATACGACCAACCATCTATATGTGTGTAACATTGGATCATTTTCATAAAATATTTGAAAATTGAATTGAAATGTATAATTGATTAATAAATAAGATAGTTATATCATGGTTATTATTCTAGAGATGGTATATATTGACCCCTTTGAATATATTTTTCCTACAATAGATGTTTTAACACATAAACCAATTTTCAGTCAAAACCAACCAACATAAAGTCAATTGTTTAAGAAGTTGTATGCATCATGGTAATATGTGAAATAAAAGTAAAGAAAATAAAATGTTTCATAATAAATTAGAAAAATAATATATGTTTATAATATAAGATCTTAATGGACAATCAACAGAATGGAAATATAAGGTAAGTGATTATAATCCCACTTTTTACATATGTGATAAATTTCATGTTCACTACATACATATTTTTTGTGGTGTATCGATGGAATTTTTTTATATTATATCATAAATTATTTTTCCTTTATGGTATTTAATATTTTAATTTATTATTATTATTTCATGTGGTTTATTATTTGAAAATGTTTTAATATTGAATTAGATAATTTGGAACACTTAACGATTATTTTTCATTAGAATAGTCTAATTGACCATTTAATGGAATTTCAATTTGAGGAAATTATATAACCATTTATTAATAAAACATTTCATTATACTATATTTTTTCATTACATTTCCATGTATTTTTCATATTTTACTCTAATTGGAAATCAATGTGATTTTGAAAAGTTTTAATGAACACCCGACTTCACTTCAATATTTATTTGGGGAACCAGTTTTCTACTAAAAACCATATTAATTAGAAATATATTAAAAAATGTTAATGAAATTTTCTACTTTTTTTCTTTTAATAATATTTTCAAAGGAATTATATTGTTACATTCTGAGCAATAATTTTTCATACCCTTTTACCCTGCGAAAAATTGTTCTTTTTTTCTTGTTTGACATGTATGGATTTATCCACCATCACTTCATCGATGTATCATTCTAATGGTTAATGTTAATATTTGTAATGTTTATTAAAAATATATTTTCAAAAATAAAATATTCTCATAAAAATTTCAAAATAAAAGGATATTTTTTTCAAGAATATTTTTTAATCTTATTCTTCTATTTCATCATCCACAAAAAACTCAATTTTAACCCATGTGGGATTTTTCAGGGTGATATGATCTGTATTCATCCTTTTAGTTTTCAATTATTGAATTTCCCAGGTATAGTATTCACAATCACATCCTTTATTTATTTGTTAGTCACCATGAAATAATTATCTACATATGATCATTAAGCATTGATTTTTCCTAATTATCCATAACATTTATCATTTAGATTATTATTTCTTAAATAGTATACCATTTTACATATAGTGCCGACTTTGAAATTTATATGAATAATTTGGCTGTTATTGATAAATTTGTATTCCTCATTCAATATGATCATTTTATAATGAATATTGGTTATTTTTACTATTAAATATGATGAATGATTTGGACTGTAAATGATGGGTGGAGCCTAGACATTATATAGAACCTCGATGCATCAACAGGTTCTCATGAGATGAATAATAATAAACATGGGTTTCTACACTATTATTTAATCCTTCTTGAGAATGGTCTTGAGGGTAATACGACCTCATGTGCCTTAGACATGACATCCAATAATAGTGAACTTCCCTCATAGTAGTTTCAGATATTATTCATCCATGAGATTTTTCATCGACATGTATATGGATACATTTCATTTCAGTTCGTTGGTTAATGTCATGTTTTTTAGTTTCATACATTTCCATATTTTTTTCTTTATCTAGTTATTTGAATGGAAAGTATTTATAGCTATTTACCTTTCCATGTTTACTATTATAATTTATTCATTATTTAATCTACTGTATATTTTCCTTAATAATCATTTGAGCTCAACCTTATTATGTTTCCATCCATTAAAATACAATAACAAAACTATTAAAGATATAGGGGAATTTATATGATGAATTAGAGTAAAACGTGATGTTTTTTATTTTGAATTATGAAAAAAAATTATTTTGTAATTAATGTATACATTGGTATTAAAATTATCATTTTTTATTTGGTTTTCCACGAATAATAAACTATTCGATCCTTTGGGATTGATTTCTTGTAATCATGTTAATGTAATTGATAGAAGATGTGAGATCTAGGATATTTGGTGTTGGGTTGATATAGTTGGTATTAGAGGATGTTTAATAGCAACCTTGGGAACATTATTAAGGAGAAAGTAGATTAGACACCATAACCCTAAGATAGAATTTTAGGATATGTATAGATGAAAACCATATAGTCTTGGTGATGTATAGATTAGGCGGGTCATTGCAGCAATACATCCCTATCTGGATACTAAAATAATACATGGTTCTGGAAAAGCTGTATATAGGGGTAAAAACATTGATAAAGTGTTCCAAGACTAACATGGGCTAACATGGTACATGACAACGAGTTTTACTGAAAATCTAGTTTGACCCTCCTTGGTGCAATTCTGAAGATAATAATCATTTTATTTACAAATAATTGTGAAAATGTTTAATGATTTTTTACAATGTATTATCATTTTTAAAACTATGGTGTTTCATATTTAAAAATAAGGTTACATTAATTAGATATCTTATAGAAAATTATTAACTATTATCACTATGACTATTTTTCTTACATTATTCATTCTGGATTTAGTCAATGGTTGGAACCTGAAGAATGAAATTTAACATCGAACCTGAAGGAAAAGGTAGTAAAAATAAGCCACTAAATGATGTGTTGAAATGTGTGAAGGATATAATTTTTATGCTAAATCTGTTTTCCAAAAATATGATTAAAATATGCACCTTTTCAAACTCTCAATCACACCAACGAAGAGAAGGACATAGGATGATAAGGGCTTCAGTGGTGGAGTCCGTGAAGAAACTAAGACTCAACATTTGATATGTGAGATGTGTGGATGGAGGCACCCATCCAGTTGTATCAATGGAAGATATAAATTCATTATTTGTTCGATAGAAGGGAATATGAAAACTATTATATAAGAAAAATGAATAGAATGATGGAATGAAATGTTGATCATCCAATGAAATTCTTTAGTGTTATTTTTCTTAAATGTGGGATACCATAACATTACCTGGATCAATTCCCACTCCTAGAATATAAACCCTTGACCTTGGAAGGTCCAATGTAGAAATAAAATATATAAATTATTAATGTATTCAGTTTTTATTAAAAAACGTAGTGAGAATGATGTTTAAATATTAAACTAATTTAAAAGATGTCCATTATATATATTTTTGTTTTAAAAAGTAAAATCTTTAATCCGGGTGAAAATTAATCAAATCCAGCGAGGCTGCATGTTTGGAATTCATGACCAATTGATAACAAGGGTTTCATTCCAACTACTTACCTATATAATTTCTTTTAATATTCATTATTTTTAGTTAAACAATTTAACGATTAAATATTATAGATAAACCATTAGTAACACATTTGATGATTATAAATTTGTATATTAACCATTTTTGTATTGGGAGATATTAAATTAAAATGTTTAAGACATTTCATTTTTTATATCCCATTCGATCCACTAAAAGTTTCTGTTACTGCTCCATGCATCAAAAAAACTTATTGAAGGAAATTGATTACTTTTTGTGTAAAGGGATGAATTATAATTTGATTGAAGAAAAACCAAAATTAATTATTTTTCATATGAAATTGAGACCTATCATAAGAATATTTCATTATATTCATAGTTAGTAAAATAATAATAAAACATTAGTATATTGACTATGAAATTAAATGTTTCCCTAAAGTAAAAATATATTTGGAACCGATGACCTTCTAAATCACCAATTTTATATGGATTTGAGTCCATAAACATTAAATTTATCTATCAATTGTTTGTGATTGATGAACTCATTAAATAACTAAAAATATTTATTCTTTTCCTCTATGTTTTTATCTCTACATTCCACTATTTTTCTCTTACTTAGAGAACTAATTACATGGTATTTTATGTGACCTATATAAATTTACTTCTCTATTTTAGAGGGGATTAATTATGAACCCTTCTCACATTGGGGGATTTCAATTATAGTAAGTATCAAAAAAAATATCACTATAATAGATTTTAAATTTCAAGGATACAATTTAAATAAGTTGGGGAGAATGTGATGCACAATAAAAATAATGTATGAACCTTATATTAGATGTCTTGTATGACACGTCAAAACAAGCACGTAAGGTAATATAATATCAAGAAACATTATAATATTTTTTAATATTTAAAATATATTAAAAACATGAAATTACAAGTTTCTGTGTGTTACACACATGAAATACCTTTCTCGATAGCTTCTCTTTTACGCTTGAGCAACATTCCCCGGTAGCTTGCGTTTCACACAAGACCGTGTTTCACCATATAACAATGTACTATTAAAATGACATTACCAAGCCTTAATGTTAGATTTTAGGAATGGTATTACATAACATATATACATATATGGGTTTTAGTAATAAAATATTAATTAATATGTTCAACACTAATTAGAAATGAATTTTGGAACCAATTGAATATAAATGAAATTTTTTTATTTAAAACCATTTTTATTCTCAAGAAGATATTATATCTTGATAAATTAATTTAATTACAAATAATTAATTAATATAATGAAAAATTCATGATATATATTCCATCAGGTTTGTTATAATAATACATTAGAGTTGATATGAAAATTATAAGAACAAGCCATATTTTATAAGTAAAAATTTTATAGTTTTGTGAAGGTAATTTTACCTCATTTGAATAGAGAACCCATTTTAAATTTGAATTTTGATACATTTATAAACATAATATGTCTATATAGAAAAATTATTTGAAATTGAAACATAATAATTAGTATAAAGTGAATTTTTTAAATTTTTCTTAGGCATTTCCTTTTTTAACAAAAAGTTAAAAACAGTAAATTTTATTTCAAAGATGATTTCTATTATATAGTTTTTATAATGTTAAATTATAATTATAATTTGTTTTAAATTTTAATTAGATATGTTTTTTAATTTAATCCAATTTACATCATTGGAATCATTTTCACATTGAAATTGGCAATAAAAACAAAACCATCATTATAATCTTTTATATTAAAACCCACAATTGCCATCCCATCTCTAGGGTTGATATTAATTTAATTTCTAACAATTTTTTTACCATAATTTTTCGAAATGAATTAAATAAGAGAAATAATTATATTTTTTCATTTTTAGTTAGACCAATATTTTTTTAATATTAGTGAATGCGATTAAAATTAAAAACAATTATTAAGGAAAGATTATGCATGATAAATGTCTAATAACTTAATTTACGTCAAAAAATGACCTAGACACTTGTCCAATACTCATTTAATTGAAATATCTCTGCCATTAACATTCCATTCTTGAGTTTTTTTGGTTTATTAGGAATTTTATTAGATAAGAACTTCTTCAGACCTAACTTTTTTAAGAATACATTGTGAGTCCTTTTTATTCCCTATAAAAGGACACCACATATACTCATTCCTCACACCTCAATAACCTCTTATGTTCATCCATGATATTCCCAAATGTCATATAAAAAATCCTTCCCTCAATCGTGAAGCCTCCCTTATAGATGAAAGCCTCTGAAGTAATATTTTTTTTATAAACCAAAATAAGTTAGCCTATTAAGAGGTAATGCATTCTCTCTAACTTTTTTACTTTCATTTCCATTCTAAACCACTTGAAATATTTTTTTTCAATTACTATAAAACTAAAATAGTATCGTAAAGGTAATATGATGTTATTTTTTATTGGATTGAACTATATATACACACACCTCCATCAAATCGAAGATAACATATAGTTTCTTTGTACAAAAAACTAATGCCTCACGAGACAGTGATTTCTCAATTTTACAATACCACATCTAATGGAGGTCATTATGAGGGAAAAATTGTTTTTATATATATATATATATATTTATTTATACATCTAAAAACCTTCTATAATACATACATTTAATTATATACGTTTTATGTTAATATGATTACATCAATTGACAAAGTGTGAACAACCTCCCCCATAAAGTGATGTGATTCGTTTACACGATAAATGGAATGTACAAATGCCGGTTATAATTAAACATAACTAAAATGAATACAATAAATAAAATTTTAATGAAATAAATAAATTTCTCAAAATAATATATAGATATATATTTATATACGTCATCTCTTTTATTACCCTTACTACACTTTAGATGAGATAACATCATTCGTGGATGTGTGGACTACCGCCTCCTCGACAATATGAGATTAAATTTATATCCCTAGATTCTATATATAAGAATATATTATTAATTAATATGGTATATATTATATATTTATCATTCTATATGTATTTGAGTAACATTCCCACTTTCCACAATGATCATTGAACATTGAATTTCTACTAATTAACCATAACATTAATTATGGATATTATAATTTCCTAAACCATATGCCATTGTACATACAGTGTCAACATTGATAGATATTTGAATTATTTGGGAATTATTTATAGATCCATATTCTTCATTCAATATAGTTATTCGATATAGAATATTAGGTATTTTATATTATTCAATATGGGGAATGCTTTGGACTAGCAATGATGGGTGAAACACAGACTTTATATAGCTCCGCGATGCATCTATAAGGTATCATGAGGCGAATAATTGCACAAATGGTTTTATATCCTCTGTTTTAATTATTATTGTGATAGATATTTATGGTAATAGGTCTTAATGCTTAATAGAGATGACTTCCAATAAAAAATCATTTCCCTCATAGTAGTTTCAATTATTATTCATCCAGTTGATTTTGTGTAAAGATATAAATGGATACATATCATTTTAGTTCATTTACTAATTGAATATGTTTTTTTTCATACCATTACAAATTTATTTTTCCTTATGTTTTTTAGAATGGCATGTATTTATAGTTATTTACTTTGAAATATTGACAACATTCATATATTTATTATTTCTTCTGCTATAATTCCATTAATGGGAATTTAAGCTCACCATTATTATGTTTATTTCCACACAAACACAAGAAGAATACTATGAATGATATGAAAAAATTTATTAGATGGATTAGGTTTATCAGGAAATTTATTTATTAAAAAAGGAGACAAAAGAATATGTTTTAATAAGTGTATACATTTATTATTCAATTCTCAATTATGTATCTAGATTTCCAGGACTAAAAATCTTACTGGTCCTACGGGGCATGATTTATTATAATCATGAAAATAAAATTGATATAACACAACAACTTCAGGCTATATTGGTTTTAGTCACAACATTTTTATGTATACATTTTTCATGGTTTCTATACCCTTACGATTTAGGCTTGTATCAAACTGATATGTAATGAATATTCTGCAAATAAAATGTTTTTATATATAATATTTTTGGGTCTCTATTAATGGTATGAATGTAGGGTTCTATTATTTTTGGAATATATTTTGATAAATATTTACTTAGAACAGTTAGGATAAGAATATGTGTAAGAGAACACCCTTAGTTATTTTAATCAAAAGAGTGTGGTTTTCATTGTAAATTAATCCCTATCATTATTGTACAATGTTGATATGGCTATTTCATTGAATTGCCTTCATGTAACTACACTATAAGGGGATAATTTAGTATTAAATTGTCTATCAATAGTAAATGCTGATTGGCTCTAAGATATCACACACGGCTAGATAATCCCAGGGTATATTCATGTGTTAATTCAAATTTTAATTAGGATATATTGTGGAGTATTTGGGTATATAATTACCATGGGTGAAATAGTTTCAACATTATGATTTATATATTTAATATATTTTTTCAATATTTATAGATAACATTAATGATTTAAATTATTAAAAAAAATTTACAATTGGATTATTATTTCTCCTACTCTGAATGTTGGATTAAAACATTTGGTGCAACCATAAGGAACATTGATATGTATTAATGTAATGGAATTTGCAATGATTTTTATCTCCAAAAACTAAATGTTATTAGATATGAAAATAAAATTATATTGTAAATGATTACAAAAATTTATTAATACATGATTCATACTGAGATTCTACATTTGAAAATGTGATAAATATTTATTGTTGAGTCCTTCATGAGGGATCATCAACTTTATTATTATGTGTTTCTTGATTCACTATTTACTGGTAAATAGATTAATACCCCTAAAAAAATATTTTATATTCTCTAATACTCAAAACATGAGAATTTTATTTTAATAATTTATATTTTGGAATGAAATGTATAAAAATGGTGGAATATTATAACACCCTCCATGATTTTAATGAAATATTTTTATTTAAAAATATTATTCCTTTAACAACATGTGCTGCATATAAGAATGAGTTATGAAAAAACATATAAAATTATTAAAATATTATATGGATGTTATCTGCTAGTCATTGAATTGGTTTGAAAACATATGATTAACTGATATATGAAATAATTTTAAATTTCAATCCCAAATATAAATTTATTGAAATATTTTTAGAAAATATTCATATTTTTTTTGTAAGTTTATTTTATTCTTAAAAAATATGGTTTCTCCAAAAATGGTATTCTTATGAGTAATTATTATTATTAATTGACGAAATTATTATAAAATATACCTACTAATTAGTTTCATTTGTAATTTTATAAGTTCCTAATTATAATAAGCTATTATTTTGATAATTTTATGAAAATTTTTATTTTTCTATTAATAGTGAATTTTTTATTTGAAAACTGTTTTTTCTATTAAGGTCTTTAAAAATTCAATATATATTATTTTTATTATAATAATTATAATAGTTACATTTTATTAATGAAAACCCAATTATGAGGTATTAATTTCTGTTATAATTTGATTTAGTATAAAAACATTCATATTTAGAAAGGTCAGTTTTTAAACACTATTTTTCTTTATGGTTTACAGATTTTTTATAAAATAATTTTTTTTTAATTTTATAATAAAAATATTGAAATATAGATGAAAAATTTATAATCAGGATTAAAATAAATATAATTTGAGATATTTAAAATTATACATAATTTATCTAGATGAAAAAGATTTCATATGACATAGTAAAATTGAATTTTAAAATTTTACTTATTGTCTTCATTTATTTTAAGTCAACATAATGAATAGAGTACAAATTTGACACTAATAATATATTATGGGAATAATAAATAAACAAATTATATAAAAAGACTATAAATAATAAATCAGAACAACATGGATAATATAAAGAATAAAATTTCATCCCCTATGTATTTATATTATATTCGGAATCCGGTGGCTCAAGAATGGTCATATTAAATTTTAAAACATTGGGAAAATACAAATGTGTCCCTCAATTCCATTATAAAATGACATCTTCTCACAAAATTCATTAAAAATATTTGATACATCTATATCAACCATAATCTCTGAGATTTTATTATAAACTTCCCAAGACATATTATTGGGGTCCTGGTCTTCCTAGAATACAAACCCTATATCCCTTTAGATGACATCTATTGTTGTCATTTCAAAGAAGAGGAAATCACTCTAAAATATGAATTTAGTTTTATAATATTATTAACCATATATAAATCTATAATACATATCATAACATTATAAATTCCTTATTATAAATTTTATAAATGTTGTTATGATTATGAAAAAACTATTATATACCTTCTTTCCTAATATGAATTAATTGAAAATATCGCTCGTGCAAACGTATGTCTTAAATTCTCAGTCTACTGATATAGTTTATTTTTCACCACCATATTTTATGTGGAACTGTTATGTTTGATATAATTCATATATATGATATTTATTATATAACATTCCCTTTTTATTGATAATATCTTGTATAAATTTGTATCTTCCATTTTATTAGTAAATGATAATGTCGCTTGTGCATACATTTGGACTATTATATCCATGATGTGAGATAACTCAAAATTCATTTATATTGAAAATGGTTGGTAATAAATATGGATTTTATGAATTCAATTTATATATGAAATAATAGATATTTAAAAATTTTGTATTATTGTTTACCCTTCCTTCATTATATCATATGAAAATTGAAACTACGTTCATGCATACATACGACCAACCATCTCAATGAATTGTGTAATTAATTTTTCTATCTATACTTCATAATAATATTTTAGATATGCATATCATCTATATATATTAATTTTATACCACGATTATAATTTTAGAATTTATTGGACCATGATCAATGTATAAGGACGAAGAATACCGAGCCGAAACATGCATGAAAAAAATAAGCATTTATCATTCGAAATTATGATTTTAATAACATATTATTAATAAATATGTGATTAGATGTTATAATTAAATCATATATGATATGATATATTTTTTTCAATACATGTATAATTTTACCATATTTATTTGATAGGAGTTTTCATCATCAATGAGGAAATTTGAGACTTGAGGTAGGTGTTTATTTTAAAATATCATAATTATTTTAGATTTTTATATTTATGTCTCCACTAAATATTACTTCCCTCCCATATACATTTGTTCATGAAAATTTCAAAAAGGATTTCAATATTCTACTACAATTATTTATTTTTATTCTCCCATTAATTCCCTATTACAAAATAGTTTGAAAGGAATGTTTTTTGGTCATTTTCTAGAATACATTCTTTGTGACATTCCCAAAAATAATTTGGTTGGAAATTTTTTAACTAATACATCATTATCATATTTATGGAATTTTATGATTTCTTAATGAATTTATTATTTCATTACATTTATAGGGGTAATTTTAAAATAATTTTTTTTCTAATATATATTCACATTATTCAAAAAATGATATCAAAATGGAATGGATACATTCCTAAAGAATTGTTTAAAGTAATGATTAAAAATAATTTTCAATATAATATAAAATTAGTTGCTATTAAATATTCATTACTATAATGATTATCCAATGTTACGATCCTTTATATTTTTATGGTTGGTTTATGTTCATTATGATTTGTTATTTATCAAACATGTTATTTTTACGTGGGTTATCATATCATGAAATTTCTATGAATCCCATTTCATTAAATGGGTTCTCATAAAATTAATGATTCATTTTATTTTGGCACAAATATGTATGGATTTAATTATTACGGAGTACAGAACTATACCTCACTCAAATTCCATGATTAATGCTATATATCTCTTGATATATATTGCAATTAAATTCGGAGTCAATATATTTCTGAAAGGGAAATTGTACATCATTATAGTATTTTTAGTGACCCTTGAATACTATGATAGTTTTGGGAGGGAACCCCTTCCAATATGACACTCATGGAGTAAATATTTAAAAATGCAATGGTTTTGGGAATAAATCCAATCCATTATTATATACATCTAATAGAGTTTTGACTTATAAGGAAACCATTTTCTATTTTTATGGGTATTTTAAAATTATAGGTCCCCTCCTATTGTTATTCTCTCACGGTCCATGTTACTTAATGATTTCATTTTTAGGAACTGCCAATATTTATTCCATGACTCATGATTATGATCTATGATATACATGATATAATTTTTATAAGTTATGATCAAGTTCATATGCCCTAATGATATTATTATTCTTGGGAAATTATTGACATCTCCCTTGTTTACCTTTAATGAAAAACTAAGAACACCATTTTTGTAAGAGTATTTTCCCCCATGATAAGTAGAAAAGTACTAAATTTGATATATAATGTCCCGAAATTTCATTATTTTTTTTCTAAATGTATGGAATTATTTCAAAACCACATGGTTTGATGGCACGTGATTCTGAGGATCAGTGAGACCATAATGGAATTTTTATCTTTTTTAGCTTACATATGAAAACGTTCAAGTGGGTTTTTATAATATAGAACTAGTTCCCAAATCAGAAATATGAGGGCACTATTGAAGTCGAAATATTGGGATTCACCTTGAATGGACTTATCTTTGAATGGAAATGTTCGAACGAAATAGTTAATTTTTGGAATTTTTGGAAAATAATGAAATAACATAAAAATTTATTTTATTTTATTTTATCATTGTTGTGTAGAAGTCCACAATGCTGCGGTGCGACAATAAGGTGCATTAAAGGATTCTCTTTAATAAATTTTTCTTGTGAAACAGTAACTGCTATGATATTTCATAAATGAAAAAGTGTAATATAAATGATGTGACATGTTTCCTTTTAATAAGCTAAAATGTTGGAGAGTGGAGAAAGTAACCCATGTGGAATCCTTGACAAACCCATAATAAGGACACACTCTAATAATGAAAAAAATTCCAGAAGGAACTCTAGAAACGTCAATGACTTACGAAGAATGAGAATGGGAAGTGAGGAACTCCAATCAAGCTTGAACACTTGAGGGCGGAGTGCTTCAATGACAAATGTCAATCGAGGTGGGGGTTTATTTGTTTTATGTTTTCCTAATTCCACATTATAAAAGAAAAATGGGGATCATCCTACAAAGGGTATGATCCACGGATTGTACGATCTTGTGAGAGGGTGATGTTTCTTGAGATTGCTATTATGGATTGAATTATTGTAGAAAAAAATCATCCTCAAACATCCCCCCATTTTAAAACACTAATGATATGGGAGAGGGAAGATATGAACAAGGACCGAGGAGGAACCCAATGGTGCGTCGACACCAAAAACCACTGGCGGTGGCCCACATCGGCATCATTGGTTTGGAGGTAGTGCTCCTCGACGAAGATCCAAGAGGAGCCATCGCCAGAGACGAAGGTTGGTGGAAAAGACGTGACCCCTCAGCTACGTTGGTGGAGCGGACCCCTGCTGGGGGTAGATATTTAATGAGGTAAGCAGTCTCCTACAAAATGAAGGTGTCTGATCGCCTGGACATGCCATCCATGTAGCCAAAACCAAATATGTCTTGTGTATCCGGGCTAGAGGAAATGGCCCCGTAGTGACCCATTGGGTGAGAAGAAAGGAAGACTCAGCTTCCAAACGTCTCTTAACCTGGTGGGGAACCAGTCAGCCTCATCAAAACTGGGAAATCCAGCAGGAAAAACCCATGGCCCAACGAGCCGAATGCAGGTTGGGTGCGGTCCATGTTAGGATAGTAGACCAAGGTCGGGTCAGTTGGACCGCGTCAGACCGGACCTAGACCCATCTGACACCTTTTTTGAAAAATGAAAACAACTATCGAACCAACCATATTATTGATGATCTGTTGGGTTCATTGGAAACCACGCGATGAGGAATATATTTTGTTATAATCAATGGAGGTTTTCATGGAAGATAAAATTAAATGAATTGGATGAGGATCAGTTCTCCCAAGACCAAGCATGATTCGTGCGGAAACCCTACAGTTGGTCGAGACTTAAAAACTATTTTCACGCAACACTATGTGGATTGGATACCGTGGCCCACTATGAAGAAGATTTTGGGTGGCCTAGAAGGCCCACGATGGGGAGAGGCTTCGGTGTGACATAGAAGACCCACCATACTTGATATGTTGAATACCTTAGGATGACCATAGGTTGGATGTGGAATCTGTGTAACCCAGCATGAAATGGTGCGTTCTGGTTTCTGTGTGACCCAACATTCCCATAGTACTCATCCGGGTTGAGTACCACATTAGTCTTAATGTTAGTGGGATGTGGATTCTGTGTGACCAAGTTGTCCCACTTTACTCATGGAGGAGGAGATCTCCAGTAGCCCATGGCATTCATTGATGAGAATAAGTGCTCTACTGTGATGACCCGGACTCTCTTGGTCCTTCCCTTTGCCAAAATCTAGGTCCTAAAGGAATGACGTCTCGGTGAGACTGATCGGCGCGACCGATCGGTGAGACCGATCGGGGAGACCAATCGGTGAGACCGATCGGTGAGACAGATCGGCGAGGCCGATCGGTGAGACCGATCGGTGCGACCGATCAGTGAGACCGATCGGTCTCACCGATCAATGCGACCGATCGGGGATACCAATCGGTGAGACCGATCGGCGCGACCGATCGGCGTCACCCGGCCTTGTCGAGTTGCTTCCAGTAACGCTCCTTTTGCGCAAATAGGGTTTTAAACCCTATTCTGACTCGTTTAAGAATGTTTTAAAGACCCGTAACACACATAAAAGTTTTAATTAAATACTTAATCAATTCATGAGTCGGATTAAACCACCAGAACCCTTTTTGTGATGAGTGGAGACGCGTGGTCAACCCACGACCCCCGCGCCTTACGTGGTTTCGTGTTTTCACCTCAACAGTCCTCGACTCTTATAAACTAAGGGTTAGCCGTGGTTTCTCTTTCCTCGATCATGGCTTTTCACAAACAGCTTCTGGTGCATCGGGCGCATCATTATCCATAAAGTTCCACGCCCGTCCTAGATTCCGATCACCTATCAACAAGTATGGAATTTCTCCTTTGCCTCTCTCTTCTGTGTATCATGCGGGGTGGGCGTGCTTTTGATTTTGTAGGATTGGATAAACCAGACCTAATTAAAGATAATGAAAGAATTCTATAAAGAAAGAGGGGGCTGTGATCGTTGATGCCGTCTTATATTTTTGATGGTGTTTCTTCTATTACCATCTTGTTGAGTTGTGCTGGCTTATGCCTTCTGAAAATCGAGGCCGTTGGTGGTCGTTGTTTGTGCACTAATGAAACCTGCTGATGTTTTAGACGTCTTGTTTGTGGTTGTAAACCACTGCTGTGAAAAGTAATTGGTTAATCACGTATATACGACTGAATAAATTGAATGCACCAGGATCAATCCCTTACGTGCTATCCCTGGTCGAAATAGAATCGAAATCATGGAACGTGTAAAATCTTCTAAATCTGAAAATACAGGTTTGGCCTTGCTTAGTTCTGGTGGTAGTGTTTTGGTAGTTTTCCCTTACGAGTTGATTTCTGGAGATGTGGGAGGGGATGGGATCCCCTGTTCTTTTATGCTTCGGTGGTTATGAAACTGGGGATGGGATCCCCTGTTGGTGTGGCTTCGGTGTTTATGAGTTTTTAAGACCCGGTGGCTACTTGTTTATATCACGAATTGGGGTGGAATCCTCTATTGTTGAGAACTGGGTGTGGATGTTTTTGGTTGATGTTTGATTGTTTACTTTCCTGGACTTATGCCTATGCTTACTAGTTGCCCAGTAGTGCTTAAACTTAAACATTATCACTTAACTTGAAACACGAATGGGAGAAATGGGTTTTGTTGGCGAAAGTCTTGACCTGGGACTTGGATGTAGTGGTGTTGTGCTATATAGGCTGGTTAGAAAATCCTAGACTTTGGGTGAGTGCTTGTTACCTATATCTATACTTGTAGTTATGTGTTTCTTATTCGCACCCCACCCAATTTGAGCACTTAGTGCCGAACACCCCCATTTCATGGGGGAGGGTGTTTTCCCAACACTACTCTTGGTGGCTAGTTATTATCTCCTTTTCTGCTCCCTTTCCAGGATAGCCCAAGTATCTTTGGGCAGGCTGTGATGCCCGGAGGTCCATTATTAGCCCAAGAACCTTCGGTCGGGGTGGTGTGGTGGTTTACCAGGTGTGTGCGGTAGGTGGTTTCCCAAGTGTCTTCTGGATGAGGCCCAGGTGTCTTCGGGCGTGGTAGTGGATTTTTCTAGCCCAGGTGTCTTCGGGCGTGGTGGTGGTTGTTCTGGCCTAGGTGTTTGTAGGCATGGTTACAGGTGACAGTTGTGGCCCAGGTGTGTGCGGGCGAGATTCAGCAGTGGGACTGCGTGCAGTTGAGGCCCAGGTGTGTGCGGGCGGGATTTCGGCAGTGGGACTGCATGTGGTTGTGGCCCAGGTGTGTGCGGTCGGATGTGGCAGTGGGACTGCCGTAAGAATGGCGGGATTGGTCCGATGCATAGGATGTCTCAATAATAAGTGGGAAAGTGGTGCGGGGTACCCAAACATCGATGTGCTCTGATTATATATATTCCTTGACTTTCATTATTTGGGGAGTGTGCCATGGTGAGGCCTGGGGTGGATAGTTTACCTTGATAGGTGTTTGGTTTACTCTTTTCTCACGGGACTTTAGTAAGTTCCCCCACTTGTGCACGAGAGTCTTTGGTTTTCCCTACTGAGTGTACTTTTATGCTCGCCCCACGTATATAAAACTGCTTTCAGGTTTCCAGGAGGATATCAGGGATCACGCAGGACCTTACTAGCTCGGACCTTTGGAACATTTGCTGTTGTGGTTTCTATTTTCCTTTTTGGTACTTACCTTTGTAGTCATCGTTTGTACCTTGTGGCTTTACTTTTGGAACATGCATGTGGTAATGGTTTATTTTTGGCTTTATTTTTCTTTTAACTGGGTGTTGTTGAGTTTCGTCATCTCATCTCTCGATCATATAAAACAAAAAGGGGTAATGCCTTCCATTTGTGAGAAATTTCAATACCCTTGGTGCTGGTCGCCACTCCGGGGCCTATTGAAGGCGGGTATTGGGGGTCATTATCTCTCCTTCAACTTAAAGAAGGAAGGGCCTGGAAATCTGCTGACTCTTCCCTCCTTTTGGTGAAGGCGGGTCATCACAGAATGGTATTATAGGCCGATGGTTGAGAGATAGGATGGAGTCTGGAGTTAAGCACAGTGAGGATTTCATGGGATGGTAAGGCAACAGTGTTGGGTGACCTTGGCGCGTGAATTAGGCCAGGGAAGACCGGCTAGGACACAGGATTTTAGGGCCCCCCGTGATCCAATGCAAGGACTCTGGACCTACCAAACGGCCAAGTGAGACCATACTGATTATAGGGTAGAGACCCAAGGAAAGGTACATGCATCATAATGACTTGTGTTCTTGTGTTTCTGGGATGTCTTGGGAATTAAGAAGAAATTAAATGTAGAGATTTTTTGAAGAAGATATTCTGCACTACTTGGGCTTAGGCATTCATTGTTTACCTTGCAGCTATGGCACCTGGAAGGCGACCACGTGTGGTACAAGCGATCGAGGCCCCGAAGGCTACTTTGGTCGATCGGCAGAGAGCTGATTGAGAGGAAGAGGAAGACCAGTGGAAGAAGACTCTTTGAGCCTTCCAATGACAGGCCCTCGAGAAGTATGAGGGAAAAACCTCTGATATGAAGAAGGAAGGCTGGCTAGAGGAGATAGTTATAGCCTTTGGCCTGATTCGGGCCCCGACCGAGTACTCGGTTCCTCTGGCCGTCAGCCAGATGCAGGGAGCAGCGTGTCAGTGGTGGAAACTTTACTTGGGAGAGAGGAGAGAGTCTGAGGTGGCTTGGGCGGATTTCGAGATGGAGTTCCGGGCGGAATTCCTCTCCTCGACGATGAAGGCAGATAAGATACAGGAAATACTCTCCCTCCAGCAGGGGAGTATGTCCGTGAGGGAGCTAGGGATTATGTTCTAGGACCTCCTACGTTTTTCTCCAGACCTCTTTCCCGACGAGGAGTCTCGGACAAGATGTTTAGAGGAGGCACTCCGACCCTCCCTCTAGTATGCTGTTACCCCCTTTACCTTGCCGACGTATATGGAGTTCCAGAAGAAGGCCGAAGTGTTGGAGAGGATGCATGCTCTAGGACGAGTGTCACGAGAGGGGATCCAGCTGGGACCATCGAAGGGGAAGGCTATCAGCACCAGGCCTCCAGCGTCAAGACCCTCTAGGTTCCGACCCGCAGGGAGCATGCCGCAGTAGTTTCAGTTTCGATCCCCCGGCCCTCGCCCTTTTCCTTTGGGCCTAGGACCGCGGTGCTTCATATGTGGGATCCCTGGGCATCTCCGGAGTCAGTGTCCCGACCGGGTGCAATACAAGAGTGGCAGTCATCCCCATCACCCGCCCCAGCAGCAGCTTCCAGCCAGACCACTCTACTAGCAGCAGCAGGGACAGCGAGCTCCCTCTCCTCTGAGGGAAGATGTAGGAGGAGGAGGCCGACCTCAGTGAACCCCACAGGGACCTCGACCAGGGCGTGGTCGGGTAGGTGGCCGACATCCAAGGGGCAGGGGAGATGGGCGTGGACAGTTACACGCCGTAGAGGCAGCAGTTCCAGCAGGGCCAGAGGTTGTTCGAGGTACGATCAGTCTGTTTAGCACTCATGTTTATGCTTTGTTCGATACCGGAGCTTCGCACTCCTTTGTTGCACCCAGTCTAGCCCGTTCCTTGGGTCTAGATGCTGAGAGACTTCCAGTGCCCCTGGTGTTGGGCACACCAGTCGGAGGTCATACCGACTTGTTGTTCATTTTTCGGGGATGTATAATGATGTTAGGGCCACATCAGTCGGTTAGGGATCTCCTTCTGATACAGATTCAGCCATATGATGTCATCCTAATCATCGACTGGCTATTTTCTGTGTGCGCCGTAATCGACTGTTTTCGAAGAAGGGGGGTGTTCTCAGACTTGGACAGCCGATGTGTTACCTTCACCGGCGAGCGGAGAAGTCCGAAGGGAAACAGGATAGAGGAACATATCCTCTCCTTGTTGACCGAGATGACAATGGAATCAGTAGATGATGAAATGGTGGAAGTGCCAGAGATCATCTGTGAGTTTATGGACATCTTTCCTAAGGAGGTGACGACTCTACCCCCTCGACGTGATATCGAGTTCGGGATAGACATGCAGCCCGGCGCTTGTCCAATATCGATGGCTCCTTACCGGATGGCACCTTCGGAGCTACGGGAGTTGCAAATACAAATTGACAATCTGATGAAGAGGGGTTATGTTCGACCGAGTGCGTCACCGTGGGGTTCTCCGGTCTTGTTTACAAAGAAGGCAGATGGTGGTCTTAGGTTGTGCATAGACTACAGGAGGTTGAATCAGGTAACGATCAAGAATCGCTACCCTCTTTCGAGAATAGATGATCTTTTAAACCAGCCGAAGGGGGCAGGATGGTTCTTGAAGATCGACCTATAGAGAGACATCCCGAAGACAGCGTTCAGGTGCAAGTATGGACACTTCGAGTTCGTAGTCATTCCCTTCGGTGTTATGAATGCCCCGACTGTGTTCATTGGGATTATGAACTCCATCTTCCGGGAGTACCTGGATCGCTTCGTGGTTGTGTTCATCGACGACATCCTGGTCTACTCTAGATCAGAGGAGGACCATGCAGAGCACTTGAGGATAGTTTTGGTGGTCCTCCGACAGCACCAGCTCTATGGGAAGTTGTCAAAATGAAAGTTCTGGACACGAGAAGTGCACTTCCTTGGCCATGTAGTGTCTGAGCAGGGGGCAGCGGTCGACCCATCAAAGGTTGAGGCAGTTGTTTCTTGGGCAACACCAAAGAATGTGGCGGAATTCTGAAGTTTCCTTGCGCTGGCGGGTTACTACCGAAGATTCGTACCCAACATTTCCCGAGTAGCAGCCCCTTTGACGGCTCTAACCAAGAAGGACCAGGCTTTCGTATGGAGTGAGTAGTACCAGTCAAACATCATCTATCTGAAGGAGAAGTTGGTCAGTTCCCCAGTGCTGAGATTACCAGAAGAAAGGGCGGCTTATGAGGTGTTCTGTGATGCTTCAGGACAGGGTATGTGATGCGTGCTGATGCAGGGACAAGGGGTGATCTCTTATGGGTCAGGCAACTGTGTTCACATGAGCGTAATTACGCCACCCACGACCTGGAGCTTGCATCGGTCGTTTTTGCGCTATAGTTGTGGCGGCACTACCTCACCGGGTAACGCTTTGTGGTCTTCACAGATCACAAAAGCTTGAGGTATATCTTCTCCCAGCGGGACTTAAACTTGCGACAGCGGAGATGGGTGGAGTTCCTCCAGGATTACGACTTTGAGATCTCTTATACTGAGGGCAAGGTAAATGTGGTGGCCGATGACTTGAGAAGGAGGATGCAGAAGGATGCGGTCTAAGAGTTGGAAGACGCCTGGAAGTCGATGGAGGAGTTGGCTGCCTTACACCTGGACGCGAAGATGGATAGCGGTAGAGGCTGCCTATATCAGATGACAGTGTAGTCATCCCTTTTTCAGCAAGTGGAGGTGTCTCAGTGGGGAGACCTAGAGTGCGAAGTGATGCGTGACCAAGTTGACCAGGGAAATGCTCCGAAAGGATGGACATAGGATGGTCAGAACCAGATGCTTTTCCAGAAAAGGTTGTTTTTCCCGGAGGAGATGCGCGACAAGGTTCTCAGTGAGTTCCACAACTCACCCCTAGCGGTATACCTAGGAGTTTCCAAGATGTACCTGGGTTTGAAGAGGCAGTTTTGGTGGCCCGAAGTTAAGCGAGTGGTGGCAGAGTTTGTGGCCAAGTGCTTAGTGTGTCAGCAAGTGAAGGCTGAACACCGAGTTCCAGGAGGCCTACTGCGGCCTCTAGATGTCCCCGAGTGGAAGTGGGATGACACCTCGATGGATTTCCTCACAGGACTCCCCAAGGTCCAAGGAGGGTACGACGCCATCTGGGTGGTTGTGGACAAGTTGACGAAATCGGCTCACTTTCTGGAAATCAGGGAGTCGAGTACTGTGGATGCTTTGGCACAAAAGTACGTGGATGAGGTGGTGCGGTTGCATGGAGTTTCGAGGTCTATAGTCTCGGATAAGGATGCACGGTTTACCTCGCGAGTCTGGAGAGGATTTCAGCATGCGTTTGGCACCTAGTTATGCCTTAGCACTTCTTTCCATCCCCAGACAGATGGACAAACAGAGCGCACCATCCAGACATTGGAGGATATGCTACGGGCTTGTGTTCTGGACTCAGGAGGATCATGGGTGCGATACTTTCCTCTGGTAGAGTTTTTCTTCAATAATAGCTACCACTCTACAATCATTATGGCCCCGTTTGAAGCTTTGTACGGGAGGGCATGTCGTTTTCCTGTGTGTTGGACCGAAGTAGGAGAGGCAAGCATCCTTGGCCCGGAGGTGGTGCAGAACACGACAGAGAAGGTTCAGCTGATACGGGAAAGGATGAAGGCGGCCTAGGACCGACAGAAGTTGTATGATGATACCAGGAGGAGGCCCTTGGAGTTTGAGGGTGGGGACCACGTGTTCTTGAAGGTCTCCCCTCGGCGTGGGCAGCGAAGGTTTGGCAAAGGGATTAAGCTTTCTCCTAGATTCATCGGACCCTTCCATGTGTTGCGGCGGGTCGGCGAAGTGGCTTACCAGCTAGAATTTCCACCGCCGCTACTAAGGATACATGATGTCTTTCATGTGTCCCAGCTCCGTCGGTATCTGCACGACGATTCACACATCCTTGATTGGGGTGAGCTGGACATTGAGGACGACGTGACCTTTGTGGAGAGACCAGTGGTGATTGAGGATCACAAGGAGAAGGTGCTTCATGGGCAAACCATCCCCTTGGTTCATGTGTTGTGGAGATATGGTGGGCTTGAGGAGAGTACGTGGGAGAGGGAAGCACAGATGCGTACCCAGTACCCATAGTTGTTTTGAGTTTTCTTCCTTGTTGTACCTATTGTGGTAGGAAATTTTGTCTTTTGGCTATGAAATGTACTGGTTTTCTTTCCTCTGTTTTTGTGTGAAAAGCCCCGGCTATTGGGAAGGAGAGAACCCGAACCCTAATCAAGACGCATTAAGGTGGATGCGATTAAACCCATGCGGGTGAGTCATTGCCACCCAAAGCGGATAATATCTTGACATGGGGGAGGAGACTCCCCAACCCACATGCCCGGGCAGTTTGGCATGGTATGTTGCTTAGTTCGTGACAGGAAGGTGTTCTTAGTTAAGGATGAGGTTCAGTCTTGAAAGGTATCTTTCGGGGTGGTTGTTCGGACCCACCCTTCCCTTTTGGGTTGTTTAAATTCTCAAGGACGAGAATAGTTTGAGAGGTATCTGATGTGATGACCCAGACTCTCTTGTTCCTTCCCTTTTCCAAAATCCGGGTCCTAAAGGAATGGCATCTCGGTGAGACCGATCGGCGCGACCGATCGGTGAGACCGATCGATGAGGCCGATCGGTGAGACCAATCGGGGAGACAGATCGGTGAGACCGATCGGCGAGACCGATCGGTGCGACCGACCGGTGAGACCGATCGGTGAGACCTATCGGTGCGACCGATCAGTGAGACCGATTAGGAGACCGATCGGGGAGACCAATTGGGGAGACCGATCGGCGCGACCGATCGGCGCGACCGATCAGTGAGACCGATCGGCATCACCCGACCTTGTCAAGTTGATTCAAGTAGCGCTCCTTTTGCGCAAATAGGGTTTTAAACCCTATTATGACTCGTTTAAGCATGTTTTAAAGACCCGTAACACATATAATAGCTTTAATTAAATAATTAATCAATTCATGAGTCGGCTTAAACCACCCGACCCCTTTTTGTGACGAGTGGAGCCGCGTGGTCAACCCAAAACCCCTGCGCCTTACGCGGTTTCGCTTTTTCACCTCAACAATCCTCGGCTCCTATAAACTAAGGGTTAGCCATGGTTTCTCTTTCCTCGATCGTGGATTTTCACAAATAGCTTCTGGTGCATCGGTTGCATCATTATCTGTAATGTTCTGCGCCCGGCCTAGACGCCGATCACCTATCAACAAGTAGGGAATTTCTCCTTTGCCTCTCTCTTTTTGTATAATGCGGGGTGGGCGTGCTTTTGATTCTGCAGGATTGGATAAACCAGACCTAATTAGAGATAATGAATGAATTCTATAAAGAAAGAGGGGGATGTGATCATTGATGATGTCTTATATTTTTGATGATGTTTCTTCTATGACCATCTTGTTGAGTTGTGCTAGCTTATGCCTTCTGAAAATAGAGGCCATTGGTGGTCGTTGTTTGTGCACTAATGAACCCTGCTGATGTTTTAGATGGCTTTTTTGTGGTTATAAACCCCTGCTGTGAAAAGGAATTGGTTAATCATGTATATCCGGTTGAATAAATTGAAAGCATCAGGATCAATCCCTTCTGTGCTAACCCCAGTCGAAATAGAATCGAAATCATGGAACGTGTAAAATATTCTAAATATGAAAATACAGGTTTGGCCTTGCTTAGTGCTAGTGGATGTGTTGTGGTGGTTTTCTCTTAGGAGTCGATTGCTAGAGATGTGGGAGGGGATGGTATCCCTTGTTCTTTTATGCTTCCGTGGTTATGAAACTGGGGATGGGATCCCCTACTGGTGTGGCTTCGATGTTTATGAGTTTCTAAGACCCGGCGGTTACTTGTTTATATCACGAATTAGGGTGGAATCCTCTGTTGTTGAGAACCGGATGTGGACTTTTTTTTGTTGATGTTTGACTATTTACTTTCCTGGACTTATGCCTATGCCTACTAGTTCCCCAGTAGTGCTTAAACTTAAACATTATCACTGAACATGAAACACGAATTGGAAAAATGGGTTTTGTTGGCGAAAGTCGTGACATGGGACTTGGATGTAGTGGTGTTGTGCTCTGTAGGCTGGTTAGAAAATCATAGACTTTGGGTGAGTGCTTGTTACCTATATCTATACTTGTAGTTTTGTGTTTCTTATTCGCGCCCCACCCATGTTGAGAACTTAGTGCCGAACACCCCCATTTCATGGGGGGGGGGTGTTTTCCCCAACACTATTCTTGGTGGCTGGTTATTAGCTCCTTTTTTGCTCCCTTTCCCGGATAGTCCAATTATCATTGGGCAGGCTGTGATGGCCTGAGGTCCATTATTAGCCCAAGAAACTTCGGGTGGGGTGGTGTGGTGGTTGTCCAGGTGTGTGCGGCAGGTGGTTTCCCAAGTGTCTTCAGGATGAGGCCCAGGTGTCTTCGGGCGTGGTAGTGGATTTTTCTAGCCAAGGTGTCTTCGGGCGTGGTGGTGGTTATTCTGGCCTAGGTGTTTGCAGGCATGGTTACAAGTGACAGTTGTGGCCCAGGTTTGTGCGGGCGGGATTCAGCAGTGGGACTGCGTGCAGTTGAGGCCCAAGTGTGTGTGGGAGAGATTTCAGTAGTGGGACTACGTGTGGTTGTGGCCCAGGTGTGTGCGGGCGGGTGTGGCAGTGGGACTGCGGTGAGAATGGAGGGATTGGTCTAATGTATAGTATCTCTCAATAACCAGTGGGAAAGTGGCGTGGGGTACCCAAACATCTATGTGCTCTGATTATATATATTCCTTGAATTGCGTTATTTGGGGAGTGTGACTTGGTGAGGCCTGGGGTGTATAGTTTACCTTGATAGGTGTTTTGTTTACTCTTTTCTCACAGGACTTTAGTACGTTCCCCCACTTGTGCACGAGAGTCTTTGGTTTTCCCTACTGAGTGTACTTGTATGCTCACCCTACGTATATAAAACTGCTTTCAAGTTTCCAGGAGGACTTCGGGGATCACACAGGACCTTACTAGCTCGGACCTTTGGAGCAGTTGCAGTTGTTGTTTCTCTTTTCCTTTTTGGTACTTAGCTTTGTAGTCACCTTTTGTACCTTGTGGCTTTACTTTTGGAACATTCATGTGGGAATGGTTTATTTTTGGATTTATTTTTCTTTTACCTGGGTGTTGTTGAGTTTCATCATCTCATCTCTCGGTCTTATAAAAAAAAGGGGTAATGCCTTCCATTTGTGAGAAATTTCTATACCCTTGGTGCTGGTCGCCACTCTGGGACCTATTGAAGGCGGGTCTTAGGGGTCATTATCTCTCCGTCAACTTAAAGAAGGAAGGGACTGGAAATCTGCTGACCCTTCCCTCCTTTTGGTGAAGGCGGGTCGTGACATCTACATTCCTACTCTAGAATATACCTAATGTGAGATTTTCATCTTTGTAATAATGATTGGTGATCATTTGTTATGGTTTGTATGTGGATTTCATTGTGCGGTTTACTTGTTTTTTTGTGTCCCTACTTAGTATTTTTTTACTCACCCCTGCACGAGATTCGCCTACATGTGTTGTGTTTGGTGGAGAGGATTGGCTCCTTGACATATGACTTTGTAGACCAGGACCCAGTTGGTCCTAGTGAGACCATGATCATGATGCGTACTTCTATGACATCTAGAAGCTACTCTATACATACCATTAAGTTTTTTAAGTAGATGGTTATCCCGAGTTTCTTTTTTACATTCATGTTTTCCATTATCATTTTGTTTGGTTGGTATTCTGACCCATTTAACTTTCAGTTATACATTTACGCAGTGGTTGATTACTGGAATGATGGTGTACTTTTCAAGCCTTGGGATGTGGTTTTGTGTGTGTTCATACATGTACTCATAAATATTCCTCCCAGTTTTAGGTTAACACCTTCGATTCTAGTGTCCAACCATTGGCCATCGAAAGGCAGGATTGGGGAATGTCATAGAATGTGCATCAGGGGATGGTCTTGAAAAATATGTTTCAGAGGTGGTTGGTTCTAACTCAATGACGGAGAGTCTGTTTTTTTTTATTTTGGGGAAACAATGTTCAATATTTGAAGTTCAACATTCCAATTTGGGGATTCAATTTTTGGTACGACAGTCGACATATCCATACACCAGGACCCTAAATTTAACTTTTAGGTTCTATACATGAAAAAACTGGTTGAATAAGTGTCTCCTTATGATCTTCTTGAATATGAGTTAGCTCACTTTGTATAATCATCTGAATATGGAACATCTAGATCTCTTTCAGAATGACTCCATGCAAACAGCCAACTAGTCATTTAGATACGTGATCATGTGGAGAACTCCCCTGACAATGAGGTGTTGGTTATGGGAACAATCTAATATATGGACCCACCATGTGGTGCGCCTGTGTTTCCACCACTAGATGATCAGAAATTACTCCTGGAATTATCAGTAGAGTACGTATGAATATTCAGTTTCATGCATGTGGTTCAGAGATATAGACCTCCCATGTTTATGGGAGAGACAGATCCTCAGGTCAAAGAGGACTTGCTGGAGGCAGTGACATGGGACTACATCGTAGTGGGGACACCGGTCAACCAAATAGTGATCACAGATGTGATCCTTCATTAGGGATCGATAAGGATACAGTGGAGTCTTAGGATTTAGAATCATGATTAGGTGACCCTCACTTGGATAGTATTTCAGTGTCTTTTCCAGGAGTAGATTCTCCCCACAACCTTATGCTCTAGGAACATATAAGAGCCACTTCACCTAGACCAGGGCAGCTTTTCAGTGGCTTAGTACTCTGTGACGTTTACAGACATTTCTTTCTACACTAAATACATGGTGTGAGACCATTTCATTAGGGCCCAAACATTTGACCAGGGACTCAGACATGATATTAGGGCATCCATGGTGTCTCTCAGCATCCCTATTCTGGATGGAGTGCTAGAGAGAGCCCTTTTTATGGAGATCATCCTAGTAGAGAAGCCCAAATAGCTAGACCCACCAGCAAACCATTGGTGGAATAATCATCAATAGTGATAAGGATACATTAGAAATGGGGGACCAGGTGGGACATGTCCTTTAGTGGGCGACCCCGGGACTCAGGGTCAGTAGTATGTGGCTCCCACAATAGAGGGAGTCGGCTGGAAACTAGGTTGTGCTTCACGTGCGACGGCTACAGATACATGACTCGTGATTACCCAACCCACCTAATAGATGATCAACCGATAGTCAAGGGACAACCAAGGCTGAGGAAAATGATCGATCTAGGTGGACTTCATTGTAGCAGATGTGGATGGGGCGTAGGCTGAGTGGAAAGCAATGGACGAAGGTTCGAGGTGCTACCACAACCATTCCCTAGGATTACCACCATGTTCATAGGGTGCCAGAAGATATTTGTGTGGTCAGCTTCAGGAGATAGATGCCTATGACCACGGTGCTCCAGATATGATTAGAGGTACAATCTATGTCTTATCCACCTTTTCAAAAATTCATATAAACACAGCTTCCAATCAATTTTTCCATGCCACAGAACTCATTTGGGGATCAAATATTCGGGTGGAGTCATTGGCTCTATTTGTACCAATAGAGACTTCTACGAGAGGGGATTCGATGATTACACACATGTTCAGTTACTATGAGCTTACTATAGGAGGGTAGATCTTCATCTGGGATCTCCTAGTAGAGATGTTGAGGCCATACGACGTGATCATGGTGATGGAATGTTAATATCTAGTCTATGATCAGATCCATTATTTTAGGCTCAATGTGCAGTGTGTCCATGAGGATGGAACGTGTTTTCCTTCACCAAAGAGAAGATAAATTTTTCAGCACAAGATGGAATTTCTTCAAGGAGGGTGCAACCTCTCACTTAAAAGTTGGCTAGCCTCACCCTTGTTATGGTTTATGGGAGTATTCCATGATTTAATGTAGTGTTGTATGAGTATGAAGATTCCTATCCTAAGAATGTTTTTGGACTACCTCCTGGGAGGGAGGTAGAATTCTACCTCGACCTATACACCATGATGACATGATAACCACTTTGTTATATCAAATGGATCTTATGGATGAATGTGAGTTGAAGTTATAGTTATAGGACTTGTAAGAGAAGGCCTTTGTGAGGCCAATCATTTCAACTTGGGAATCCCCAGTGTCTTTTTCCAAGAAGGAAGATGAATGATTGAGGACATGCGTTTTCTTCTGGCGCCTGAACCAGGTGACAGTGAAGAAAATGTATCCAGTGCTAACAATTGATGACCACTTCGATCAGCTAAAGGGAGAGAGGTGTATTGAAAAGATAGAACAGAGATCAGGCTATCATTAATATTGGGTACAAGATGTGGACATACCAAATACATCCTTCAGATGTCGTTATGGAGACTACGATTTTTTGGTTATGCCTTTCAGCATGCCCAATTCCCCAACAGCATTCATGAGACTCATAAAACTGGATATTCCATTCTTACCTTAATTATTTCATGGAGGACTTAGTTGAGGACATCTTGTTGTACTTGACATAAAATTAGAAGCATGCTAAATAGTTGAGTAGAGTCTTAGATACACTCTGAGTGCACCAGGTTTACAGTAATCTCTCAATGTTCAAGTTTTTGATTCAGGAGTTCCACTTTATATACACATCATCTCAATGGCTAAAGTTGTAGTGGATCTGTTGAAGATAGAGGTAGTGCATTTTTGGGAGCCATTTAGGAGCGTGACTAAGGTAAAAAGATTCTAGGTGTTTGCTGGATAATACCGAAGGTGAATGACCAACTTTTATAGAGTTTAATCACCTTTATAATCCTTGACACGGAAGGGACAACCTTTCATGTGGACAGAGAAGTCCCAATAATGTATACAGAAGATAAAGAAGAGACTAAAGAGTGCCCCCATCTTGAGATTACCATGCTAAGGAGGTGGGTATATTCTCTTATGTGATGCATCATGTACCGATCTGGGTTATGTACTAATGTAAGAGTGAGCATTGATCGCCTATGGATTACAATAGTTGAAGCAGTATGGACAGAACTACGTGACCCATAACCTGGAGTTAGAAAAAGTGGTAATTTCCGTGAAGATGTGGTGAAAATACTTAATGGGTTAACAGTTTACCGTATACTCCAATCCCAATCATTTCATGTATATCTTCGCATATATAGATTAGAACATGAGGCAACAGTGATGGATTGAGTTTCTCCCAGACTATGGCATTGAGTTAGTCTATACTCTTGAGAAGGGGAATGTGGTGGTAGATGTGGTCATCAGGAGGTCTGGTTTTAAGCTAATGAGCGTGGCCACAACATAGCTATATGTGATGTATATATCCTTCATTGACAGTGATATAATAGCTTACCTCTAGTCTATTACGTTCACTCACATACTCTTACAACGAGACAAGTAGGCATAACATGTGGTTGTTGAATGCGAGTCCGGACATGTGCAAGTATCCTCATGATAATCTCTTGATGAATTCCCGATAGGTGGGGAGAACATCATTAGTTTTAGAGGACACACCATAGTACCATTGTTATTATAGGAGGATGTGTTAATGGAGTTCCATACATAACCTATGGCAGTGCGTCATGGAGTGGAAGAGATGTACTAGAACCTTTGACGTCAGTACTACGGTCCATGGATAAAGAAAGTAGTGGTAATGTTAATCTAACAATTCATAACTTTTCAGCAAGTAAAGGATGAGAATATGGTCTCAGAAGTCATTGAATATCCACTAGAGATACCGTAATGGAAGCAGGATGGTATCTACATGGACTTCAGGAAGGGGTTACCCCACACATCCATGAGACTCATTTCTATTTGGGTGATTATTGATCAACTCACCACATAAGCTCAATTCCTAGTCATAATGAAGTAGGGATCAGTTGAGGGATTAGTATGACTCTATATCTAGGAGATAGTGTTTATTCACGAGGTTCCTTCTATGATTGTCTCAGACCGTGAGGCTCGCTCTACATACTGGTTGTGTAATGGATTGTAGTAGGTGTTCGAAAATCATCTGTGTTTGGGAACATCCATTCAACCTCAGACGAATGGTCATACGGAGAAGAACATATTGACAATAGAGGACACTAGTCATGCTTGTTTCCTTGATTTTTGTTGTAGTTGGTTGGTCCACCTAACACTTGTGGAGTTTTTCTACAACAATTTCTATCACTAAACTAGTGGCATGGAACCATTTGAGTCCTTGTACAGGTGGCCATGCAGATCACCTATATGTTGGATTGTTCAAGGGGAGTCAGCACTCATGTGTCCATAGTTTGTATGGGATACCACTAAGGTGGTAAAGATCATCTAGGAGTGGATGAGGACTATAAAAGTAGGTAGAAATCGTAAGATAATAGGATATAAAGACCATTGTAGTTTGAAGAGGGAGACCATGTGTTCCTTTGGGTCTCACCTCGATGGGGATTTTGATGATTTGGATTGTTTGGAAAGCTATCTTTTAGGTTCATTAGACCTTTCTAAATTCTTATCAGAGCAGGAGATGTGGGTTACCACTTAGCACTTCCCACATAGATGCACATGGTTCACAATGTTTTCCTCGTGTCGTAGTTGACGAGGTACATGCAGGATCCATCACACATCCTTGACTGGGGTGAGTTGTAAAATGATGATGGGGAGACATTTTCTGAGTTCCCAGTTTAGATAGATGATCGAAAGTTGAGGGTCTTTCATGGATGGTTGATTCCACATATGTGAGTTCAGTGGAAACACACGAATCTCTAGGGGAGATAATGGGAGTGGTGGGCTCAAATTCAGGCATAGTAACCCCATTTGTTTGTTTAGAACATATTTTGGCTTTTAGGGAAATAATTTCTTAATGTGTGGAGAATTTAATGTATTTATGTATTTTTTTAAACTTTATGTAATTGTTTTGAGACCACATGCTTTTACGGAATGTGATTCCAAAGCCCGGTGATCCCATAACATAATTTTGAACATATTTTTTGTTCACATATGTAATGGTGTGTGTGGGTTTTTATAACTCATGAATTTGTGCACCAATAAAAAATTAGATGGCATCACTGAATGTGTAATGTCGGGATTCACCTAGAAAGGATGTAACTTTGATCGGTATGGGTCGGATAGAAAAGTTAAATTTTAGACATTTCGGAATATAAAAAAATTTCTTTATAGGTTATTTTATTTTGTTTTATCACCATTCAGAAGTAGATGGTGACATTATGGTGCAGAGATGAGGAGAATTAAAGGAAATTCCATAATAAAATGTTTTTTTTAAAGCGTAATAGCAACACTATTCCATAAATGAAACAGCATACCGACGCAAAGTCGGGCCATAACAGAAAAGAAGCATCGTTTTTTCTTTTATTAAGCTAATGTGTAAGAGAGTGGTGAACTAAACATTAAGGATTCAATGACTAACCTACGAAAAGTACTAACTCTAATAAAAAATGAAAAATGATAACATGGTCACTTGAAACGTCGATGCCTTACGATGAACTGGACAGTGAAGCGACGAACACCAATAAAGCTTGAACCCTCAAGGGCGTAGCGCATCAATGTTAAAAGTCGATAGAAGTAGGGTTTTATTTTTTAATATGTGTTTCCTAATCATCATTATAATCTTTGAATGCGAATCAACCCACAAACAAGTTCATCCATGGATCTTCCGTCTTTTGAGATGGTGATGTTTCTTGGGACTTCTATTGGGAATGGCTTATTGTTGATATTACAGAATCCCCAAACCTCCCATATTTTAAAACAATTATGTAGAGTGCATGTGCCAACAAAAAGAAGGCATGAGAACCTCCCCTTTTTCATTATTCGTGTTCAATAATTTTAAAATGGGTGGAAAGGAATATTAAAGATCTTTGAAGAAAAAGTGATACCTCACGAAGGCCGGATGCACAGTTGGTGTGAATAATGGACCACCGATGCAAAAATTGTTGTCTGTGGAAGAGCTCGATAGAATGCCTCGATGGAATGATAAGAGGAGCTGATGTCTAGCTAATGAGATATGGCACGTATCCATGTGTCACACATTTCAGGGGCACACAGTCTTCAACTCTGTACATGATTCCATCCGGCTGGACTTTCCATCCACGTAGTAGAATCCCCAAACACAATGTGAGTCCAATCTAGAGGAAACGACCACACTACGAACCACATGATTAGTAGGGAGCCTTATATGGCTTCCATCTGTGTCCTGGACTAGCAGATCGGGCAGGCCATTGGGACGAACCCACCTTAGTTGTCGGAACCACCCCATCGTGTCGGGTTGGGTCAATCACATCCAGTCGGCCCAGACATGAACCCAACCTGCCCCATTTTTGAAAAAATATCAGTATCTTTCGAAATGAGAATTCAATTGTATTGCGGTTTCTACTATTGGAACCCTCGCGATGAGGCTTATTTTGGTATACCCTATTTAGGATTTCATGGAATTTGAAATTCAACGAATGGCTTAGAGAGTGGTTTATCCATGATCAAGATTGCTACATGAGAAAACCCTACAGTTTAATGAGTCCTAAGGACTACTAAAAAATGACCCTAGGTGGATTGAATACTATTTCCCAGTAGGAAGTGGCTTCTCTGTGGCCCAGTAGGCCCACAATGGGGAGCATCTCTTGTGTGATCGGACATACCCATGATACACTACAATAACTGTACCTCAGTATGTCTATAGGTGGGTAACATCATCTGTGTGACCCAGCATGCCCATGGTGGGGAGTGTCTTCTCAGTGAAACAACATACCCATGATACTCATTCGAGATGAGTGCAATCACAGTCTTAAGGATAGTGGGAAGAGACTTCTGTGTGACAAGACATTCCCACTTTACTCATTAAGGAGGATAACTCTATCACCCCATTCAATTCGATGTTCTAACTAAAGGATCTACATTCTTACTCTAAAATATACCACGTGTGAGCTATCTTTCCTCATGATAATTTTAGTTGATCAAGATTTGATGTTTTTTTGTGGATTTCTTAGTGGCCATTCCATGTTATTTTGGGGTCCATACTGAGTATTTTGTTACTCACCCCTGTACAGGATTCGCTCGCGCTTGTTGTGCCCAGTGATGAATACCACCATCTGGATGGAGGACTTGGTGGAATAGGACCCGATGGTGTCCATTTAGACAATTTAGATGTTACCTTTTTCTATGACATCCAGTAGCTACTCTATACTTACCCATGAGGTTGGTTTTTTAGCAGATGGCTATACATAGTTTCATTTGTAATTTACTATTTTCCAGATAGTCTTTCATAGGGTTTGTATTACAGACCATTTGAAATTTGGTAATAATCCTACTCAGTGGCTATTTGGTGGCATGATTATCTACTTTTCAAGATTTGGGACATGGTTTTGTGTTCATGCATATATGTACTTAGGAAAATTACACCAATTTGAAGGATGATTCCTTCGGGACTCGTTACCAACCCCTAGCCTTTAGGAGGTGGGCTTGATAAATTTCATGGCACATGCCATGTGGGACTGGTAGTGTCACAATGTGTCCATATGGGTTAAAGTTATTATGAAATAAGTGTGAGATGATGAGGATATTTTATGATGAAAATTTTACTTTTTCAAAGTTTCCAAAGGCACTATACCATTATGAACCTCAAGCACATGCATGTTTAATATAAGGAATATTCATCAAAATATATGTAATGTACATGAATGAAATTATTTTTTCATCATAGATGGAATTATGGAATGGTTTTAGTTAACCGTTGGATACATAGATGATAGAAATTTATTGTTATGGTCATTGTATAGGATAAAATACAAATTTTTTGATAATGATCATGAATGAACTAGGTTATTTATATATTGTCATAAAAGAAGGATCCATGATTTTGAAATATTATAAATCACATATAATAAGATTTTTTTTCCCACAATATGAATTTTGGATTTAGTTAATGGTTGGAACCTAAAGGAATCATGTTAATTCTGAATGGGGTGGAGAATGAAATGATAATCTTCAAGAGAAACCCAATGTTATAAGACATAGAATATAGAATCATGGTGCTATGACCATAATTCATTCCCTATCATTTTACCCCAAAAATTATCTAAATGATCAATGACAGAAAAAATGTACTGTTGAATATTTAATAAGGAAACATCCAGCTTCTGTTAGTGGATATGCTATTCCACTTGTTGTTTAATGACAGATTAAAACCATTGAGAAACAAATTTGTTTATTCAATGATCATTACATGAATATTTTTTCCTTTATATTTATTATCTATAAAGAAAATATGTTCAATGGTGGAATCTTATCAATAATATGGCTTTGAAGGATTAAATTGAACCTTTAGAATGTGATAAAATCATTAAAGAATTTTTCAAAATGTATATTCTTTATATTCTTAGTATGATGATGAAAACATAATTTATAGAGTTTAATCAAAAGTATGATGAATCTATCAGTATATAAAATATAATTTTACAACTCTTGAAAGGTATGTCACATGAATAATTATCATCCATGAATTTAATATTAATCATTTATTTCGTGGAATAAATCAAATTATACTAATTAAAAAAAATATTAGATACATCATTAGCTATAATTAAATTGTTCAAAGTGATCTCTAGGTAGACAAAGAGATTGGAGTTACCCATCAATCTAATGGTCTCGATAATAAAATAAAAAAGGAATTAAAATACTATAATAAAACCCAGAGAGTATAGAATATTGTATTTCATTTTTTATGTTTGGAAGGAAACTTGTAGAATATTTCATTATTGGGAAAATTAAATGACTCATGCGTAGAAATAAGGGACATTGGGGAAAATAATGATGTTTTGAGGGGAATAAGTTATCTAATGATTCAAAAGATCCACAGAATGAACCACCTAGGCTCAAATTATTTTAATTCCTCAAGTTTTGTAATAATTGAAATGAGTGCTTGTCTTTGATGGGTTTTTATAATCAGTTTCAAAAACTTCTTATGTCAAATTAAAAATGGATATTCAATGAGTTCACAATTACCAATGTGGGATAGGAGAACAATGTGGTGAAAGGTACACATAACATATATTCTAGAATAACTGATGTATTATTTTATTTTTGATCCAATGACTCCTTTATTTCTAAATATTTTTATAATTGTTTCACCATATTTCCTCAAAAATTATATTTTGAGTTATCTCTGAAAAATATTATTAGGGAAAATTTCTTATATAATGTTATTAGCTCCTATCTGATTAATGTTTTTTGGATGTTCTTTATAAAAGTAATGTGATTATATATTTAATTGATTTTTAGAATGGATTGGATTTCTCCGTATAAAGGTCATATCAATTATCAATGAAAAGGAAATCATATTTCATATTATAAATATAATTATTATCATTTATTTATTCATGGATGAAAATGAACATATAATTTATGTTTGATCTATTTTGTGAGACTTAATTAATATACATGAAGGTCATAGGTCCCTTATGATTGGGGATAAAATAAAAGTTAATTAATACCATTTTTTAAGTTTTATTGTATATTTTTTAATGAATAATTTCCCGTTCTTCCACTATATCATGAAGTTGAGTTTTCAAATAAAAATTATATATGGTGCAATACCTATTTTGGGTATTCTTAATAGAGTGGAAACTGTTAAGTTAAATGAATTGGAAAAAAATCTTCTGGAAAATATTTATATTGGATTAATTTTCCCTACTACAACACCATGGGGTTGACCTATTATATTTTAATTGAATATATATGGATCTATGTTATGATGTCTCGTTATCTTGCCATCACATATTATTATGATGTTAGGTTTTACGATTTTTTCGCATCACTATTATTATATTGTCCTATGATTCCATCTAACTTATTTCATTATTTATTGATATCATTCATTTGTCTTTTATATTTTTATATCATGTTTGGCCATTTAAAACATATTCTATTATCCATTATCATTATTAATCTCTAACTATTCTTTATTTCTCACTCGTTTTCTTTATGTATTACATAGGTTATCCTATGTATTCTTAAAGAATAAAAAATAATTAAGAGATTTTTATGGAGATTAATATAGATATGTAATATTTTAATTCGGTACTGATATTTTATATAAACATTCTTCCAAATACTATAGGTATAATGCCCCATTAATTTGAGATATATTTCTTTGATTTTTACAAATTTGATAGCTTCATATACATGCATCCTCGAGAAGAAATGAACCATATTCTATTATAAAATTATATCCTTGTTTTTAAATTAGTTATTATTAATAGGGATAACAAAATAAATAATTTCATATGTTTTACAAATGTATAAAAAATTCCTTGGTAATCAATCGATTAGAAATTAAAATATTATTACTTTTTATATAAAAGAAATGTATTTAAAAAATCTATATTGATGCATATTATAGGATTTTATCATAAAAAATAAAAATTATGATCGATTTTTGGATGGATTAAGTAAATAAATATATTATATTTTATATTTTTTAGCATTCAAATATTATTTTTTTTATGCATTATATATGAATAAATCTACTGTTATACATAAAAAACATTCTTCTAAAAATCTATTTCATCGTGTTTCGTACATATATTTAAAAATTACTTTTGGAATCTTTTCAAAAATTTATTTTAAGAATAATTTTTTTTTATAAATAATCATATTAAAATTATCATCGAGTGAATTCATAAAATGTTTTTGAAAGGATTACTTTTTGATGAATATTGAAAATGATATTTTTTTAATAAAACACACAATTAATTTATTGAATTTAAATGATTAATTTTGATTAAAAGATGTTTTCAAAGTAAAATTAGTTCAATTATATATATTTATGTCATTTTAGGTAAATTTAATATTTTTTTATTTTTATATTAAAACCTTCTGTACTAAAAAATACATTTTATCGCAAAAACAATTTTTATCACTCTTTTGGGTTTAATTTTAAATTATTTTTAACACTTATCTCATTTAAATATTAAAATAATATTATTTTTTTAAATAAAAATAATTAATATTAGTGAATATGTTTAAATTAATTTTTCTTCATTAATAGAATCAAAAATGTAAAAATTAATTACCATGGTTTAGGCTAAAACATGTTTTTAGGGGTTGAACTAAAATTACAAGTGTTGAAATGAAATAAAAAAGTATAATATCTATTTTATTGTAATATTATAAAATTAACACATGTAATGTGGGATATCTGTACATTTTTAATCCACATGGGGTATTCAAAATCTATGTATAATTTATTCCTTACAAAAATTATAAGCGTGTCATATCCCATAATTATAAATGGAATATCCCTCTCATATACAATGTACTCATCCATATCTCATATATTTATAAAATAATGAACCTAAAAATTTATATAATTACCTACCAATGATATAGTTTCATATTTTTATCATAATACAATATTTGGATGGCTTTAGTTATGAACTTAAATAGGTTCACAAAATAACATGTATTGTTCCTATATAGACATCATCATTTTATTTATTCATATAACCCATTAAAATATTGTCCAAAAATAATAAAATTATTAAAATATTGTCTCACATATTCTTATATTTTTTTATGTTAATTCAATAACCTATACCCATCCCCTCTTCCATCAAATTGGAAATTGAATCATAAATCATGTGTTCGGAGGACTACCACCTCGCAAACCAATGTAATTCAATTTCAATCACAACATCCCACGACTGGATATAAAAATTTATTTAATTTAAATATATATATATATTCATATATGATATTAATTATATTATTAAAATTCATGAATTATAATATCCCATATTCCTTCATACCTTCCAATACATTGGGAAAATAATACATCGCTCATGCGTGCCTCTGTACCACTACCTCCATAACCCGATGTGATTCATTTTTTCCTTTACATTATAAATTGATGATAAAAATGATATTATTTTTGGATATATATGATATTTATTACATAATAATAAGTCATTAAATTTGAAATATAACAACTATTTAGTTCGTTCCATCCTTTGAAAAGGAAAACAATGTTCATGTGTACGTACGGATTACCTTCTCCATGATTGGTGTAATTCAAATTACTATCTCTAAATTTTAAAGATTACTATATATAAATATATAATGAATATATATGATTTTATTATCATGGGTATAATTTTTTATATTATTTATCCAGGATAAATTCACAAGGTCCCAAACTAACGTACATAAACGTACATAACAAATCTGGCAGTTTTCACCCGAAACTGTGATGTTAAAAAAAGTGATAATAAATTGGTGATAAAAGGTTATAAGTAAATCAAATTCATTATTAAATATTCTAGTATGGTTTTTTAAAATATTTATGATAAATTATATTTTATTATATAGGAGTTTCAATCATGTATAATTGAAATCATACCTCAGGTATGGGTTTCCCATCTCACTTTTACTTCCATGACACGTATGCCATATTCAATAATAATTTTTTATATTGGGTATATTATGACCCTTTGATATGTAATATCATGAATAAATTTTTCTATATGATATTTATTATTTCATTTGATGAATTCTATTTACTTTATGTTATGATTCAAGTATCACTGATACAGTAAGTGTATATTCTACAATCTCATCATAATTCAAGATTCATTATTTTAGATTCTTTGATTGAGGAATTATTTGAATCATTATATCCAGAACCAAATATTATTTTCTTATAATATTGTTACCCATTAATTTTTCTACTAATAGTATCACATTCCATACTTTTTTACACAAATATATTGATAAAATGATTTTACGAAAATCAACCTTTATTTAACTTTTATTACAAAACTTATCTTATTTATATAAATATATTTTCATTAAAATATTTTTAATATTTTCCGACTAATTATTTAATATATTTAACCATTAAATTAATTTAATATTTTTGAATAAGTAATCTTCCATTAATTTTCTAAATGATGATGCTTTTAACGTTATACTAAAGTGTGAAATGAATGTTTTATTTAATAAAAATTGGTATGAATGGTAGTTTTCCCGATCCTTCCAAAAAATAATTTTTAATTTACCACACATGTCTACATGATCATTTTAAAATAATATTTATCCAATAATATAGTTGTAATTATTAGTTTTCACAACTGTATTTCCAATTGAAAATATTGTATTCAATAATAATGTATTTACTAAAATTTCAATGCTATTTCTATTAATAAATAAAAACCCTTATTTTCATTATGATCCATTTGGTTTATGTGTTATTAATACCATAATTTTTTATTCTTTTTATTCTTCTTTATTTGTTTATCTAGGGATGTACTATTTTGATAATATTCTTCATATTACTCCGGGTAGTTCATGGATATGTTTATTGATGGGGGATGTTGTCAACAATTCATAAACAAGTTTTTCAATATGAATGTTTTCATTGATTATGATTATCCCATTTAATATGTTTAATGTATTATACTTGTTAAATTATGGGTGGGGCGTAATTTAACTATAACAACCCAACATTTTTTAAATTATTTTTTCCAAGTAATTTAATCTTGTATATTTTATCCATTTCATGAAACACTGAAAATAGTTTATTTAATATGTTTGGAATACACAATATGAAATAATTAAATATTTTATTAAATGAAACATAAATATAATCATTCATTACATGAAACAATGGGGATATCTTTCATTACATGCAACAATGGCTTTCCTCGATGGCTTGTGTAACACGCAAGATCCAATAATGATAATGATATATTGTTAAAATATTATTTAATATAACCTAGATTTTAAATTAGTATTTATATAAGGGTTTAATATATATAAAAATATATATATTAAAAAAATATAAAATGTTATCATTGGATATAGATTAACTATAATTGAATAAGAAAATTGATTTAAAATAAAAAAAATGTTATTATTTTTATGCCCACAAATCTGGTTTACGATAAAAATTTAAATTAATTAAAATTAGTTAGTGATATTAATTTTATATGTATATTCAATATTTAATCATATGTTTTTATATTCATCCAATTCATTTTATAGGGTTACTATAAAAATAGACCCAATTTTATGCATAAAATATTATAATTTATTAATTCATTTTGTGAATTTTAATAGAGAACTTATTTTTAATATAGTTTTTTGAAATTTGATGGATTATATATATTGAAAAAATATTCATAGTTTAAAATGAAACATAAATATTTGGTGAGCATAATTTTTTTTTGGAATTTTTCTTTGATGATTTATTTTTAATGAATAGAGAAAAATACGAAAATTTAATTGAAAACATCATTTTTATATAATTTATTTATAAGTATAAATTATATTTTAAGTTGATTATAAATTTAAATTATATCATTTTTTTATTAAATATTCTAATTTGGTTCATTTTTCACAATTTAAATTTAAAATTGACATTATAAACATAAAAAATATTTGGAGGGTTTTACATTAAAATCCCACATTGTAATCTTGTATGTATGACTAAATTTAAAATAATTTACGAATCTTCTATTATTGTAATTTAAAAAAATAGATTCTATATTTGGAATCAAGATTATTTATTATTTAAAATAATTTAAATTATTTATTGATAAAAATATTACTGAGATCAATTAAAATTATTTTCATCCATTAAAGAAAAGTTAATCATAACAGTGGATGAATTCATAATCATTTGGGTCTAAATAAATAATAAAAAATTTCAAAATATATTTTATCACCATATATAGTGAATATAACTTACATTAATTTTTTTTGGTTTGGTAAGGATTGTGTTTGATAAACACACAGGTATACATAACGTATTTTAAAAAATGCCATGTGTGTCTACGCCTATCCCAATAAAAACCACCACCTATCTTAACTCATCACAACTCATAAAGCAATTATGAAATTCCATTCTCATACAAATAAACAACATAAAATATCTTTCTTATTCTTTGATTCCTCCCTTTTGGAAGAAAGTTATCAATGAAATCCCTTTGGTAAATAAAAAAATTATTATCTTAAATAAGAGGTAACATCCATCCTCAAACTCCAATATTTTATTTTCCAATACCCACACCCAAAAATATTTTAATTCCATGTTTTTATAATAAATTAATATCATAAATATAATTGTATGTTTTTAGGATAGTGTTTTGACCTATAGTTTAACAAACATCAACCTAATGGGTATTAGACATATTGTTTACATGTATATTGAACTACACACTTTTGAAAAAATTATTTTTTGTTTTTCGTTGACGACCTATCATGGTTTAAATATTAATCGATAATCTGTTTATATATGATATATATTTTATTTATAATTTTTTTATTCTTATTTGAATGTCATTTTTAAAATATATTTATTCTTCCCATTATGTGTATATATTATAATTTCATTTGAGAATGTGTGGAATACATCCACCTTAAAGTGATGCGATTAAATCTATAAGAACCCTCGTTTTTAAACTAGACTAAATTTTGAGGGAATTTTAATTTTTTGATAATTACTGAGTGGGTTATTTTTATATCTGAAAATCATAACATAGTTATGATAGTTTGGATGTGTAAATGCAATGTTTTTTTACTTGGGTTATCGCCCAAGATCATTCCTAGGAATCTCGAGGACTTTTAGGAGTGCTAGAATAGGAAAAAAAGGTTTTTCATGTCTGGTAGAAGGAGAATTTTTTTCTTAAAACAATGTATCCCACTATAATAAATAGTACAACATTGTTAAGGGGTGGTAGAGATGATTTTCACAGGCTGAAAATGGTTTTAAAAATTGTTCACCTTGCCCGAACGGTGTTCATTAGGAGGCAGTAGCCTCACACTATACACTGCACTTTTTATGCATTTTTTGAAAACCATTCTGGTCAAAATTTTCATTTTCCCAATAGTTAAATAAATATATTATGATAAATAAAAAAACTAAAAATGAAAGATAACCTCACTCAACTCCCACTCTCTCCCACCTGATTTCGTGATGAACACCCTATGTGGGGAGCTTACCCTATGATGCATGTTGCACCTCCTCGACACCTCTCCCTCCTTTGATTATTACCAGACTAATACTACATTGTGTTTCAATCCTCCAAGGTATGACCCCTCATTCCACCATCTCCATATTTACAATGATTTATTTGCCTATCAGTTCCCCTATGATGTGATGCCGAATACCTATTTTAGGGTTTGAATTTGTTTTCGGTATCCATCCAGTTTTGGGTTGTGCAATGGGACTCTTGGGACCCATGGGTCCATGTTTCAAAAAACCCCATCAATGACATGGTGTTTCGGGACAATTCCATCCAATTCCATCATTTTGAGGAAAGGCTTTATACTGATATTTTGTTTCTAACTCATTATTTAGTGTCTTTTGGTGTTTTGTAGAATGAAGGGAATAGTAATAGCACGTTGAAATAAAATTTTAATGTGCACACACCTATTCCCAGCTATGAATATATATAAATACATATATCTTCCATGTAAGGGTTCCCTCCTATTATGGGGAACACTTTCATTTTTTTAAGGAAATAAATATAAATAAATAAATATTTATATAAGGAAGTGTGTTCATGAGATATAGTGGTTTCATGAGTTATAAATCATTGTCTTGTCCATCTTTTGATGTAGGGTCCTTTACCATTCCCACTGATTTTATAAGGAAATAGTTTTTTATTTTTTACTCTTGATAAACTGTATTGAAATTCTATAATGAACTAATTATTTTCAATAAATACTTTATTTAATAACAATTTCATTATTTTATAACAAAAACCCTTCATTACAGGTTCACTATCATCAAGATTAAAATATAATTAGTAGACTATATATTTTCTGTGTTTTATGATATTTGGTTTTTTCTATTCTAACCTAGTTAGTGGAAGCTTGATTGAATTAGATAGATATGGCATGCATAACTAGGATATTTACTACCTCCTTTTCATGTTTTCATGCTTGAATTAAATAGTCATAATTTACTAGAATGGGAGTCATGGGTGGGTAAACTCATATGAGGTGAATAAGTGTAAATGGTAATAAATGGGTGGTTATTCCTATGTGATTTTAAGGAATGTCAAATGTATCAATGTGTTAGTATACTGTTTGGTTGTATGTGTTGTAAATTGGGATTAATGAAATGGTAAATTCAATATATGTGTTGAATGCATTCAATTTCAAGTGATGTATTATCGGCGGGTATTATCATTATATGCTTTAAAATAAAAATGGATATAAGAGTGGGTAATCACTTAATATGAATTTAAAAATATTATTTCAGCTTGAGGGGGTATGCTCATTTTTTTATGTGTTTTAATAATGGGATGTGGTTATATAGGGATGGGAATACCCATATATATTTTTAAAATATTATTCAAATACATGAGTGGGTATACTCATGTTGTGTGATAATTTGGAGTGGGTATTTTCACAAAATGTATTTCAATAGATATCTCGGTGGGTATACCCTTTTACTTTTGTTTAGTGTCTTTCTTGAAATGTGATTGATGTGTGGGTAAGCCCAAGGAATATAGTAAATTGGTTTATATGATTGGGTGTAATCATATGGTAAATAGTTAAATGGTGGGTGTGTATACTCCAATTAAATTGAATGGTTTATATGAGTGGGTATACTCATAAGGATTGAAATTAATGAATTGTTTTATAGATGCAATGGACTACTCTCCATGGATCTGGAAAAAAAATTTGGACACCTTCGGATGATTATGACCCTAGGGTCTTGATTCTGCGGGATCCCTCAATGCTTTCTACCTTGGGGACATGAAGTTTCACATGCTCCAAGGACTCTAACCCCAGGCTACACCATGTTTCAACTAGGATTTCCAGGGGAATCGATTTGGATTCCTTGGACGATATCCGTGGATCAGTCCCATCATGAACTATAATTCTTATATGGATTCCTTGGAAGAGTTCTTGAATCCAGCCCTTCATGGTCTACACTTCACCATATTGCACGACTGTGAGGTATGTGATACACTATAATATACCGAATGGTCATGTTAAGTTAGAACATGTTTGGATATATGTTGAGGCCTTGTTTTTTGTTTATTTGTGAATTTTTTTAGATCCCTTTCTAAAAGAGCCTTAATATATTTTTTTTGGGAGCCTCATAGGTTTGTGATGGTATAATTATTTTTGGATTTTATATTCCATGAGCATTCCGTACATGCATTTACAGCTTAGTATTTACCTGCACATTTTCAGGTTACATATTGTATATATGGATGGACTTGACGTTGTGTGTTCCAGCCTATGGATATGTTATATCACTCTGTTTTTGCTAATATTTTAACCTTATTAGACTGAACTTATTGCAGGGCTATGTAACCATGCTTGTCTTATTTACTCTTGTACAGGGAAGTTAGAAGAAGAGGACCAAGCGGGAGCACAAGATGCTCTTGGAGATCTCCCATGGGGCTTTGGATCTATTACTTATTTGTGTACTGAGATGTAATCCATGTTGTATGTATTAATACTTTTAAATATTCTATAACCATTACATGTGTTCATTATAAAAACTATAATTTTTCATTTTATATATTCAGTTGATATTGCAATTGTCTAATGTTTTTTAATTATTTATTTATAATGAATTTATTGGTAACTAATTTATAATATCTTTTTTCCATTGTTCACTCAGATAATGAAGGTATATTCTCCCCACCATACTACCTATAACCCCTGGCCACATGTCAGAAGCCTCCAGAAGTTGGGGAGACATGCTTCAAGTCATGTGGTGACCAGTCCAATGGTCGGTTTTGTGGTAAGTCGGTTTGAGATTTTACAAAGTTTTATAAGAGGATGTTTTTAAATTTTCATTCTTTTTGTGGCGTGTAGACAAGATATTAGGAATGAATCAGTATTGGGTATATAGATTATATTGGGAATGATCACTCCATGTAGAGGAAATGGAAAAGTGACCATGTTTTTTAATTTCTATTTGTACTCTTCGGTGTTAAAGTGGATGTGATTTCACCTTGGATGATTGTTTTATTTTATATGGCTTATGGATTTATGGAAATTTGGGAAATTTTACCTTGGATGGAATAGAAATGAAGTGACATGATATGCATTATATTATGTAGTTATAAATTCATATTTTATGCATCTACCATGCCATGTAGTAGCAAGGGTAGGATACCTACTAATTTTGGTTGTGTTCATTGGGTAAAATTCCTTGCCATTGATTTTCATTAGCATGTATAATATAGAAAACTCTAGAGTGTTTTTTTAGAATGATGTCTTTTTAAGAGGATTATATGCCATGATGCCATTGTTATTAACATGTTTTACTATTATTCAATGAATTTATTTTATAGAATGTAATTTTTGAGGCATATGATAACATTCTAGAACTTTTTTGATATCTGAATGGTTACTTGGGATGAATTTGTTGGTTGTATTTAAAATGGGGCCCAGTATAAGTTATATGGTGTATGGGTGTCTTATAAATGTTTAAAGGGTAACCCAGGTACTAGAACCATTCAAAATATGTTGATAAAATTCAATGGTTAAATGGAATTAGATGAGAATAATGGGTGCACATTCCCTGTTTTTAATGTGTATGGGTTCTTCTTGAATTAGGTATTGGTAACCCCTATTAAATGTAAAGGCACAAAGTGTTCTAAATGGTTTAATGTGAAGGATGTTATTTTTTGATCTTAAATGAAATTATATGGGAGCCAAATACCAATATTATGGTGTTTAGGAAACATATCCACTAGTAAATGGCATCCCAATTTACAATACCATAGTATAACCATAATGATTTTGGGAAAGGTTATAAATTCAAAATTGTTGAATTCAAATTTGAAATGGATTTTAATTTTCCAAATTCTCAATTGTACCCAAGTAGGTGATTTGGTAAAATTTTTATGAAATTAAATATTATGGGTTTCTTTTTGAGGAACATGGGATGATTAAATGGGACCCTCAAATGTAACCTTTTGGTTACAAGGAAATTAGATGCAAAATTTACTATTAATGAAGGAAAGCACTAAATGTTAAATGTTTAAATAGAATGTTGGTATAACATTCACTTCCATCTCGTGGGGAGTTTTTTTAAACCTTTTTATTAGTTTGTGATATGGTACTTGTGGTTTTGATTGAAATTATTTTAAATGTATATGGTTGAAATGAATTAATGAAATAGATGAAAATTGGAACTAAAAGTTGTTCCCATTGTTTCAACCCTTATACATGGTTAGTTTAAAATTTATTTATAATAATACTTGGAATAGAGGTGTGAGTGATCATATATAGACCATTTATTTTTAGTAATAACTAAAATAAAAATGGGATCATGAGCCTAATGATATATATTCTACTTGGCCAAGATATAGGGTCAACATGTATGCATTATAAGGCTCTATCACATGGTATGTATCACCCTTGGGTATTGATATACTTTTATTCCATTATGTTCTTTTTATGTTGGTTCCATTTGGGTATTGTTGTCAATAGTAGGACTTTTGGGTTTTAAAAGACATCCTATTTCAAAGGGGTAGTAATTTTACATTTACTATTGATGTAGAAACATGAATCAGGGATTGATTAGTTCATCATGCTATACAAGCCTCGGGAATGGTCAGATGTATATGAGGTCATCTGAACCTCTCATTTCATTAGTGAAGGACGACTCAGTACTTCACCATCCGAGTTAATGGTTGTTTTAGATAATGTTCCACTAGATTTTTTGATCTCGATCTTGTATGTGTTGACATTGGTAGTACCCATTTGGTGATTACTGATGTAAGAACTAGGTTGATTTCTGTGTGATCCTGGAGTCATTTATGATTGAGAACGTTATTGGGTAAACTCTAGGGTAGAGTGACTAGGGAATTAAGGAAACAAGTAGTTCCCACATCTCATGAGGACTTTTTGGGATTCGAGTGTTTTGACACAAAATATAAGGCCCCAGCCTTAAACCTTACTTAATCTTGAGTTATTACAAGATTACACATTGAGTATCTTTTCAGGTTTAGAGTTTTAGAGAATTAGATCATAATACTTGCATTACATTCCACATTTAAACAAAGTGGTTACATAAAAGATATTATTCATTTTTTTCCCATCAATGGAAACATATTTAAAAATAAAGCATGGATTCTTTCTTGACACTTCCTTGACACTATCATCATATCATGTACCTTTACCTTGACCTGTGAAAAACATTTCAAAAAAAACATGGGATGAGCATAAAAAGCTCAGTAAGGGTTATAAAAATATGGAAAGGAAACATGAGTTCATATATTCATAAGAATGAAATCATAATTTACCCATAAAACATAGGCGTATCAAATCATGAATAAATCATAGAATCATAAGACATAAAAGTAGCTTGAGGCATTCATAACATTCTCACGTAAGGAGTAACGCTCTTGGTTACGTTCGGAATACCAATCATAGTATATTTCCTAAATCTCTTCAGAGAAACCTTAAATTTTCACTACTTCGCGTTACCCAAGGCATTGGAGAGCTATATCGGGCTCACTCGCCCTTAGTTTATCACGGAACCACCCGTCTTCATAATAATTCCAAAGAACCATAACATAATTGTATCACATAAAACATACATAAAGTAAACATAACATTTCCACATTTCAATCACAAGATATAAATAAAAAACATTGATATAATAAAAACATTATAAAAACCATTTTCAATACCAAAATAAAAGAAAAGTAAAATAGGGTATTTATTTTTCTTTAAAAAAACGGTATGGCATGTAGAGGAAGCCGAAACTCAAACAATGGTCACGGTGGCAGAGAAGTCGTTGTCGCCGCATACGTACGAAAAAAACAGTCCATTTTTTCGTTTAGTAAATGCTTCGTATAAAAAAGATTCCTTTTGAATAAATGTACAATTCAAAGGGGTTTATACACCGTATAAAAGAAGGTTGTGTATAAAACAAAATATGTCTCAATGAATGGAGATTGAGACGAAGTCCCATACAAAGACGGTATCCTTGGATTATGGATAAATCAGTTACATAATTATGTGTGACAAATGAATACATGAAATATAAATGGGTATTAAGTGTAAAAAAATCAGAGGACATTCAAACATAATCATAGAACGACATATTCAAGGTGTACATGTTTTTCCCAAAGAACCAAAATTGGGTTAAGGAGTTCCCTTGCAAAAATTCGACAGCCTAACGGTGTCAGTTCCATATTCAGAAAAATAGTTGATGAGAGATAAAAAGGGTAGATCATCACTTGGTTATAAAATTTACATCAATAAGGATATATAAGAACATATCCCAACATAATATTATGTGAATTAGAAGACATAACAAAATAAGTCTTTTAAAAAGAGGAGGGTGAAAGGTTCCCCTATCGACTTGGGTAACTTTCGAAACGTACACCCCATTGAAGAAGGGTCATAAAATAAATATCTAAATACCCATAAATGAAATTATTTTACACAAAGAGTATAATAATGGTAAGTACATACACCACTCAAAGGAAATGGTGGCAAATGTAGCATAAATCTCACGGGACTAAAATTGAGATGAAAAATCCCTTATGAAAACTCGGCAGCCTAACGACGCCACTTAAAACTTCCAAAATGGATTGATGGGGGAAAATAGGGTCTATCATCATATGAAAATAAAAAGTACAATAAGAGTTATATAAAAGAACATCCCAATCATAAGACAGATGATCTTAAAATGAATGACATAAAAGAGTGTACTTAAAAAGAAAGAGAGTGGTGGGATCCCTTACCTCGGGTCCGACTTGACTTGATCGTTCTTTAATATCCTGAATAATAAACTTGAGTTAATTTATAATTCCTTAAAGACCTTTTTCAAGTTCATTATTCCTTTTATATCACTTATTACCATGTCATGAACACTATGTTATTATTTAAGTTAATAATGGTCGTTTTAACGATCATTGGTACTTGAGTCAAAAAAATAAACTCTTTATAATTACAAGTTGTTCATGTGGTAAAATATCCATTATATCCAGAATTTTATTCATGATTTAGATATAATATATATCATATATATCCAGTATATTCATGTATTTATAATATTACATTACATTTAGAGTTAAGAAAGGAAATGCACCGTTCAAGGAGACGTTAAGCCGTACGTACGCATGAACACTACTTCCATTTATATTTCATATTTAATGGAATTAAAACATAAGTATACATAATAGTATTTTAATTCCAGTATAGTATCATATATAATATCATTAAATATATCCTTTATACGTACCACATATGGTATTAACGAATCAAATCACTTTGAGGGGGCGGTAGTCCGCACTTCCTAAAATGATGATATCGCGTATACCCATAATGGAAGCCCTAAAGGTATGCCATAAATGAAAAATACAGAAGGTTAAGGAAAAGATAAACATATTATATATCATATATAAATGTATTGACATCATAATGGACACCATGAAAGGTGTAAAGAGAATATTGAATAATCATCGTTTCGTGAGGTAGTAATTGACCATCCACAGAAACAGTATGTTGTTTAACCATTAGACAATGGTGTGTGTAAGTGTATCTAGAATCCTTAACATAAAAACATCCTATTATATTGAATATACTGTTTTTGTTACAAAATAAAGGAATAAAAAGAGTTTATGGGGGTGGAGAAGCAAAATAAAATAAAAGGACTCAAGTGAAGACATTACCTTAAAATCGGGTAACTCCCTTTGGTTTGAGCTCAAAGGCTTCCTTGGGAAGCCTTCTGACCAAAGTGAGACTTCTAAAAGTTAGAGAGGGATGTGGAGAGACAAAATGGGCAGGTGTTGGCCGAGCCAAAGGCTTTGTAAGTGTGGGTATGAAGGTAGAGGTGGGGGCCTTTTATAAGAAGAGAGGAGGGGCACACTTGGAAAGTAAAGAAATGTTACTTTATTTTAGAATGAGTTTCAGATTTTAATGGTACCACATTGATTTTTTTATAGGATAAGGTGATAATGGTTCTAAATCCACCCATCCAATAGGTTTTGGACATTTTTATGTCTTATATTTTACATTTTCTTTCCATTTTATTTAAATCGTTAAATAATGAGGTCATCACGGCATCATCATGATGTCATAAATAATTTAATTTATTTAATGTCTAAAAATTATCAAAAAATACTATAATGTAGGAAATATTTTTATCTTTCCAATGAATATTTATAGTCAAAACTCTGACTTGTATAACCCCATTTAAAATTTTTTTTAGTAAAACAACTCATGTTTGTGTCATTTTAATTTTAACATTAAATAAAAAGGTATTTATGTCATTTTCCAACCGAAGTGGGTCCATGGGGTCCCCAAGTTGACCCATGGATTTTCTTGGTCGGCCATGACTCATACAATGAGGGTAGGACATGTGTCTAGGTCATTTAATATTATTAAAACATTATTTTTACCTTAAACTACACTAATTATCTCTAATCACGATTAAAAACTTAATAAGTTACTATTCACCAAAAAATTATTTTAATCCCATTGAACCATATTTTAATTCTTAATGAAAACCATATATGTCGTATTTTTTAAATTCAAAACATAAAGGTGGAAAAATTTCATTTAAACGGAAAATCAGTTTTTGTAAGTACCACTTAGTGGTTTCACTATTCATCACAAATTGAAGTTTTTCAGAAAATTACCAAAAATTCACCCTAGGATATATTTGATATTCCGAATTTAAAAATGATGTCTATTTTAAAAAATTCAAAACATATAAGTTGCATTAATTAATTTAATAATTAATTCCCGTTGTCAAAACAAATAGAGTGTTTTTAGGAAACAATATCTATTAAAAGATTGACACTAGTTGAAGTCCAATTTCAAAGTGAAATTAATTCCAATGACCACCATTGGATTTAATGGTAAAAATATATTCTAATTTCACTTTAAAAACAATTTAAAAGATAATCTAATCATATAAATAAATTAGATTAAAAAGTGGTTTTGAATTAAAATACAACATTTTCACTATTCATTAAAAAATGTACTTTATCGGAAAAATACCAAAAATTTACACAAAGTAAATTTTGATGTCCTGATTATAAAGAAGATTTTTATTTTTTCAAATATAACACATAAAATTATCAAAAAGTGGATTTAAAAGAGGATCTCCATCAAAAGGTGGTTAATCGACCTTTTAAAGAATATTAGAATGTTTACGCTTAAAATTGGAATCATTCACATTTTTAATCCTCTAACATTTATTGTAAAAAGTAAAAAAATTTGACAAACGTATATAATCATTTTGTAGTTAGTTCTATTCATTAATTCCATCACAACAGCTAGGCGTTAACTACCTTTTAAAATAATATTATTTTATTATTAGAGTGCAACGTAAGATTCCCAAGAAACTCGTTGTTGCGTGTTGGGTACGCCATCGAGCATAGCGTCCCCTTTAAAGTTATATTAATATTTTATTCACAAATATGGATAAATGTGATAATGTCATACTCTTTATTTACCTGGGGTGTTACATCCTTCCCCCCTTTTGGGAATTGCGTCCTCACAATTTTAAAATTGGACTTGGAAACATCATTAAAAATCCCACATCAGAATAAGAGTCAGTAAAAAAATAACTTTAAAATAAAGAAGGATAAGTACAAAGGTCACCTGAGTTAACCCATACTAGGATTCCAAGTATGAAAATATGGACATGGAGGAAAACACAAAGGGTCATGTTCTAATGGAGAGTGATAGTAAACATGTCTAGGAGAATGTTAACCATAAGAAAATCACAAACCTGTGATGGGTTAAACGGTATTCGATTCCCCAGTAGGAAAAGTTAATAGACAACACTTTGGTTTTAAGTTACTCTTCATTGAGGAATTTATTTTTGATCTTAAGGAAACATACTTACATGTTATGTTGACTTTCAACTTTTACTAGATTTCTTACACAGACTCATACTTTCCCCAAAAGATGAGTATTTATGAAGACTTGTTCACATTAAGAGTACTATAATCAACTTCTAGAGAATCACCTAATCCAAAAAACAGAACTATATACTTCCCATATCTTTAGAACTTAACCAAAACCAAAACCAAAAAGGTTAGTACAAGATCAGATAATCCAGAAAAGGATAACCCTTTATAAAAAGAAAATCTATTCTTAATCTCCAAAATTTGTCCAACAAAACCCAGAGTTCAATGAGGACCATTCGATAAACAATTTGTCAATAAAATTCTTCAATGTATACCAAACTAATATTGAAACCCAAATATTTGAAGGATTTAGTCACAGTCTTCCAAGTTAAATCGTAACATTTTTCTCCCAACAACATCAGTTTCTCCTAAAGTCTCGTATTGAAAATTAATTAACCTAATCACATATCATCCATGATAGGTTAATCATTTTCATAAATAACCCAAAATCAACTTACTCTTAATTCATAATTTCACCTAACTAAAAATAATAATTCATACTAACCAGGGACTTCATGTAGTCCAGTGGTAGGCGATAAATACCAGTTGCACTTTTGTTGTGGGTTCGATTCCCACATCTTTATCCGGCGCGACGGGTTTTCACACGGTCTGTGTGTTGTCCTTTTTCCAAAAACTATATAATTCTCAAATCATTCCCCAAAAAGAGATAAAATCATAAAAAATAAACATAACATAATTTAGCTCTATTTTATCTCATGACTTTCACTTCCATCATAACATATAGTAACCCATAATTACCTCAAACGCAAGGATCATATAAACCCAAATGGCTCTTTATAACTATGTTCACAAAAGAACAGATAACTATTCCTTGAATAAAATTTTCATATATTAAACATCAGGATTACACATACTATAAAAAGTATTCTAATGTAACACCATCATCAAAAGAGACTTAATACTCTTAATAATTTCACTATAACTTATGAAGCCCTTATATGTTGACTTCTTACCCATTCAACATTATTCATGATCCATTAACCATTCCTTTCCAACTTATTCTGAAATACTTAATTCCTACAAAAAAAATCATGAATCATATCCTAAGATTACAAAATAGGAAAACAAAAGTTATGAAATAATCCATACCTTTGATTGGTCATTGTCAGTTTCTTCATCCTCAATCGGAATGGAAATAGGTATTGGTAAACGAATATTTGTACGATCTTGGTGATCCCATTCACTAAACTTCTTCATAGGACATGTGTTTGCATAATGACCATGCACACCACATTTAAACCATTCAATTGATCCCTCAGAAAGAACATCTTTCCCTTTCCTCGAGTCAACTGGATGATTTCTTTTTTCCATGGCAGGTTCTTGCTTTATGACCTTCATTTCCACATCCATAGAATATTTCTATCCCTTTGAAACATTTTCCTAGGTGTTTCTTTCCACATCTTTGACACATAGGTTTTTGAACACACTTACCTTTATGATTATTACCTGTAGTTCCGTAGGGATTTGTTTCACGCATATATGATGCCTTAGATAAATCACCAAGGTTTATGTGGTAAATCATGACTCTATATAGTTGGTTGAGGATAAACATAATAGTTCTCATTGCAGCTCCCATATCATTCAGTTGCTTGCTCAAAAAACTGTCACAGTTTCCTTCACATCTACTGTTACTTTGGTGCCTGCTAGATCCAGCCATTTACTAAAACCAAAAAGGTCAGTGTGAGTATATCAACAAAACCATCATGTACTAATGAGGAAGATAAACACTAAGATATACTTACTCATTCACTTTATCTAAAACTAGGACACTTTCAGAAATCCTAACCATTATGGTAATGTCACTTATGCTTAAAGAATGCCCTAACCTCTAAAGTTATCTAAACCGACCTATGATACCAACTATAAGGCCCCAACCTTAAACCTTAATTAATCTTGAGTTATTACAAGATTACACATTGAGGATCTATTCAGGTTTAGAGTTTTAGAGAATTAGATCATAAAACTTGCATTACATTCCACATTTAAACAAAGTGGTTACATAAAAGATAGTATTCATTTTTCCCATCAACAGAAACATATTTAAAAATAAATCATGTATTCTTTCTTGACACTTCCTTGACACTATAATCATATCATGTACCTTTCCCATGACCTGTGAAAAACATTTCAAAAAGAAAACTTGGGATGAGCATAAAAATCTCAGTAAGGGTTATAAAAATATGGAAAGGAAACATGAGTTCATATATACAGAAGAATGAAATCATACTTTACCCATAAAACACAGGCGTATCAAATCATGAATAAATCATAGAAATCATAAGACATAAAAGTAACTTGAGACATTCATAACATTCTTACATAGGGAGTAACCCTCTTGGTTACATTCGGAACACCCATCACAATATATTCCCTAAATCTCTTCAAAGAAACCTTAACGTTTCACTCCTTCCCATTACCCAATTCATTGGAGAGCTATATCGGGCTCACCCTCCGTTAGTTTATCACGGAACCACCCATCTTCATAATAATGCCCAAGAACCATAACATAATCGTATCACATAAAACATACATAAAGGAAACATAACATTTCCACATTTCAATCACAGGATATCAATAAAACACATTGATATAATAAAAAAATTATGAAAACCATTTTCAATACCAAAATAAAAGAAAAGTAAAACATGGTATTTATTTTTCTTTAAAAAAAACAGTATGGCTTGTAGAGGAAGCCGAAACTCAAATAACGGTCACAGCGGCGGAGAAGTCGTTGTCGCCGCATAAGTACGACAAAAACATTTACTTTTGTTTTTTAGTAAATGCTTCATATAAAAAAGATTTATTTTGAATAAATGTAAAATTAAAAGGGGTTTATACACCATATAAAAGAAGGTTGTGCATAAAACAAAATATGCCTCAATGAACGGAGATTGAGACGAAGTCCCATACAAAGACGGTATCCTTGAATTAAGGATAAATCAGTTACATAATTATGTGTGAAAAAAGAATACACTAAATATAAGTGGGTATTAAGTATAAAACAATCAGAGTACATTCACACATAATCATAGAACGACATATTCTAGGTGTACAAGTTTTTCCCAAAGAATCAAAATTGGGTTAAGGAGTTCCCTTGCAAAAATTCAACAGCCTAACGACATCACTTCCAAATTCAGAAAAATAGTTGATGAGAGATAAAAACGGTATCTCATCACTTGGTCATAAAATTTACATCAATAAGGATATATAAGAACATATCCCAACATAATAGTATGTTAATTAAAAGACATAACAAAATAAGTCTTTTAAAAAGATGAGGGTGAAAGGTTCCCTTACCGACTTGGGTAACCTTCGAAACGTACACCCCATTGAAGAAGGGTCATACAATAAATATTTAAATACCCATAAAAGAAATTATTTTACACAAAGAGTATAATAATTGGAATTACATACACCACTCAATGGTAATGGTGGAAAATGTAGCAAAAATATCACAGGACTAAAAGTGAGCTGAAAAATCCCTTACGAGAACTCGGCAGCCTAACAGCGCCACTTAAAACTTCCAAAATGGATTGATGGGGGAAAATAGGGTCTCTCATTATATGAACATAAAAAGTACAGTAAGATTAATATAAAATAACATCCCAATCATAAGAAATATTATCTTAAAATGAATGACATAAAAGAGTGTACTTAAAAAGAAAGAGAGGGGTGGGATCCCTTACCTCAGGTCCGACTTGACTCGATAGTTCTTTAATCTCCTGAATAATAAACATGAGTTAATTTCTACTTCCTTAAGAACATTTTTCAAGTTAATTATTACTTTTATATCACTTATTACCATGTCATGAACACTATGTTATTATTTAAGTTAATAATGGTCGTTTTAACGATCATTGATACTTGAGTCAAAAAAATAAACTCTTTATAATTATAGGTTTTTCATGTGGTAAAATATCCATTATATCCAGAATTTTATTCATGATTTATATATCATTTATATCATATATATCCTATATAGGCATGCATTTATAATATTAAATAACATTTAGAGTTAAGAAATGAAATGCACCGTTCATGGAGACGGTAAGCCGTACGTACGCATGAACGCTACTTCTATTTCTATTTCATATTTAATGGAATTAAAAAATAATTATACATAATAGTATTTTAATTCCAGTATGGTATCATATATAATATCATTAAATATATCCTTTATACGTACCACATATGGTATTAACGAATCAAATCACTTTGAGGGGACAATAGTCTGCACTTCCTAAATTGAAGATATCGTGTATACCCATAATGGAATCCATAAAGTTATGACATAAATGAAAAATAAAGAAGCTTAAGGAAAAGATAAACATATTATATATCATATATAAATTTAGTGACATCATAATGTACACCATGAAAGGTGTTAAGAGAAGATTGAACAATCATCGTTTTGTGAGGCAGTAATTCGCCATCCACAGAAACAGTATGTTATTTAACCATTAGACGAAGTTGTGTGTAAGTTTAGCTCGAATAATTAACATAAAAACATCCTAGTATATTGAATATACTGGTGTTGTTACAAAAGAAATGAATAAAAAGTGTTTAGGGGTGGAGAAGCAAAATAAAAAAAAAGGACTCAAGTGAAGTCATTACCTTAAAATCGAGTAACTCCCTTTGGTTTGAGCTCAAAGGCTTTCTTGGGAAGACTTATGAATAAAGTGAGGATTATAAGAGTTATAGAGGGATGTGGAGAGGCAAAATGGGCAGGGTTTGGACGAGACAAAGGCATTGGAAGTGTGGGTATGGAGTTAGAGGTGGGGGCCTTTTATAAGAGGAGAGGAGGGACACTCTTGGAAAGTAAAGAAATGTTACTTTATTTTAGAATGCGTTTCGGATTTTAATGGTCCCACATTGATTTTTTTCGAGGATAAGGTGATAACGGTTCGAAATCCACCCATACAATAGGTTTTGGACATGTTTAGGTCATAGAGTTTACATTATCTTTCTATTTTATTTAAATCGTTAAATAATGAGGTCATCGCTACATTATCATGATGTCATGAATAATTTAATTTATTTAATGTATAAAAATTATAAAAAAAATACGATGATGTAGGAAATCTTTTTATATTTAACATGACTATTTATAGTCAAAAATCTTACTTGTATAACCCCATTTAAAAATTGTTTTAGTAAAACAACTCATGTTTGTGTCATTTTAATTTTAACATTAAATAAAAAGGTATTTATGTCATTTTCCAACCAAAGTGGCTCCATGGGGTCCCAATGTTTACCCATGGATTTTCTTGGTCGTCCATGACTCATTAAATGAGGATAGAAGATGTGTATAGGTCATTTAATATTATTAAAACTTTATTTTTACCTTAAACTACACTAATTACCTCTAATCGCGATTAAAAACTTAATAAGTCACTATTCACCAAAAACATATTTTAATCCCATTAAACCACATTTTACTTTTTAATGAAAACCATGTATGTCGGATTTTTTAAATTCAAAACACAAAGCTGAAAAAATTTCATTTAAACGGAAAATCGGTTTTTATAAGTACCACTTAGTGGTTTCACTATTCATCAAAAATTGAAGTTTTTCAGAAAATTACCAAAAATTCACCCTAGGCTATATTTGATATTAAGAATTCAAAAATGATGTCTATTTTACAAAATTAAAAACATATAAGTTGCATTAATTAATTTAATAATTAATTCCCTCTGTCAAAACAAATAGCGTGTTTTTATGAAATAATATCTATTAAAAGATTGACACTAGTTTAAGTCCAATTTCAAAGTGAAATTAATTCCAATGACCACCATTGGATTTATGGTAAAAATATATTCTAATTTCACTTTAAAACCAATTTAAAAGATAATCTAATCATATAAATAAATTAGATTAAAAAGAGGTTTTGAAATAAAATACACCATTTTTCACTATTCCTTAAAAACATTTACTTTATCGGAAAAATACCAAAAATTTACACAAAGTAAATTTTGATGTCCTGATTCTAAATAATAATTTTATTTTGTCAAATATAACACATAAAATTATCAAAAAGTGGATTTAAAAGAGGTTCTCCATCAAAAGGCGGTTAATCGACCTTTTAAAGAATTTTAGAATGTTTAAGATTAAAATTGGAATCATTCACATTTTTAATCCTCAAACATTTATTGTAAAAAGTAAAAATATTTGACAAACATATATAATCATTTTTTAGTCAGTTCTATTCATTCCCTCCATCACAACATCTAGGAATTAACTACCTTTTAAAATAATATTATTTTATTATTAGAGTGCAACGTAAGATTCCCAAGAAACTCGTTGTTGCGTGTTGGGTAAGCCATCGAGAATAGCGTCCCCTTTAAGGTTATATTAATATTTTATTCACAAATATGGATAAATGTTAAAATTTCATACTCTTTATTTACCTGGGGTGTTTCACAAAATTCAGTTTGATTCGGTTTTCACTCATAATTTTTGGATTTGGTGATTTTGGTTCATGGAACATCACACATGCGTTTAAGGTTCATTTGAGCTAGCAAGATATTTAGAAATAGGTATTTCATTTCGATGACATGGACACTATTATAGCGTGTATCATTTCATTGATTATTTATTACCCATGGTTTCATGTTTGGTAGCATGACATCGATGAGTTTGGTAGTCAGAACAATACATTTGGAAGAAGATTATTTTTTGATGAGTTTTTGTGGTATGGTTTGAAAGTACATGATTACACCATGTGGTATAGGAATCATGGTTCGGTTGAAGTTTTGTTAGTAGTTGAAGCAAGTTTGTTGTAAAGAGTCAACCTATAGTGGTTCGATAGACCGTTATGGTTTACACATAGAATACTATTATTACCGAGATGAGAATGACCCCTATATTTAAATTTTATTGGAAGAACTAACATAGTATTAGTATTATGCCAAACTAATGTTTTATAAGTTGTTTGTTTTGATAAGTGGTTATTATCTAGGTTGTACATGAGATGCGTCATTATTTGGGTCATTCATTTATTCATTATGAAACACCCAGTTTTAAAATACCCTATTGATGGCGTGTTCTAGAAATTTCCTTTAAATTCAGTTATAGTCTTAGGAGTATATTATGGGGTTATGTGATTAATTCCTTGGGCAGGATGGATTTTCTGTTTTTTCTAGGAATCATTGTCCATCGAATCCATATATCTTCATTTGATGGTTATCCTGAAGTGACTTCTGGTGTTCCCTTTTTTTCTTTTGGTAAATGTTTGGGGTGTGGAATCATTTTAAATGCATTTAACCAGTTCAAAGATGTGTGTAGTTTATGAATCATGGATGGCTCTCAAAGAAATTAAGCAAGGATATTTGTAGTTGGATGAATGAGATTGAACATTTCATTCAATGAGTTCCCTGTTATGGCCTCATATGTAATCATGTTTTCCTGTTGAAGAAATCACATGATAATAATCTCTAGAATTTTTTGGACAAATCCTTTTTTGTAAATTCAAATGGAGGAAGAGTTGTTGTATCAAAATGGACATTAAATGTTAATACCATTATATGGAAGCACCAATGGGTTTATGGTTAAAGAGTCAAGGTCCAGACCACGTATCTAGTTATGTGAGCTCAGTTAAACTCAACTTAGATGTTTTTGGTTAGAGTTTGATATTTCTCTCAGGTTTTAAAGGCTTATGTTCCCTGGACTAATGAAATGGTTAATGGAATGTTTGGTGTTTTGAAATGCTACAAAATCATTCAAATGAGAACTCACATCCTTTATAGGTTAGATGATATTTTAATAGATCCGAAAGTCTTTTTGGGGATGAAATGTTTTAAGGTGGATAGATTGTAAGAAAATGTGTTTTTAAACTGGATGAAAATATGAGGGAATTAGAATTTTTTAGTTATTACTTTGTGTGAAATTTTAATAATGGACCATTGGAACATAGTTGCAAAAGATGTGATGTTTATAATAGATTTTTTTGGACATGTGTAAAGGCTTGATAATATTCCCGGTTTCCTTAAGGAGTCTTGGGGGAGACGAACCAAGAAAATATGGTTTATAAGGACCTTTAGAGGGCATACGATATGTCTAAAACCATGTGCCCTAGTGCAAGAAACCACGGGGCCTAGTTCAAGGGGGTGGTGAGATTTCACATGGGATGGCCAAGGTTTAAGAACCCATGAGCCTAGCCACCAATGTGTTCTCTAGAATGCAGTAACCTTGCATTATTCATTGCTTAGTTCTCCAAACCGTTAGGGTAAAACTCTACAGTTTACCTAGTTTAAAATAAAAAAAAATTACATTAAATTACATTAAAAAAAATTATTCAATCACCCACCCCTTTGTCTCACCTGGTTTCTTGATGCACAACCAAATGGTTGGTTTCCCATTCGACGCAAGACACCCCTCCTCAACACCTGCCCCTCCTTCGATTCACACTGGATATCCATTGGATTTTTGTATGATCCTCCTTTGTAAGACCCCACATTACTTACTCTCACTATTTTTGTTTATTTTTCTAACCTATCTATTTCCCTATAGTGTGAATCCATAACACTATCTTATTGTTTGATTCAGGTTTTGTTATTCTTCCGATTCTAGGTTGTGCAACGGGCCACTCGGGATGTTACACATTCACACACTAAATGTAATAAGTTAATGATGTTTTTGTGAACTTATATGATATATATGAAATAATAATTCTAATATAATGTTATTTTATACATATATACATATATTTCATATTCTATCTTTTATTGAATTTGACAATAAAATAGAAACAATGTTCATGCGTTTGTAGGTCCTACAGTCTCCATTACTGGTGTACTCCATTTAATACATATATATTATTATATTATTATGATAAAAATATATTGAATATAAATAATATTTATATCATGTTATACAATCATGAAATAATTATACATGTATAAGGATAAAAAAATATTACAAATTAAGGCACACGAAAAAAAATTAATATTAACTGAATCATTACATTAACATGAATTTTTTTGTAAAGGAGGGATATACATTCATAATAAGAAAATATATGGTATTTTATATAAGAAAATGGTTATTTAATATATGTTTAATAAACATATATTTATTATACATGAGGTTTAAATGAGTACGATGAGAGTCATGGCCCAATTTATGTGGAGTTTATCTCACTTATTATTTCTATGAAATACTGGCCTTAACCACCACTCGTTTCTTATCTATGGTTTTAATACTTCCCATTGATGCGTTATATAAATATTATTAAAAATTTATGTGTATTTAAATATCCATTATATAATATTTCTTTCATGTTATTTATGATTCAAAATTCAGAGAATTGGTATGATATTTTTTCCTTAAATTTTCAACATTAAGAAACATGTTTTTTATACACTTACATTCATTTTAGGCTTATTTCTCTTGTTATATAATTAATCTCATTCCTGTAATTATATTATAATATTAATGAAATTTAATTTTTTTACGAGGATTATTATTCAAAATTACAATGTGATATTATGTTTATTGAAACAACATCATCATTTGTCAAGAATGTTTGTGCTTATTCTTCCATTAATAAATCATATAAACCATATCTCAAGAACATTCTAGAATTTTCTTACCCTGTGGAGATAAAATTTATACCCATATAATGGTACAATTTCCCCACAAATTGGTTTTTAAGATAATTAAGAAAATTTTTGTATGAAAATATGGAAAAATATTTCCCTTCGCTCAAAAAGCTGTGTTCATTAAAATATTTTATTTCAAAAAATGATTTTAAAATGTTTTAATTTTATCATATGATGTTAAATGGAATATGTACCCATGATATAATTTTTATGAAAAGTTTTCACAAGGAATATTTTGATTTTTTCCTGTCAAGACACATTTATGAACATTTATGGTAAACAAGAATGATCTAGATGTACAATCATACCCACCATCATGACCATTATTTCATTGAATATTTCATTATAACATTACATGTAAAATATTAATAATTTTGTTTCTTAATATTCATCACATTCATTTTCTGTAAATGTTTTTTCACTGAAAATGTTTTTGAAAAGTTGATTTGTGGTTATGAATGATTCTATAAAAAGTATTCAGAGCTAATTTTTTAAAGAAAAAGGTTTTCAAAAATAATTTTTGTTTAAAAAAGTATTTTAAATTAATTAATTCATTATTTAAATGTTTTTTATGTATATTAATGGAAATATTTTTGAAAAGATATCTATCCTCTTTTATAAGTTTTCATGTAAAATGATTCTAAAAATGTTAGAAATACCTCTTTATATATTGTAAAAATAAATGTTTTCTAAAACATTTTCAAATAGTCATTGTATGTTTTAATATTTGAAATCATGAAAATGGATTTCAAATTATTTTGTGTTTTAAAGATCCTATTTAAAGATGAATGGATATTTTCCTAATAATTTATTTAATAATTTTTAAAAATTATTTTCTTTCTATGATGACATATATTGATGATATTCCTTCAATTTTGTGAAATTATTCGAATTTTACATCAATATTATTTATGTGAGTAGCTAATGATTTTTTTGAAAGATTTTAATGAACCCCATAACTCTTCAAAGTGTTTTATTATTGTCAAACCCATTTAATTTCAATGGTAATACTTTGATTAAACGAAAATAAAACAAGACCTTTTCTAAAATTAATGATATAATTATATGTTTATGACACCCATTTGATTTCATTTGATTATACTGGAATTTTTATAATATCCATTTCTTTTTATGGGTTATTATATGATGATATTTTTATTATCATATATCACATGTAATAATAATTTTATTATGAGATGGTTGGGAGTTATATCTACCTCTAATGGATTGATTAAATATTTATATCTCATGATATAATTATGTTAATAATGTTGAAGGGAATTATCCTCTATTTAATGAGCGGGAATCCTAATCGATTACTTGGAATAGAATACGAATTTGGATGGTGTGGGTGTCCCTTCCAGTAGGTGTAGTAAACATGATTTCTTATTACGGGGAATCCCAATCCACTTTGGGAAGATGGAGAAACCCAATCCCTTATATGGAAGGACTGCAAGTGATAATGGTGGTGTGTGCCTCCAAATACTTGTGGTTCACCCAAAGGGCCTTTATAAGTTATATAAATGATTGATGATTTGTATTGAATGATATCACATGTCTATATATACAAAAATTACATGTGTTATTCCTATGAAATTCTTTCATGGTATGTTATTTATTTCCTTATTATTCATGTCTTATGAACTCTCATGATTTATGCCATTTTTTATGTTTCAGATATTTTATATGAAAATTATTATCTTATATTGTCATGATTACATTCTTATACCCATATGTTCATAAATATGTTTGAATGTCTTCATTCATTACCCTTACTGAGAATTTTATCTCACACATTTTTAACGTTTCCTTAAACAGGTTATGAAAATATGTATTTAGTCTTATGTCTATAAGAGGGGTTCTAGAAATTAAGAAACTAGTAGGAGATAATGTAGATCACTTATATAAAAATTTTATGTTTACATGATTCCACATGAAGTAGACTAATTAGGTCAGTGGTCATTTTTTTTGTTTTATGTTTTAAGGATTCTACAAATGTAATTTAATTTATATGTATGTTATTACTAGGATGTTATAGATGGTATCAAATAAAACATTTAGTTAACCTTTTGATACAAGAATTAGAAAACATTATTTAGGTACCTATTTATATTTTAAGGATATGTATTTGGATGTTTGAAAGGATAAGGATGAGGATGAGTTTCCATTTAGGTAAATGTCATAGAATTTTGGTAAAGGATAGAGTGAGTGGTTTCGTAGAAATAGATCCCTATTAAGATACTACATGTTAACGTGTATGTGACATAGATGTACTTATGTGTAACATAATGGGAAAATGAATTAATTCCAATTCAATATTCCTTAGTACAAAACAATGAGCCTTGATGCTCTCTTTTTTTTGACACTCTTATGGATACTCATTAGGATTTCATGATCTCTTTATGAACCATCATGCATGATTTTAATAGAGAATGACTATGTGTAGCGTATGAATAACCTACGGTGTAGTATATTAATGAAGTGCTTGTCATGATTTAAAAATCTTGTAATAATTATTTTTAATGATTATGTGGGTTTCTTCATTGATATTTGTTTCTCTTTCTATTATTTATAGTTTTAGACAATTGAGTGATCTAGAAGGAATTTGATTATCGTTGGATGTTTCAAATGCAAAGTGTATGATAATTATGAAAATGGTTTTCTAATAGAAAATATCATAAGGTTATGTAGGTAGGTGGTATGATTATCTGTTATAATATTCATGTTATAGATAAAAAGATACATATTTAGGGTATGTTATATTCTCCTAGTATCATTTAAATTAAGCATATGAAGCATGAATATATTCTGGTCGAGGAAAATTAAAACATGATTCATATTTCATAATCTGGGGATGGGGTATTGTGGTATAAGTTGATGTAGAATGATTAATGGTTTATGAATGATGTAGTATCAATTAAATATTTCTATTTAGGAATTTAATGATTATTTTATATGAATCACGAAATAATTAATTATTTTCAGTTTACATTTTTATTGAAAACTGAAATTGACATTCTGATTGGTCATGAATACATATAAAATTTATTTTTCTTATTATGAGGTGTTAACCCTTAATTAATGAATGAAGTTGACATATTGATGTTTTGATAATTATACTTCAAATTTGAATAAGTAAATTTGAATGTATATATTTTCTTCAAAATAATTAATGTAAAATTGTTCAATGCCGATATGGATGAATGTTACAACTTCCTAGATTTAATGAACGATTATAGTAATCATTGGAATTTTTAATCTTGCATGTTTTTCAAAAGGATTCATAGTAATTTAGGTTATTACCATATTTCAAGGGAATATATGGTTATGGTATTAAAATGTTTGGAATGTCACAAAAAAGTGGTTATTAGTGATATTTTAGAATCAATTTTAAGATGAATTCATCGAAGTATGTCTAATGTTTTGTATTTTCATCTTTCTAATGGGTTATAAGGTTTAAAACTCATGAAAAAATAAAGTTAATATTTGGAGGAAGTATTTATGTATTGATATTGTACAAAAAAACATGGTTAAAAGGATATATTACTATTATACCTATTGCAAGGAATTCCATCATATTTATTTTGGATATCATGTTGGAGTAGTTTTAGAAATGTAAATTATGTTTGTTTGGTGACAACCAATCAGGTCTACGAAGGCCATAGATCTTGAATGGATGACTGAAGGTTGATAATGGTTTTATTCCTACCATTGTCCTATGTGATTTCATGGATATGGAATAATAATTTTTGAGGAATAAATATTTATGATAATAATTTAGAGTTACTAATAATTTTTTTTCTAAATATATTCACCATATTGATTTTTACAGATTTTTAGAGAAAAATATTAATACATTTAAATTTTTATGGGACATAGGATCTTCTAAAATTGTATTTTAGTTCTTCAATCATCAATGTTAATTTTTAAACATCCATTTGATGAAGTAATCGATGAATTGGAAATAGATTAAATAACAATAAAAGATTTAATTGTTTATTTTTAAAGCATTTCAATTATTCCTATTTATTTATATTATTTTTCCAAAAAATAATAATTAAAATATATGATAATGATCTTGAAAAAGTGTTGTCCTAATAAAACATTTTTTGTTGAAATAATGTCCTTTTATATCATAACATATTTATGACTTTGTGGACATCAACATTACAATGATCATTCACATGTTTGTGATTGATGACCTCAATCATTCCATATAAATATATATGATTTTCCACCATGTCATGACTTTACTATGATATTATGTTATTCTATGTGTAATCCTAGTTATATTCTGCATTAGGTAACTATAATGGTTCCAACATTACCATTACAAGGTATGTTTTATTATTAATTTTTATCTTGTGGGGTTCTATGAATGATAGATTAATGTATTCAAATGTTGATAAACTAGAATAATTTTGTGGGAGAAAAAAATATAAATGTTGGTATAATGTAATACATTGATATTTTATAAATTATTATGTTTTGAATTAATTCCAACAATTTTATATTTTTCACTTATGTGAAAAATTAAAATAGGTTATATTATATTTTTGGAGTATGTTATACGAAAAAACTAGCTAATCAAGAATTAAAAACAATATAAACATTATCTTTCTGTACACGGAACACCCAGGATAGCTTGTGTAACATTAAATGATGGCTTACCTCAATGTCATGGGTAACACTCATGACCGAATAATGATAACGAAATATTATTAAAACATTATTTAATATAAATGAGTTGTTAAATTAATAGTTATGAAAATTGATATCTAACTTATGAAAATAAATGGTTTACCAAAATGTAAAAAATTAATTCATTGGTTATAAATTATTAAAAATTAATATGAAAACTTATTCAATATAAAGGAAAATAATATTATTTATATTGCCATAAAGTTGTTTTACCATTATAAATTAAATTAATTACAATAAGTCAGTGATATTCATTATATATATATATATATATATATTATTTAATCAACTATATTTTATATTTATCCAATAGATTTTATAGAAAAAGATAAAAATAAATTATATTTTGGGCATAAAATACAATAATTTTATTAAGGCGTTTTACCTTATTTTAATAGAGTGATTAAAAATTAAATTGAATATTTTTAACTTTAATGGATTATATATGAGAAAATAAAATTCATATTTGTAATAGATCCATAAAAATTATCTTAGGTCATTTTTTGGTATTTTACAATGATATTTCATTTTTTCAAAGACTTCTGAAAAATACTGAAATTTAATACAAAATTGCTTTTCCATATAATATATTTAAAATGATAAATTATAATTTAATTTTTAAAAAAATATTTCTATCATATATTTATCAATAAATCAAATTTATGTCTTCACACTCAATTTCACTGTGAAATTAACTATAAAAACATTGCAATCTTTTGGAGGGGTTCTATGTAAAAAACCAGCAATGTCATCCCATATACCGGACTAAATTTAAATTATTTAATGTCATGTATATGATTGGAATTTTTAAATATGGACTCCAATTTTGGAATCAAAATAATTTTTAATTTATAATAAGTTAAAATAAATTTTTATCAAAAAAAATATTAGTGAATGTAATTAAAATCAAATACATCAATTAAGGGAAAATTAGGCTTAGCGGGGGCCTAAACCTCAACCAAATGGGCCTAAAGACCTGTAAATTTGTGAAATACAAGTTTTATGGCCATATTTAATCCATTGGACATACATAAGTGTGTTTTTAATGTTTTGGATGCCTTTGTTAGTAATAACTTTGGAAAACCAAAAATATTTTAAAAAATGACACGTGTGTCCCCTCCATCCCCTATAAAGTGTCCCCAAATCTCCCTCTTCATCACACCTATGAAACCTATTAATTTTCAAAATATATCTTCCCAATCAACTTCCCAATTTCCCTCCATTTCTCATTGAGTACTTCCTTTAGGATGAAGCAATCCAAGGAATCCCATTGGTGGGATGAAAAATGAATTACCCATAGAAGAGATAATATCCCTCCCTAAGCTCCATTATTTAATATTCCATTCTCCAATCATTGAACTCATAATTTTAATGTATTTTATAACAACCCTTGTATCCAAAATGAAAAAATATTTTTTTATTCTATGGGTATAACCATTACATACACAAACTTCCATCCAATGGGTAATGAACATACTACTTACGTGTATAGCAACCTACCACCTCATGGAAGGATGATTGTTAATTTTTCCTTCGCCGCCTATCATGGTGTAAATTAACATGGAATATATATGAATATTTTATATTTATAAAATTTATCATTTCATTATTTCTTAAAATATTTTATTTATGACATACCGTTATTATTTCCATCTTGTGTAAATAATATAATTTCATTCTAGAATGTGTGGACTAACACCCTCTCAAAGAGGTGTGATTGGTTCAAACACTATATGGAATATATTAAGGACATTTTATTAAGTTATACGACATATATGAAATAAAAATTCTACTTTAATGATATTATATACATAGATACATTTATTTTATTTTTATTCATTCATTCAATATTATAATAAAATCGACACAACGTTAATGCGTACGTATAACCTACCATCTCCATGATTTGTGTACTTGATTTAAGGATTATATTTTCAATAGATGATTATAATAAATATACAATAAATACAAATGAAATTAATATCATGTTTTAAATTTTATAAATCATGATATTTTTTTAACGACCAATGATATAACATGTTAACACACAAGCGAAAAACAAAGAAAATATTACTCGAGGCGTAACCATAACATGAAATTGTTTTCAAGATGGTAATATAATCTAATAATCAAAAAATATATTGTTTTATATGTTATCATATTTTTTAATGATATATAATTGATATCAATTTATTATACAGTAGTTTTGAATGAGTACGATGAGAGACAAGACACAAGGTTAGAGGATTTCATCTCACTTTTTATTAATGTGAGATACATGACTTAATCACAAATGTATTTATTTGTGTAGTGTTTATATTTCCCATGGATTTATTATGTTACTCTTATTATTATATTTTTTAGTTTTTACATATCAATTCAATCATATTTATTTCATGGATTTTATGTTTCAAATGATACAAAATATGTTATATAGTTTTGTTTCAATCTCCCTCTTATGAATTTTTTTTTTGTTATAAACCAAAATTATTTTATTCATGTTGTGTTTGAAATGATATATCATGAATATATAGACTATAATGATATGTTATGTTTCATTAATTTTCATTTTCTTACATGTGGATTATGATTCAATGTTACGAAGTGATATGACGATTATTGAAATAATTACATCGTTTAACGAGATATTTTAAGATTATGCATCCATTTCTAAAATCATATAATCTATATCTAAAGAAGTCTAATGATTTTAATTAACCTATATTAATTCATCCTATAACCATTTAATAGTACCATTTTCAACTATTTCATAATTTATATAATAATAATGTTTTTATGAGAGTGGGGATATATTATTCATTTTGATCAGAAATCTATGTTCCTTCAAAATCAAGATTTATCCAAATGATAAATACGGTATTATTTTTATCCTATTATTTTAATGGTCATTTGTACCAATGATTTACCTTTTACATAATGGTTTCAGAATTAATATTCTTGTCATTTTCCAATCAATATAGTTTTATGATCTTCTAAGATAAAAAATGAATTTTTGGAATTTAAGGGCATACCCAACATCATGACTATCATTTCCTTACAGATTTTATTACAAGATTACATGATTATTTTGGAGGAGAAATTTTTTTCTAAATATACCTGAAATTCCTTTTCATTAATGCATTTATTAAGGAAAATGGTTTTAAAAATGATTTATTTTTCAAAAATTATTTTAATCATTTTCAATATTTCATTATAAGTTTTCAAAATATTTTCAATGAATTTTTTTTCAAAATGTTTTCAATCCACATAAATTTTTTTTTTCAAAAAAATGGTTTTATAATGTTTGAAATATCCTTTTGGGTGTTTTAAAGAAAATGTTCCCGTAATGTTTTTGAAGAATAATTTATAATAATTCACATTTATTTTCAATAAAATGATTTTGAAAAGGAATTTTTTTAAAGTGCATTTGTCAAAAAAGTAAATTTTTGTAATGAAATGATTTTACATGTACCTTAAAAATTATTTTCCATCTAAGATTATATCTGTTGATGTTACTCATCCATGTATTGTAAAATATTCAATCGTTCCATTCATATTATTTCTCGGAAAGGATTATGATTTGATGGATTGATGTTTCAGAAACATGTTCCTTATTTATGGGTTTTATTCTTGTGAAACCCTATTCATTTCATGGGATTGGCTCTGATGATATGATAATGAAAAACATATTTTTAAAGATGTTATGATATAATTACCTATTTATGAATCTCGGTTCATTTCATGGGATTAGGATCAGGTGTTTATAAAACCCAAATAGTTTTAGGTGTCATGATAAGATGAATTTTCTATTATCTTATGTCTCGTGTATGAATGATTTTATTACATGATTAGTGGGACCTATATCATCCTATAATAAAGTGGGTAACGTCTTATATTAAATTTAATAATAACGTTAATCATGTCAAAATGCATAATCTATTATGGGATGATAGTGAATCATGATTGCTTACATAAAAAGGAATATGACTAGGGATGGATTTGTGTCTTGACCAGTAGGTGTAGACACCCAGAATATGGAAGATAGGAAACATGATACCTTATAAGGAAAGTATTTTGACTATGTTAAGTATTTTATCCCACCTAGTATGTATGGTTCTAATATAGTATCTAGATAAGTTCTATAAATTAATATTTAATTATAGGGAATGATATCACATGTCTATGTATTCCAAAGTTCCATGTCTTATTCCTTTGATATGATTTCATGTATTATGTTATTTATTTCTATATGATTCATGCCTTATGAACTTATAATAATTAGTCCATTATTTACGTTTATGTTCTTTGATATGCTTGAATGATCTTAAAATGTTACGATCTCAATCCCATACCCTTTTTCTCATGTTTATTCTTATATGCATCCTTTATTTACCCTTCATGTGTGTCTAATCACACCTCTTTTTTATGTTTCAATCCATAGGTAATGATAATATATATTATGTATTATGTTTCAAATAAGGGTTCCGGTCATGAATAACCTAGTTGGAGAAAATGAAGCTACCTTTTGTACCAGTTTATATGTTTCAATTATTCTAAAAAACTAGAATAATATGGTATTTTGGAAATATATTTCATTAGTATTTAATGTATTCACAAAAATTGATTTAATATCTATGTATGTGATGACTATATTTATATAATAACCCATCGAATCATCCACAGGTCACATGAGACAAACTAACTTGGGTATTTGTTCAGGGACTTACCCATTTATTTAGGATTCCACGGAAATAGGACATGATGGAATGTTAATGATTAATATGTATTTATTTAATATGAGAATGGTTATTGATATCAATGTGATTATTTTAAAATTTATGATATCCTTCTATAAGTTTTATCCTCAAGTGAATACATTCATCTCATTATTTGGTCATCATATATTTTTGTCATATTATTCATCATGCTCAAGTTATTTATTAAGATGAAATCATTTTTAGATATCTTACATTCCATATTTATTACTCAATATCTACTCATAGTTGATTTTGTTTTATGGTTTCATAACTAAGTGTTTTAGCTAACCCCTTTCTTATGATTCCATTCCACATGATTCCAATAATAGTTTGCTGACCGATATATTTGTAAATGGTACATGGAAGGGAGATTTCATCAAATAAAATAGCATGTTTAATTATATGTTTTCCATTTAAATGTTAAATTTAATTATTTATCCATATCACAATGAATATTAAACTATTAAGGCCTTTTAGATGCATCCAAATGCATCATACCCATTTTTACTAATATAGCCACAAGCTCTAAACTACTAGGGTTGAGGTATTTATAGTTGGTATTAGATAAATTCTAGTAGAATCATTTTTAACTAGATTTTGGAAAACATAGAATAATGAATATAACCCTAATATAGTAATTGAATAAATTCCAAAAATATAGAAATTGTAATCTTTGGATGAGGTTAAATTTTATATTTTAAAATACAAGATAGGTAAAAAAAATTATGCTTTATCATATTTTTAAAGGAATATATTCACTATTACAAGTAGTAAGTGATGTAAAAATAAGATATTTAGTAGTGTTTTTAAATGCATTTCTTCTAATATAATAGTTGGTATAAAAATTCATTTTATTGAAAATTTTATTTGAGGATGAATGGATTTCTATTTTGAGGAGATGATTTTCGAGGTATCATATCTGTTAGGGGTAATATGATCAATGATGTTATGGTAATAAAAGATAGTAAAATTATTTGATTTTTGGAATATATTATGTTGTGTAGAAAAATATAGTGGATAAAAATAGATTTGATAATCAATGTTATTTTTTAAGATATTTATCATGTTTTATCGAATGTTATAGGAATTTTTACCTTCCCCAGATCCGAGTGTCACCCAATGGTACCCTAAACCTGGCTGGTCACATAAAATCAAGCACATTTACCCAAATTCTAGAGGCTACTGACTAGAAGTGGGGTCCACGGTCTAATATTGAGGAAACTATTCTCTCATTGGTAGAGTATACAAAATGGAAAACAAATATTAATGATAGTATATGAAATAATAAAAATAGAAATAAACAGTTAAATACTGAATGTAATAAAAAATAGTAGTATATATATATATATTATTCATGTCACATTTTCTAAGAACTATGCCAAAAAGTCACAATGTTGGAAATTCAATACATAATTTAAAGTGAAAAAATTGTAAATTCCAATATCATCACAAGCATCATCTTTGTCACATGATCTCAAAATCTGTCAACAATCAAGTACATGAAGAAGATGAGAGTTTTCCCTAATGTATACCTATAAACATATTATGTTCTTTGGTCAATAACATGACCCAAATAGGTTGTGAGATGAATCCCAGTTGGCAACCACCACAATATTTTTTCCAAACTATCAGTGAATATATATAGAAGGTAATATGTATATATAAAGTAAGAAACTAGGAAGTAATCAAAATTAAAAAATATTATTGTTTTAATTTACATTCATTCACATTTATTATTAAATTTTTTGAATCATTTAATCTTTGGTATCTTGATTTTGTATAATATCACATGTGTACATAATAAAATAGATGTCTTAAAAACCATCTAGATAATCAAGTAAGACTGAGTAAAATCTTCTACATTGTCTTGGTTGATTCTTCACAATAATACAATTATTCAATCATGACCCCATGGGAATGTTCTCACAATCTAATTCTCCTGTTTTAACTTAAGAACTACCATTAAATAACGACCCTCTAGGAATCTTTCATTGTCTACCCCCTTCGGTCTAATTTAACACTAATCATTTAGAAACAACCACATAGGATGATCACACAGTAAATATGCCTTTGTCAATATAGCTTAAATAAATTACAAATGACCTCCTTGGTAGCTCTCGTGGTCTAAACCCCTGGGTGGATGACCACATGAATGCTCTCACGGTCAATACCCCAGGGCCAACCTAACAGTAAAAACTTAATTAAATGTCCCCACCTACAGAAACACTGACAGTCAAATTCCAATTGGTAAAAAATTTACAATGGAAATCACAAAAATCTTATTTAATCAGTAACTCAATCTTTACAAAACAATGCCTGGAAAACAAGGAATGTCTAAAAGGAATTATTGACCAGACAACCTAAACAATAAATTATGGAATAAATCACTCACATAGTATCCCATTAACAAGTTATCCAACCTTATTCATTAGTAAAAACCAATTATTAATCAATCAATCCATAGTAGGTAATAAATAGGGTCAAATTTCAAATCATGAAATACCCCAAATGTGGGTTTGTTTCACTATTTTCATATATAGTTAAATAAAAAAAATAAAATGGATAAACCACCATCCATTATATCGTATGATCAATATACTTTAACGTCGACTCTTGAATCATCTTAAATAAACATAGATACAGAAATATGTGAAAAATTCAAAACCATGAATAAATCACGAGAGAGGAGGAACATGGATGAAAGGATCTATATGAATTGTGAAATCACTAGTGGAATTCCAATGCACCCTATAGTGTCTCAATCAGAGCATGGATGGAGAATATCGGTTCAATCTTTTTTCGTTGTTCCATACTACTATAATACGAGAAACAAGAAGAATATGATGTCGGTCCTGGACAAGAGACGTGACCTCGCTCTGATATATCAATTAAAATGTAAAGAAGATGACATGTTCATTTAAAATACATTCCATGTATTAGAATCACCCCCAGAATCAGGGGTCTTCCCGATCACCACACAACTATGTATGTGGCCATCACACAACAAAGATGTGGCTGTATGTAGCAACCAGGATCACATCATGTAAATGGAAGTGCATGAAGTGTACTAAAAAAAACCCCATTTTCAACTTATTCCTCAAACAGAACCTGAAATCAAGATCAACAACTAATATGGTGATCCATGCTCTTAAAAACATCACCCATTAAAACATTTCATCCTCTAATTTCCCTTCCATTGGTGGTGAAGAAGATTCTGCAAACAACTCCGACCACTAAGATCATACATCACCTACCTCTGCCAAGTTTCATTTTGTACTCTCCAATGTTTCTATAGCATCCCTAACAGAAGAATTGAATTCCCCCCGGAGAACATTCATGTTGGGATCCACAATCCGAATTGGGTGCTTCTTGATGGATGCATCCATCTCCAACTCAATAACCTTAGGTTAAAAAAATGAAACTGGTCTGAGAAGTAACATTCTAACTGAGAAACATGGAAGACATCATACATAGCCTGATTCCAATGTGGTACCTAAAATTGATAGGAAACCACACCGAATCACTATAAAGGCTCAAATGGCCAGATGTATCTTGGTGAACGCTTCCCATATCTCCTAATACGCTTGGGTCCCAACCTCAGTGTGACACGGTAGAAAAACTGATCTCTGACCTCGAACTCCAGAGGTCATCTATGTCAATATAGAGACAAAAATCTTGACATACATTGACATTGCACTAATTTTGTGGAATACTTAATACATAACAAAAAAAGACACCAAAGGACTGTAATAGTTTAGTGTCTTTGGAAACTCGGAACATAATATTATAATCTTAGTGAAAGATCTTCAACATCTCCCATAAATATCTTCCCTTTTTTACCTAAAACCGTTCTTTATATCCTGGGAAAAATAAAACATATAAAGGGTGAGATCAAATGATCTATAAGGGTAGGCATGGAAAAAATAAAAAAACCATACACATTTGAACTTAAAAGAATGAACATAATGTTTAAACATCAAATTCTTGAGCAATGCCAGAAAACATGGCAGTACGTATGGCATAGATCATAATCGAACATCAATCAAGATAAAATAGCATGAGAATAAAACATTTAATTTTGGAAACCGTTATGAAAATGATATTATTTCCATAGAAGCCAATGAATTGCTTCCAAGACCATCTTAGTTGGAAAAGTACCTTTCTGAATCGAGTTCACTCCTCGTTCCAGTCTTGTATCACTGAACCAGATTAACTTACCATTCTAGCCATGTCTATCTCATGAGATATAAATCTTTACCCAATTCATTTGAGGGAGATATAGGTCCCACCCATATTATAATGAAATCATTCTTACTTGGGACACAAAATATACATAAATCATTCATCATAACCCAATAGTAAAATGGGTTTCATAAACATCATCCATTCATCACATAATCCTTATAAAACAAATGGATATCATTTCCTAATAAGAAAAGTGAAACCATGTAAATTATAGATACATTATACTTGAAACATACACATATGAAATAATGTCATCTTATATGTAAATTTTTTTTGATAAAATACTTGAAATGAATTCTTGAAGAAAATATCCTTTCTTATTAAAAATCATTTTCTTTTAACAAAATTCCATGAAATTTTAAAATAAAAGTATTTTATGAAAATAGTCATAAAATCTTGTAGAGTAAGCATCATGAAAATTAGGCGTTATGAAACCGTAAAAATCTGTTCACGCCGTATAAGTTAAAAATAACATTCTTCTCGTACTTTTGTTGCCAAAGTCGAAAAAGTCCCAGTGTGGTAAAAAAAGTAAGATTCCTTTCATAACATGTAGTAAATTTCAAAAATGGGTAAAATACTTCATAAATACATGAATTTTTTTTATAAAACACGGGCATGTATGATAACAATAACCCCAGTAAATACTTACGAATAACAATCTCAGATAAGAACGAGTTTGGAATAATTATCCCTTACATTAGGTCTGATATGCTTCGTACATATCCGAACATCCTGTATAATGATTTAAATAATGTCATTGAATTATTACAGAATCATATTTATTGTTATGATATCATATATGGTTCACTTATTACATTATATTACCTGTACTTTGGTAAATACGATGTAAAAGTAGAGATTTTGGTAAAATTGTTTCATTTATTGTACGTGTTTCGACTTTTTGTTCTTGATATTATTACTAATATCATGGTTTACATAATTAAATACTGTAAAACATGATTAATATATAATATATATTCATCATATAAATATATATATGATTGATCAATAAATGAAATGAAATACACTGTACATGGAGACGGTAGGCCGTACGTACGCATGAATGCTGTTTTCATTTCCTTATTGAATTGAATGGAATTAAGTATATGAAATAAATATATATATATATATATATCCATTATCATTATTATGTCATATATTTAATATTATTCAATATATATACTTTAGAATCATTCATGAATAGTTATCATCGAGAATGAATGTCATCGTGTCGTGGAGATGGTAGTCAGTACGTACGCACGAGCGATGATATCATTCCCAAGATTGTGGAATTGTATTGAAGTGTATGTATAATATTTCAGAATCAAAATCACTATTCAATTATCATATATAGTAATTTATTTACACCATTATACCCATCCAAGTAAGGTGGTGGTTGAAAACAGATTACACCACAACATGGAGATGGTATTCCCTACGTATGCACGCGCGGTGATTTCATTTTTCGTAGGATGGATAGAAGGTGAAATATGGTTGTTTCATATTTATAATAAAATGTCAGTATATAATTAATATTTATGTTATTAATTTATAATGAGACAACTAAAGAAGAAGAAGTACAAGAAGAAATAAACTTGAGAGAATTGGAAGAAGAGATTACCTCTTCTTCGACGCACCTCATTTAAGCTTCCTATTAAGGAAGTAGAGTTTGTATTATGAGAAGTACAGAACCTCCAGAATGTTTCTAGGGAAGTGTAGAATAGAAATTGGTAGGGGTTGGAAGAGCATCAAGGCTCAAAAGGGTATGCAGAGAATAGGGAAGGGGTTCCCTTTTTATAAGAGAGGAGAGGGGCCTCTTTAGAAAAACATAAAAAATTATTTTATAATAAAGTCATATTTGGTTTATAATAGCTCAAAATTTTTTTATTTCGAAGATAAAGTGGGTATGGGTCTATATTCTCTCAACATATAGGTTTTAGACAAGTTTAGGTTACTATTCTAACCTTATCATTTAGATTTAACTCTAAGTTAAATAATTTAACTTTTACCGTGTCTTCTTGTTTTTATACACTATATGGTTAATAATCATACTATAACCTGCCAAAAGAGCCCCAAGTGGTTCATTATTAATATATATAATCTTATCTAAGTCATTTTGCAGAACCTTATATTTTTAGTAATATAATAACAATTAATAATATAATATTTTTTTTAAAACTATTTTATGTCAGTTTAGACACTATTTGGTATATGATATTTGTGAAAATCATAACAGAATTATTAGTTAGAAAAACATTAATTAAATCAATAATAAAATTTCATATTAACCTATATAATTAGTGTAATTCATAAAAAGATTCAAATTACATTTATTTGGGTATTTATAAAATCAATTATTTTAATATTTCATTATTTAGGTAATTACTGCATCACCATTGTGTCATAAATAAATTAATATATTTAATTTGTAATAATTATAAATAAAATACTATTAGTTATGAAATATTTTTAGATTTCTAATGAATATTTATAGTCAAATGTATAGTCTGTATAACCCTGTATTAAAAAAGTTTTAGTTATGATATATTGATTTTAACCATTTCAACTCTTCTTTAAATAAAATAATAATAAATGTTCTAATCCAATCCATGTAGACCCAAAGGGAAATATTTTATTCCTAAGGTTGTTTTTGGTCAAATTACACTTATCCAATAGAATTAGGACATGTGTTAGGGTAATAGTAATATCATTTTTACCCTCAATTGCCCTATTTACTTTTAACCGTGGTAAATAAAAGTAAAAATTATTATTCACAAAAAAATATTTTTATCTTATTGAACCACATTTTACTCCTTTATATTAACCGTGTCTCTTAGATTTTCGAAATTTCACTCATTGAAGCGTTAATATTAACTTTTATGTAAATTTTCAAATTCTCTTAGGAGGTGGGTAAAAGACGGTGAAAAGTTCAATAAATTTTTTATATATCTAAAATTTTTATAAAATGACTCCAATGAATTACATTGAACTTATTTATGTATTATGTATCAATTTTGACATAAAATAAATTTAAATAAAAAAATAATTATTTAAATAAAAAGTCGGTTTTTAAATAGTAACCCAGTGTTTTCACTATTCATAAAAAATTTAAAGTTTTCAGAAAAATACCAAAAATTCACCCAAGGATAATTTTGATATTCCGAATCCAAAAATGACGTCCATTTTGAAAGATGAAATTTATAAAATTTCAAAAAGTTGGTATTATTATTCATAATGGCTAGTTTATATAACATATCATTTTTTAACGAAACTCGGTATTGCGTACAACACACGCTATCGTGGAAGGTCGTGATTGTGTGTAATGAAAGCCAAGTCAAGGATGCGTGTAGTGAATTCTCCTTTAATGTAGCGTACAACACACGACATCAATGAAATTAAAAATAATATTTTTCATAAAATCACGGGGTGTTACATTCTACCCCCCTTAAAATTAATTTTTCCCTCGAAATTCGTCGAGGTTATAAATTGTTTACTAATAAAAAGTTTCTTTAATAGAAACCCACATCATAAAAAGAAATACAAAAACTAATCTTTAAAAACTAAAGTATGAAACATAACGGTTACCCAAATTAACTAATCACTAGGTTTCCACATAGGAGGACATAGGTGAAAATATAGATATGGAAGAGAAATATAACCATGATGTTCTGATGGAGAGTGGTAGAGAACATGTCTATGAAAAATCCAAAAATAAAAAATCCATAGATTTGTGATGATCTAAGGTACCATATGATTGATCGGATATAAGGGTACTAAGACAACATTTTTGGTTTTCAAGTTCATTTCCCTAAAGTTGATGAATTTGAATTAGAAGAAATACTTACTTTATTTTTCTATAATCTCACCGTTGTTTGTTCCGTGAACAATTTCCACATCATATCATAAAGAAATGAAGCTTAATTTTCCTTTCGTGAAGTTTTAGCAGATCATGTGATAGAATGATAGGTCATTCCATCTGTCTCAAATAAAAGTATATTAAAAGTTATTAAATATACATAAGTTCATATATAGTGAGATTAATCATATATGGTTCCTAAAATGGACTTATATTTCATATATCATACTTCTTAATATAATAAACCTAGATTTCACTTACCAGGGACTTCCTATAGGCCAGTGGTAGGTGATAAAGACCTGTCGCACTTCAGTTGTGGGTTCGATTCCCACAGCCTTGTCCGACATGACAGGTTGTCACCCGTTCAGCATGCTGTTTAAACTACACTATTATAACATTCCATAAATAATATCAAAAAAAGGTTATAGACTAAATTATGTCCAATATAATTCATTCCAATCTTTAGGCTTATCTAAAATACATCTATCCAAGCTCATAGTATAAAGAAAACAATTATTAGAAATGTCATCTACCGATCATTTGAATACCATCATTTATCCCCCATGTATCATATGATATATCTTGATGGTCACATTCGAAACATGTGAATAACTTAATAATGTATTCTCCTGAAACATAAATTACCATAGAACCTTAGTGAAAACATTAATGCTATCAGAAGTTTGCTCTTTCCACATACGAAAATCCAAAAAATTCCATATACTCAAACCATGATATCACATTGTCCTTACATCAGTCATGATCTCAATAATACTATCAAACATCTCATTATCTCCTTATCCCTTAATTATGCACATATCATAGACTTTACAAAAATATTACAATTACTTTTCATGGTTACCGGTACCATATAATTATTAAAAACCAATAAATAGATATTCCAAAATTCCCTGATGCCATAAATGAGATTCCATGATAGTATTTTGAAATCCCATTACATAAACAATTAATCATTACACAAAATAATTGTCATAATCAACATCACAAATTGTGATCGCATGTGGCTTATCTTTATCCTTTTCCTTAAGTGGTTTCTCACATTGATCATCAGTATCCCTTGGATTAGGGAATTGATTAGCATAATGCCCTATTTCCTTGCAATTGAAGCATTGAAGTGTTGGTGGTGCATTCTCTACAGTAATTTCTTTATTCACATTATTAGAAACCCTTTTTACATTACTTTTACACTCACCTGCACGATGACCTTCTTTTCCACACATAAAACATTTTCTAGTCCCTTTAAGATAATATCTACCATGCTTCTTCCACACTTTGAGCATAAAGAAACATTCATCTTCTTTTCACCATCATTCTGAGATTTCTCCTTGAACTCCATCTTTCGTTTCTTATCAAAACCATGAGAAGGATATGTTAAACCAACTTCTAGTTCTACTTTGATAGCACAACACACAATTTATTCATAGGTACTGAAGTATCTTATAGCTAATTCCCTTCGAATACTTCATTTTAATCAACTGAAAAAAAGATCAACATTACTTTCAGGTTGGATGATAAAACCAGATGCATACCTTGAAAGTCTTGTAAAATTCGCTTCGTATATACCAACTGATTAATCATCCTTCTACATAAGCTCAAGTAACTCCTTTTCCATTTTTGATAGAAGAATAAGAGGGAAGTACTTACTGAAAAACAAGTTCTTGAACTCGTCCCCTTCCATGGATTCAATTTCATCTTGGGGAATTGTATTCTTAATTAGAGTCCACCACTGGTCTACTTCAACTTCTAAACGGTAAACAACTATAATTACTTTTTCATGTTCTGAACAGCGATCTATGGATAATATCTTTTCAAAGGTACTGATCTATTGTTCAGCAACAAGTGGATCAGAAGACCCACTGAAAGAAGGTGGACGTTGCCTCATGAAGGACTCAATAGAATATTATTCCCTTCACTAATCATTTGGAAGTCTAGAATGATTCATAGCTTGTGTAATTATAGAAATAATAATTTTCACTCCATCTCTTATAACATTAGTTTTTTCCGGAGGAAAATCATTACATTGTCCATTACATTGATCAACACGTTTGTTTCAGGTCCAGCCATTTTCTTAAACCCAAAAAGAATAGTGTGAGAGGAAAAAATCTTGCTAGGGAAAACAACATAATAAAGGGGGAGTAACATCAATATCTAACATCTTAGGTTAAATTATAAGGTCGTTACCGTAAATCTTGGACTATAACCTATACATATACTTATCCTTAGAGACATCCCTAGACATACCTTAGAAATATTTCTAGGGATTTTACTAAAGGTTTCGCATCTTAGTTTCCATAGGTTAACTAAAACTTTCCTCTGATACCAACTGTAGAGACACAAATCTTGACGTACATGGACATTACATTACTTTTGCGGAAAACTTAAAACATAACAAAAACAGACAACAAAGGACCGCAATATTTTAGTGTCTTTGGAAACTCGGAACATAATCTTCTAATCTTGGTGAAAGATATTCAACATCTCCCATAAATATCTTCCCTTTTTTCCCCTAAAACCTTTTTTATATCCTGGGGAAAATAAAACATATAAAGGGTGATCTCAAATTCTCAGTAAGGGTAGGCATGGAAAAAATAAAACAAACCTTACACAATTGAACTTAAAAACATGATCATAATGTTTAAACATCAAATTATTGAGAAATGATATAAAACATGGCACTATGTAAGGCATGAATCATAATGGAACATCAATCATGATAAAATAGCATGGGAATAAAAAATTTCATTGTGGAAACCATTAAACACGTTATATGATTTCCATAGTAGCCAAGACATTGCTTCCAAGACCATCTTAGTGGACAACTTCCTTTTCTGAATCGAGTTCACTCCACGTTCCAGTCATGTATCACTGAACCAGATTAACCTACCGTTCTAGACATGTATATCGCATGAGATATAAATATTTACCCAATTAATTGGAGGGAGATATAGGTCCCACCAATTTCATAATTAAATCATTTTTACTTGTGCCACAAAATATACAAAAATCATTCATCATAACCCAATAATAAAATGGGTTTCATAAAAATCATCCCATCATAAAATAATCCATATAAAACAAATGGATATCATTTCATCATAAGAAAAGTGTAACCATTTAAACCATAGAGACATTATACTTGAAACATACACATTTGAAAAAATTTCATCTTATATGGAAAATGGTTTTGATAAAATACTTGAGATGAATTCTTGAGGTAATATCCTTTCTTCATAAAAATAATTTTTTTCACAAAATTCCATGAAATTTTAAAAGAAAAGTAATTTGTTGAAAATATTAATAAAATCTTGTAGAGTAAGCTTCATGAAAATTAGGTGTTATGAAACCTTAAAAATCCGTTCATGTCATATAAGTTAAAAATAACATTATTCTCGTACTTTTGTCAGAAAAGTCAAAAAGCTCCCTATGTGGTAAACAAAAGTAAGATTCCATTAATAACATGTGGTAAATTTAAAAAATTTGTTAAATGACTTTAAAAATACATGAAACCTTTTTTAGAAAACATGGGCATGGATGATAACAATAACCCTAGTAAATACTTACAAATAACAATCTCAGATAAGAACGAGATTGAAATAGTTATCCATTACCTTAGGTCTGATATGATTCATACGTATCCAAAACTCCTGTATAATGATTTAAATAATGTCATTGACTTATTAAAGAATCATATTAATTTTTATGATATCATATATGGTTCACTTATGACTTTATATTACCCGTTCTTTTGTAAATTCGATGTAAAAGTAGCGATTTGGGTAAAATTGTTTCATTTATTGTACGTGTTTCGACTTGTTATTATTGATATTATTACTTATATCCAGATTTACTTAATTACAGAATGTAAAACATGATTTATATATAATATATATTCATCATATACATATATATATTATAGATCGATAAATGGAATGAAATACACCATTCATAGAGATGGTAGGTCGTACGTACGCATGAACGCAATTTTTGTTTCCTTATTGAATTGAATGGAATTAATTATATGAAATACATATATATATATATATAAATACAGTATCATTATTATGTAATATATTTAATTATTATTTATTATATATTCTTTATAATCATTCATGAATGGTTAACCTGGAGAATGAATCTCATCGAGTCGTGGAGACGGTAGTCTGTACGTACGCACGAGCGATAATATCATTACCATGATTGTGGAATTGTATTGAAGTGTATGTATAATATTTTAGAATCAATATCAATTTACAATAAACATATATATATATATATATATATTTATTTATTTACACCATTATACCCATCCAAGTAAGGTGGTGGTCGAAAACTTATTACACCATGATGTGGAGATGGTATTCCGTACGTACGCACGCACGGTGATTTCGTTTTCAATAGGATATATAGAAGGTGAAATAGGATTTTTTTCATTTTTCGGATAATATATAAATACATAATTAATACTTATTTTATTACTTTATAATGATACAACTAAAGAAGAATAAGTAGAAGAAGAAAGAAACTTCAGAGAATCTGAAGAAGAGATTACCTCTTCTTCGACGCACCTCATTTATGATTTCCCTTAAGGAAGTAGAGTTGGTCTTTTGAGAAGAAAAAAACCTACAAAATGCTTCTTGGGAAGTGGAGAAGAGAAATGGGCAGGGGTTGGATGAGCTTAAAGTCTCAAAAGGGTGTGAAGAGAAGAGGGAAGGGGTGCCCTTTTTATAAGGTAGGAGAGGGGCACCTTTGGAAAAGCTTAAAATATTATTTTATAATAAAGACATATTTGGTTTATAATAGCTCCAAATTGATTTATTTAAAATATAAAGTGAGCATGGGTCTAAATAATCTCAACTAATAGGTTTTAGACAAGTTTAGGTTAATATTTTAACCTTATCTGTTAGATTTAACTCTAAGTTAATTAATTTAACTTTTACCGTGACTTTTTGTTTTCTTACACTATATGGTTAATAAACATACTATAACCAGACAAACGAACCCCAAGTGGATCATTATTAATATATATAACCTTATATATGTCATTGGGCCGATCCATAGATTTTTAGTAATATAATAACAATTAATAATATAATATTTGTTTTAAAAACTATTTTATGTCAATGTTGACACTATTTGGTAAATGATTTTTTTGAAACTCATAACAGGATGATTCGTTCGAAAAAAGTTATTTAAATAAATACTAATATGTCATATTAACCACGAAAATGAGTTTAATTCATAAAAATTCTAAAATTAAAATTATTTGGGTATTTATAATATCAATTATTTTAATATTTCATTATTTAGGTAATTACTGCATCACCATTGTGTCATAAATAAATTAAATTATATAATGTCTAAAAATTATAAATAAAATACTATTAGGTAGGAAATATTTTTAGATTTATAATGAATATTTATAGTCTAATTTATAGTATGTATAACCTTATATTAAAAATGTTTTAATTATTAAACTTTGATTTTAACCATTTTAACTCTTACTTAAATAAAATAATAATAAATGTCCTAATCCAATCCAAGTGGACCTAAAGGGTAATATTTTATTCCTAAGGTTTTTTTTGGTCAAATTAATCTTACTTAATAGAATTAGGAAATGTTTTAGGGTTATAATAATATTATTTTACCCTTAATTAACCTATTTACTTTTAAGTGTGGTAAAATAAAATAAAAAGTTACTATTCCCCCAAAATTATTTTTATCTTATTGAACCACATTTTACTCTTTGATATTAACCATGTCTCTCAGATTTTCGAAATTACACTCACAGATGCGGTAAAATTATGTTTTATGAAAATTTTCAAATTCTCCTAGGAGGTGGGTAAAAGACAGTGAAAAGTTCAAAAAAAATTATATATCTAAAATTATTATAAAATGACTCCAATGAATTACATTGAACTTATATAGGTGTAATTTATCAATTTTAACCTAAAATAAATTTAAATAAAATAATTAATTTTTTAAATAAAAAGTCTGTTTTTAAATAGTAACCTAGTGTTTTCACTATTCATCAAAAATTGAAAGTTTTCAGAAAAATACCAAAAATTCACCCTAGGCTAATTTCGAAATTCCGAATCAAAAAATGAAGTCCATTTTGAAAGATAAAATTTATAAAATTTCAAAAAGTGGGTATTACTATTCATAACGGTTAGTTTATATAACATATTGTTGATTAGTGAAACTCGGTATTGCGTACAACACACGCTATTGTGGAAGGTCACGATTGCATGTAATGAAACCCAAGTCAGGGATGCATGTAGTAAAAGATCCTATTGGTGTAGCGTAAACCACAATACATCAATGAAATTAAAAAGAATATTTTTCATAAAATATCGAGGTGTTACAGTCTACCACCATAAATTTTCGGGTGTGATTATGAAATAGACATCCTCTTCTAAATCAACACTACTAGATCAGTAGTCTCCTTGACATGATGAGGTCCTAGCATTTCTTCCTCTCCTACCTCTAGCCAATATAGCGGTGATCGGCATGGCCTACACTACAAATCCTCATAAGGACGCTAAAAAATATTATTTCCTAAAAAATATTATTTTTTAAAAACTCTACCGGGGATATGTATCTCTCCCAAGAGCCCCCAAAATATAGGACACATACTAGATGTATGTTCTCCAAAACATGAATAATGCACCGGGACTGGCCATATTTATGGGGATGGTACGCTGTACTCAGAAGTACCTATGTACCCGAAGCCCTCAGTAGTTAATTCAAGATGAGATAAGTGAACCTAGTGTCCTTGTATGAAATGATATAGTGTGGAACCCCATTAAAATTTACTATCTATCAGATGTAAAATATTCTAATCTCATCAAGACTAAAGGTTTTATTGTTTGGAAGAAAATGTGAATCCTCCATGAGTCTTTTGATAACAACCAAAACTGCATCATTCCCTTAAGGCGATTTCGGTAAACCTGTCACAAAATACATTGAGACATCATTACACATCCACTCAGGAATGGGTAACTGTAGTAAAATCCATGTCGGTCGTAGATACCCCACCTTCACCAACCGATAGGTGGAACATCTCATAACAATACAAGAAAAATCCCTCTGTATAAATGGCCACCAATAGTGACGATATAGGTCTGGATACATCATGGAGACACCAGGATGAATTGGTAAACTGAGAAATGAAAATCTCAATTCAACACCTCACATATGTATAATGACACCCATATATAGCCATGAAATTTAAAAACCTCATCATAACCAATGGTCCACCTAGGAGTAGGGTCCTCACCTGACACACTCTATCGTAGCACTAGGATAACATAATCTCCTAGCTGCCTCATTCACAACCGGTCAAGTGGATTAGAGGTAACAAATATAGATTAATGAAACATCATCCCTTGTTTGTCTTTCAACACCAAATTCAACTCAAAGAATAGAGACATAAACTCCCCCTCAATATTGGCCTCTAGAACAACATGTATCTAAGTCCTCCTTCTCAACGCATCATCCACAGCATTTCCTTTCCCAGGAATGTAGGCAAGCTCAATGTCAAATGTCTGAATGTAGTCAACCCACATTGGCTATCTCAAATTACTATCACACTGATTATATATATACTTGATCCTTATATGGTGGGTGTACACCGAAAAATGGTCTCTTTAAAGATATTTTCTTCTACAACTCTAAGCATGAACCACTGTGGCTAACATGAGATTGTGCATCGAGTAATTCCTCATGTGGCCTCAAATGTTGAGACCATTATGAAACAACTCATTCCCCTTTCATAAAAATTACCCCAATCCTGATACCCGATCCCTCACAGTAATGATATAACTATTTTCCTACTCTAGTAAAATAATAATCATTGCTGAAGTCATCATCCCTTTCAGCTTCTAAATCGATCAATCACATGAATCTTTCCAAAAAATTATCCCACCATTCTTAATCATGCCTGTTTGTGGCACTGTTAAGAATTAAACATCTTGTATATTGTGTCTATAGAAACCATCAATACCTAGAAAAAATAATTCCTCAAAGATGATATTCATATGATCCTAGGAAACTACCACTCTCACCTTCTCTGGGGCTACTGATACTCCTATTTCTGAGATGAAATGACCGAAGAAGTGAATATGATCCACGAAAAAGTAGAATTTTGAGATATTCCATATAACTGATTCTCTCTCGGTGTACTCAATATTATTTCAAGATGGATGGTATGGTCATGTCGAGTGTTATAGTACACCCATATTTCTTCCAAGATTACTACAAAAATATGAATCCATGTAATGATTGAACACTCCGTTCATTAGTTCAATGAAAACTACTAGCGTGTTCATGAGACCGAATGACATGACCAAATAATTATATAGACCATACCTACTATGAAATGCTGTAAGAGGTATGTATCATAGTCTAACATGAAACTGATGATAACCAGATCTCATGTCAATCTTTTAGAACACCTGGGCTTTTCAAATCTAGAAAATATATCATCAATCCCTGGAAAGGGTTATCAGTTATTGACCATAAACTAGTTCAACTTCTAATAATACTCAAAAATTATAAGGGTATCATTCACCTTCTTTAAAAAAAGGATAATCAATCCCCAAGGAGATGTAGTGGGTCAGATGAAACCCTTCTTCGGTAATTCCTCCACCTATTTATTGAGCTCATGTATCTCCGGTTTATCCATCATATATAGAGTAATGGACACTAGTGACACTCCTGTCACAAGATCAATTGTTAAATATATGTATCTCTAAAGAGATAAACCTCTAATGATTCAAATAAATACAATGAAGAAACGATTCACCAATGAAGGAATTCCATCTTTTAAATCCACTTGTCATCTAGATATAAACTATCAATTTGCACTGTAATTACTCCCAACCCATGATGCTAGGGTCCAGCTCTGCTCGCCTTGACATTTCATTCAACCTTTTGTATAATTGATCTACCCTATGGTGATGTAAAACTCACCCTTCAACAATAGAAGTACTCAATGTCCTAAAAAGAGATCAACCAATCCATTCTGAGAATGACACCGAAGCTTGTAATATTCTAGAAATAGAGATCCCATAAGAAGTGACACCCACTAACCTCAAGAGGGAACTCCATTCACAAATGTAAACTAGCTTTCCTAATCACCAAAAGAGTTTCTAGTGTCATAAAACCATTAGAAGAAAATATATGGATCCCAAGGCTCTCCATAATGAAAATAGTGATTAAACTATTGGATTACCCTATATCAAAAAAGAGAAGCTAAAACTGAGGAAACTAGAATAATACCTCTAATTGTAGTGGGTATGTGATCCAACAACTGTTGTTTCTGCTCCATAATAAAATTAAAAACTATACAGTAGCCTTGTGACCCGACCTGACTACCCTTTGCTTATCCACACTGATGTTGCTGAAATCCTATTGTATGCTGACCGTGAACATGACCACCTGCTTGGACAGAATGGTCGGACGAACTATAGTTCCCTGATTGATGAGAAACTATTTGTCCTTATCATAAACATGGAGTCATAACAGAAATCCCCTCAATCACTATTTGTGTGAACACCTGTCAAAATTGATGAAGATAAAACATCTTTCTCCATGTTCAACACTTAATTGGGTATACTGGGAACTGTGGTCTTGTATGCCCATTCATCCTACACTAGTTGCACACCACTTGGCATCCTGAAGAAAAATCCATGCTACTGAAGGAGCCAACATGTTTAAATTCTATATGGCACTTCCAGGCATCCGCTCAATAAGTATCAGCCCTTGATTCTAAAAAGACCTGGCTCGCAACTATACACTATCTCATATTAAACGCTATAATAAGCACCTGTAAAACTATAAATGTTATCGAATTCATCATGAATACAATAAATTGTGATCGGATGCGGTACCTGATACCATCCTTAAATTTTCTAGAAATTTATAACTTGTCATCTCATAAAAAAGATTCAATGTGCTAACACTCTATAAGGAGGAAATAATAATTCATCACTAAATGAGCTCACTGATCTGAATGCAAGAGCTTCATGGATCATTTATCCCTCATCATCTCAAGGTATAAGTAATCATAAATAGTCCTCCTAAATATTTCCCAAGACATATCCTGATGGAATCCTTCTAGTGAGATAACATTACACCATCTCTTGGTAGAATAATGTAGCATGTATGTCACAAGATTCTCCCTACTCTCAGGAGGTGTTCTAGATGCTCAATTATAGAAAACATGGACTCCAACCAAGACTATCCAGCCTATGGTCTTCAATATCTTAAAAAAGATGGTGGATGATTCTACTGGAACACCCGTGTCAACTCTTCCATTGTCGGGGAAGCATGTAGTGCTCCCTAAATCGTCTGTCTCATTCTCAAAAATCCCTCACAGAACAATGCATCAGCACCTGTGACTGGTATAAAATCCGGTTCTAAGGCGGGCACAAAGGGAGGATCTATTGGTAGTCCCAGATCTAAAATTTTCGGTGTCTAATTGTCACCATCTACCTATCGTACAACAGGATGAAGTCTTGTTTGGATGACACCGAATGGTGAAAAACACACCAGAGATCATGAATATCAAGAATTGTAACTTATAATTTCAATAATGAAACAGGAAAAGAAAAGATTTCACTTTTTTCAAAATATGGTCACCCAACGTTTATAACCACTACACAATGTGTTCCCTAAAACATTTATCATGTCGTGTCCCTAAATCAACCTAGTCATGTAACACCCCATATAAACGGAAAGTTCATCTTGATACATGAAATATATTTAACATTCCCTCCCCCCCCCCAAATTTGTTTACATGGCTAGAACTACAGAGTTCTCTCCTACTGTAACATTCTATGCTATGAACACTCTAGACATAGCATGTACAACCAATTTTTATCTACTCATATAATTAGTCACATGTCCAGATACATAGTCAACTAATACACGAGATGTATAACTAGACACGGAATGTAAAAATCATGTTTCAACCCCCTGTTTCATTAGGTATAGAGCCAAAAACATGGTGTTTTATAGCATGGTGTGCACTCCCAGTAAATAGCATGTTATACCAAACATTTTTTAACCCCTTTTCATTGATCACATAGTCAGTTAATCAGTCAACCAGTATATGACATATACATACAATACACAACATGTTCCTATGAAATGTTATTTCATCCAGAACAAAATAACACATGGCATGTGTTTATAACATCAGACGCTGTGTTGTCTGGGTTTCTGGAAAGTCGGCCACTGAAACTTCTTTGAAAACCCCAAAATCATAATATTATTCTGCAAGGAATTCCATGATCAAATCTGTGAGATCCCATACTCAATGTGAATAAAACATTGGCATCCTTATTCATGTGATATCTTAACAGAATTCATTTAATGTTCAAACATGATCCACCAAATTTTGATCAATGAGGGACCATAACAACTCAAAGAAAAAGCATGGAGTCTATTGAATGAAACATTAAATATACCAACACCATATCAAAATTTAAGTTATTCTATCACAACAACATGCATATCTAGCACAACATTAACCACAACAACATGACATCATATACACACCCTACATGACGTGACTATAACGCATGACATGTGATCTCAAGAATGTTCCAAAATGATTTTTGAGATGGAATACCCCCATCTCATCAGGTTGAAATAGAAATATAATTAAAATTATAGCAATACTAGTAGCACAAAACAATTGAATCAACGAATGGTGAAATCAAAAAAACTGTAACAATTGAAAAACCAGAAAATTATAATATTTGAGGTAACATGGATTTTCTCTATACATGGGATATCTAATCCTATGAAAAGGATATTAACAACTACATTTTCATTTTTATCCTATTATATATTCTAAAAAAAATATTTCTAGGAAGAAAATAAAATCCTTTGATACCACTTTGTAACTTCCTAGATCTGGGTGCCGCCAAAAGGTGCCCTGAACCCTATTCGTCATATAATCTCAAGTAAATTTTCCCAAATTCCAAAGGATACCAACTAGTAGTGAGGGACGAGGTGTGATATTGGGGAAACTATGACCTCATTGGATGAGTATACACAGAGGAAAAACATAGTATTGATAACAAAATAAATAATACCAATAGAAATAAATATTGGAAGACTGACAATATTAAATAAACTGGAAAATATATATATAAATGATGCATGTAAAATGTGTCTTGGAAAGAAAAAAAACAAGTCACAATACATGAAATACAATATATAAAACAATTAATAGAAAAATAGAAAAGTCTAATAGTATCTCAAGCCTCATCTTGGTCTCATGCTCTCCTTCTCCAACAGCATTCATGTACCTGATGAATAATGGAGTTTTCTTTTATCTATACCAACAATAATATAATATAATTGAGTCCAAAACATGACCCATACAGGGTGTGAGATGAGTCCAAGTAAGAAAAACAGCAAATGATTTGTGCATAACTATCAGTAAATATATATAACATGTAATATTCAGAAATGAAGAAATAATCTAAGAAGTACTCAAAAGTATACAATCTTTATGTTTCAATTACAATTAGTCACATTTATTATTCAATTCATATAATCATGTACACCATGGGATCTAGACTACTATATTTATCCCCAGAGTAGGTAACAAAACATATGTCTTAGAATACCATCAAAACAATCATGTAAGACAATGTCCAAGATTTTGATTTGGCTTGGAAGACTCATCACAATAATTCAATTTTTTAATCATGACCCCTTGAGAATGTTCTCATAGTCTAATCCCTCAGATCTAACAAAACAAATATAATTTAATAACGACCCTCATGGATTCTCTCACAATCTAACCCCTTAAATCTAACAAAGAACTAATTATTTATAAACAACCATCTGGGATTCTCTCACGGTCAATACCCCTTAGTCAACATATCATCAATAAATTATCAATGAACCCTTGTGAAACTCTTGTGGTAAAAACACCGAGTCTATGACCACATAGAAGCTCTCAAATTCAACACCCCTGGGTGAACATAATGGTAACAATGTACATAAATTAACCTCCATCGGGAAACTCTCATAGTTAAATTCCCCTTAGTCGTATGTTCACATTGCATATCACATGAATATATTTTAATTAGTAACTCCATTTTAACAGAACATGGCTTGGAAAACAAAGAAATCATAATAGGAAATCTGGACCAAACAACCATAAATAATCATTCAATGGAAATGCACCTACAGGGCATCTAATAAACAAGGTAACTAACCTTATGCATAAGCATCAACTGTTTATTTATAAATAAAACTATATCATGAAATAAAAAGTGATATATTAAAAGTCAAACAATACCCCACATGTGGGTATGTGGCACATATTTCATATACAATCCAACAACATACAACCAAACAAACTAACCACCTACCTTGAAGTCATACGATAGATATAATTGAAATTTATCCTTTGAATCTGCATAAATTAGCATAGATCTAAAAAAAGGTGAACAAAACCCATCCTTGAATAACCCACGAGAGAGAGGGAATTTAGAAGAAAGGCTTTAGAGTAATTGAAAACTCAACAGTTGAATTCCCACGCTTCTAATAGTGTCTCATTCTGAGATCGAATGGACAATATAGGGTTCAATTTTCAAACATTGTTCATGAACGCTCTTGTATGAAACATCGGAAGAAGAAGATGATGGTTCTGGACTTGAGGGGTGACCCCTCTCTAATATATCAATTATAATTAATAGAACCCACTATGTTAATTTAAATTACACAACATGTATTAGCCCCAACCGGCAACCAACTGAAGCAATCTTATAGGTCACCACATGTCCATGTACTCGGTTGTCACATCGCTAGTACACAACTAGACCAGGGAACTGGGTACATGAAGTGTATATGGATGTACATGGATTGTACTCAGAAAAACCCCATTTCATCATTTTTCCTCCAAAAACTGATAATCAAGTTCTCTACCATAAAAGATAATCTAGGTTCTTATAAAATTATATATATATTTTTAGAAGAAATACAACCCACATGTCAAGAGAAAACCTATTGAATCCATTTGGGACATGAGGAATAGACCCACAACCAATGGGAGATAAGGGTGTAATGCATACAAATAAATAACTAGATGTCCTTGTCTATAAGAAATTTTTTAATGATATTTTTTGTATAATTTATTAGTTGATTTTGGGAATCATGTTATAGGATCAGATATTTCTATAACATATTGTATGTTGAAGTGAGTAATGATAATTATAGAAATAATTTTTTGGGTTGAGGTATATATAACTTTTGGGTTTAATGTAATTGATAATTTGGGGGGAAATATTATATATATATATATATATTATGTTTTTTAAAGATTTATACTTATGTAATTGATTAATTTGATCATTAAATGTTCTTATTTTGGTTTTGAGATTAATGTACTATATTGGATAACATGTCCAATCCATCTTGGTTTTGGTACAAATCTAGAAAGATGAAAGGAATTTTTACTCTTTTTTAGATCTTTTGATCTATTAAATCTAAATTTTAGTTCTTCTATCATAAAAATACTCTTCGATATTTATTTCTTATGGTAATAAATATTGATGAAATTGGTCCAATAAGAACCAAAGGAAGAAATTAATCTTCTGAAATAAAATTATATCAACTAATATATTTTCTTGTGCTCTCTATCATTACAGTAAATTAATACTCTCACTTTAGGAGAGTGATATTTAAATACATATTTTTATATTTACCATAATTTATGAAGAATTAATGATCTATTTACCAAACATCAATTTATTGTTTTGTAGTAATCAAGTTTCTATTGATCATTAAATTTATTATGATCAGTGATATTTACCCACCATGATTATTTGATACATATTTTATTCTTCCATGCTGTTATTTTCACATCGCACCAATTTTATCCAAATTTTTAGTATATTTTTGTGTTATTCTATATGGCCTTCATATTTCCATTTTATTATTTTTTAATGGATGTTTGATTAAATCTTTTACAATGTTGGTATTCCACTATAGTAATTTTAAAAATTTTAATACATTTCTTCAAAGAACATGTTGAAATTACAATGAAACCATTTATTAATGGAGGTAAAATGTAACACCTCCATATTTTATGATATATTTTTCTATATTTAATCTCTTAAATTGTTTTTTGTACACACAATCCTAATTTTATATGAATTGAAATATAGTATAACATTATAATATAGCTACAAAATTGGTTGTCATGAACATGGATAATAATATTTTTAAATTTATATATTTTATACATCTATGAAAAAATTAATTTTTCATACATTGATTACAAATATAAATAGAAATAATTTTAAAGTAAATTATGTTTTTGATAAAAACACTATTTTGCTAAGAGTATAGTGTATTTTTAATAAAAATTGAATATTATAAAAAAATTGTTAATTATGTTCATTAATTATTAATATTATACATTCAATGAAATGTGTTATCAATTATCGAGCATTTTTTCTGGGAAAGAGATTGAAATTAATGCAGTTATATGCATAAAATATATTTTTTATTTTATGGGCATTTTCATATGGATTTAGGCACATATTATAATTTTTTTTAAATTTTACAAAAGAAATTTAAAAATTGAACATCATTTTGGAAATCATCACATAAAAATGGTCTAATAGTGGTTTTTTTATAAATCTTCTGAAAAATTAATATTTTTTAGAATCCTAATTTTTTTATTAAAATATAACATTTCTTTTAATGATTTAAAATATTTAATTTTAATATATATTTTATTAATATTAAAATTAGTTCAATTATATTATATTTATTAAAATTATATATGTTTTATTATTTTATTATTTATTATTTAAATAATAAAATTTTATACTGAAAAAATCCTTTAGTTTGAAAATGGTTATTTCATTCCACGTGAGGGTTCAATTATAAAATAAAGAAAATTAAATTTATTATTTAATTACTAAAAATTTAATAACTATTTGCAATTAAATTATTTTATACTATCTAATAAGTTCAACTTAGATTTTTATTGTAATGAATATTAAAGAAATTTAATTAATTACTTTGGTTATATTAAAAACAGGTTTTTTTCAGGGTGTTAAACTATAATAATAAGGGTTAAAATGAAAATAAATCATTTATAATTTATAATTGGTGGAGAAAATTAGATATTATACAATATAATTCTTAGTAATGATCCATTATGGATCCATTTTGGGTGTGTAAATGTGTGTAGGATTTATTCTTTTAAAAATACAAAATTTTCCCTATCCCCTAAAAATAAATGGTCACCCTATACAATATCCTTTCTAGAAAAGATGATCCATTTGGTTTGGTCAATATCTTTCTAAATATTTTAAATATATAAACACCCATGACTAATAGTACGTATTTTTTTTAAAAATCATCCTATTAAGGTTTTAGGGATAATCCTATATAGTTTTTTTGAATAATATGAATAATAATTAACCATGCCAATTTATTTTATTTACTATTATAGCCCCTTAAATTCTTCTCCATTTATTAAAAAAATTAACACAATTATCTTCCATACATTGGGATTTTGTTATGTAAAAATCATAACCTATATCTATCCCATATTCTATCAAATTGGAAACTAAATTTTCAATCATGTGTACGAATGACTACTTCCTCACTAACCGATGTAAATAATTTTCCCTAAAATACTATCATGGATGGATAAAATTGTGTATTTAATTATTTATATATATATATGTGTGTTAATTTTGACATAATTATATCTAGGTAATTATAATATCATATATACCTTCCTACCTTCAATCCATTGGGATCCAATAATGTCGCTTTTGCAAACATGTGGATAAAGAGATGCGACTCTATTTTCATTTACCTTTTACACGGTTTCTAATTAGGATATACATAAATGATGAAGATGATATATATAACCTAATAATGGATTTATAAGGGTCGGATAAAAGTTTCCTTTTATTCATTCCATCAGTTAAAATGATTACAATATTCTTGCATATGCATGACATACCGTCTCCATGAATGATGTAATTCCATTTTCTATCTCAATATATTATGGATTACACTAAATATATATATAATGAATATATAAGAAATTTTTATCATGAATAAAATTTTGCAGATGATGGGACCAGGATGAATGCAGCAGTACCAAAACTACCAAACCAAAACATACATGAAAAAATGTAGTTATTACATGGAAATGTGATTATAATAAATAAATTGTAATTATTGAGTGATAAAATGTTTTAATAAAACAATATATGGTATGATTTATATTATAGTATATTATTAATATATGTAAAATAAATCCTTTTTTATTATATAGGAGGATAAAACATGTACAAGGGAAACCAGAATAGAGGTAAGGTTTTCCCATTTCACCTTTACTTTTTGAGACGTAAGACATATTCACCCTCTATTTATTTTTTGTGATATATATAACATGACTTTTATATGTAATATCATGGATATATTAATCTTAATAAATTTTTATTTTCCATTTTATTTTACATATATCTTCAGTTTTTGATTTAAATGTTAACATAGTGTTAAGGGATTACTTCACAATCTCTTCATTATTCGTGATTATTTATGTTAGAGCATCCAATGGGAGATATATTTTAATATTTCGATATTAAACCAATTTAATTTTTTTATCCTTTGTATATTTATGAAATTATAATATAATAGACATGTGTCACTCACTTTGGTATTAAAAATGAATTGGAAAATGAATTTAAAAAATGACTACATTATTTCTCTTTTCAGTTAAAAAAGATTTTTCATTTATATCATTATATTCCAAAAAATTAAAATAATATATTTAATATTATGGAATTTTTTATTAAATATACTTTCACCCATGTATAATTTTTTTATGAAATATTTCAGAATGGATCTTCAAAACATATTCAAAATGATGTGCTTTTAGTTCATTTATAAAAGTGATAAAAAATTGTTTTTTTCAAACATATTTGTTGTCAACGGTATATCCCTCCATCTTTACCATAACATTATTTTCAATTTCCTTTAAAATATTCCACGATATTTTTAGGAAATTATATTCCAAATGATGTTGTAATTGTAGGGTTTATAATATTAATTTCAAAGTGAAATTATTATTTTCAGCATGAGTGATATTATAAAATATATTATGGTATTTATATTTATCAAAGAAAACTACATTTATTTTAATTATGATCCACTGTGGATACATCTTAATGATACCATCCTAATTAATTAACATGATTATATATGATTAGTTATATTGGAGTTATAATATTTTGATACTATTTTAAGTATTACAATGGATGGTTTCATATTTTGTTTTTTGATTGGGAAAATTATTATATTTTCATATTATAGATTTAAAATATTAAAATTTATGATGATTACGTTTCTCCACATTCATATGAGGAAGGAATTTGAATTATTAATTTATTGGGAGTGGTTATATCCCCTCATTGCATCGTTAAATCTCATATAAAAAAATAGAAATTGTATTAGACTAAGGCCTTACACATTTATATAAGCCGTATTGGCTGGAAGTCATAATGGAATATTTATAATGCCAAAAATTTTGAATTTACTCATTATGAGATTAGTTATTTATTTCCTTGTTATTTTATGATTACTAATGATATCCATGGTTATGATTTAATCTCAAGTGATTTTTTTATATAAAATTATTTTATCATTATTTATTCTAGACATATTATTCTTCATGCACATGTTATGGATTACATTTAAGGAATTTTTTTTTCACAATTTATTTTAAATATTTAATTTTCAACATTTAATCATGAAACATTTCTCTGTATCACTACTAGAAATAGTATATTTCCTAACAGTTCAGAACTGTTGGGAAAGGCTGTAGAACCGTTGGTATAACATTTACCAACGGTTCTACCATATGTAGGAAAGTAAGCCATTGGAAAAAAGTTTTCCCAACAGTTTATATAGAACCGTTGGGATAGGTTAGTTATAGTAACCTATCCCAACGGTTTGGTTGAACCGTTGGTATTAGTTTTGTGAACGGATCAACCAAACCGTTGGTAAAAACCTCTTCTAGGAACCTTTAACAATGTTATACTAAACTGTTGGGAATGAATTTTTACCAACGGTTCTCATAGAACTGTTGGTAAAAACATCATACAAAATGTATGCCAACAGTTTCAAACCGTTGGCATAGGCAATGTTGTGCAAATTGCACAGCAGCTTGCAATTTTCACAAGTCTGCAATCCCATTTCTGTCCAGGGTGCAATAATTATCCATTCCCTCTCCTTTCCAATTATTTAACATATAATTCTTGCAAATTTAACATTGCACCCTGGAACTATACACATCCAAAATTAAATCATAATTCATAACGTAATTATAATGACAAATAATTGATTTAGAAATCAATTTAAAACATAGATGACAATTATATGTCAAATACGAAATTCAATTCATAATTGAATACATACATAATTTAATTATCAATTATCAATAAAATACATAAAAAACTAAATAAGTAACTATATGTGTTATACATAATTAATAATACATACAAGTGGTTTTTACTAAAAATGAGGTCCGTTTTAAACATTATACATACACTTGGAGTGATACCGGCCACAACATGTATCTAATCGAGGTGGGGTTGACTCGTACACGTGAAATATGACCAATTGATCATTTTCTTAAAGTATCAACATATTTTGAAAGCATTTGGTCAGTTTTCCATATGCCAGTTGTAATTTTCACTTCAAATGTTGTCCATTTCAAATAAAACTGAGACACTTCGAGTTGTGATGGCCACACTGCGCCTCAGATTTAGGTGGGGTTGACTTGTAAAAATCACATATGACCCATGGATCGTTTTCCTAAAGATTAAATGGAATCCGATTGCGCTTGGTTGGTTTTATGTATATCAGTTGCTGTTTTCACTCAAAATGATGTCCATTTTATACAAAAGAGAGACACTTTGAGTGGTGCTGGCTGCACTGCACCTGGGATGGAGGTGGGTTGATTGTTACACATCACATATTACCCGTGTATCATTTTCCTAAAGCACCAACACATTCAGAATGTGTTCGGTCATTTTTCCAAATGTCAGTTGTTATTTTCACTTAAAATGTTGTTTATTTCAAAAAAAATGAGACACTTTGAGTGGTTCAAATCACACTGTGCCTATGATTAAGGAAGGGGTTACTCTTAAACGTCATATATGACCCATTGATCGTTGTTCTAAAATTTCAATGCATTCTGAATGCGTTTGGTCAGATTTCTGTATGTCAGTAGTTGTTTTCAAATAAAATGTTGTCCATTTCAAATAAATGTGAGACACTTTTAGTGGTTCTGTCCACACCAGGCTTCAGATTGAGGTGGAGTTGACACGTACACATCAAATATGACCCATGGATAGTTGTCCTAAAGTTTAAATAGAATCTTAATGCGTTTGGTCTATTTTCTATATGAAATTTGTTGTTTTCACTTAAAATGATGTCCATTTTAAACTAAATAGAGACACTATGAGTGGTTCTGACCACACCACGCCTCTAATTAATGTAAGGTTGACTCATGAATGTCACAAATGACCCATGTATTGTTTTTCTAAAGTATAAACACAATCAGAATCAGGTTGGTCAGTTTTCCGTATATACTTAAAATTTTGTCCATTTTAAACAAAGGAGAGACACTTAGAGTGATCTCGGCCACACTGCGACTTAGATTGAGGTGTGGCTGACTCAAACATGTCAAATATGACTCATGAATCGTTTTCCTAGAGTTTCAATAGAATACAATTGCGTTTGGTCGGTTTACTGTATGCCAGTTGTTGTTTTCAATTAAAATGAAGTCCATTTTAAACTATAGAGAGACACTTCGAGTAGTGTCGGCCACTCCGCGCCTCGGATTGAGGCTGGGTTGACACGTACATGTCAAATATGACCCATGGATCGTTTTCCTAAAGTTTCAACTGAATCCAAATGCGTTTAGTCAGTTTTCCGTATGTCAGTTGTTGTTTTCATTTAAAATGTAGTCTAATTCAAATAAACCTGAGACACTTTGAGTGGTGATGGCCACACCTGGTCTCAGATTGAGGCAGGGTTGACTCGTACATGTCAAAAATGACTCATGGGACATTTTCCTAAAGTTACAACAGAATATGAATGCGTTTGATCGGTTTTCCATATGTCAGTTGTTGTTTTCAATAAAATGATGTCCATTTTAAACTATATAGAGAAACTACGATTGGTGGCGGCCACACCAGGCCTCGAATTGAGGCTGGGTTGACTCGTACATGTCACATATGACCCATGGATCATTGTTCTAAAGTTTCAACAGAATCTGAACGGATTTGGTAAGTTTAACATATGTCATTTTTGGTTTTCACTTAAAATGAATTATATTTTAAATGAACTTGAGGCAATTTGAGTGGTTCCGGCCACACCATGCTTCAGATTGAGGCAAGGTTGACTCATACACGTCAAAAATGTTGCATGGATAATTTTACTAATGGTTCAATAGAATCCGAATGTGTTTTGTCGGTTTTCCGTATGTCAGTTGTTGTTTTCACTTAAAATGATGTCCATTTTAAAATAATGAGAGACACATAGAGTGGTGCCAGCCACACCGCACCACGGATTAAGGCAGGGTTGACTCATGCACGTCATATATGACCCATGGATTATTGTTCTAAAGTATCAACACAATCAGAATTCATTTAGTCAGTTTTCCATATGTACTTAAAATGTTTTCCATTTTAAACAAAAGAGAGACACATAGTGTGATCCCAGCCACAATGAAACTCGGATTGATGCGTGATTGACTCGTACACATTACATATGACCAATTTATCATTGTCTTAATGTTTCAACATAATCCGAATGCGTTTGGTCAGTTTTCCATATGCCAGTTGTACTTTTCACTTAAAATGTTGTCCATTTCAAATAAAACTGAGAAACTTTGAGTTGTGAAGGCCACAATGCGACTCTGATTTAGGCGGGGTTGACTCATAAACATCACATATGACCCATGGATCGTTTTACTGATGTTTCAATAGAATAAAAATGTGTTTGATTGGTTTACAGTATATCAGTTGTTGTTTTCACTCAAAATGAAGTCCATTTTAAACAAAAGAGAGACACTTTGAGTGGTATCGGCAACAACTTTCATCAGATTGAGGTTGAGTTGACTTTTACACGTCAAATATGACTTATTTATAATTTTCCAAAAGAATCAACACATTCATAATGCGTTTGGTCAGTTTTTCGTATGTCAGTTGTTGTTTTCACTTAAAATGTTGTTTATTTCGAAAAAAATGAGACACTTTGAGTGGTTTCGGTCACACCATGCCTCGGATTAAGGCCGAGTTGACTCGTACACGTCAAATATAACCCATTTATCATTTTTCTAAACATTCAACACATTCCGAATGCGTTTGGTTGGTTTTCCGTATGCTAGTAGTTGTTTTCAATTAAAATGTTGTCCATTTCAAATAAATGTGAGACACTTTTAGGGGTGCTGCCACACCATGCCTCAGATTGAGGCGGTGCTAACTCTTACATGTCAAATATGACCCATGGATCGGTATACTAAAGTTTCAACGGAATCTGAATTCATTTTTTTGGTTTTCCATATGTCATTTTTGTTTTCACTTAAAATGAAGTCAATTTTAAATGAAAGAGAGACAATTTGAGTGGTTTCGACCACACCGTGACTCGGATTTATGTGAGTTTGACTTAAAAATGTCACTAATGACCCATGGATCATCCTATTAAAGGTTCAATAGAATGCTAATGCATTTGATCGGTTTTCCGTATGACAGTTGTTATTTTCACTTAAAATGAAGTCCATTTTGAACTAAAGGGAGAAACTTTGAGTAGTTCCGGCCACACTGCGCCTCTTATTTAGGAGGGGTTGAATCATGCATGTCATATATGACCCATGGATCGTTGCGCTAATGTATCAACACAATCAGAATCTGTTTGGTCGGTTTTCCATTGTACTTAAAATGCTGTCAATTTGAAACAAAATAGACACACTTAGAGTGATCCTGGCCACACTGCGACTCGGATTGAGGTGCAGTTTACTCGAACACATCACATATGACCCATGGATCATTGTCTTAATGTTTAAACAGAATCCAAATGTGTTTGGTTGGTTTACCGTATGTCCTTTGTTGTTTTCAACCAAAATGAAGTCCATTTTAAACTATAGAGAGACACTTTGAGTGGTTCCGTCCACTCCATGCCTCAGATTGAGGATGGGTTGAAATTTACACATCACATATGACCCATGTATAGTTTTCTTAAAGCATCAACACATTCCAAATGCATTTGGTCAGTTTTCCATATGTCAGTTGTTGTTTTCACTTAAAAATTTTGTTTATTTCAAAAAAAATGTGAGACACATTGGGTGGTTCCAGTCACACCATGCCTCGGATTAAGGAATGGTTGACTCTTACATGTCATATATGACCCATTTATCATTTTTCTAAACTTTAATCACATTCCAAATGTGTTTGGTCAGTTTTCTGTAAGCCAGTAGTTGTTTTCAATTAAAATATTGTCCATTTAAAATAAATGTGAGACATTTTGAGTGGTGCCGGCCACACTAGGCCTCAGATTGTGGCGCGATTAACTCGTACAAGTCACATATGACCCATGGATTGTTTTTCTAATGTTTCAACAGAATCTGAAAGTGTTTGGTTGGTTTTCTGTATGTTAGATGTTGTTTTCACTTAAAATAAAGTCCATTTTAAACTAAAGAGAGAAACTTTTAGTGGTTTCGACCACAACACACCTTGGATCGAGGCGAGGTTGTATTTTAAACGTCACATATGACCCATTTATAGTTTTCATAATGAATCAACACATTAAAGAATTCATTTGGTTGGTTTTCCGTATGTCAGTTGTTGTTTTCACTTAAAATGAAGTCCATTTAAAACTAAAGAGAGACACTTTTAGTGGTACCGGCCACACCACGCCTCAGATTGATGTGGGGTTGACTTTTGCAAATCATATATGACCCATGGATCGTTGTTATAAATTATAAACCCAATCAGAATACGGTTGGTCAGTTTTCTATATGTACTTAAAATGTTGTCCATTTTAAACAAATGATAGACACATAGAGTGATATCGGCCACACTACAACTCGGATTGAGGCGCGGTTGACTCAAACACGTCACATATGACCCATGGATCGTTGGCCTAAGGTTTCAACAGAATCCGAATGCATTTGGTCATTTTACCGTATGGCAGCTGTTGTTTTCAATCAAAATGAAGTCCATTTTAAACTATAGAGAGACACTTTGAGTGGTGCTGGCCACTTTGCACCTCGGATTGAGGCTTGGTTGAATTTTACACGTCACATATGACCCATGTATCATATTCCTAAAGCATCAACACATTCAAAATGTGTTTGGTCAGTTTTCCGTATGTCATATGTTGTTTTCACATAAAATGTTGTTTATTTCAAAAATAATTTAGACAGTTTGAGTGGTTCTGGTCACACCATGCCTCAGATTAAGGTAGGGTTGACTTGTACACATCACATATGACCCATTGATCATTTTCCTAAACTTTCAACACATTATTAATGCGTTTGGTCAGTTTTCCTTATTCCAGTAGTTGTTTTCAATTAAAATGTTGTCCATTTCAAATCAATGTGACACTTTTTGTGGTGCCGGCCACACTAGGCCTCGGATTGAGGCTTGGTTGACTCGTGCACATCAGATATGAAACTTTGATCATTTTCCTAATGTTTCAATGGAATCTGAATGTGTTTGGTCAGTTTTCCAGATGTCATCTTTTATTTTCACTTAAAATGATGTCCATTTTAAATGAAATAGAGACACTTTGAGTGGTTCTGACCACACCACGCCTCAGATTGAGGTGGGGTTGACTTTTACACGTCACATATGACCCATGTATAGTTTTCCTAAAGCATCAATACATTCAAAATGCATTTGGTCAGTTTTCCGTATGCCAGTTGTTGTTTTCACTTAAAATGAAGTTCATTTTAAACTAAGGAAGGAAACTTTGAGTGGTGTCAGCCACACAACACCTTTAATTGAGGCGGGGTTGACTCTTTCATGTCATATATGACCCATGGATTGTTGTGATAATGTATCAACACAATCAGAATCCTTTTTGTCTGTTTTATGTATGTACTTAAAATGTTGTCCATTTTAAACAAAAGAGAGACACTTAGAGTGATCTCGTCCACACTTTGACTTGGATTTAGGCGCGGTTGACTCTAACACGTCACATATGACCCATGGATAGTTTTCCTAAAGTTTCCACAGAATCCGAATGCGTTTTGTTGGTTTACCATATGTTTGTTGTTGTTTTTAATCAAAATGAAGTCCATTTTAAACTATAGAGAGACACTTTGAGTGGTTCCGACCACTCTGCACCTCGGATTGAGGCTAGGATTAATTTTACACATCACATATAACCCATGTAACGTTTTCCTAAAGCATCAACATATTAAGAATTCATTTGGTTGGTTTTCCGTATGTCAGTTGTTGTTTTCACTTAAAATGTTGTTTATTTAAAAAAAAAATGAGACACTTTGAGTGGTTCCGGTCACACCATGCTTTGGATTGAGGCGGGGTTGACTCGTACATGTCACATATGACCCATTGATCATTTTTATAAACATTAAACACATTCCAAATGCGTTTGGTCGGCTTTCCGTATGCCAGTAGTGGTTTTCAATTAAAATGATGTCCATTTCAAATAAATGTGAGACACTTTGAGTGGTGATGGCCACATCAGGTCTCAGATTGAGGCTGGGTTGAATCTTACACATCACATATGACCCATGGATCTTTTCCCTAAAATTTCAATGGAATCTAAATGCATTTGGTCAGTTTTTCGTGTATCATTTTTTGTTTTCATTTAAAATGAGGTCTATTTGAAACAAAAGAGAGATAATTTGAGTGGTTCCGGCAACACCACGACTCATATTGAGGCATGGTTTACTTTTATATGTCACATATGACCCATGTATAGTTTTCCTAAAACATTAACACATTCAGAATTTGTATGGTCGATTTTCCATATGTCAGTTTTTGTTTTCACTTAAATGAGGTACATTTAAAATAATTAGAGACACATTGAGTGGTTCCGGCCACACCGTGCCTCAGATAGATGCGGGGTTTCCTCGTGAACATCATATATGACCCATGGATCGTGGTGATAAAGTATCAACACAATCAGAATCTGTTTGGTCGGTTTTCCATATGTACTTAAAATGTTGTTTATTTTAAAGAAAAGGGATACACTTAGAGTTATCCCGACCTCACTGTGACTCGGATTGAGGTGTGGTTGACTCTAACACATCACATATGACCCATGTATCGTTTTCCTAAAGTTTCAATGGAATAAGAATGCGTTTGGTTGGTTTACCTTATGTCAGTTGTTGTTTACAATTAAAATGAAGTCCATTTTAAACTATAGAGAGACACTTCGAGTGGTGCCGGCCACTCTGCGCCTCAGATTGAGGCTATGTTGACACGTACACATCACATATGACCCATGTATCATTTTCCTAATGTTTCAACTGAATCCGAATGATTTTTGTCAGTTTTCCGTATGTCAGTTTTAGTTTTCACTTAAAATGTTGTTTATTTCAGAAAAATATGAGACACTTTGAGAGATTTTGGTCACACCATGCCTCATATTGAGGCGGGGTTGAATCGTACACATCACATATGACCCATTGATAGTTTTTCTAATCTTTCAACACATTTCGAATGCATTTGGTCAGTTTTCTGTATGCCTGTAATTGTTTTCAATTAAAATATTGTCCATTTCAAATAAATGTGAGACACTTTGAGTGGTGCAGGCCACACCAAGAATCAGATTGAGGAGGGGTTGACCCTTACACGTCACATATGACCCATGGATAATTTTCCTAATGTTTTAATGGAATAAGAATGCATTTTTTCCGTTTTCTATATGTCATTTTTTGTTTTCACATAAAATAAAATCTATTTTAAATGAAAGAGAGACAATTTGAGTGGTGTCAGCCACACCGTGCCTCAGATTGAGGCGGGGTTGACTTTTACATTTCACACATAACCCATGTATAGTTTTCCTAAAGCATCAACACATTCAAAATGCATTTGGTCGGTTTTCCATATGTCAGTTGTTGTTTTCACTTAAAATGAAGTTTGTTTTAAACTAAAGAGAGACACTTTGTGTGGTGCTAGATACATGGACAACCCAGCCCCCCCCCCACGCACCCACCCCACATGGACAGACCTACCCCCACCCCACTTGGACAACCGATTCCCCCACCCCACTGGGACAACCCTACCCCCACCCCACTTGGACAACCTAGCCCCCCACCCCACTTGGACAGCCTTACCCCACCCCACATGGAAAACCCAGCCCCCCCCCCATCTGGACATCCCTACTGTCATCCCACTTAGACAACCCATCCCCCACCCTTCCTAGACAGCCCCTCCCCCACCCCACCTGGACACCCTCCCCACCCCACATGGACAACCCTGCTTGGACACCCTCCCCACCCCACCTGCACACCCTCCACCACCCCAAACAACCCTAGCCCTACCCCATTTGGACAGCCCAGCCCCCTCCCCCACCCTACCTAGACAGCCCCTCCCCCACCCCACTTGGACTGCCCTACCCCCACCCCCACTTGGAAAGCCTTACCCCCACCCCACACCCACCCCACTTGGACAACCCTACCCCCACCCCACTTGGATAGCCAACCCCCCCCCCCACCCCACTTGGACAACCCTACCCCCACCCCACGTGGAAAACCCTGCCCCCACCCCACCTGGACAGCCCTAACTGTATTTATGGACAACCAACAATATCAAGTCAATAGACCTTAAATTTTAAATAAACCAAGGATAAAATAACTCAGGATCATATTAACCTCTTCAATATCAACCAAAATTATTCTATACAGATAAATCACAACAAAACTGCAACCTAAAATGATATACTGATTGTGTTCATAAGGGAAAAATAATACACAATACATTGCATAAAAATGGAATGAAAAAATCTAAAATAAATTAAGGAAAACGGACCAATTTATAATGGAAGAACAAAAATTACTTGAATCAAAGAAGGATGTCCCATTGGAAATTAGAGTTAGCACCATCTAGAGTAGATTGGGAAGTAGGGTTCAAACCTTAACCTAAAATTATATATTCCTTATTTTCGTAAGGGGATCATAATACACACTAGATTGTACCAAAATAGAATGAAAAAAATATAAAATAAATTAACAGACACATACCGATTTAAACGGGAAGAATAAATCTAAAATAAATGAACTAACACATACCGATTTAAACGAGAAGAAAAAATCATTAGAAACTAGACCTGTTGTGTTGGGAAGTAGCGTTTGCATCGAGATTTAGAGGCAAACCATATAGACAGTTGAGGTTAGGGAAACATTTTAAAGAGGGTACATCCATCTCTCGGTTAGGGAAAAAATGTCGAGGTCTCTGGAGTTACAGATCGATGATATTTGGGGGTTTTCTTTCGCAACAGTTTTAAAAAACCGTTGTGAACGTTATGTTATCCCAAAGGTTTCAGAAAACCATTGGGAAAAACCACTTATGTCTACTATACTCAATGGTTTCACTAAAACTATTGTTATAGGAGTCTTCATCTTTCACAATGGTTTAATGAAAACGTTGGGAAAACTCTTTTTTTCCCATTTTTCCAACGGTTTGATGAAACCATTGGGAAAACTCAATTTTTAAAGATCTTTACGAACAGTTCTTTTGAACCATTGGTATACAAGCGTTGGGAAATGCATGATTTCCAGTAGTGTATATAGAACATATTGCATGTCTAACCTAACCCTTTTTTATGCTTTCTTTCCCAATGATGCAATTAATTTATTTAGATTTGGGGTGAAATTTTTAATGTAAAAATAGTGTTAATGAATAAAATACAATTTTCTAATTTTTATTCTCAATTATAATGTGAGATTCAAGAATATATCTTGATTAGAAAATCTATTAAACTATTCAATTCATTATGATGTGATAACATGTATCTTACATCCGAGTAAAAAAGAAACCATCCTCTATGGACTATTGGAGTTGATGTTTTTACAATATTCATATGAATCCATTGGTATTTTTATTGGATAATAATGTTAAAAATCATGTAATAATATGTGTAATAAGAGTTTTTCATTATAGATAATCACCATTGAGTATATTATTTTATTTTTCTAGAACAAACCACATACTGTAGTTTGAAAAGAAAATGTAGAAATTGAAATTCATATATATTATAAAATCCAATATGAAAACACCATCTTCTATTAAATAGATATTATTTTAAATTTAATTTAAAATAATCACTTTGACAACATTGCATCATTTTATACAAAAATTATGGAAAAATTAAAACATTAAAACCACTTTCTAATCCATTTTAATAAAAATCCTTTTTATAATTTTTTTTAAGAACGATTTATATAATCACTTTAAGACAAATAAAAATGATAAATGTGGGACATGACATAGGTGATGAAAAATAAGAAAGGATAATGAACTAGTGAAAAATATGGACAAGAAAGTATGTTACCATGTGAAATATAATCTAAATTTAAAATGAAAGAAAATTATACAATAAATAAATTATTTAAAGAATCATAATAAACCCCCAACTAATATAATGTCATGGGAACCCAATATCATCAAATCCGATTGTGATCTAATAAGTCAACAATCCAATGTACACAAAAACTATTATATAGAATATGACTCATCATATTTCTATTGTGTCTTCCGTCCATAATAATATTACAAATCTTGCACTAATTTGTGTACTCCTGTCCTAGATGTTTGGTAATTCCCCTCTAGAGAACCAAAACCTTTATGAAATTCTAATGGGTTTTTTTTAGAGGAATAATCCAAAATAATAATTAATCAAGTCATCCCCTCCATGTCAAATATTATACCATATAACATTTCCATTTTAATCATATCATATTTCTTTCAAAAGGCATTATAATTAATATATTCAAACAAGACATTAATAGCATTTCATTTTTTCATCCACGGAAAATACCCATTAAAACACATTGATATATATAATTAAACATTAAAAGGAATCAGAATCATTGAAAATATAAAATATAAATACATCAGACCATTAAAAAGGGTGTTCCGAAATGAAAATACTATTTATATTATGTTCCAACCAGTCCTAGAAATTATAATTTAGAGAAAAAAAATATTTGGAAACTCATATAGACAAAAAATTATTATATAATTAATACTGATAAAATAATCCATTTTTACAATACAAGCATATGAAATTACATATATATGTATATAAAAACCTCTAAATTGACACATTCTTTAAATATCTTTTGAATACATCAAATTTCCAATATATATATATATATATAATGGTAAATACATATTATTATAGGAAATAAATTTTGTGACATATAGATAAAATTAATAATAAGTGAATAACATATTAGTGGAACACATAAACTGAATTAAATGTCTCAAAAATGAATCCATGATAATTAAGTCCCTTAAACTCGTTCATCACAAAATTAAAATACAAATATAATCAAAATTTATTTCAATCATCAAATATTTTATTAAAATAATCAAAAATAAATTATTCAAAAATAAATATTTTTATTATTTATGGTAAGATAATGGGTAAGTACAAAACCTCAGAAATCCAAATTGGAAATCAATTTTAGAAACCTGTAAGCCATTTTCAGCATTATTCACTATGGATAATTTAATAAAAAATTGTATATATATTTAATGGGAACCAATAAAAAATAATTTAAATCATGTGAGATATTCAGGAAAATAAAAATCGTAGAACCACCTAACAATAGATAGAAACGATGAAGTGACAACTCCATGAGCATGGGGCATAATGAATGAATATCATGTCATACATTATAGAAACCCAATCCTCATGGTTTTATAAAGTGAAGATCCTCAAATTGTATTTAAAAAATCACACACGACAATGTGGGAGAATAAGATGAGAGGGGAAGTAGAGGAATAAAAAGTAGACGGGAGATAAACCTTACATGAATGTAGAACCACATTAAATAACTAGTGATGACCATCAAAATCTATGGATAAAAAGAGTATAGTCATTTCTAGTGGGACCCTCATCTATGAGTCATGAATGATAGGGATGCGTGAGAAGAATCTAAATTTGGTTAAAAAATTGGAGGTGTATATTTTTTATTTTATTCATTTCATTAAAAAATGTGTTCATGCCTCAATTTCCATACAGTTTACATAAAAATTCCATTACATTGTTCCATTCACATAGTACACTAGGGAGACCATATAGTTGGCTTAGAGAGAAACTTTAACCATTTCCCAATATCAAAAAACTAATCTATAACTAAAAACAGTATTTTCCTCATATGAATATGGTCTCCAATAACTTTGTGCTAATAATGTGGCAAACAAAATTTTCTTAAATATTCCATAATTACAAAGGGTAGGACATAAAACTGGATATAAAAAATAAATTACAATAAATACATAAAATTAATAATATAAATTATTGTTAGGGTGTGATGTAACTCGCTACTATAAAACATTATTCCCCTAATAATATATTTAAATGAAGGACATTAAATGATGATACTCATCTCAGATGAATGAATATTACATGATATTTGAAAAATAAGAAACAAAATTTAACCATATACAATAAATAGAATCCCCAAGACAAAAAATATCTAAATAGTCAATGATAAAATACCATATGGATTATAATTTGAAAAATTAATAATTGGATACCCATCATATTTATCGCTACTAATTAAAGGTCATGTAGAATGATAGATCAAAAAGTTATGGGAATTTCAAATGGGTAAAGGTGACCCAAACCCCAATTGAATATAACTAGAGAAAATTACAAAAAAAAGTTATTCATCAATAATTTCCAAAAAAACTCCTAACATCTCTCTAAAGATTTAAAACATAGAAAAAACTGAATACATAATACTGATGATCAACAGGTGAAGAAAATCAGGATGTGAAATCTCAAATGTTCTTTTAAACCACTACCATATGAGTCCAAAAACATAATAAAACTCCATAAAATCTCAAAATAAGGTTGGCCTCATGAACCTCGTCCTAGGAAAAAAGGAATGTATAAACCACAAGTAATACATTAAAAATATCATGGGTTAGAACCGTAGGTCAAGACAAAGGAGTATTAACATATGAACTCATTAGTGGAAAAAAAATTATAAATATCATTTCAAAACAAATTGATAACAATAATTCTTCAATATAAATTTTTTCAAATTCATCTTGGTTACTCGAAGCATATTCAAGGTTTTCACATGTATTCATGAAGCAATGGATAGTTCTCAACAACCATAATTTCACATAGAAAACATAAGGACCCATCCACTCCAAAGGGACATAAGGAAACCAAAAAAATAAAAATTAACAAATATACACAATACATTGACTAATGGGAATACAATAGACAGATGAATTATCCTTGAAAATCATGTGACTATAAAACCAAAATATAAAATCTCACTAACATGACCATTCTTGAGACTATTATAGGGAAATAACCTAAAATAGAAAGTGGAACCTAATTTGTAATCCATTCATTTTAAAACCCACATTTACCATCATCCAAAATTATATCTGAATTAAAAATAAAAACATCAAAAAAGTTAATTCAGAAAACCACTGAATTGGATCATGACAATCCAAAAATCAATATGTCTTATTTTTAACTATATTGAATATCAAAGGATTAGGTTTTTAAAATATTAATACCCCTTATAAAACAATTTTTAATATACACACATTCTCCATTAAAAAACTCAAAATTACCATATAATGATTTCATTATAATTGGATTATAAAATCTCCAAAATAGTTACAAAACTAATTTCCATAATTAAAAACTAAGATTTTTCCAAATTAATTTCAAAAAAACCATTTAAAAATAGTTTTTAAAACACAAATCCTATTTTTAAAAATATATAATAAAAAAAACCTTTAAGACTCATCATTTTCCCTATTATATCCAATTTAAAAATGAACATTTTATATTTCAAAATATAGAATATGTTCTTCAAAAAAAATTTAAATTGAAAAAAAAATCTTATTGGCTTCATAAAAAATTATGTTTCTTAAAAACATAAAACATATGCCCACATAAAAGAGACTACTAAACATGAATAAATTGACCATATGGATTGGTTTATCACATATCATTTATACAAATTTCACTATGAGTAAAATAAAACCTTGAATATGGGATCTTCAAGGGTTAACATGTTGTTGGATGTTACTATGAACATACAACTCAATTAGCATCACATCCTAAAAAATAAATGATATTTTAAATACCATCAATATAAAATTGTACATAAAATAAATGAAAATAAATGAATGAAAACCCAATTTTATATAGATCCTTTTTAGGTCCAGAAAGTGAAATAACAAGATACACTCATCCCCTTTTACCTCATGAGTCCCAATATTCCATCCTTTTTCTTCCTAACACCCCCAAATTACAAAGATCAAATATAGATCCTAGACCCTCATAGCAACATAGGATCTGATATAATTTTTTTTCAGAAACAACTTAAGTGGTCCTTTGATTGGACAACAGAAATGACCAATGACATACCTAAGTGGTGTAGCTGATCCCCCTAGATTGTTGATAGGAATCTTATGAATATAATTCAACTATTTGGAATGATTGCATGTAGATTAAAAAAACTAATAATCATTATTTTTTTAATGAAATTTTTGTATGAACTATCCATAAGTCAAATTTCCATGGAAATTCGCACCAGAAGATATATAGATTAATTTTTTTAAAAAAAAGCAGGAAATATAATAGATTCAAAATAAATTCCATATCTCACCCTATAATTATCACCATAGTTATATCTAGAGTTATATTACTCTATATCTACTTATAATGGTGTCGACCAATTTCCAAAAAATGAAGGCTCAGAAATAAATATTTTGATAAAACTAGTAAAAATTAAATATTAAAAACATAAATACCAAAAGAAACTATCCTATTTGACATAAGGTCTCACTCCATCCAAAATGATATTCTATTCTGAGATTCAAATTTATATCCTACAAACTACAACTTGATCTAAAGAAAAATGTGCGATGTTAGTAGGGTTAGATTTTGAAAGCATAGTAGGCAATCACCCATGATTTTATCAGTTACATTTTTTATAACAAATTACTCATGCATGCTTGAAAATATGAAGATATAATTTAATTATATTTTCGAATGCAATTCCATTATCACAACGTTTGCATTTATGAAACCACTTCCCTTTTCATTTTATGAAAAAAAATCTCGAATAAAGATGTCATCAACCTATGTAATTTTAATTGAAAAAATACATAGAAAATGTATTTAAAAATACTTTTTTTGAAATAAAATTTAAAGATATTTAGGTAAAAAATTTAATTAAAAACATATAAAAATATAACTGAAACCAATGATATAGATCACAATAAATGATGAATAAATGAAAATTATGAATGACCCATGTACCGGTGAACATAAGGAAGTATAAAACAAGTAATAATGGAAAATATTGAATAAGATTTTAATGATATAAAACCATAAAATCATTACCATATCAGAAGAACCAATGAAAATGAAAGTACATCTAATATTATAAGCTCCATATATCCTCGTATTGGCTTCTGATCTAATTGGTCTATAATACAATGCATATATTAACAACATTAAAAAAATTCCATCACCTTGTTTAATGATGATGAACATATATGATACTACATCAAATCCATGACTATGGATTCAATGCCTTTTCCAAGTTGTGTAGTGACACCCCTACACATCACAAAAACATTTTTATAAATCTATGATTTTGGTTTGAATGTTATAATAAAAAATGATACATATTATTTATACCCATATTTGTTCTTTGATTCCAATGTTTTAATAATAATTCAAAAATATCATATTAAATTAAAATGGATTTCTATTATTTTGTTCAAAAATAATATTAAATCATTTAAATTTTCCTACCATGGTAGAACACATTAAAAAAATTTGATATATATAATAATCTATTAAAACCCATCATTATAAAATCATAATGAATCATAAGTCCTATAGGTTTTAGTCAAGGGTTTCCATAATGAAAGATGCAATTTTTAAATATATCCAATAGGGCCTTCAAAAAAATCATTATATTATACACACATTTAAAAACATAATAAAATACTAAATTTAAACAAATATATTTAATTTGAAAACATATCCTCAAACCATATTGAAAACTTCCATTACATATATCATTATTTATAACACATGGAAATGAAAACTCCAAAAATAATCATGTGAATATAGAAAGTTTTCTATTCATAAAGTTCAAAATTCCAATATATATGTATACAATCATTTAATATAATATGAGAAACATGTGACAACAATTGTATTTGTAAAAAATAATAGTGGAAATTGGAATCAAAATAAAATTTCAAAAAACAAGGGACCCCAAATTAGTCAATTTCATAAACTTTTGATACCCTATTATATTCAATAAACAAACTGAAATGATTTCTGAGTATCTAATACCATAAAGAAAACCATTATATATATTTTTTCAAGAAAAACATATTTTGTTTATAATTGTGGGTATAATGAATGAAAAACCCACAAAAACTCCTTTTTGAATCGACAATATACTCTAAAAACCGTAAGAAACATAATCATTTATATCCATTTAAAACCAATAAAAAATATAAATTTATGGGAAACTAATTTGAATTTGGAGAAACATATGAAATATTTGGTAAAAACCAAATCCCATAAATGACTATCTAATTGTGGTGTGTAAGATAGTAATACACCATGAATATAGAGTGGAAGGGGTGAACAACTCATTACACACATTACAAACACATGATACCATATATTATAACATAATTATCAATTTATAGTTTACTTGAAAATATATTACAAGATGGGGTAGAAAAAAATATGGTTAGGAGATACAAAAGAAAATGAATGGAGAGGAACCATATGTGGAGGGCGTTTTACAAAAAACATATTTGTAAAGAAATTTTAAAGTGAGGAGAGAAGGTGGATAGTCCAACGTGGGAGGGTCCATCAGTGATTGGATGTTCATGAGTTGTTTTATGGAGAAGGGATGATTTTGGGTACTTTTGGATGGGATGGAATTTTATATTTTTATCTAATTTCTTAGAACCTTTTTATATAGAATGGTTTCTACTTGGATTACAAAAATTGTGATCCATTTGGTAACCATAAACTAGGTACATAATGAGTCCTATATGGTTGGATGACATAGTTAGAAATATTTTTTTCACAACATGAAAAAATATTTTCTTTACTTCAGACTCAATTAGAACTGTTTTCGCATATTTTTCAATAACCTTGGGTAAACCATGTGAAATGAAAAAATTAATGAAAATTTATGTAAATTCGACGGGTCATTCCTAAAACACCACAAAAATAAAATAAATCCTAAATTATTTTAATTATAAAAAATCTAATCAAGGTAAAGGTGTGATAGATCACTATTATAATGAAATCATAGAGATTCTATGATAATATTCATAATTATATTTTGTCTGGTAATGATGATATAATTTTGATGGAAAATTGATTATGTTTTAATCTCATATGTTGGATAATATAATTATTTTGTTACTTATTATCATGAATTTCACACATGGAAATATCAAATATGAGAGGATGTGGGAATATACCTACTAATAAGAAATATTAAGGACATATGTCATTGTTCAATCTTATTCCATGATATTTATATTTTTCCATAGACATGATATTATAATTAATGTATTTTATAAGTTTTTACACTGCTATGTAATCATAAAATGGTATCATATGCTTTATACATCATAAATGTTTTATATATAATTAAAAAAGACTTTAAAGGATTTATCCATTTTGACTTAATTGAAAAGATATCATTGTCTAGTTAATTTAAATAAATATTACTAATTAAATCCATATCATTGGTAGTTCATTAATATGTTTATTTTTGAGACTCAAATAAAGATAAATTAAGAAAATATGTACTTTCAAAATTTATATAACCTATCAAATGAGAAATAGAATAATACATTTTTATTTATATATTATCCAAGGTTTGATAAATGTTGAGAATGATTGACCAAACTATGCAAAAAGGGACATATAAATTATTTATTATACTATGTGTTAGTACATGTCATGAGAATATAATATTTTTAATTTAATTATTATTTAACATTTGGTATACATAGAATAAATAATAATTTTATGATCCTTTATAAAGTTTATAATTTATTAATCATATTTATATTACCTAATATAAATTGTTTTGGTAATCTGTTTCTTGTTTTAAATATTTGTTTAATTCAAAATAAATTGTTAAATATAATGAGAAAATTTTAATTTATTCCGATCAATAAGAGAGGGAAAAGATGGATTTTAAATATTGACCAATGGTGAATGACACAAGGAAAATGTTTCCTTTTATATATTGTCTGGGCCAAGAAGCCACTAATTGGTCCCCGAGAATGTAGACCACATGACATCAACTGTTACTCCCATGTTAATAGAGTCATCCCAACAGTATTGAAGATCGATGATAGTATGGTGGGGATATTTTTACATCGTGATTAGAGTAATCCACATAAGTCTATATTATTGATATTAAGTAGAAACAATAATGGACTAGTAGAAAATGAATAATATACCAAACAGATTAATTAATAGTTGGAGGTTGGATAAATATCTTATAATTAAATAATTATCATTCCATAAGGATATAAAAAAAATAATTTCACATAAAATAAGGGTACATACATATAGAACATTATTATAAAAGAAAAAAAAGGCTCGAATATAACACAATTAGCATCATGGTAATATGTTGAGTCCTATTCTATCATACTCCATCCTTGTGCTAGAATTTAATCATCAGATGTTGGACACATCCCATTATATTTACATGAAATCATGAAGTATGTTTAGGTACCATATTCTACATAAATAGGGTGTGACATAAAATCTGTAGGTCATCACAGAAAAAATATATAACTATCAAATGATTAATGACACTGGCCCCATTAGGATAGATCTAGTGAATTATATTTTTAGTTTCGATTAGTGGAAGACATAATTAAATATACATTGACATGAGAGCATAGAAAAATACATTGGGAAAATAATCGTTACACATTTCAATGTGTGATGTAGCATATTGAAAACATTAAATCATATTACCTAAGAAGGAATAAAATTAAATGAAACATATAAGAACATGATGATTAGGAAATTTGACCAATATGACATATCAAATGCCATTACATACACCAAACATAAGGAATACGTGTTGGATTATGAATATATCTCATGAAAAAAAGGCGAGACGAGAAAAACCTTAACTTGAGTTTAATTTGTCATGTATATTATTCATTATTCAGGAATAATAAACGTGTGTAAAATATTTAATATCATTTTAAATTTTCTAATAATATTTACTTTTACATCACCTATTACCATGTTATAACAATTAGTTTATTATTTATTCTCATTATGGGCATTTTGACGATATTCAGTACATTAGATCAAAATGAATTTGGTTCGATGCCGATATCTAATGAAAAATTAATTAATCATATCAATAATAATATGAATGAAATATTAAAAAATATTATAAATAATTTATACTATTAAATCAATCCGTAATATATTTATATAAAAATTGAACTATTTTACAATCAATGAGACGGTAAGTCGTCCATATGCATAAGTATCATTTGCATTTTTCAATGATCATTATAAAAAGAAGGTAAGTATTATATTATAATATAATAATTATTATAAGATCATTAATATCATATTAATAATTTAAATATCCTTTTATAAATCATCATTGCGGTGTGGTGAAAGAAAATAAACCAAATCGCTTCATCGAGGTGATAATTCACATATTCGCATGAACGACATTATCATTTTCATGTACTTAGAATGGTATGATCACAATTGTATACTATATTTCAATAATGAATAATATTAATTAAAATTATATATAAATATTAATTCTATCACTATAAATAGTCTTGAGAGATAGTGATGTGAAATGAATTATATTGTTTCATGAGGCTGTAGTTCACCACACACACGAACTATAATTATTATCCCATTTCATGGAAGAGGAGATGGATTTCTGGGATGATTTTGAAATAATAAAATATTATTATATTTTTTATAAATTATTTTTAGTTTTTTTAGTATTAAATTGTATATTGGGAAAATTTACAATGAAATAAAATAGAAGGACTTAATTAAAAATGATACCTCTTCTTTACACAATCTCCATCAATTAACACCTTAACACCTCTATGAAGGGTGTTATGACTAAATAAGTCTTTTATAATGTGTTAAGGTGTTATAGTAATGTATTTTTGTCGATATTTTACCAAAAAATAGGTTTTGAAGTGTGATTAAAAAATAATAATGGGCTTCCTTTTATACTATAGTGTAGTGGAACTCTTGGAATTATTCCTATTATTAAATTAATATAAATTAATTTTATATTACAAATGGATCCAATCATATTAAATTAGAATATATGATTATTATGGACCTAAATACATGAAAATAATTAAAATTACAAAGTTTTTACTATTATTTAATCCTTATCTTTCAACATTAACCCTTATTTAATCGTTTTAATCATTATAGATATATCATGTAATTTACACATTCAGGGATTATATATTTACTATAATATGAAAAATTACAAATAAATGATCCAATGATGAAATTTTAAGTCTTATTCATTTATGTGTTCTGAAAATGAGATTTTTATAGTTTTTTATCTCTTAATAACATATTATTAATTTAAAATTTTCAATAATTTTAATTTTTCCACAATTCATCGTTTTCCACTCTAATAATATCATAACAAAATGATATCATAGAAACAAATATTTTAACTCATCTCCAATATATTAAATTCGGCCCAAAATTCAGGTATACCATTAATTATATCAAAATACATTTATTTTTATATTTTTAACATCATTTATTTAATTGTTCCTTTAATTAAATAAATAATATATCCTCATTATTTCACCATTTACGATGATTATAAAATCCCCTAAAAATATAAATAAATAACCATGATGTAGATAAACATTATAAATTCAAAAAAAATATTTATCTTCAAAAAAATACTTTCTATAACCCCACAATTAAAATATCTATCTTCATCATGAAAAAGTATAAAAAATTGACATTAATTGAATATAATATTATAATGATTATATTCTATTATAAATGGACATAAATGGTCTCATTAATGACCCATTAATGCATAAGGTCAAAAAATAATAATGTTAATAAAATTTTACCACAGTTAGGGTAATTTTATAATATTTATAACATTATTGGTAACGAAAATTACCTGATTAAAATTAACTGTGGTAATATAAAATATTAATAATGATACAATTTGTTATGTCCAAAAATTCAAGGGTCCAATTTAATTTTTTTTAAATTTATGATTAAAAATAAGGAATATATATTTATAAATTACAAAAACATAAATATCATAAATTATTTTAAAATTAATCGCATATATAAAATGAGAACAATGAATTTTAAATCTAAAAGCATTCAAAAGAATGAAATGTTATTATATCCAAATTCAATTTGAAGTTGAATACAATGCAATATATTGGATTAACTGATAAAAAATTGAACTAATTACACCTTAAAACAATTAAAATGTTTAATTTCACAAAAGAAGTTATTTAGGAACAAAATTTGTTTTCAATTGAACATGAAAAATCTTTTTACTCTTCCTAAATAAAGTAATGTTTTCGTAAAAATACCAAAAATGCATCCAAAAAATGTTTTTATATTTATATTTTGATGAAGAATTTTATTTAAAAAAATTATAATTGTGTCAAAAATAAAGATTTAGAATGAGTGTTCCATCAATAGGAGGAAAACCCCTCCTTTTTAGAAAAGTAGTTATTTTGTGGATAAAATTGGATTCTTCTTTAATAATTTATAATAAAAATAAGATAAATGATTAAAAATATATTAATTAAATTATATATAAATTTATATATATATAATAAAAACAATATGATTTGTTTTTTATTGGAGTATAGAAAAAATATATTCCATTAATAGTTTTTATAAAATTAATTTCATTATATTAATTTGGTTTTTCTATTTCTTTTTTATTAATTAGTAACCAATTTAGTAATAAATATATTTTTTATGTTATTTAATAATATTTATGACCACCAATTTTACAACTACAATAGAAATAATAAAATTTAAAAGTATATCACAGCTCCATTAAGCTCAGTGTTGCCTGCAACGTATGTTATCGAAGAGATTACATATAAAAAGAGACATACCAAAAAATATTTTAGTGTTACATTATCCCCACATTGAATATATTTAATCAACACCATTTTAAATTTAACATAAAATATAAAAGGTTGATACGTGGAAATTCATTTATGGGAAATGAACATTGGAAATAGGGTTAATAAGAAATACTCTTAATAAGTGGGAAAGGGTAGTTTGATGGTCACTAAAAAAATGGGATTTCGAATTTAAGAAAATTAGATGAATGTGAAATCAATGAAAAAGACTAGAAATCAAACTATCATGTTTTGATGGATAGTTATAGATAACACTTTCTTAAAAAGGTTATGTAAAACAACACCATAATTTTCTGATCAGCAAAATGATGATTGAATTATTACTAAAAAAGAAAAGGAATAATATTATTTTTTTCAAAAATCCATTTTCCTATAGTTGAGGGATTCATTAAATATTTAGATAATAAAATTATTAAATAATCTTACTTGATTAAATTCCATGTCATATTAGTAATATTATATTTATTTTTCTTCATTCTATATTAAATTTATCCCTTACACATAGAAATGAATTTTGAACTTTAATTTCTCATGATGGAAGAACTATTATGAGTCATAAGATCTGTGAGTTATTCATTCATCCTTTATATTTTTACAGAATCTAAAATTTTTAGCACATTTTATCCAATGTAATGAATCATACTTTACCCCCAAACAATAATATCTAATTACAAAATGAATCCAATCCAACTATAAGAGTCATCTAAAATAAATATGGCTAACTTTTCAGTACAAAAAAGTGTCTAAATTCCCTATATTAGTCTTAAAATTACATTAAAAAATAATATAATTATGCTCTTATTACCACGTACCACATATATAAATAATTTTTTACCATTAAAAGAATGATGAAAACATTTATGCTTCCAAATCATAAAAGAATAAGTATCCTAGTACATTCCTTATATGTCTCATTATTCTTATAACTATAACACCAAGGATGAAATAAATAATGAATCTATGTACCCAAAAAATATAATAATTCCACTTCATTATAAAACAATTAACTATTATTCGTCCTATTATTTTTTAATACCTCATTATTTTCAATTTTTATATTTCCTCTACTCAACAATAATAGAATAATCATTACATGTATAATATTCTTGATTTTAATCTTTGACCAAAACCTTATGAAACATGTAAGAAAAACTAGTCAATGTGATATATTCATGAATACTCATTTATAGGATGTCTAAATCATGAAATATTATTCTCAATCGATGTGTCCATAGGATTAACAAATGCTATCCATTGAAATTAAAATATATATATGATTTTTCCCTATACATAGACATAACCTAAAATTCATTCATAGAGTTACGTATTCAAATCCATTATTTTATAAATATATATACCAAGGATTTTACCAAATATTTTTTGATAATAATTTTTATTTCATTGACCTATGTAGACTAGAACTGATGAATTACTTTATTACATGTAATGTTTGAAGCCTATGGGCAATGAATTCCTTTAAGGCCTACGAGCCATGTAATACTTAAGCCTACAGGCCTTGTAAGGGTTTCACCTCACCCCTTGAAAGGTGGATTATCAAAATCAATAAAAAATAAAGGCCTTTGGGCCATTGGAGGAATGAATCAAATCCCAATGGACTTTATAGTTTAGAACTCTTGGTAAACTATATACATACCAGATATCCACATTAGATTTTAAAACATAAAATATAAAAATAATTTCATTTATTCATCCATTATTCCACATTTTTTAACCTGTTATGTCTGTTATAATATATACCATGTGATCCAGGGAATAAATTTTAATACATGAAATGGGTGGATAAAATGATTAGTATGGTTAAGTGTACAAAGAAATATATCTGTAAATATTTCATAAGAAATATGAAAAGGTAAATAACTAAAACTCATGTCTTTTAAATGATCACCTGAGTTAGAAAATATAATCATGTGTATTCTACTAAAAGAAGTTTGACACATAATGTCATTAAATAATCAAAAAATTATTGATTTCATAATGAGAGAAATATAAATAAAATTCATCGAGGCCACAACCATTGCATCTGGAAGTAGATGGTTAAGGCCTCATCCAAATCCATATATGAAAATAATTGTGAAAGGCCTCAATAAAGTCCAAATATAATTTTTCTCTTGAAAACTATTAATAAAATTAGGGTATATATTTGGCCCCACCAATCACTTACTGAGCCTAATACATTAACAATATGAAAAGGGTAGAATATAAATAACGTAAATATTTGTATTGAGAAAATATCAGATGTAATTTGGATACATTAAGAATAAACCATTAATAGTATCAAAATAGAAAATCCATCATTAAAATTATCATAAAACATTAAATAAAATAAGGTAGGTGGTATGATAAGATATAATTAAAATTATGTAAAATATTCTATAAAAGGATGTTTATATCGATGAATAAACTTTTAAATGAGATAATTAAAAAATTCTAGAGGATAATAATATTTAAGCATTCCAGGGAGTCTCACAGCACTTTAAAAAAATTAAATAACAATCCATTTGAATGAATGAAATAAAATACTAATTTTAATATCATTAATATAATTATAATCATGATATGATATCTAAAATATCAATACATATCCAACATATAAAGAAGAAGTGGTGAACAAGATATATATATCACAGAAATGAAATTGAGATTTGAAAACTCTTACCTTGATTCTAATTCGTCACATATGTTCTTTATATGAAATATTTATAAACTTATTATATTTCTTTATTTTACATAAAACTATTTTATGATTATTTTTCGTTTAATATTACGTATTACAATGTTAAAAAAATTAGTGATATAATATCACGATGAATGTTTAAATGATATTCGGAAAATAAGATAGAAATGACATTGGTGTGATATATATAGACAAATTGGTTTTAGTAAGTCATATAAAGTATGATATTAATGAAATAAATATTCATTTTTTTAAATAAATTATACTTTTATATAAATAATTTATACATATATATGTAAAATTAAATACGTTATACTAATGGACAGGGTAAGGCGTACATATGCACGAGTAATGTTTCCAATTTTAAATGATCATTATGGAAATAAGTGAAAAAAATTTGATATTTATATAATTATCATAAGATAAATAATAAATAATAAATAAAATAAATATATTTATATATATATTCTATGTGATGTTGTGATGATAAATGAATGACATCATTTCATGTGGAGATAGTTCACCCTTATGTATGAACATCATTGTCATTTTCATGGGAAAAAGGGTAATAATTTAAATGATATATTATATTTTAATAATGAAATATATATATAAATAAAATCATATATAAACATTTATTCCATAATTAGAATCATTTTTTAGAGTCGGTGTTGGAATGATAGTATATTGGTTCATGTAGTGGTTGTTTTTATAAAGACAAATGATATTTCTTTTACTATTTTTTTGAAGAATAGATCGATTATGTTGATGATATTAACGTGATAAAATAAATTCACATTCAAGAAATTGGATTTATAATTTCCTCATGGTGGAAAAATATTTTATGTAAGATGAAATGAAATAAAATACATACATATAATTAAAAACGATGACTGTTCATTGGATAATATACATTGATAACCCCTTAACACCTAAAAGGAGGGTGTTATGCCTAAGAAAGGACTACATAATTTTTTATTGATTCAAGGAGTATATTTTTGTGGATAATAGAAAAACCAAATAGGTATTTATATCTAATGAAATGAAATGAGTGGGTTCTCTTTTATTGGACAATGGAGGGGATCACTTTGAATTCATCAAATTTAAAAAATAATATAAACTTATTTTATAATCAAAATTGGAAAAAACATATTTATATAAAATAAATTGGGATTTTTTGTAAAAATAACCTCATAAAATAAAAAATATAAATTTTTTGACTATTCATTAAATCCTTGTCTTTAGATTTAACCCTTATTTATCATTTTTAATTATTACAGTGATATCATGTTTTTGACATTTTGAGGTATAAGATATTTACAAAATAAATAAATATTGATGTTAAATGAGACATTGATGAAAATTTATGAATTATGCCAATCCTTTAGAGAAAATTTATATGTTTATAAATTTTATATCATTTAATGAAATACTATTAATTTTAAAATATCAATAATAACAAATTTGACACTCTTCAACACATGAATTTTTAAAATTATCATATAAATATGTATACTAAAAAAAGTTTTTAAATAATAACTAATATATCTAATTAATTCATAAAATTATATGATGAAATTGTTTATATCAAATTATATATATTTTATTGTAATTAACACAATTTATTTGATTCTACACTTAATTAAATAAATACTGCAACACCATTGTGTCACCATGTATGGTAAATATTTTGTCACTATAAATTATAAATAAATTCCCAGTTTGTAGATATACATTTCATATTTCCAAATAGTATTTATAGTTGAAAATATATCTTATATAAACACATATTAAAAATATTTCTCTTGTTAAAAACAAAAGAATAAAAAATTGGCATTCCTTTGAATATAGTATTATAAAGGTTATATTCTCATCTAGAAGGATGTTAATGGTCTCATAACCGATAATTTAATAATTATAGATGAAACAAAATAATAAAATATAATTATTATAAATGTTAGGTTAATTTTATAATATTTATAATATGATTTTTACCCTGAATTTCATGATGTATCTTTTGTAATAAAAATTTATTACTATTGTTACTATTAATAAGGTAAATAAATTAAATGGAACTATTTAGTAACTTTTGAAAACATTATTCCATATATGGAATGAATTTTTCATAATTAAAGAAATAGAAATTGAATAAATTAATTAAAAATTAATCCCTTTTTTGGAATGAGAAAACATGTTTTAATGTAAAAATTACTTTTAAGTGAAATGTTTATATATAAAAATTTAATGGTGAAATTGACTCCATGGTTTCGAATTGGACAAAATTATAAAACCATTTTGTAATAATATGTTGAAACCAATAAAATATATAATTTAACTCTATAATTTTTTGGAAAAAATCAATTTTCAATTATAAAACTAATTTTGTTATTTTCCATATAAAATGAATCATATAATAATAATTTCAAAATCTAAACCAATGTAATATTTTATATTTAAAATTTAAATAATAATTTTATTTTGAAAAAAAATAGTTCATAAAAATGTTAAAAACTTGATTTAAAACAAGTGTACCCTCAAATGGGAGAAAAACCGACTTTCTAAAAAAATATTTCTTATGTGTAAAATTATATTTTTTGATACATCATGTATAGAAAATTCTGAAGATGAATTTTAAACTATATATTAAATATAATACATACATAATATTAATGTAATACAAAAAAAATATAATTTTATTATTTTATTGGTATCAAATACACTTGTTCGCCTTTAATTTATTTATATAAAAAATTGATTTTTAATAAATAGTTTTTTATATTTTTTTTAATTAATTAGTAACCAATGAGTTTGATAATATATTTTAATAAGTTATTTAATCCTCTTTATAACCAACAGCTTAATATATAGTGTTAAAAAAATATTATTTAATAGCATATCGAAGTTTATTTAAACATGATGTTACATGAAATGTAATCCATCAAAGATATTAATTTTAAATAGATACATACCATAACATCATGCGGTGTTACATAAATTTCCCATATAACATGATTAGTCTATGGGTAATGTAAACACTAATAATATAATAAATAAATAACATTAGACTGAGTTCCACATGGGACACCCAACTATCTCTACCTTCTTTCTCCATAGAAGAATATCATTGAATGGATGTTGACCTGTATAGAATAAATGTGGGTATATTAGTGTATCATCCTATATTAAAGTATCAAAAATGGACTATTGCCAAGCATGTTTTTTGGATTATATTACATGATCCTAGGATAATAGTTATGAATTCTTTGTTTTTTATATTAATGAAATTCATTAAATTTAATAAATTGATTCATCAGTCTGTATGTGGTGATCCAAAAAAGGTAATCCCAAATATCACTCTATGAGCTCTATAAATACCCATCTCAATATGAGTCCGTCCAAGGTGATCCATATTTGGAATCCATTGTATCCCTTTTGGAATGGTAAAAACATTACCCTCTGATCTCATCCTTGGTATCTCATGTAGGGGACTGAGTATTCCCCATGGAATAGTATGAAAATATTTCTATTGAGCCTATCCAATATGTCTCCCCAAGGAAACTGATATGACTCATGGGTCAGTATGTAATCTGCTCGGAGAACCATTCCATTGAATTCAATTAAGAATAAAAGTATTGCTCCCACCATAATTACCATCCATTAAATGTTATAATTATAAAGAAAGATGATTCCATTCTTGGTGTCCTAATTTCAGGACCTTTGCATCACTCTCAAAATGATTTTAATGATATTTTTATCTATCATGAACCCACACCATTAATAAATGAATTACAATAATAACACAATAATAAAGATGGAAACTTTATTCAGTTAATTACAATAAGATGTAGTATAAATCACAAGGTCTTAACACTCAACCAATCAAATCCCTTAAATCACTCCACCTTCATATGTATTTATTACAAGGGAAACACCAAAATTGGTTGATTGAATTTCATTCTATCATGAGAATATTAAGCCTTTAAGTAAGGTAACTCCCATATGAGAGTTCACATTATGAGAATAAACCATTGAAGTCTATTCACCACTATCTAGGACCATGTTAAACATAGAATTACATTTAATGTTATTCAATAGTATTAGTAGATGTGACACCATTGGAGACCGTTCCACAAAAAATCGAAAATGATAAAATAAAATGAGACATAAGGGAAAAAGATAGACTATTCACCTTAAGACTATTATAATATCAAAATCAATTATTAGACCGTTAATGAAGCTAGAATGAGATCACGTTTAAAAATAAATGAATAACTTAAGAATATTGAATATCATATCACAAAAAAAGAGAACCAAAGATGGGGGATAAGTAATGGATGAAGAAAGAGGAGTGTACCATTGTGTATCAAACACACAAAATGGTGAAGGGAATATATATTGAACATAAGAGAATCACATGAACTTAGTCTAGCCATGGAGGGACTATAGTTTGTGGCTCTTAGTATGAGAGGGAGAAGAAATGAGGCATCTACCCCAAAAATATAACCCCCTTCCTTCTTTTATAAAAAATTCTTGAGGGTATTCACATGATGTGTAAAATTAAAACAAAGTTTAAATATCAGTGTATTCAAATATTTGGAAAATCCATTTCATGGCATGTAAAGGGTTTTTAACATCCCAATGAATTCATTTATTTAATACACCTCATGTATTTAAAAAAATCCATTTATTTTTTCTACAACTAGGCTCTAGTCCTTTCTCTACACTCCTCCTAAAAGAAAACTGACCAACCATAAGGATTGGTCACCTAGTCTAATCCAAAGAGAAATTTCATTGATGGTTTGAATGGAAATTAATTAATATTCACCTCTCTAAAAATATGGGATGTTACAACCTTCGATCCATAAAATAACTCATCGTTGAGTATCCCTTATGAGCCTATTAAAATGGATTCCAAATTATTTTTTTTCATTTTATAAATAAATATCTTTTTGGTTTAATGTGAACCACACAAACAAAATAAAATCAACGAAAACCCATCCAAAACCAAAATTTTAACTTCAATAATGATACTAAGAATTTTTTTAACAAAACATCTTCAGGAGAGATTTGAATTCTAGAATTTATAAAATGACTAAATCATAGAATGAAACCAAAATAGATCATTATCAGCACATCATAGAAATTCATTTTGGTACATCATGATGACCACCTGTCACCATTGTCACCCTAACACCACTAGAGATGATTGTCGGAGAAATATTTCAAAGAAGTACAATCAAGAAAAATCTTCCACACACCATTGACAGGGATATATCCACCTTCTTCGAGGTCTAAAGACCATTAATTTCCTTATAATGTTTCCCCACGATACAATATGAAAACCTTCACATTAAAAAGAAACAATCCTAAAACCAACCATGGAGGTAATTGATGATCGATTTATTTGAATGCACATCTTTATCACACATAACATCTTCTATCACAACACTCCCTCGAATGAAGATCAAATCTCTTAGAACATTGTTATCCCCTTGAGAAAAAAGTCTCAAATATTACAGTAAAACCACCACCCCAGACCAACCTGGGGAGGATAGGTGGAAAATAAAGTAAGGGAATATTTGTTGCTACCTAATGACACCACCTTGAGCCAAAAACTACACCCTAAATGCTCCAAGGAACCCATTGAAAACATCCATACAAAAAAAAAGACTAATAATACAATACAAACAAAAAAATAATGAATAAGAAACCAAATATATGAGAATATGATGCCTACTCAAATGAAGAACAATGGTCATGACTTCTGGAGACCCCCCTCCAGTGTCATACCAATGTTACTAGAAATATGCATTGAGCCTGACCAAATATTAGGTCAAACATGGATGGATGAACTGAAAAGGCTGAAGATTCGTAAAACACCATCTTCCACCACCATCACTAACCTAATCCATAATTTACAGTGGTTTATATACCCAAAATAGTGGTATGAGATGTAGGGTTAGGCAGAATGATGGGTGGTGAAAAGAAACTGGTATCTGCACTATCAAATATCCCTAGTTGAGTAGAGTATAAGAGAGAGACAGACCGATAAAATTGGATGATCCAATGTGAGGTTGAGATCACTATGTCATCGATGAAAAAACAATGAAAACCCTACTATGAAAGTGATGATAGTGATAGGGGAAGGGAAGAACCTTCTAAAAGTTCACCCATCATTAGTCTGGTAAAATGTCATCTGTGAAATTTTATGGCCACTGATCAGGTAAATAAACCTCTCACTCCTACGTACTTTCATGTACTTGGTTTTGAAATCCTAGAACATGAAATAGAGTAATTGAACTAACAAAAATATCATTCATTATATAACCAATGATACATGTAAGATTCTCCTCAAATGATGCATCTCAACCAAATTCAATATCTTCAATTTTCAAAGAAGTCCATTTTTCAGAATTATACTATTGATGCTATAATATATGTAATGTGACTTTAATAGATTGAAACCTCTTAGTTAAATGTAACTGATAGGTTACATTCTTGAATCTCTTTATGATCTCCAATTTTCTTACAGAATGAGGAGATATCATTCTATATCTCTCAATATTTTAATGAAATAATCTAGGAAAAATCCAATATCCCACCTCTAACTCTTGAGCTCAATGATTAATGTTGGTATAATAAAATAATTTAGACTAAGATGAAGCCAGTTGTTTCTAAATCAACTAGTGCTGCTCTAAATTATTCTATCCCTGATGAAGTCCCAGTAGTAATGCATCACATTCCTCTAAACTACATAAGAAAAAACATCATGACAAATCATATAAGGCCACAAAAGGAGAAAGGAATATAGATTCCAGAAACCTATAATTATAGGAAAAGTTATTTAGAGGTAATTGATTCTCTCATAAACCACCAAAACCAATGATGCATGCATTGAGCATGTCCTCTAACACCTATATTCCATTTTCAGACATACCATTGGTCTGAGGGTGATATGTCTTACTAAGGAGTAAATGAGAACATACTAAACCATTCAAACCTTTAAGGAACAACATTTTAAACCAAGAGTCTCAATATGATATGATAGAATTTTGAACCTCATGATGGTGTATAATCTCTCAAATATAAATTATCCTGATCTAATCAACTAATAAGGTCTCATGTTTAGGTAGGAAGTGTGAGACCTCGATCGACCTATCGATATTCACCCATAAAACATCCATACACTAACGAGTTCTCAAAAAACCCATCAAAATAACCCAATTGATGTCGTCCGGTTTCAACTATGTAATGGAATAGGCTGAAATTGTTTAGCTTATTGTTGTGGCTAAGACATAACCAGTTGATTGGCAGAACACCTTGTGATAAAACCTATGATATTTATCTTTATAATCGGACACTAATACTAAAAATACTTGTCTAGGTACATATTGGTAACACAATGGTGTACTACCCCCAATGAGGCATGATATTTACATATCAAGTATTCCGATATATCTGAAGGATTCCATAAAAATTAGTGGTAGGTAATGATATAATACAAGTCGATAACCAATCTATGAATCTGGTTCTCTCTTAAAACACACATTAATAGGAATAATCCCTCAGCATAAAAAATGTTCCTTAACAATAACTTTTATAGTAGGGATGATGTCAATACCAAAGAAAATATTATAGGATTCCCATGATATTCTTGGACCTCAATGTGATTCTAGAAGAATGGATTAATCAATAGTCATTCGATTCTAGCCTCTTGGAAGACTTGTATCTATGTCTTTCAGCTTATGGAATTAGCCACCATATTCCCATTTATGGGTGTATAATCATGATGAATGTCTAATAACTATTGGTATTATACCCATATGAACTATCTAAGATTCAATTCATGTTGCACAGAAATATATTTGAGACTTTATTGATTCATATTAAAAAATAATATCTCAAACAAATAATAATTCCTCAAACGTTATAATATGTTAACCAAATAATCCAACTCGAAGTCGTGTGTATTTAAATATCCCTCGAGGTTTCTAAATTATATGAACCCAAACACATTATGTCAATACCCCTACATTAAAACTAGTCATATCCTAATTCCACTAGCATAAAAATAAACAATATTTCTTTTACATATCATTATGAGAATTAGAATTATAGCTGAATACATTCTCTATTTCATATCTGTAAAGAATTATATATATGATTCATAACATGAGGACATCACGCCATTTTTAGTAAATCACATTTGAGGTGAAACATGGCATGAGATGCCTTGAATGAAATGTCTTTAATATCTGGATATTCATAAGAAACTGTGTATGTAAACCACATTATTTGGATACTCCAAGGAATCCAAGGTGCTCACCCTCTTGGGGTCAATAGATACACATTACTATGAGATTATATGACCAATTAAGTGTACCATATCAAAAAAAAATTGGAATTTGGTGAGCATAGAATTCAAATAATTCTCTCTTATTGTATCTAGAATGATATCAAGATATTTGGAATTTTCATGTCATTTGTGAGAAAACAACAAGATATCAACCATGAAGACTTCCTCAAATGAATCTCGGTATAGGTGGAAAACATGATCCATTAGATCTGTGAAAAATTATGGAATGTTCCTATGGTAAAACGACAATACCATATACTCATTCCATACATAACAACACCAAAATATTGTATGTGTAATATTTAAGGGTGTCATAAGGAACTGATGGTAGACCAACCTCAAATAAATCCTAGAAAAAACATTCTCTCCTTATAGTTGTTGGAAGAGTTGATCTATATGCGATAGTATATATTGGTTTTTTATCACAATCAGGTCCAACAAGCGATAATCAACAAAAAATATTATGTTGATGTCTGCCTTTCAAGAAAAATTATTGGTGAAACCCCTTGAAAAATACTAGGGTGTATGAAACCCTTACCATCCACAACCTCAAATAGAATCATGAGTACATAGAGTTTGGTAGGTGACATCTTATATGTATGAAAGGAATTTGGGGCTTCTCTGAGCACTTTCTCAATGGTGGATCCACCTACCTCAGAAAAGGTATACTAGATACATCATTAGAGAAGATATACCTAAAGCATTCCAACACTGGAAGAAATTATATATGTTGCATCCACTTATCACTCATAATGTGAAAATATATTGGGGTTTTCATATTCCCAACCGATGATTCTCGAGTCCAATTAACCCCACATGGACATCAATTTTTCACTTATGAATATAGGTTTTCTCTTCAGGTGTTTTGAAGGACACCATCCAATGATATAACTCATTATGGATGTGGTATTAAACCAACCAATACTTTCAAAAAATGTTTTCAAATATATTAATATTTAGTGAAAAAATATTCTATAGGAAGTGATATCTAGCCACCTCATTAGGTTTATTCATATACTAGCATATACTCCCTAATGGAACCCCAAAAAATACATTGAGATTCATCACACCAAATAAGTATTCCATTTGAACGCCTAGATATTTAATAATATCAAAAGACATATAATAGTTTAAACACCCTAAATCAATAATTTAGATACTAAGGTTGTGTTTATTATAATTTTACCTAGTACAATAGAAGTTCAGCCACACTTGTTTTTTAGATTAGGTTTCACTAAACCTATATAGCAATATCTACAACCCTAATATGCAGACTGACAATCCTTGCCGGATCCACACTAACAGTGTTGTACCTTTGATGCCTATATACCATGGTTACGACTACCTCCTTGGTCTGATCATCTAGTAGATGGCATGAACCCATCTAGGAATGGTGTTATAGATCATGTGCCCAAATGTGGTGTGAGTACACATCCATTTACTATAGGAAATAAAGGGAAAGTATAAAATAAGTACTAAAGGTCACCCATCCTACCGCAAGATTGACATATGATAGGGTTCTTCATACGCAAGGTGTTTTATGGAATTTCCTAAAACTCTTGTGACATAGAACATAACATTTAGTGTGTGTCATCATATAGGTGCTTCCCTCATGAACAACCACGAAATGATGTTTCCAACCACTAGATGAACCATCTCCCAATCTCGATGCTAAACTTCCTTGGATTACTATTCCATCTCTCTTTAGGTTCCACTCAGTGATGAGTGCCTAGTAAATAATAACTAAAATAGTGGTAAATTGGATGACATTCACCTATGATTGGATATCTAACACAAGCCCATCCTCAAATAACCTCACAATCATGAACTGTTCATTGATTAGTGTTTGTTAAAAATATCAATGATCGAATAAATGAAATGAATATTCCATCATTGAAATAACACACATTTTTTTTTCATAAACTCTATGGATTAGTCTACTCTCAATGTCTATGAAAATAATCATACCTATAAGTCTATTTGGATGTCCTCCAATAACATACTGACACAAACGAATTATGAGGTGTGTAAAATGATACTTAATTCTCTCTAATGTTTTAGTAGGAAAAATAATCTATGTAATCTCCCTAGATTAGTTTTTCAATCATGATAACTAAAATATGAAATCAAATCTACGAATAACAAACTGAAATACTATGTTGTAAGGATTATTGTCTTTGTTGAACATATTAGATAAATGTTTTAGGTTTCCGGATTTGGAATCCCTTTTGTTATGCTATAATGGACCTTTCTAAATTCAATCAATTATTATGATAACTTAATTTGATAAAATTTTTTACAATAATTTATCCATATATTCCCTTGATTGAAATTGATTTATAGTGATAATAATCAACAAAAATTCCTTATGTGAAGAATTATACCTAAAATGATTTATAGGAACAATGGCCTCCCTTGTATCACCTAATATATTAAAAATTAGGAATTGAGTTCCATAACTGCTCAGTTTATTCCACTATGTCTTCCTAACATGTTCAGTAATCTCTAAACACATTTATTTCTATCACATAGTTCACCATATTGATGTGGTCAACAACCAATAAGAGGGAGAATAAATTTCAAAACTAAAAGAAACTATATAATGTACATAATTTAAACAAAATAAAATCTTATTCCATTTAAAATAATGCAATGATAAATTAAATTCAAATTAATAATTGAAAACAGAAAGAATAATTTGATAATACTAGGACTCTATAATTACCATTACAAACTACACTTTACTCAATCAATGAATAGTTCTACCCATCTATTAAAATGGAAACAAACTAGTTAGATGAGGCACAATACATAATTACATCCAAACAAAAATAAAGTAGTAAAAAAAGAGTTTACATCCACGTCAGGGGGAGTTCTCTCATTTTGGTGATTACCTCATTTATTTTATGAAAACCCCCCTATTAGAGGGTGGTATTTTATTAGGATCACATTGTGAAAATATATTCCATTTTTTCAAAGTATACAATAGAAATGATCGGTTTATCTTCAATGATACACCAATACATATAATGTGTTCCCTTATATTGTGAGCAGAAATATATGAAATGATCCGTATTTATGTGCATGACTCCAGAAGGTTGAACAGACACATGGATATATCCAGTGGGGTAGTACGAGATGTATATAAGCATGGAATCAATTATTGAAATGGTTGCATGGAGGGATGTGGTAGACGTGTCACATCTTTGATAGTGGGATTCAATAAGTCTCTAGAGTTCAATAATATCTACATGTTTTGTATGATAGTGAACCTCTAGTTAGCAATAATGATGGTAAATGGAAATCTATAGGAGGAAGGTGATTTTGAGTTAAGCTCATATAGTGTCTTCTTTGGCTATTTTCTAGTTGTTTTAGGAGGTGTAGGTAGGCATCCCACAATGGTAACTACTAAACATTGACTCAATATTCACTATGTCTTAATTGAGGATCATGATTCACCATCAGATCAAAATTTTCTCATAAGTCACAGTTTAATCAATGGTGTCTAACAATTCATTTTTAGCTTGATGGTGGCCCATGAGTAACTATCAACTCAATGGTGTCTAAAATTCACCATTATAAAAAATTTGTATCACATGTCACTATCATCTTAATGGTAGATCATGATGCACTGTTGGTGTGGATATATCTCATCATCTACCACGGTTAGGATCAGAGTAGTGACACTATTTTTGGATTTTTCTTCCATTCTAGTGGTGTGATGGAAAAATTAGCAGCGGACATTTATGTATGTTAGTGGGGACACCTCATTCATCCACACTACGATTTGTCAATATGAACATCCAAATGATCCCCATAGAGTCATATGGTGGGTCATGAGATGTAAAATGGAGTCCAAGTTCATTGGATGTTGCTGAAGGATCAACCCAAATAATTGGGGTGTCAGGATAGGTGATTATTATTGTTTTCAGTTGTGGTCAATGAATATGGTCATTGGAAGTGTAGCAGAGGAGGGAGAAGATGGGTGTATGAGTTTTGGGGAGTATGAGAGGCTTTAATTTTTGGGGTTTTTATTGTTAATTTAATATCACCATCATCATATAACCCACCTATAAAATTAAAAACATAGGTTGTATGTTTAAAAATGACCTTGAAGATATCCAGTCATAATGAAGTCATTGGGGGATGGAGGACCCTCACCCACCACTATTCATTTAAATGGCCCAGAGACTTCATCCTCCCCTCGCTCCATGCATTTCACCATAATGGGATGGTTCTTTAGATATTTGGTCATACGTTCCAATAGATTTCCGCCAAATTTTCCCTTCAAGGGCCTAATCCCCTATACCAGCTCAACTATTGGTTTGTTGGCCTTCCCTTGAGACTATATGGTGGGGTTTCCCCGGTTGGGCTACCTATGTGGCATATGTGACTTTGGTTGAGGGATTTCCCAATTGGCCATTTTTTTGTTATGTCCAAAAAATATTAATAGATGGAAAAAATTTAAACTCAATAAATATCCACAAAATTAATGAAATGAATGTAAAATTTTAAATATAAACATTTTTTATTATTTCAAATAATTTTTCATTCATATTCATGTTTTACCTTGTCTATGTAAAAAATTATAATTCCTGCTAATTATTCATTTATGTTAATTAAAAATATTTAAAAATTGGATTAAAATTTTTGTTATAGAATGATTGAGTCAAATACCACAACACATAAACCATTATTTTCTTCATCTATAAAATCTCGACATTAATAATCATAGGGCACCAATTCTACCCTCATTCAAATTCCAATGAAACAAAAGAAATTGTTTATCAATATTAAATCAAGAAATTCAAATTCAACATAAAATATCAATTCAATTTATCATTTTTTTATGAAACAATTAAATCAAGAATTTTATTTTTTTCCCATTTAAAAAAAATATTGTTCCTCTTTTCTTCTTTATTTATGTTCCTCAATTTATTATTATAAAACATGAAAAATAATGAACCACCTCACTTTTTATTCTTCTTAATCATCAGTCTTGGTGAAATTTAAAAACATATGCTCATATCATGAGAAAATGATCCAAATCCATAATATTGTATCGTAAATACTTTATCCACTTTATATAATGAGAGGGCATATATAATCATTAAAAAAATTCAACTATGGTTGAAATGAATCTAACACTTGAGTATGGTAGTAATTGTTGTTTTAAAATTTAATTCTCAAATTGGTTGTTTTTATCATAATTCATAAATCATAATATCTAAAGCAAAATCTAATTTAAATTGTCCATCCAAATTCTAACAACTCCAAATTTTTCCAATTTCAATGTATGGTCTTGATAGTGAAATCATAATGATTGATTTTCAACTTCATGAATGTTTTTACAATTTTATAATTCTTTTCATGTATTTTTTAATTAAAATTTTCTTGATTTTTGAAAATTTACAATTATAATAAACATAAAATCGATGTCCTAGCCACATATGATAAAAATCATCTGTCTCGGAATTGTAATTTATTATTCTTCCAAATAACCACTCACATTAATTTGATCATTTCTTTAAGAAGGGGTAATATGGAAAATACAATTTATGAATCAAATGACCATTCTCATTACACACAATGGAACTATCTCACATTCTTTTTACAATGTATTTCATCACCTTCTCCATGAGTTTCGTAACCCCCACACTTCCACTAATAAATATCATTTCTATACTATGAGTTTGGTAATAATGTATAAAAATGTCTTCATGAATTGATCATTCCTAAAAATGAAATTCACGGTTTCTATAAAGTAAATGAGGATTGATGTAAAGGTGTTATCAAGGTTAAGCGCCTTTTTAAAATATTTCATAGTGATTTTATTTTATTGTTTTCACTGTCATATATTTGAAAAGATAAAATGACTGTTCTGGAAGGTGACATGTCTCAATATCATTTATGAAATATTCTTATGAAAACATGTGATCTACCTTGTCCATAAATCCTCTAATTAATAGGACATATGATTTTATAAAATCACCCAAGTAATAAATAATAATACCAAACAATTGACATGAATTTCATAAATTCACATCATGGGATAATTTTCATGAAGGTTAATTTACATGATGAAATTATATCTCTCAAAGCATGACTCTCATTTTAATATCAGTTTTTCAATTTGATAAATAAATTCTCCTATTTATAAATATACATTCATTAAAATTGAAATATGAAACATGGGCTCATGAGATTCCTTATAAACTCATGTCGCATAAATAAGTCAAATAAAAAGTAAATTTAATGGTGGGAATATAATTACTAGTTTAACAAAGTTAATGGAATTTCTAGAATATAATAATTTTTTCAGATACAGATAGGAATTTGTAAACATAAATAATGATATAAAAAACACTAGTTCCCATTATGATTTTCTCTACATTATTATCAGTTAATGGGGATTCCTATTAAAATCTATTATAGTGGTCATATTAAAAAAATCATAAAAATTTAATAACCATTCCATTTTATCCTAAGGGAAGAGGGTAAAAGGTTACCAAATTCAAAATGATATTAAAATTATAAAAATATAGTTTCCTCTTTGAAGTTCCTTTGGAATTTTTTTTGGCTCAACCTAACCTCTTGTGAAGAAATTAGAAGATGTGTTGGAGAATTCTGAGCTCCTCCACCATTTTTTTAGGAATATTCACTTTGAAAATTTTCAGTCTCTTCCAATCAATATTAAATATTTTTTGTTCCTCTTATCTCTTAATATAAATTTCAAACATGGTATATAAATTATTAAAATTAAAAGGTCCTTCCCACCAAGAATGAATCATAGGTTGTATCAAATACTTTCTAGAATTACTGTGTAGTACATAGTTTCTAGGAACAATGGATATCTTCTAGATAATTTTGTAATGTGCCACATTTTTTATCTTGTAAATTCTTCAGTTTTTGAAAGACTCTGTTGTAATTTCCTCTAGTTCTTAAAACTAGATATATTCCTATTTTTTGTAACTAACCTTATCAAAATTAATCTATTTGACTTCCCAATATTCATGGTTTTGTAATTCTTTAGGGAGATGAAAAATCCTTCTTTAAAACATCATATATGGGATTATCCTATTAGGTGTCTTATAAGATGTGTGGTACAACAATATGTTTTCATCATACCATTTACTAAAATACATCTACTTATGTTTATCAATTTTCTCCAAATTACCATTGTACTCCCGGTTGGAGACTTCATCATAGCCCCTTGTCTATTAAAAATAAGGTTTAAATGTCTTTTAGTGAATCCCATAAATTTAAATCATATTATAAATCATTATATTTAAAAAACGACTCCCTTGGTCACAAATGATGACCCTTGGTACTCCAAACCAACAAAATATGATATCCCTCACTAAATCACATTTAACCATGGAATTATCTATCTTGATAGACTTAGCTTCCACCGATTTGAAATATAAATAATGGCATTAAAAATTTCAACATTCCCAAAAGACATAAAATAGGGCCCCAAAAATTCAATTCCCCATACATCAAGGATTTCACATAAAATTATTGATTTTGATGCATCTTCTATTTTCTTAAAAAATTTCTAGAATATTGGCACTACTCACAGTTATTAAAAATTGACGAGGATATTTAAATATGTTTATCCAGAAAGTTCTATATTCCAATGGTTTTATACATATTCTATAAGGTCTAAATTGGACTCTAATAGAGAATTTATGACATAATTTGAATCCAGATTCTATTTCACAAGCTGGTATGCACCTCCAATGACTTGATCATTAATTATTTTCCACATAAGATAATCATCCAAAATAAAGAATCATTAATCATATTTATGATTGTTCATTTGATGATATTTATGGTGGGATGGTACTTTAGAGGTTTCCAAATATTTAACTAAATCAAATTAACATTTAACATAACCCACCAATTTGTACAATTTTTCTATTTGTATATGATCATTGAGTGGATTTATTTTTTAAATTTCTATTTCATCAGAGTTTGGAAGTAATCTACGGTTATTTACTACTTGGTTTTTAGCTGTATTCCTATCCTTGATCTATTGGTTGATTTTTTTTCGGAGTAGTATCCATATCACTAGACTTGTTTTGGAATCACTCTTCAAAAGTAAGAAACTATTTTTTTCTTGATTAGAAAATAAAATAAATTTAGTCATCATTCAATAATATATAAAATTTTCCCATGAAAATACAATAACAAATAATTATTTTTCAGTAGGTTTTTAGTTGAGAAATGTATAATCCAATGTTACACAGGCATATGTTATATATTTTCACCTTCCTTCAATTAACAGAGGGATGAATGATCATACAGCTTTTGTTGATTCAACAAGAAGCAACTAAAATTGGAGATCCCAATTTCGGTATTTCTTAATTATTGGGGTAATCGATTATTTTACATTAGGTCATATATCTCCTCAAAGATATCATCCTTAAAGAAATATTATCATATATTAAACGTAACATTTCAAGGGGTATATCAATAATACTAAGGATCTTGATGAATCGTAATCAAACCCACATGGATAAAAAATGATCTAACATTCCTCACACTGTTGAGATATCAAAAATAATTTAATACAAAAATGCCAAAATTATTGTAACACCCCAAGATTTCATAGTGTGTTATTTCTTCAAAATAATTCAATAACTTACACTACACGCAACACCGAGTTCAATCACACCATGACTTACAAAAAAAAGCCATTCAAAAGAGGTTATGAATAGTATTATCTAAATTTTAAACTATATATAATCCTTATAATTTTAGAATCCATATTATGAGTTTCTTAGATATAATGCAAGAACAAATTCATTTTCAGTATTGCACTTTTATCAACTTTTAATAGTGAACCCTTTTTAAATACAATATTTTAAACTTTTTGACAAAATGGGGACATCACAAAATTTAAAATGAAACATCCCAAGCTTCCACGGTACGCTTTCCTTTGAATAATACAATAGCGTGTGTTGTACACAACTTCGAGTTTTAACACACACCACAACCGATCAAACTAGCCGTTATGAATAGTAATACCTAATTTTTAAAATTATATATATTTTATATTTCAAAATTGACTTCATTTTTGGATTCGTAGTGTCAAATTTACCCTAAGGTGAAATTTTGGTACTTTTCGGATAACTTTCATATTTTGATAAATAGTGAAAATTACTAAATTTTAATTAAAAACAACTTTTTTAATCAAAATAATTAACAGTGATAAATTATGAATTTTAGTAGTTTTAAAGTATATTTAGAATATATTTTTACCATTTAATATAATGTTGGTCATTGGACATAATTTTACAATTAAACCGAACATAAATAAGTGTCAATCTTTTGATAGTTATTATCTCTTAAAAACACGCTTTTTGTTTTGACAGCGGGAATTAATTTTAAATTAATTTCTTCCACTTCTGTGTTTTGAATTTAGGAAAATGGATTCCATATTTGGAATCAGGATGTTAAAATTGTGTAAATAGGTAACTTTTATTTTTATACATTTTGAATAATTACTGCGGTAAATATTTTATTTACCATGGTTAAGGGTAAATCCGGTAAATAAAGGTTAAAAAATAATATTATAATAATACTAAATTACCCTAAAACGTGTCTTAACCCTATTGGTTGAAACATAGTCGACCATGGGAATCTTTGGGTCTATTTTGGGACCCCATGGATCCACTTGTAAGTGATAATGACACTTTATTTTAATTAAGTCAAAATGAATACAAAAATGACACAAGCATATATCTTTTAGAAAAACAATTGTTACATAGGGTTATTTAAGTTGGATTTTAGATTATAAATATTCATTAGAAAGATAAAAATATTTCCTACATAAGGATATTTTATTTATAATTTTTAGACATTAAATAATTTACTTTATTTATGACACAATGATGATGCAGTAATTACTATAATAGTGAAAAATTAAAATAATTGATATTATAAATACCCAAAAAAATATAATATGAAACTTTTAATGAATTAAAATAATTTACTAGGATAATATGATATATTAGGATTGATTTAATTGACTTTTTTAGAAGTAATCAATCTGTTATGAGTTTCACAAAAATCAACTATTGAATAGTGTCAAAATTGACATAAAAGAGTTCTTAAAACAAATATTATATTATTAATTGATATTAAATTACTAAAAATCTAAGGTTCGGCCAAGAGACTTATATCATGATAGGTTCATCATTAATGTACCACTTGGGGGTCGCTTGGATGTATATAGTATGTTTATTAACCATATTATATAAAAATACAAAGAGACATTGTAAAAGTGAAACTAATTAACTTAGAGTTAATACTTAAAGATAAGGTTAATATAAGTACCCAAAACTGTCTAAATTCTATTGGTTGAGTGGTTTTCAACCTATCCCCACCTTAGCCTTTTAATAGTCAACTTTGGAGCCATTGGAAACCGAATATGAATTTATTATAAATTAATATTTCTAGCTTTTCCAAAGGTGCCCCTCACCCCTCTTATAAAAGGGCACTCCTCCTTCTCATTTCTTCACACCTTCAAAGCCTTTTGGTTCGGCCAAACTCTGCCCAAATACTCTCCCAACATCCCTCACTACAACCTATAGGCCTTAGTTTGATCATAAAGCCAACCTAAGGATCCCTTTTGATCAAATCAAAAGGAAGAACCCGAAGAAGAGGTAATGATTTCACCACCCTTTTCTAAGTTCCTTTCTTCTTCCACATCCTCTTTCTTTGTTCTTAACATTCTAAAATAATAACTCCAGTATCTTACATATACTGTGATGTTATTATAAATATGGTACAACCATATTCAGTATTCTATCCACCCTTTGAATAACATGTCACCATACGTGCGTACGTACGGCTTACCGTCTCCACGTCGTGGTGTAATTGTTATTCAATATATTATTATTTGGATGGGTATAATAATGATGTGTAACTCATGTAAATAATAAATATAACATGTTAATAATTCTGTATATATGATATACCATCCATTTATATATTATTTTAATATCAAAAGAATGATATTGTCGCTCGTGCGTACGTACGGACTACCGTCTCCACGAACGCGATGAGATTCATTCTCCATCGTATCCATTCAAGTATAATTATCATTTGATGATTTAAAAATGATGTTTAAGGACTTTATATAATTCTGGATATGAATAATATACAACCTATCCTTTACAAACATGTCTTACGTAACAAAACATATAAAATAAAACAAGTAAGTTAACACCCGATATAATGATAATACTAAGATATTATTATCAAATCAATATTAAAAGATCATATATGATATCATATTAATGTATATGATTCTTCTATAATTTAATAACAATTATTTCACCATTATACAGGAGTTTAACCTACCCCAACCAAGGAAAAGTACAAGGTAAGGGTTTACTTTACAACCTCTTCATTATCCGAGGTTGTTTATACGTAATAATCTACTGGGATCTCTTTATCATCCACATCCATGTTTCTTAAAAATGCATTTCAAAACATTTTTACTATTTACTAGAATATGAGTTAAAGTCATTTATACCCTTTTTGAATTTTATAAGTGGTTTATAAAGGAATATTTTGGTCGTTTTCAAAACAAGGTCCTTTTTAACCTTTTCGACAGAATTAAGGTAAGAATGTTTTTTTTAACTTATACGGCGGGTGCGGCTATTTTCCGCCGTTATAAAATCTTCAAAGCTTCCCTTACAAGCTTATAAGAATATTTTCAAAGAAAATGTTTTATTTTATATGGATCTTAAATTATTTCAAAATAAAAGGAGATATTTCTTTAAAAAGAATTTTGATTTCATCTATGTCAACATCCTTTGATGGATTTTAAGATTATTTGATGTTGATTTATTATGATACAAAACGTCTATATTTTATTGAAGGTTTTGTGATATGTTTGACTGCGGATGTGCTATTTTTATACCATTCATAGTTTATGGTGAAATTATTGACATTTCGTATGCTAGTTTTAATACGAATGTTTATGTTATGTTTAAACCTTTTCATATGGGAATGCATTGGACTTAATATGTGACGGGTGGAGCCCGCTATAGCTCCTCGATGCATCGGTAGGTCTCATGAGACAAACTAGTGTCTTGGCACAAGGCCTTGACAAAATCTTATTTGTAGTCTTGGCACGAGGCCTTGGCTGTGTGGTTATGATAGTCTGGCATTATGCATTCCAACATTATGAAAGTGGTTATTGATTTTTGAATGTGATTATTCGATTAGTAGAATATCCATGTGAATAAGTAAATGGAATTATTTCATTTTATTTATGCCATACCATGTTTAAATTTCATGTTTGAAAGGCTTTTGTTTTAGTTTTACATTGCCTTAAAAGTTTATTCTTATTTATGAAAGTTTCCGCTATATTGTTATCCTTACTGGGCATTTGAGCTCATCCCTTTTCTATGTTTTATTTTTCCCAGGAAGTGAAGAAGTAAGTTATGAATGACCTGCAGGGATATTATGTGGGGATATGAGTGTGGATTATGGAGACAATATGTTGTTGTAGTAGTTTTTCGTTTAATGATGTAATGTAAAACTTATGAATATATCTAGTGTTTCCAAGGCTACTAAACCAATCGGTCTTTCGAGATTTGATCATTCTTGTGATCATGCCAATGTTATGTAATAATGCACCGACTCTGGGTAACTAGGGTCGGGGCGTTACAATTATCCACCTAAATTACTATTTGTGAAATGAGATTATCTGACACTATATTATTTTCACCTTTAAAGCAATACTTCTCAAAGTTCATAATAATATATTCCATATACAGGTTTTCAAAATAATATATATGTTCCATAAGAAATAAAAAATTGCTTCCAATAATAGTAACGTGATCCAAGAAAATATTTAGTCATTATCCCATGTGATGTATGAAAATAAATACCATACCCTATTGAAATGTACATTGAGAATTCAATAATCAAAAAATAATTATATTGTAATAAAATGTATTTAATGTTTTGGTGAACGTATTCTTATATTATTTGTCTAGGGAAATTAGTACCTGAAAATAACAAGAGAATCCAACTAAAAAACATAATGTTTCGTTCCTTCCAAACATTCTAAAATTCGGTGTACAAATAGGATTGTGAAGCGATTTTTTAGGTGACTTGATTCAGTTTTATTTGTTCAATACATAACCACCAATTGTTTTGGACATTCATTGTAAATAATTCATTAATATAATTTTTAACTATTATGAATAAGTTTTTATTGGGATATATATGAATTGGTATGATACATTGTGAGTCATAAATTTGTTATATTATTTCTAATGCTACCATTTTTTCAATATCATTTTTAATCTTCTTTAATGGTTGGGTTATGTTTCCTCTTGGATTTGGAAATATTTTTATAGTATCCATATTGATATCTTCTATGGGAAAATATCTAATTGTTAATCCCCTGAAGGTCACCAAGGATCTACTATAAGGATTGAATTATACTTCTCAAAAGATCAATTAGAAATCCCTTTTTGTATTAGGATAACATCGTACCAAATATCACTAAAAATTATTCTCCTTCTATAATATAGACATATTTTATGTCACAAGTTGGAGATATTAGTTTTGCTATTGGGGGTTATTTTAGAGATGATATTGAATATAATTTTCCCACATAAAAGGCCTCAATTTCATTAGTAAAGGGTATCATATTAGGTTTCTCTAGAAAATTACAAATTAATTTAGATGTTGCTTCTTCTTAATATGTGATCCAATATATTAGAGAATTAAATTGTTTTGTGAATTTTTAAGAAGAATATATTTTTATTATGGTTAAATATTATCTATGTATAATATACTCTTCCATGTGATAAATACCTTCATCATAGTTAATTTTATATAGTTATTGATTTCTTGAAGGACTCCTCATTGATTCATTGACATTGGGGTACTCTTTATAATATCATATCTCCATTTTGTGTGTTAAATAATTTAAATTTATTATATTGATGGATGTATTTAGGAATGGTCTGCCAAAAATAGTGGGTGAATTCAACCATTGAATTATCTACATCTATTTTCAACACATATAAATTTTCTGTAAAAAACAATTCATTTACTCGTACTATAACATCCTCTAAAAATCTTATAAGAAATGGAGTGGATATTTTTTTTAGTTACAAAACCACTCTTGTTGAAATAAATTTATCTTTTTTCATGGGTTAATTTATATATTTATATATTAATCAAATGGAAGAACCAATATCACCTTAGGAATTATCAAATCCTAAAGAACTGATGATGTTGTTAATTGTGAATTACCCAGAGTCTTGATATTTTATTAGGTAATAGTTGTGTGATCATGGAAGAGACACATAGCCTGATAATATTTATTTCATTACCATATATCATTTTTCTGCTGGTACAAATATATTAGAGTAATTTGGTGTATTTAGAAATTTTCGTTATGGATTCTAAGAGGGGTATGTTAATTTCCAACTTTTGAAATGTCTCCAAGATTTCCTTTTGATATTTCACATCCTCAATATAAGTGTATTCTATAAATATAGAATATTATATAAGGTGGATTCCATTATTATTCATTTAATATCATAGAAATGGAGTTTCATACTCTTCTGCAAAAAAAATTCTTAGATTCATCCGCATACTTCTCATTCCATTATGTAGGATGGGTTGACTTCTCTTATAGAAATCATCAAAATTTTCAGAATTTCTAGATTCACCTTCATATTAGTAATCTTGGAAATAACTTGGTTCTAATTCCAAAATCACCATGAAACTCCTTGCAATGATGATTCTCACACTATTCTTTGGGTATAAGATTATTTTATATGAGGGTTTTCCAACGTTTTTGGACAGTATGTCCATGAGATTCTCAAATTTATTTGAAAAAATATTAATGTATATTTCAGCTCCACCATCTAGGTTTTATGCCTTCATTTGACTGGTCTGTCACTAGATGAGTATCTTACATGTTATTTTTGATGATAAGGAGGTTCTTTGTCGGAGTGTTTTTTGTACTACTGCTTGTATGGTTATTGGAAAGGGTGTGGATTCTATAATTACTGTGGGAAATGTGGAATGTTATGATTTTGAGGACCTCAATATCCATACTGAGATTTCAATTCCCTCCATTTTAACATTTATTGAAATTATCATGGTTGGAAGGTAGATGAACAATTCTTGATACCATGTTTTTATGCACACAGATCAGTGTAGTAATAGGGTGATGAACATAAACCACATACATAAGGTGACGAAGGTTGTTCATTAAACTGATTCACAACTATCTATCATTCATGTCTCTTCAATTCTTTTTGTATGGATTAAATTAATAAAAAAAATCCAAATAAATTACCACATAGATACCTCATGTTCTTATAACACTTTTTCTAATTTTTGTAATTATGAGAAATCTTCTGAATTTGGATCCAATATTCGATGAGTAATATTTCAATTAAGGACCCAAAAATTGAGGAACCCAAGAGCTTTGTCTCACTATTCATTATCTCTTTTTTTAAGGAAACTATGATTTGATAATATTCCATGTTTTGTTGAGGATATATTATACACAAATTTATTAATTTTTAACCAATATTTGTAGAGTATCTCTCCAGTGTGTTTCCTAATGGAATATATATCCTTCCTTATTGCAGTCCATTAGAAGGATGGGAATATTCTCTATGTAAAAATTAATCAGGGGTCAAAGTATTAAAGGATATCTAAATGTTATAGGTTTTAAAAAAATTCTATATCATCCCATTCCTGTGAAAAGGTTCATTATATCCCCTTTACATGTACCTCCTCTACTCATCGATGATTGAAACTAGATAAAACATAGTTAAAATCTTGGATCTTCCAGTTCAAGTATTCTTCGTCTTTTCCATGAATCATGGTTGACATAAGAATTATATTGACATTAAATTAGAAATAATAATGTTTTTTAGGAAAGGTCAATTGAAAATTATGATTAGAAAATATTGGGGAACAATGTTCCCTTAGGATCTTTTGTTGGTTAATTTATATTACTCATAGCTTAGACTAAGAACATGATATTTCCTTTGATTCTTCAAACAATATTTTTTAAAGTTTTTTTAAGGATGAGAATCTTAATCCTACACAACAAATTCTTTATTATATTAGGGCTTAAATATGATTTATTTATTGGGTTTACATTTCCTTAAATATATGGGTTTTAATAAACACCTACCCTCCATAAATGGTACCATGTATTGAGACCACCCATCCATGGGGTGTGGAATTTTTTTTCTCTATTATGGGTGTGGTAATTGTAATTTCTTAATTCATATCCCAATAGTAGTGTTTTGAATCAATATATTATGAATGTGAATGTATATAAATGAACATGAAAATTAATGAATAAGATTCTAGGAACATGATTTTTAATGAGAGTATTAAGGAAAATTTTCATTGTTTTAGGTTTAGATTCTATATAGTAAAGATATCATGGACTATTTGAAATTGAATCTTTTTTTAATAGTTAACATAAATAAATTATTAAATATCATTTCTACTCATCCACCATCTAAAAAAATTAATCGATAGTGAGAATAATCAAACAAATTTTCTTAGGTGTTGTATTCTTCTTTAAATTGTGAAAGGAATAGTTTTCTCCCCAGTATCACCTATAGAATTCCAAATATTGAATTGAGTACAATATGTGAACATATTAGACCACTATGTCTTCCAAAAATGTTTAATAATCACTAAAAACACTCTTAATTGAACTTATATATCATGTTCTGTGTAATCCAATATAAAAAACATGTTAGAATAAATTTATTTAATCATACCAATATTAGAATGTTCATAATTAAATGAACCCATAATCGTATTCCATTTTATATTTCGAAATAAAAAATTGATTAGTATTTAATAAATTAAAAGAGAATGAATATTTTTTAAATCATAGGACTCTGCCACTAAAATTGGTCATCACCCCTTCCCAAAGTCACCCAATGGGTTTACCCCTTAATTAGAAAGGAAATAGTGGGGGTGGTAGAGTCAGAAGAATTTATGAAATATAAATGAGAATAAACAAGCTAAAATAGATTCTTTAGTAGTAGAAGTTAGTGTTCTCTCATTTTAGTTCGCAATGACTTTATTTGGTTGAAACACTCTCTATTTATAGAGGGAGGTTTTTCTGCAGGAACCATTAGTTAAAATATATTCGAAATATTTTTTTCAAAACATACCCTAGATATTCTTGGTGTGTTATCGATAATACACATGAGGTTATACGGTGAACCCTTTTTCATTGAGGATAGATTGAATTGTTGATCCTTATATGTGTGAACAACTCAATTATTGTTCAAGGATATGTGGATATATACAGCGTGGTAGTAATAGTTGGATGGCATTATATAATCGTAGATGAAAGGGGTGTATGGAGGGACATGGTAATATTTTTGTAAATTTTAATGTGGGCTTGTAGAAATATACAGTAATCAAGAAGAGCTACATGATTTTTATGAAAGAAAAACTCAGGTTATAAGTACTAAAAAAACATGGTTCTCTAGCAGTGATATGTGAGATCATTCTATAATCCTTCTAAAAGATTTCATGGCTGTTGTTCAGTGGCTGCATGTAGTGGAGGTTGGCGTCCCATTATGGGAACCACCCATCAGTGACCCATGAGGCACCATTTTGTATATGATGGATCATGAGTCACCATCATCTTGATGGTGATTCTTGAGTCTCCTAATTTACAATGGTTTCTCATGAGAACCAATGAATCTATGGTTCCTCACCAGTCACCATTAGCTCGATAGTGGATCAAGAGCCATTATCAGCTTCACTATGTCTCATGAGTCACTATTATATCAATTATGGCACAATATTAACCATTGTATTAATTATGGATCATGATTAATCATATTAAAGGAGTTACATCATGATCTACCATGTCTCTAGTCATAGTAGTGAATCTCTTTGTGGCATTTATCTATGGAATTGGTTTAACTACAAATGCGATAGCAGAGGGTTGAGCAAGGCATGGGGAAACATCCTTCATCGAGACTTCTATGATGATAGATGATCCAATAAATTTAATGTATTGGAGATAAAAAATGGGGCACGAGATGATCCATGACATTCATGTTCTTAAGTAGTAGCAGATGGACCATCCCTAAGCTTTGGGTTGTTTGCACTGGACATTCCTTGTGATTGCAGTGGTGGCAGGAGAACTCAGGTGGCAGAAATATGATGTAGGGAGGGAAGAGTTGTGTGCCTGATGTTACTGTTGTGATAGTGGCTGGAAATAGTAGAAATTTTTTGAAGTAAAATATAACCATATTGTATGTGTCACATTGAAAATGAGAATCAGTGTAGTGATAGTTACAAAATTTTCTCATGGATCTCCCACGACAATTTTGTTTTGAGGGATGGAGGACCCCCTCCCACATTTTTACACATCCCTTTGCTATCAAGAAATTCAAATGATTACCTTATGTTTTTCACCACCATGGGCTGACCCTGCCGGGATTTTTCCATTTTTGTCCGATGGATTTAGCCCTTTAGGGCGCAGACAGGATTCATCCACTATGTCATATCATACACTAGCATTTTGGCCTTCCCTTGGGTATACATTTCCAGAAATCCCCCTGTGTTATTTATTTGTATCTTTTTGTCCATTGGATTAGGGTTGTACCAACTAGCCATTTTATTTTAAATCTTCTTAAAAATATGAATTGATTCAAAAATTTAAATCCCTCAAAATAACAACCAAAATAATGGCATGAATACCCTATTTATTATCATGAAATTAATACTTAGGTAAAATCATTTTAAATCTATATTCCTATTTTCCAACATATAATTCATGAAACAACGATCAATGGAATTTTTCAATGAAATTAATTAATAATCATTTAAAACTGATTTAAAATATTCATGATGTAATGAGTGTGTCACAACCCCTAGTGAAAATTATCTAATGAGGAAGCATCCCACCAACATTTCTGGGAGGCATAGATCATATTGGTACCGAGACAATGCCTCTTCTCTAGAGATTCCTCTATATTCTCAAACATCTATGGCATGGCCTCTATCATTGATTATTTAGATTAAGGGATTTCATCCCTCATGAATGTGAGAGGTTGATTATATTGGAATTCCCACATCAACACTTTTATAGTACTGGTATGTCATAGTGTTCCCTATATAGTATTCATGAAGTGAAAGTATTTATCCCATAACTAAGATCTTATCTCACATTAGAGGAAGAATAAAAGGTTCTTCTAATTTCAATAAAAGAGGAAATATTTGTTGGTCAAGGCCCAACGCCTCAACAGAATGTTCATCACCTCCATCATGGAGAACAAAACGAGGATATTGTGGTAGAATTGGTGTTCAATTTCAAAATTCATAAAATATATATGATTTATAAAAGATAGAAATCTAAAATAAAAAAAGTGATATACTCATATAATTCATCTAAAAGATCCATACCTCTATTCCCATTATTGAATCTAATTCAAGGTGATAAGGAAGGTCTTATAAGTACCAATAGACACTACCTACTTTCCAATACTATGCTCATTACTGGGTTGTGGTCTCATATCAAACCATCAGTGTCCTAGTATTTGGACTCTTAATGAAAAATATTGTTTACAAAACATTCACTATTGGAATCCAAATTTACTGTAAACCATTTATTTTTTTTAATTTATATTTTCAAAATTATTCATATGAATGAAGATATCATCTTCTAATTAGTTGGGTCAGAATTCCCAATTCCATAACTCCCATACTCTTTATAAATTATAATTTGAACATCACTTAACTACAACCTCACCTTTACATCCAATATTGGTCTCTAAGACTTTATGCATGATGATTTTATTTAATGAAATATAATTTCAAATATATAAAAGTTAATGGTACATATATTACATTTTTCATTCGAGAAATCCAAAATATTTAATGTTTCATCCCATAGAACTGACATATCACAGGTCAAACGTGGAATTATTGGTTAATTAAAGATAAATCATCGATATATATATGAAAACCCATTTATATTTATCAATGAAAATTAATTAATCAAATAATGTTTTACATAAATGAAATGTTATACCATTTCAATAAATAACAATCCTGACACTCACAATAATCATTAGAGATTCAAACAATGCACACATTAAAATACATTTTGCATGGAATAATTCATGACATGTGAATCCTTAATAGCCTATAAAAATGAATGAGATGATACCTCTTTACCTTACTAACCCAAAAAAAGTAAATAAATAATAATAATATCAATAGTAATAACATTATGAAATATGTGCATCTCAAAATGAAGAAATCAATTCAACTACAATAGTAAAAAACCAGACAACATGATCTAATACTAGGTAATTTTAGTTTCACATTGTTCATGGGTTAGCTACTTCTAATAAAAGACTCATTACCAACTTCTGATAAATCCTAGTCACGTATCTAATTGAAAAACAATTATAAAAAAGGAAAAAATAGATATCGATGCGACTTTATTGCATCCCGATCCAAAATCCATTGAGATTGTCCACAAGCCAATCAGGCACAATACATTTAGTGGGCCTCACCATATGCCAAAGGAAGATAACATGAAATCTGTTTCAGTGATGGTATCTTTTATGGAATATACCCTCAAGATCATAGAAACCCACTGTAGTAGATAATAATTATAATTAGTTGAAACCAAAATATACAAGGAGCAATATAATAAAATAAGATACAAATTAATAAATAGGTGGAAACTAAATAAATATCATAAACTGAAATGTAGACTCTTCAATAATAATATAAAAAAATTACATGTGAAAAATGGGTATAAGAATATACAACATTATATCAAAAGTAGGAAATTCCAAAATATTCCACCATTATTAACGCAAGAATAGTCATTGTCCTCTTCTAACATACATTATACTAGTTCTATGAAATCAATCATACAAAGTTGAATGATTTTATTTATTAATAGCATCAATCATGTAGCTTGTTAGTAGAACATTGGTTCCCCGAATAGAGTGTAATATGTACTTAGTAGGCTACTAACAACTATGTATCAAACTATATAATATGTACATATAAAATTATTAGTGTGTAGTTAATGGTAAAATTAAATAAATAAATAAATAAACCCCATTAGATCGGGTTCCTCATGCGACCCTCAACCAACACTACTTACATTGGCTTAAGCTAATGTTGTCTATATATAATTTTACATTTATATATAATAAATGTGAATAATAGTGGATCATCATAAAATCAAGTATCTTGAAAGGACCAAACTGAAGATGTTTATTTGTCTAGGCGGATGTTCCCCAGGAGAACAGTTAAAAATTATTGGTTTTTTTATATAAATTTAATTTTTTAAATTCAATAAGAGGAATTTTGATCCCATCTATGCTGATCAAAAAATGGGAATCCCAGTTAGTACTCCATGGGCTCTATAAATACCAATTCCCATAAGTGTTCATCCATGGTGATCTATAAATGGAATCACAAGTATCACTCTCAAAATGGTGTAAATAATGACATATTCAGCCCATCCTTGGTATCTCATATTGGTAAGCGTGTATCACTTGTGGCATGGTGTAACCATCATTCAACTGATCCCATATAATGTTTCTCCCAAAGGGAACACGTATCATTCTTGTTTTGGTAATTAATTCAACTCATGATCCTTCCTATAGATTTATATTAATATTTCCTGTATCACTCTGACATATTTACCATCTATTACAAGTTCAAATTATAAATCATGATGATACCATCCAAGGTTTCCATAAATTAAATCCAATGTACTACTCTCATCTTAAATTAAATGCATGTTTTTTCTAATAAGAAAAAATTAGATTAAAATAGAATTGAAATCATAATAGTTTAATGATGTGGGAATTTTATTTCAATTATGTAAAGAAATATGAAACATAGAGAACACGGGTATAACACATGCCCAATAAAATTTTTCAGATCATTCATCATTCCAATGTATTTATTAATAGGGAAAATAACACCTCAATTAGTGGTTATAATTCGATTATCTCATTAGTATTTATCAATTTATGGAAGTAATCCCCAATATAACTTTCTCATGTCAAATTTATCAACCAATTATGATGATTAACTACTAAATTGGACTATATTATGCATGGTAAAACATTTAATTTGGTTAAATATGATATATGTAGGAGACAATAGAGGATTAATTCAGATGGAACAATGGCTATTGATAAAATAAAATGAGATTTTAGTGGAACAACTAGGACAAAAACCATATTATTTTTGTATTCTCCTCATCTATTATCATCAATTGAATCGATCTAGAAAAATTGAAAAAAGAATGAATTGGAAAATCCCTATAAATTGGTCCTATTATCTCTCACTTAAGTGGAACTAATTATAGTTATATAAATTATAAATTGAATTAATAGGAATGAGGATCCTACCATTTTGGATCATATCATCCTGATATTGAAAAGAAAAAAGTTCCAATATAGGAGTTTCATATGTTCTTATCCTAGGAAAGGAAAGAATACAGTTCATCACTCGAATTATGTGAGGGGGGATAAATAAGACCTCAAATCCAAAAACTTGAAGCCATTGTTTTTTTATTAAAATTACCCATTCATTTTACATGGCTTGTAAACAGAATACACCAACTAATTCATGGGGTTTAAATCTCTAGGGAAAACCATTTCAGGGCATATAATGTGTCTAATTAGCCCAACACATGTCATGTATTTAATACCTATCATTTACATTTACAGAAGTCAATATCCATCAATTATAATAAAATCTTCCTAAAAGAAAATAAATAAAACATATTTCATGTTTACTTGATCTAACCCAAAAATAAAACACAATAAAGGGTTGACATGAAATTAAAGAATAAGTACCATTATGAATATCAGAGACGTTACACTTTACTCATATAAATATAATTACACGGGAATAATTATAACCTAATTTATCATGTTTTATTCAATTATTGGAATACTAGGTTATAATATCCACTAATATTATGTGACTAATAGAGTGGATATGAAATCGATGAGCAATAAAAATAATTATAAATCTAAGATACTTCATATTTTAAATGAATTATAAATTACATATTATAGATCCTCATATATAATAATTATTGGTTCCATTATTCATGTTTCCCAAATTTTCCATTTAAAATAAGGGAAAAAATTATTTTGTGGGTCATGGTGAATATTTTTTCCTTTTAACCTTCAAGTGATATCAATGCGATCATGCTGTAATATTTTTTAATTTGGTTTATTGGCTCTTAATTCGGTTAATGAGATATCATTCCGTGTTTTTATTCATTAAATCGAACATTTTAGGGAATTTATTATTCATATGAATATGAAAAATACAATATAAAATATTGAATTAATGATGATACTATACAATGGTTCTGAGGATAATATTTATAAAGAACTGTAACACATCTTCTAAAAAAATACAAGTAATTTACCCTTGGTCAAACATTTATTTTTAGACCATAGAAATCAAAATATTCCATGTAGAAATCAATACACGGATTAATTAAAAACCATATGTTCTATCCTAGTTGGCAGTTGAATATATTGGAAACATATGAAATATAGTTTTTGTATACATTTTGTATCACCTAATGGTTTTTAATCATCAAGATCATGAAATCCATGTGAAAAAACAACAATATATCATTACACACTATGTGATGTCAACCAGATGGGTGAATCAACATCATATGAATTATATGTCCTGTAGTAAACAATAACCATCATTTTATATGTAGTCATTGATTAAAAAACATGCTATGTCCCTTTGCATTTTGTGCTTCTTGAAAATAATCTATTAAACAATTTGAATGAATGTGTACATGTTCATTAACATATGCCAACACATGAAATGTAAATGTAAATAAAAGTAGGTCATATGAGTCAAACATACATAAAATATAATTTGACAGTAAACTACATAATGATTATCTATATATATGTGTTTTTTTATTGGGTTTTTCAACACCAAGTACATGAAGATTCATTTTCATAAGGTCATATTGATATAAATTATGTAATAATAATTTTGTAAAAATATCTTGAATAACACCCTATTATTATGTCATTTAATTAATTTAAAATTATATTTCGGTGACATTTATTTATGTTTTGATATATGATTTTTTTTTATTTTTTTGGGACATGGATGAGATTCACATAATAGAGATAATCCATGTGATATCCATTTGTGTTGGGTATAAAATGTACTAGTGCCATTCTTCAGGGCATGAGCATAGTTTCTGTAATATTTAACCTCTCTATAGTAAATTATGCACCTTTTTTTCCATTGGGTTGTAATTACTGATTAGTGTTTTGTTTAATAATACTATACATAGATTATGTGTGATTACCTATTTTATTTTTTTCACTTCCAATAATTCATATCATATTTTGTAAGGTTATTTCTGTACCTATCCTAATCTCTAGATATTGTGTCCCCTAAGCCTATAACTCTTCTCTACAAGAACCTCCTCCCCCTAATCAAACTCTTATGACCCAATATCAAATTATCATCTTTGTGATTTGCATTTGTAAAGTTTTGGTGTGTCATTCAACTCCCTTGTTCCCCTCTTATTTCTTCCCAAAACCAATTTCTCCATGATTTTTCTCCAACCCATGAATCCTATGAATTCCATATCATTGATTTTTTGTTCACAGTGAGAATAACATTTTATAATTATATGTTTATGTTTCACTAGGATATCATATTTTATATTCATGTGTCCTCACTTGATGGTGACATATTTTACATAGCTGAAGTGGTTTTCAAGAATTATTTTGGTTGTTTTTCACCATTTATGGAATGAGTTCAAACTTATCTTTTTCATTTTAAAATAATTGGATTTAATGTTATTACTGGATTTATAAAATATTAATTATTTATTTTCATTGAAATCCCAAGGATTTATTAAAATAACTGTTTTTTTAATTTTTAAAATTAACCATTAAATCTAGATATTTTTTTAATTTCGTCATAGAGTTTTATAATTGAGTTATAATATTTGGAAGGTTGTTTAAGATTTTAAAAAATTATCAATCTTTTAACATATAATTTAATGTTGAACATCAAATTCTATGTATTACTAAAGAATATTCATGATTTATTCTAAATAAAAAATATATTTATAGGTTGTTTGAACCATTTTGGTAGTTTTCTAAATTAATGTGTTCTATTTTGGAATAATGGAGATTTTAAAGAATGCGGTGTGTTCGTTAACAAAATTCCAAAATGGTGTTTGGAATGTAAAACTGAAAACAAATAATAAAATTATTTTAGTGTTTATTTTAATGAATTATTTTTCAATGAATATTTTGAATTTATATTTCAAAATAATTAGATATATTGATTAACAAACTGAGTCAATTTGATGAAGGTCTAATTTTAACATTTAAATTATTTTTATAAATTTTGTAGTGTTTTATACCCTCTTGAGAAACACATTATATTTTATGTGATGTCATGTATATGTGATCATGGTTATTTATTATGAGGGTGTTGGATGTCAGTTGGGAGTTATTTTTCGAATGATTTGTATTGGTCCTTGTGAAAACTGATTTCTCACCACCATTGATATATGTCACAAGAAGTCTTAGGAGACCGAGTATAGATCTGGACATGTTTAAGATCTATTATGGATGGGGTGTTAAATAGAGAGAATGTCCTACTAAACTGAGGGAGATAATAGAAAGATGAAACAATGTTAGGAAATAGGACATAACATGAAGTGGTTATATATATCAAGGTGTTAGTGATATACATTAAGGTATTATTCTAGGATAGATTTATTTGGTTTCAGGGTTCATTGAAGGTAATGTTGTATCATGTTATTGACCGTTTTAATAGTGTGGATCATGTTATGCGACCCTGAGATGATTTACCCATATTATATGAACATAATCCTGAAAATTTTTGGAATCCCAATATATTTAAGAATTTTTTTAATCCCATATTAATTAGATCATGGAACAAATGATTGATTGGTCCATATGGCTTGTTATATTCATTTATTACTTTCATTTGTGTTTATCATTGAACCTAGTTATAAAATTTCAATTATTTTACAAATTTACTTTAAAATAATTTTAACATAACATTATTCTAAAATTGATATCATGCTATATTCCTTGAGAATTATATTTTATACATTTTATATGTTTTTCAAAGATCTTTAAAAAATTAAAATTTATTAAATGATTTAAATGTGACTTATCAAGGATTTTTCTAGGTGATTTGTTTTTATATTATGAATTTTTATGAGAAACGTTATATAAGTTAATTTTTTTCATTAAAATGAAATAAAAAGAGATGTTTTTAAAAATAAAAAATATATATATTACAAAAAAATATATAAATGTATTCAAAACTATATTGAAAATTTTATGAAGATAATATTATCATCTGAATTAGAATGTTTCTACATAATGATATTCTGTATACTAATGGATATTATAACATAATTATAGGTATGAGATCAGTTTAGGGACCCTCATGGAGTTTTTTTATTGATTATTAATTTTATGGATAGTTCTTTGTTTTAGTTTTTAGTCTACTTTGTTGTGAATACTCCATATGAGTTTACTACATTATGCCATTCTTATTAGTGGTGTACTATATACATGGAGGTTAAAATGTGGTATAGAGATGGCTATAGATGAGGTAATTGGAGGGTTGAATGATGAAATAATTTTATTAAATTATTTTAACTACTTTTAAATTATTTCCTTTTTTATCTAATGGTGCATAGAAATTTAATATATAGTGTATCAATTACATTGAAATAGATGGTATGAATGTTGTTTTGGAGGCATCCATTTTGTGATAGGGGATTTAATGAAATAACATTTTTGTTTGAAAATAATTTTTTTGGATGTTTCATTCAGTTTATAAATTAGATATCTCATTTTGGGTTCTTGATGTGATGTTAAATTAAAGGATTGTATTTTTGGATTAATTCCTTTGTTTTTGTTGGGAATTCTTTGTTTGATTTTAGGGTATTGTGGTTTATACTCATGCCTTATGTTAGTAGTGTTGTTACTTGAAAAAAGGTTCCTAAATATATAAGTATCCAATAATCAAGATGATACTTATAATGAATTCTATGAAAACATGGATCTGACTCCTTCAATTATGATTTCTAAAAAGATCCCAGAATAGGTGGTGGAATCATAACCTTCTCCTATTTAATATTTTATAATATTTAAACATTTTATTATGTGGTTATTAAAGTAATATAGATGAAATTTTGTGACAAATACGGGTTGATGGAATTATCAACTCTCTTTACACTCATGAAGCCTTATATCTAAACCTAATATAAGTTGATTCGTTAGAGAAAGATAATGGTTTTTAGGTTCCTTTAGTCCTTCATTGTTGTGAGAGGTTATGTTTTTTCATAAATTTAAATTTTCATATTTTCTTGTATTTGAACATGGTTTCATGTTTGGAGAGAGAGTATTCAAATTGGTAAACCATTATTAAGATGATTGGTTATTGGTGTCATATATTAATCAACTCTCAGACCAGATCATCTATAATCAATTTTTGTTTTTCAATGGTTTTGAGGGTTCATTTTTTAAATGAATTCCTTTCTTAGATAATCTACATTCTAATCTTCTTCTTAGAATAAAAACTATTAATTATGTTTTGCTTATAAACATAAAAGAATATGCTTTCTAGTTTAGGTAGAAGATGACGGGAGGACCCTTGATTACAATGGGATGTAAAATTTATAACCCATTGGGTGTGGAACTCTGAGACATTCCATGAAATTATATTCATTTATTCCAAAGAGTCACCATTAACATAGTTGTTTAGTATATTTCAATATGTTTTTTCATCTAGGCTACCGAAGGATAGTCTGGATATTGTTTAGGAAAAACATTTAAGTGGATTTAGGACTTCAATTATTGATATTAATTCAATTAGAAATGATAATGTGATTCTGGTTTGGATTTCCCCTTTTATGTCCTCAAATGATTATGGGATATTGTTAAAATTGTTGTTTCCCTCATGAAAACTTCTCTGTTGTTTCTTCTTGAGGTTCTGTATGCAATGAAATTTTTCAGAGGAACGGGATTTAATGGAATTACATGGGAATGTGATTTGGGAATTGGCTCGAGTAGCTAGGATTGGATGGAACCAAATCATATCACCAAAAATATGGTGTTTGATTTAGTTTAGTTGGGTTCTATGTGAAGAAATAACCATGTATCAATATCAAAAGTCAACCTCTCATGTATTAAAAAAGGTTTAGGGAATATTTCATTCATTTAATATTTGTTAATTTCTTTATTCTTGATCATTTGGATTATGAAATGGTGTAGTTGTTGGGAAAAAATCCCTCAAGGTATCATTGAAGCATTTCTGAGGTGATTGTGTTTGTTGACAAAGTGGGCCTCTGTGTTGTGTTTTTTGACAAAGCAAACCATGACGTACAAATTTGTTGACAAAGGGGATTTCATGGTGGCATGTCGAGTTCAAGGGATTTGGTTAACTATCCATGTTTCATTCAAGAATGTTGACAACAGAATGGAAGATATGGAGGCGGTACAAAAAGATCAGATACAAGGTGGTGCTGTTTTCCAGTGTTTTGCAAATATTTGGTCCTAAAAATTGACAAATGGAGAAAAATGGTTTTGGAAATGGTACTTGCGTGCCATTGTCTTGAAGGAGAGGAAACTTGAACGTCATATGTTTTTCAAGATCAGAACATCAAAATATGGAAAATGGAAAACAGTAACCCATGTTTTAGGGGTGGTCGCGCAAGTGACTAGCGTGGCAGAGACTTGGGCGCCGAGACTTGTGCGCTGAGAGGATACTTGTGCGCCGTCGCGCAGGGTGTCCAATTGTTTATAAATAGATGTTGAACCCTCTTCAATTGGAAAGAGTTTAAAACATATAGAAAATCAGAGCTTCCTTCACGCAGGTCTGGTGGTCGAGCAAGTGGTAGTGTGGTCGTGCAAGTAGAACTTACGTTCCAGTTGATTGATGCACGTCTAGAGTGGTTTGGGAGAGAAAGTAAGGGAGTCGTGCAAGTTTTGAGTTTAAGTGGGGTTGTTACGAAGGTGGTTTTGTGACACATGTGTGAGAAGTTTTGAAGAAGCACGACAGATGGTGGTTGCACACAAATATTGGTTTGGGCGTAAAAGGGTGCGAGTTGCGCATGATTGGAGTTGCAGAAGCTAGTGTCGCACAAGTTGTTGAGGGGAACATGCACACCAGTTTTAACATGAGCACCGAGACTTGCCTTCTGGCTTAGTGATGGGATCCAGGTGTGGTTTAATCATAGAAATGATTCAGGGATACGTGAAAGCTGGACGATTTCCCGATACCTTTTGGGAAAAGTGAGATTCTTCTAAAGGTTAATGTTGGACTTCAACAGAGCATCTACATACAATAGAGGATATATTAATTAGTGATAAAGAAGATTCCTTTAGGTCTATAAACTGTGAGTGGATCCTTTCCAGAGTAGTGATCAAAGGTAGAGGAAAAAGGTGATCCTCTCCACTGGTAGTGAGCCAGAGAGAGAGAGAAGGGGAGTAGCCCTTGGGAATGAAGTGAGCTGACCCTAAACATTGTAAAGGCAGTGAGCCTTGGAATAGAAGTGATCTATCCCGATATTTTTAAATTTCAGTGTTCTTTTAGTGGATTTGGTACATCAAAAAATTTCAGGGGTATGATCCTTGGACGTAGCCTAGTGAGGATGAACCAAGTAAAAATCGATGTGTCATGTGCATTCTTTAGTTTCTGTTTATACATTGCTGCAGGAAAGAGATAAAACAGGAGTCTTTCTTAACAGCGAGACAAGATCAATAGGGGTAGTTGTTTTAATCTGTCATACCCTAATTCACCCCCTCTCAAGGTATCTAACCTAGTGGACTTAACAATTGTTATCATAGGGAAAAGTTATTATCTGTAATTCTCTCTCAAATGGAGGTCACTAATCATAAAGGGCTTCCGATCTTCGACGGAAGAAATTTTCAGATATGGAAGAATAAAATTCAAAACTATTTCCAATCATTGGGAATGGATGTGTTCATAGAATTTAAGCATGGTGTCTCAGCTGAAATCAACAGTGGATCATTATCCAAAGATGAAAGAAAGGATCTATATGCTGGCGCTAAGGGTATTAATGCTTTAGGTGGAGCCCTTTATAATGGTATCTATATGAAGGTGATGTCATGAAAAACATTACATGCTATGTGGGAAAAGCATTTGAATATATATGTAGGGGATAAAAAAGTCAGAGAGGCCAAGATGTATGTTCTGTGGAACAAGTATGAAGATATGAGAATAAGTACAAATGAATCTGTTGATGAATTTTTCAAGAGAGTAAATGTTGTTGTGGAAGACATGTGGGGTCTTGGAGAAGTCATCAAATATATAATGATTTTGAAGCATATCTTGAGGAAACTTCAACCTCGGTTTAATCCTAAAGTCTTAGTCTTGGAAGATAATGACCCAAAAGTGCTGACCATAGAGAACATGCACAGTACCCTTGTTTCATATGAAATGAGGAATGATGACAATGATTCTATGGAAAATGGGAAAACCAAGGAGGTGGAATTTAAAGCCATGAAGAATCTCACCATTGATGTATCTTAGGAGAATGAAGTGACAGATGATGTAATGTCATTCATTTCCTCAAACCTTTAAAGAGGAAAAGGAAAGTTTAAAGAGAAACTTCCACTTTCATTCTTTAGATGTGGAATGGTTGGACATCTCGAAACAAGGGTCCAAAAAAATTAACAAGATGATGAAGAGGATGAAGATTAAATCCCCAAAAAGAAGTCATCAGCCTATGTGAATGGAAAGAAACAGTTAAAAAGAAATTTCTTCAAGAAAATGAATCTTTTTTCACAAGACTATGAATGCTCAGATGAGTCTGAGGTTGAAAAGGTTTAAGGGAAAGAAAACTGAAATGATCATCGGGAAAATTCCATGGTGGCGGTCATCGTTAGTTCTCAGGAAGAGGTAGAACCTGATTCTGGATAATAAGATGAAGAATTTGAAGGAAGAGTTGATATGGATGCCAGATTGGAAGAAGCTCTTGATGAGATAAACGTTTGGAGAGCCAAAACAAAGAAATCCAATAAAGTGGTTCGTGATTCCAAACCCTATATGAAACAACTAGATGAAGAAAAGTATAAGCTATTTGAATAAATTGAAAAACTAAAATCATCAACACCTGAGATCTTAGAAAATATTGTTGATTATAAGCTTAAAATCGAGGAACAAACGAATGAAATCAATGTTTTGACTAACACAAGAAAGGAGAAGGAAAAACGCCTCAAATAACTTGAAAAAGAAGTTGTTGGTCTGTGAGAAAGAATTAAGGGTCAATAAAAACTCTTGACAACTAGTACAGTGCCAGGAAAACAATTTATTCAGAAGACTGAAATGTTTGAAGTGGTGCATAGACCTCTAGAGGAAAAGAAGCTAAAGTTGTCTTCCAACGATAAGACTGGTGTGGGAAAGGAACGAAAACAGAAAGTGGACATGAATGATGTCAAACTGCAAGAACCTTATCAGAGAATGAATATTTATTTGGGTACGAAATAGAGTTAGAATATTAGAAGATCCCAATAGAAAACCAGTAGTGCAGATGTGACACACATGAATGGTCCTTACATTAGGTGCAATTATTGTGGAAAGATGGGACACTCAAAGAATGCTTTTTTGATAGCCAAGAGATACTGAAGGGCACAAGAACAAAAGTGGAAGCCAACCAGAGCTCAATTTTATAGAACATCCTTTAGAGGTCATTGTTTTTTGGGTGGAGGATTTTTGGCACATGGCTAGATATTGCACATCAATCATAAAGAGTAATTTTCCAAAACAAAACATGAGCGGTCATAAGCATCAAATTAGAGAATCGACAAGTGGGATAAAAAAAATCGATTTGAATTACTACTTGATGAAGCTGGCCCATCAAACTCTAAGTAAGATAATTTTCTCCAAACCACACCAAGTGTGAAGTAGAATACATGGATAAAAAAGATAAAATATGAGAATGCAGTAGTTGCAGAAATTTCCCTTAAAGCTTTAGATTGTTCAGGAGTGTGGATCCTTGAATGTGGTGGCACATCCCATATGACAAGAAACAAGGATCTCATCATAGGCATAAAATATGTCAAAGAAGGTGATTTCAAGTTTGGTAATGATGAAGGGATGAAGATTATTGGTTCCGGAAAGGATAAATTTTGGAGAAAAGAAATGAAATGTGCTGATGTCTTAGAAGTAGAGGGTGTCAATCATAACTTTCTCAATGTCTGTCAACAATGTGACTCTGGGCACTCTATCCAATTTACCAAGAAGATGTGTGTTGTGAACGGAAAATATGGATCAGTTGTTCTACAATGGAAAAGGATAGTGGGAAATCTTTACCTTCAATGTGGGGAAGAAGATCCATGCTTTTTATCCAGAGAGGAAGAAAATAAGCTATGGCATAAGTGACTTTGTTATCTATGCCAACCATATATGGAAGATATGGTATACTATGATGCTTCTAGAGGCCTTCCTAAACTATCATGTGATCGTACTCAACCATGTGACGCTTGACAATAAGGTAAGATCATCAAAAAGACATACAAGTCAAAGGAACAGAAATCAACCAGAGTGCTCGAATTGGTGCATGTTGTTGTATGTGGACATATCTCACCACGAGCCATAAATGGGAAAAGTTACTATGTCCCTTTAATTGATTATTATAGAAGAATGTCTTGGGTATTTGTCATTACCCCTAAGTAAGATATGTTCTGTTGTATCAAGCAGTATAATTGGAATTCATAAATGATTCTTAGGCAGAAAATTCCAAGGATTCGTACTGATAACAGTATAGAATTAAAAAACAGTCAAGTAGAATACTATCTCGAAAAAAATGGGATAAGGCATCATGTTTCATCAGTGAGAACTCTCCAACAGAATGGAGTAGTTGAAATGAGAAATTGGATCATCAACAAAATGGCCAGAACAATTCTTATTGAAAATGAAATACCAGAGATATTTTGGAAGGAAGCAGTTTTGACATCAGTCTACATTTTGAATAGGACTGTATTGTGTCTGAAAGAGGGGAAGACTCCGTATGAAATGTGGTATAGAAAGAAACCAACATTGAAAATCATCGTATCTTTGGATGTAAGTGTTTCATGGTCAACAAAAAAAACAACAGGAAGTTTGAGTCATGAGGAGATGAGGGTATATTCCTTGGCTACTTAGGTAAAATCAAAGCATATAATTGATTCAATAAAAGGCTGGGGAAATTTGTTCAGAGAAATGATGTCACTATAGTTGAAAAGTGAACAGAATACTCAACGACCTAGTGAACAGTTTTTGGATGACAGTGATGAAGTGGTAAGCAACACACTGGGAGTAGAAGTGGCGGAGGTTGACTTAGAAGAAGATACTGATGATGAGAAAGAGGGAACAAAATTAAAATCTTCTAGGAATCCAATGAGTAGAGCTGAAATTGATAGGCCAAATATCATTGGTGATTAGAGAACTCCATTTCAAACTCAAAGAATGAAATCTTCGTAGAAAACAACATTTTCATCTCAGGAAGAGCCAAATGGTTTTTCCGATGTAGCTGAAGATGAGTACTGGGTTCAGGATATGAAAGAAGAATTAGTCCAGATTGAGAAGAATCATACATGGGAGATCGTTTAAAGGCTAGCAGATAAGAAAGTCATCGAGACTAAATGGGTTTTTCGCAACAAGATGAATGAAGTTGGTGTAGTGATTCAAAATAAAACATGACTAGTGTGTAAAGTATACACCCAAATAGAGGGAATTGATGATGATTAGACATTTTCACCAGTGTAAAAGATAGATACAATAAGATTATTTTTAGACATATTAGTGCAAAGAAAGTTAAAAGTGTTCTAGATGGACGTCGAATCTGCATTTCTGAATGGGGTTCTGGAAGAAGAGGTGTACATTGACCAGTTAGATGGTTATCTCATTCATGAGGATGAGAACAAGGTTTTCATATGCAAGAAGGCGTTTTATGGGCTGAAACAATCACCAAGAGCATGGTACTGAAGGCTTGATCAATACTTGAAGAAGCATGGTTTCCAATGTGGGGGAGTTGATTAAAATCTCTATTTCAGAAACGAAAGTAATCAATGGGTGATGGTGTCAGTGTATGTCAATGACATAATATTTGGAAGATCAGATGAAGATCAGGGCAGATAGTTTTCTGATTTCATGAAAACTCAGTTTGAAATGTCAATGATTGGAGAACTAACATTTTTCCTTGGTCTACAGGTGACACAAAGAAGGAATGGATCATTCATATCTAAATCCAAATATTCCAATGAGGTTTTGAAATGACTTTGAATGGAAAATTCCAAAGGAGATGAAGACTCTAGTAGATACCTAGATGAAACTGTCCAAATATCAGGTTCGAAAGGCAGTTAATATCAATGAATTTAGGAAAATTATTGGAAGTTTTTTGTACATGACCGCAACAAGGTCTGACATTGTTTTTTCCATATGCCAAGAATCACATTACCAAAGCTATCCAAAATAAAGCCACATGATCGCAGTGTAAATAATACTTCAATATATCAAAGGCGCCGTGGATTTTAGTCTGATGTATAATAACAAATCTCAATTAGTGTTATTGGGTTACACAGATGCGGATTGGTCCGGATCTGTAGATGATAGAAAATTAATGTCAGGAGGTGCATTCTATCTTGATAGATTGTACATTTCGTGGACAAGGACAAATCACATTGATATCAAATATCATTTCATCAAGGAGAATGTGGACCAAGGGCTTGTGAAGTTGGAGTATGTTCCTACATAGCTACAGGTTGAATATATTATGACAAAGGCCTTACCCAAGGAAGCATTTGAAATGCATCGACTGGATCTGGGAGTTCAGTGGACTCCCCACACTTAAAAAAGTGTGGATGTGGAACCCCCTCTCCCCGAGGTATGACATGTTTTCAATAATGTAATGATTTGTGTTTAATACTCTGTTACAGACTGCAATGGAGTGACCATTGGGTTCGTTGAAAAAGGGGGAGAAAATAGTGACTAGTCAAGGGGGAGATAGTGTGGAAATTTGATAAATCATGATTGATATGGGGAGAAGCTAATAGGCTGAGCAGTGAGATAGGGGGAGAGAAATGAGATAGGGGGATAATATTAAATCAGACGATTCTAGAAGTGATCAATCAAAGAATAGATATCATGACTGGTGAGGATTGTGATAAAAGCTGAAGAGTGGCGTTGGAATGTGGTAAGAATATTTCCATATATTGGTATCAGTTTGGTGTCAATAGCGGGTGTCATATTTGAAGTGATTCATTGACGAACTTTTCATTTACACTTGTTTCTCATTCCGAGCATTTCTCATGTGGGCCTAAAGTATGTATTGAGTAAATACATTATCACTATCAGAATTGTAATAGGAGAATGGTGGCAGAATAATTAAGGATGTATCTTTTTATGGAAGATGTAACACCCCAATATTTCATAGTACGTTACTTCTTCAATGTAATTCAATACCTTGCACTACACACAACACCAAGGTCTAGCGCACCATGACTTACAAAAAAAGCCGCTCAAAAGCGGTTATGAATAGTATTAACTGAATTTTGAACTTTATATAATCCTTATAATTTTAGAATCCATATTAAGAGTTTCTTAGACATAATGTAAGAACAAATACATTTTTTTCAGATAAAAGAATTATTTTTCAAAAAATGAAAATTTTCCCCATTTTAATGGAGAAGCCATTTTAAATCCAATATTTGAAACTTTTATATATTCAATTCTACAAAATAAACTTCTTCTTTAGAATCAGGACATAAGAATTTAGTTTCATATATGTTTTGGTGTTTTCTGATAACTTTCATATTTGGGTAAATAGTGAAAAAATACTATATTTTAACTGAAAACAACTTTTTAAATAAAAATAATTTATATTGTTAAATTATAAATTTTAGTGGTTTGGAAGTATAAAAATATTATATTTTAGCCATTTAATCCAATTATGGACATTATAAGTAATTTCACTTTGAAATTGGACATAAAAAAGTCTCAAAATTTTGGTAGTTATTATTTCTTAAAAATACACATTTTGGTCTTGACAACAAGAATTAATATTAAATTAATAAATTCCACTTCCATGTTTTGAATTTGGAAAAATAGAATTCATTATTGAATTCAGAATATCAAAAGTATCTGACGGTAAATTTTTGGTATTTTTCTAAAAACATTTAATTTTAGATGAATAGTTAAAAACACTGAGATATAGTTTAAAACTGAATTTTTAGTTGAATAATTATCTATTTTATTTAAATTTATTTTAGGTCAAAATAGATGCATAATAAGAATATAATTTCAATGTAATTCATTGGAGTAAGTTTATAAAAATTTTAGATACATAAAAATTTTATTGAACTTTTCACCGTCTTTTACCCATCTCTTAGGAGAATTTGAAAATTCACATGAATTTTTTTTTACCTCTTTTGTTAGTGGAATTTAGAAAATATGAGAGACATAGTTAATATCAAGGAGTTAATGTGGTTCAATAAGAGAAGAATATGTTTTGGTGAATAGAAACATTTTACTTTTATTTACCTCGGTAAAAAGTAAATAGTGTAATTAAAGGTAAAAATGATATTATTATTACCTTGACACATGTCCTAATTTTATTGTTGGGCTCTTCAGACAACCTATTAAGAATGACACTGCCATGTTAAACCTCACTCGTCCCTCTCTCTCTAGGATTTTCACTGAGGTCGATATTTCTAAACCTCTGACTTCCCTTTTCTGGATTCAAATTGGGGATTATGGTTTCATTCTAGATGTGATCGTTGAAAATGTCCCATCTTTCTAAAAAAATGCTCACAGATTGTTCACACGATGAATTAATGTGAGACTCAATGAAATGACCCTCGGCCTCCCCCTTCCTATAAATCTGTTTGGGTTGAAAAGGAAACTCCCAAATTTCCCCTATTTCCCAGACAGTTTCTGACGGGCCTCATAATAGGAATCCCCCCGGCCTCTCATAGATTCAGCCCCCTCCCATTTTGCTTCCGAGAACTCGCACAACCTTGAGACATCTAAATAAGGAAATCATGAATTCTTAAATGTTCACTTACCTATTCCTGAAACAAACAATACTATACAAAGAGATAATGAAGAGATGAAATCGGATCATGAAGATCCCATGCAAGTGGAGATAGATAAACCCTGCCAATTGGAAGAAGAATTCCTAAAATCAAGGGCTAGGAAAGTCAAGAAAGCATTGGTTGAATCAGATGGCTTCATCCTTCCATGTGCTAGACAAACCTAGAAAGCTATGGAAAACGTCAATTTTGAATGAATAATTATTACACTCTCCCTAGATGCCAACATGAAGGATCAAATACCAATCCCCCCACAACCAACTCCTACATAAAAAGTGTCTGTCACATCAGATGCTGGTTCGTCCAACACTTCTGATTCAGATGGGTCATCCAGGGAGGATGATAAAAATAACCCAGTGTATAGGGATGCCTATTTAATTCCCGAAAAGCTGGATTTTTTAGATTAACTAGACACATGGATGGAATAAAACGACAACATTGTATATAGAAAATATAAAAATAGAGAGATATCAGTGGATGTCTATCTGGATATCAGAAAGAGGATGTTCATCAAAGTGGTTGAAGAATTTAAAAAGGATCCACGTTTCAATTTTAAGGAGATCCCCTGGAAATGAAGTCGTTGTGAATCTGTTTTCGTAGGAAATGGATTTCATCACTGTTTTTCATTTTTCTTCTGGACTAGTTTTGAAGTTTGTTGGGTTCTACTCTGTTTTTGGAGTGTTCTCTCTATTCAGAATCTTCTGGTTTTTGATGTTGACATTCCCTCTTTCGCCTAGTTCAAATTCTTCTGACAAGCCTCTATCTGGTTCACTTCCTTCTAGTCTATTGGACAACACACTTCAATTGCTTATGATGCTTTTATTCTGAAAATGATAGTTTTTTGCTTTTATAGAGGATGATCACAACCAAGCTTTCTAGTCTTGATGCGTGTTTCCATGCTGCATGTTGTCTTGCTCTCTCTTTTTGGCTCCATGATCAACTGGAGAAACTGCAGACTAAATTCCTCCATCTGACGATACCTGCTGGTCTCCTGGACAACACCCTGCATCTTCTTATGGTGTTCATGGAATGGTTGATGACAGATTTTCAGAAGAAGAATTGCGCTTTGGGGTCTTCGCTTTTGTTCTTCTACCAGTTCAGATCTGCTGACTTCTGTGACCTTCTTGATCAATGAAGTTGATTTTTGATGCAGCTGGCCTACATAAGCTTGGACAGAATCATGGAGGAGATGATGATCACAAATATTTCTCCTGGTATTGATGAGTATTTGCAGGTTGAATTTTTTTCCATATGTTCTGTTTTTATGTATTTCATTTTAGTTAATCATTTGTTAGTGAAAATACATTTCACCTCATGTATTCACTATTCATTGTTTTAGTATATTCCATGGAAGTGTGATTTGGGTTCCCAATTCACATTTCACTTTAAAAAACACTATTTAACTAAGAGTTAAATCTAAAACATAATGGTAAAATAGTGACACAAACTTGTCTAAAACATATTGGTTGAGTTTTTTTCGACCAATCTCTAATATATACTATGAATAATATGCTTTGGAGCCATTAGAAACCGAAAATTATATTATTATAAAATAATACATTAAGTTTTTCCTAAATAGCCCCTCTTCCCCCTTATAAAAGACATCACTTCTAAACAATTCCTCACACATCTCAATCCTGTGGATCGTCCAACCTCTACCAAATTAAGCTCCCTACACCCCTCTCCTCCTATTAGAATCCTTACCTTAGGCATAAGGCACTTCATGAGTCCTTTTTGGTTCAAACCAAAGGGAGTTACCCAAATTTAAGGTAACAATTTCTATTAGATTCTTTTCTTTTATTTTAGTTCTCCAACCCCTAAAATCTTATTATTCTTTTCTTTTGTAACAACACCAGTATACACAATATACTAGGATATTGTTATGATAATTATTTGAACTACACTTACACACACCTCCATATAATTGGTGAAAATCATAATGTTTCTGTGGATGGAAACCAAATGCATCACGGAACCATGATTGTTAAATTATCTCATACCACCTCTCATGGTGGCCATTATGATGGAACTATAATTAAATATGATATTAATGATATTTATTTTATATATAATCTTTTCTAATTCAATTTTATAGCATACCATTATTTTTTTCATGTTGTATATATATAAATGATAATTTCATTTGAGGAAGTGCGGACTACCGCCCCCTAAAAGTGATATGACTCGTTCATACCATACATGGAACGTATAAATGATGGTGTTAATGAAATTAAGTAACATATATATGATATTATATTATACTAGAATAATAATATACATATGTATCATTTGGTTTTAATTCCTTTTAAAATGAAAATGAAATGGAAGTAGCGTTCGTGCGTACGTACGGACTACCGTCTTCACGAACGCGATGAGATTCATTCCCCATCATATCCATTCTAGTATAATTTAATTTTATGATTAAAAATAATGTTTAAGGACTTTATATCATTCTGGATATGAATAAGATACAACCTATGGATAAAAAACATGACTTATGCAACCATATATATAAAAGAAAACGAGTAAGTTAACACCTAAAATGATGGTAATACTAAGATATTATTAACAAAGCAATGTTAAAAGATCATATATGATATCATATTAATGTATATGATACTTGTATAATTTAATAACAATGATTTAACTATTGTACAGGAGGTTAACCTACACTCGAAATAGGAAAAGTACAAGGTAAGGGTTTATTTCATAATCTCTTCATTATCTGAGGTTGTTTATACGTAATTATCTACTGGGACCTCTTTATAATCCACATCCATGTTTCATAAAAATGTATTTCAAAAAATTCTTAATATTTTACAGAATATGGGTTAATGTCATTTATAACATTGTTTGAATTTTTATAAGAAGCTTATAAAGGAATCTTTACATCATTTTCCAAACAAGGACCATTTTAACCTTTTCGACATATTAAGGTAAGAATTTATTTTTTTACTTATACGGTGGGTGTGGATATTTTCCACCATTGTAAAATATTCAAAGCTTTAATTACAAGATTATAAGAATATTTTCAAAGTAAATATTTTATTTTATAATTATGTGACTTTTAAATGATTTCAAAAAAGATATATTTCTCTCAAATAGTTTTGATTTCATCTATGTCAACGTCCTTTGATGTATTTTAAGCTTATATGTAGTTGATTTATTATGATACAAAACTTCCATATTTTATTGAAGGTTTTGTAATATATTTTAATGTGGATGTGTTATTTTTTTACCATTCAAGGTTTATAGAGAATGTATTTACATTTTTTATGTGAGTTTTAATACAAATGTTTATGTTATGTTTAAACCTATTCATATGTGGAAAGAATTGGACTTAGTAAGTTTCGGGTGGATCCCAATATAGCTCCTCAATGCAACAGTAGATCTCAAGAGGCAAACTAGTGTCTTGGTACGAGGTCTTGACAAAATCTTATTTGTAGTCTTGGCATGAGGCCTTGGATACATGGTTATGATTGTCTTTCATTATGCATTCCATCATTATGAATGTGGTTAGTGATATTTCATGTTATTATTCGACTAGTAGAATATCCATTGAATAAGTAAATGAAATTACTTTATTTTATTCTTTCCATATTATTCAGAAGTTCATGTTTAAAAGGATATTTTTTAGTTATACATTGCCTTAAATGTTTATGATTATTTATGAATGTTTCCGCTGTAATGTTATCCTTACTGAGCATATGAGCTCACCCCTTTCTATGTTCTATTTTACCCAGGATGGGAAGAAATATTTTATGATTGAGCTACAGGGATAGTCTGAAGGGGATATTAGTGTGGAATATGGATACTATGTTATTTTTGTCTTTCACATTATGATGTAATGTAACATTTATGAATGTATATATTGTTTCCAAGGATAATAATCTAATCGTTCTTTTGAGACTTGATCTTTTGTGATCATGCCAATGATATGTAATAATGCACCGACTCTAGGTAACTGGCGTCGGGGCGTTACAATTGGTATCAGAGGATGTTTAGTACAAACCATGGAAGCTAGATTTAGATAAACTCTAATTAGATCACATAGACCTAAGATGGACTTTGAGGATTAGTATAAAAGGAATTCCATGAATTTTGGAATTGTTGAGATTTTGTGAGTTTTCCGAGCAATACATCCCTGTATGGATATGAGCAGGTTGATGCAGCTCTATCATAGATGTTCCTAGGGGTAAAATTCGAAAACACCCGTTTGAGCTAGACTTGAATGGGAACTGGTGCACGACAATGGAACTTGTTTCACTTTTGGTTACAACAATCCTAGGGGATATGCTTAGGATAATTCTCATTTTCTTTAAAAATAATTATGAAGGGTTTATGAGTATATAATTTCTCAATGAAAACATCATTATGATTATGGATTATATTCAAAAACCATTCAATTTACGTTATGTATTTTATATGTTTGGAATTATTCATTTCAATTCATAAACTGACCTAGTTTATGTTATTGAATATAAATGACGCCCAGTAGATGGAATGTGAACTCCAGCAATCATTATGATCCCAAGAGTAAGAAAGATCATATCATTCCCAGTACTACGACAACATTTAGAAGGGAAATAGTCTCCCATGTATTCTCAATATATGAATAAATAGTATCATGTGTTAATAAGATATGTAAATAATTCTCTGATCCCTATGGATTTGAAGGGAAGCAAGAGAAGAAATGGATGGAAGAAGGAAAGATGGATAAAGGGAAGAGGGAAAAGAAGAATTTTCCCAGTGTTTTAACTATGGGGAGAAACACCGTGGAACTTGCCTGAAGGGAATGGGAGTTTTTTATAAGTGTGGAAAAAAGTACACCAAGTACATGACTGCAAGGTTAAGAAAAAGGTTTCAAATGAACAATGCTTCATCTGCAAGGAGTTGGGACACTACGCGAACCGATGTCCAAATCATCATAGTATTCCCCAAATGATTCTATTGGATAATAATCATGTTATGAAACTACCACAGATGAGGAGGAATGATTAGAGTTCTTATGTTGTTATTAGAGAATTATGTCATTTGAGTGTTGTATCAACAATATACTGGTTATAATAATTATGGAGTATATGAGGATTATACTTCAGTACTATTTCATTAAGGACATGAGATTGTGTGGAACCAAGAAAAGTGACTCAATAGTGGGTTATATTTTTTGGAAAATATATGGTTGAGAGAAAGATAAACCATAATATGGTTCTGATACCGAGGTAGTGATTTTGGCATAATACATGATTGATTTGGATAAATTATATTGGATAATCTTGATTAACTTGAATCTGATTAATGATTTGTATATTCCATCATTGTTTGACTTTAAAAAAATTTTGGATAGAAGGAGTATATCCAGTATTCTATAAGTAATAAGGGATCATGAATGTAATCTATAAGGTTTTATGGTAATTTTGGATGTTGCAGTGTTTTAAAAGAATACACGATGAAGGTGTTCACATGTTATTATACGGAAAAAGGATCTTCATTGTGGTTACCTTACTTATAAATCTTGGACTATGAGTGTGGGAAAAATTATTTTGGATAATTATAGTTTGAGATTATTTTTGGATTTCCATAAAAGTCAACCCAAAGGTCAGGCGACAACCCTTCGCATCCGGTAAGTCCGCGAGACTTGAACCTACTACCGAATGGCGAAAAAGGTGTATCACCTACCATTGGCCCACGTGATGTACTGGATTGAATAATGTAGTCTTTTTTAAAAAATTCTTTTAGATGAATTATAAACTCATTTTTTAAACCCTATACGAATAGGATAAATAGAATATTATTTTTATGTTCTATTATATTTTAGAGTGAAAGATGAGTTTGTGGTAGAAATTAGTTAAAGGATGGGACTCTACTTGTAAAGTATATATTTTTCTTTTTATATTATTCTATGAAGAAATTAATTCTTATATTGTAGTGAAGGGATATTAAAACAAAAAATGTGTTATCCTAATACCATATGTTTTGTTGAACCAATGGTATTTTAAATCATCATATATTGATGAATTTAAAGCCCTTAATTTTACTCTTGTTTGTGATTGATGACCTCAATCACTACCTATAAATATTTAGGTTTTTCCTCCAATTATATGTCTCTATTTACCACAAATGTTCTTCTAATTGAGATCATAATTTGTTGGTGACCCTTTCATTTTCTTTTTCCTCTTATTAAGACTAAATTTTATTAACTTATTTTCCGATGTGGGTTTTCCCAAAGGTATTTTTTATTTTCAACCTTTTATTTTAGAAAAATAATTTCAAATTGCGAGGACAAAATTTATTGAAGTGGGGAAGAATGTAACACCCCAAGATTTCATAGTATGTTATTTCTTCAAAGTAATTCAATAAATTGCACTACACGTAACACTGAGTTCTAGTGAACCATGACATACCAAACAAGCCGTTAAAAAGCAGTTATTAATAGTACTAACTGAATTTTGAACCTTTTATAATCCTTATAATTTTAAAATCTATATTATGGGTTTCTTAGACATAATGTAAGAACAAAAACAATTTTTCAGAAAAAAGAAGTATTTTTCAAAAAATGCAATTTTACCGCCTTTTAATGGCGATGCCTTTTTAAATACAATATTTGAAACTTTTATATATTCAATTTGACAAAATAAAATTCTTCTTTAGAATCGGGACATAAGAATTTAGTTTCAATAATGTTTTGGTGTTTTTCTGATAACATTAATATTTTGGTGAATAGTGAAAAATACTATATATTAACTGAAAACAACATTTTAAATCAAAATAATTTATATTTTTAAATTATAAATTATAATTGGTTGGAAGTATAAATAGATTATATTTTTACCTTTTAATCCAATTATTTTCATTGCAAGTAATTTCACTTTGAAATTGGACATAAACTAGTGTCAATCTTTTGGTAGTAATTATTTCATAAAAATATGCCTTTTGGTTTTGACTACGGGAATTAATTTTAAATTAATAAATGAAACTTATATGTTTTGAATTTGGTAAAATATACTTCATTATTGATTTCTGAATACCAAAATTATCTTAGGGTAAATTTTTGGTATTTTCCTGAAAACTTTTAATTTTTGATGAATAGTTAAAACACTTAGTTATAGTTTTAAACCGAATTTTTATTTAAATAATTATTTATTTTATTTATATTTATTTTATGTAAAAAATAGATACATAATACCTATATAAGTTCAATGTAATTATTTGGAGACAGTGTATAATAATTTTCGATATATAAAAATTTTATTGAACTTTTCACAGCCTTTTACCCACCTCCTATGAGAATTTGCAAATTTACATAAAACATAATTTAACCACTTATATGAGTGGAATTTATAAAATCTAAGAGACACAGTTAATATCAAAGAGTAAAATGTGGTTCAATTGGAATATTTTTTTTGGTGAACAGTCACTTTTTACTTTAATTTACCACGGTAAAAAGAAAAGAGGGTAATTAATGGTAAAAATGATATTATTATTACCCTAACACATGTTCGAATTCTATTGGATAAGTATAATTCGACCAAATACAACCTTAGGAATATAATATAAACCATTTTTTCCCACTTGGATTATATTAGGACATTTATTATTATTTAATTCAAAGAAGAGTTAAAAGAGATAAAATCAATGTTTAATAACTACAACATTTTTAATATAGGGTTATGCATAAGATAAATTAGATTATAAATATTCATTAGAAATCTAAACAGATTTCCTACATAATGGTTTTTTATTTATAATTTTTAGACATTTAATAATTTAATTTATATATGACAATATGATGATGCAATAATTACCTTATTAGAGAAATATTAAAATAATTGATATTATAAATACCGAAATAAATATAATTTGAGACTTTTAATGAATTACACGAATTTTATTGGTTAATATGGAATGTTATTATTTATTAAATGATTTTTTTTAGAATTAATATAGTTATTAAGTTTTTAACAAAAATCAATTATTAAATAGTGTCAAAATTGACATAAAGGAGTTTGTAAAACAAATACTATATTATTAATTGATATAATATTCCTAAAAATCTATGTATCAGATAAAGGACATATATGATGATAGTTATGTCATTATTTAACTACATGGGGTTCTTTTGGCAGTTTATAGTATATTTATTAACCATATAATATAAAAATATAAAGAGACATGGTAAATGTCAAACTATTTAACTAAGAGTTAAATATAAATGATAAGGGAAAAATAGTGACCCAAACTTGTATAAAACTTATTGGTTGAGTTTTTTTCGACCTATACCCACCTTAGACTTTTAAAAATTCACATTTGAGCCATTATAAACCAAATATTATTTTATTATCAAATAATATTTTATGTTTTTCCTAAAGAGCCCCTCCTCCCCCTTATAAAAGAGCAACAGTTATGACCAATTCCTCACACCTATCAAGCCTTTTGGCTCTTCCAAACTCTATCCAATTAAGCTCCCTACATCTCTATCCTCCTCCTAGAAGTCTTACCTTAGGGTGAATGCACTTCAATAGTCCTTTTTGGTTCAAACGAAAGGGAGTTACCCAAATTAAAGGTAACGATTTCTCTTAGCTTCTTTTCTTTTATTTTACTTCTCCAACGCCTAAACTCTTCTTATTAATTTATTTTGTAATAAAACCAGTATAATAAATATACTAGTATATTTTTATGAGATTTATTTGAACAACACTTACACACACCTCAATCTAATGGGTGAAGAACATAATGTTTCTGTGGATGGCAACCAAACGCCTCACGAAACGATGATTGTTCAATTATCTCTTACCACCTCTCACGGTGGCCATTATTATGGAACTATAATTAAATATGATACTTATGATATTTATTTTATATATAACCTTCTGTAATTCCATTTTATAGCATACCATTATCCATTTCATGTTTTATATATATATATTTACGATAATTTCATTTGAGGAAGTGCAGACTACCGCCCCCTCAAAGTGATATGACTCGTTCATACCATACATGGAATGTATAAAGGATTATTTTAATGAAATTAAGTAACGTATATAAGATATTATATTATAATGGAATAATAATATACCTATGTATCATTTGTTTTTTATTCCTTTTAAAATGAAAATGAAATGGAAGTAGCGTTCATGCGTACGTATGGACTGCCGTCTCCACGAACGGGATGAGATTCATTCCCCATCATATCCATTCAAGACTAATTTAATTTGATGATTAAAAATAATTTTTAAGGACTTGATATTATTCTGGATATGAATAATATTCATCCTATGGATAAAAAACATGACTAATGTAAAAGAAGATATAAAAGAAAATGAGTATGTTAACACCCGAAACGAAAATAATATTAAGATATTATTAACAAAGAATGGTTAAAATATCATATATGATATCATATTAATTTATATGATTCTTTTATAATTTAATAACAATTATTTAACTATTATACAGTAGGTTAACCTACCATCGACCAAGGAAAAGTACAAGGTAAGAGTTTATTTCACAATCTCTTCACTATCCGAGGTTGTTTATACGTAATTATCTATTGGGACCTCTTTATCATCCACATCCATGTTTCATAAAAATGTATTTCAAAACATTCTTAATATTTTATAGAATATGGGATAAATTCATTTATACTGTTGTTTGAATTTTTATAAGTAGTTTATAATGGAATCTTTACGTCATTTTCTAAACAAAGACCTTTTTAACCTTTTCGACAAATTAAGGTAAGAATGTCTTTTTTTAACGTATACGGTGGGTAAGGCTATTTTACACCATTGTAAAATATTATAAGCTTACCTTACAAGCTTATAAGAATATTTAAAAAGTAAATTTTTAATTTTATAATTATGTGACATTTAAATGATTTCAAAAAAGAGATATTTCTCTCAAATAGTTTTGATTTCATCTATGTAAACATCCTTTGAACGATTTTATGCTTATTTGAATTTGATTTATTATGATAAAAAACGTTCATATTGTATTTATGGTTTTTTGAAATATTTGACCATGTATGTGTTATTTTTATACCATTCATGGTTTATGGATAAAGTATTTACATTTTTTATGCTAGTTTTAATAAGAATATTTATGTTATGTTTAAACCTCATCATATGTGGAATGCATTGACTTAGTAATTGATGGGTGGAGCCCGCTATAGCTCCTCGATATATCGGTATGTCTGATGAGACAAACTAGTGTCTTGGAATGAGGCCATTAAAAAATATTATTTGTAGTCTTGGCACGAGGCCTTGGCTACGGTGTTATCATAGTCTAGAATTATGCATTCCATCATTATGAAAGTGGGTAGTGATATTTCATGTGATTATTTTACTAGTAGAATATCCATGTGAATAAGTAAATGGCATTAATTTATTTTATTTACTCCATATTATGTTGAAGTTCATGTTTAAAAGGTTTTTTTAGTTATATATTTCTTTAAATGATTATGATTATTTATGAAAGTTTCTTCTCTATTGTTATCCTTACTGAGCATCTGAGGTCACCACTTTTTATGTTTTATTTTTCCCAGGATGTAAACAAATATTTTATGACTAACCTTCAGGGATAGTCTGAAGGGGATATGAGTGTGGACTATGGAGAGTATGTTATTATAGTTTTTAACTTTATGATGTAATGTAACATTTTTGAATGTTTTTACAGTTTCCAAGGCTACTAAACTAATCGTTCTTTCGAGACATGGTATTTTGTGATCATGCCAATGATACTTTATAATGCACTGACTCTGGGTGACTGGGGTCGGGGCATTGCAGAAGAGTTTTCAACAATCTAAAAGTGGGAGATTGTTGGGAAAAATTCCCTCAAGGTATCATTGAGTCATTTTTTTGTGATTGTGTTTGTTGACAAAGTGGGCCTCTATGTTGTGTTTGTTGACAAATCAAACTATGACGTACAAATTTGTTGAAAAATTGGATTTCATGGGTAGCCTGTCGAGTTCAAGGGCTGTGGTTAACTATCCATGTTTGATTCAAGAACATAGAAAATGTAATGTATGATCTGGAGGCGGTACAAAATGAGCAGATACATGGTGGTTCCGTTTTCCAGTGTTTTTCAAATATTTGGGCCTGGAAATCGACAAATAGAGAAAAGTGGTTTTGGAAATAGTATTTGTGCGTCGTTTCTTGAAGTAGATCAAACTTGCGTGCCATATTTTTTTCAAGATCAGAACATTAAAATATTGTAAAGGGAAAATGGGAAACCAATTTTTGGGTTGGTCGCGCAAGTGCCTTGCACGATAGAGACTTGTGCACCGTCGCGCAGGGTGTCCAAATGCCTATAAATAGATGTCAAACCCTCCTCATTTGGTAAGAGTTCAAAAAATAGAGATAATCAGTTCTACTATCCCGCAAGTGTGGTGGTCGCACAAGTGGTTGTGTGGTCGTGCAAGTAGAAGTTGCGCGCCAGTGGAATGATTCATGTCCAGAGTGGTTTGTGAGAGAAAGTAAGGGAGTCATGCTAGTTTTGAGTTGAATTTGGGGTATTGAGAAAGTGGTTTGGTGACACTTGTGTGACATGTTTTGAAGAATCCCGATAGTTGGTTGTTGTGCGCCAACATTTGTTTGGGTGTAAAAGTGTGCAAGTCGCGCAAGTTTGGTGTTGTATAAGCTAGTGTCACGCAAGTGGTTGAGGTGAACATGCGCGCCAGTTTGAACTTGAGCGCCGAGACTTGCGCGCTGGCATAGAGAAGGGCACCATGTATGGATGAAGCATAGTAGTGATTCAAGGATGTGTGAAAGCTGGAAGATTTCCCGATACCTTCGGTGAAATGTGTAATTCATCTATGGGTGAAAGTTGGACATCAACAGAGAATCGACTTACAACAAAGGATGTATTCATTAGTGATAATGAAGAGACCTACATATTTATAAACTGTGAGTGGATATTTTCTAGAGCAGTGAGAAAAGGAAGAGGATGAAGGTGATCCTCTCCACTGGTAGTGAACCAGAGATAAAGAGATACAAGGAGTGACCCTTGGGAAAGTAGTGAGCTAACCCTAAATATTTCAAAGGGAGTGAGCCTGGGAATAGACGTGATATATCCCAAACTTTGTATACTACAATGTGATTTTAGTGGACTTGGTACATCTGCAAATCTCCACTGTATGCTCCATAGACGTAGCCCAGTGAAGGTGAACCAAGTAAAAATCAATATTTCATGTGAATGCTTTAGTTTCTTTTTATATGTTGTTGCAGGAAAGAGAGAGAAGAGAGTCTTGTTTAACAGCAAGACAAGATCAATAGGGGCAGTTGTTTTAATCTATCATACCCTGATTCACCCACCCTCTCAGGGTATATAAACTAGTGGACCTAACAATAAATCTATTTTATGGTCATGATGGTTTCATATTGGTTGAGGATTAGTGGGTCTTGTGGTCCTAATACATGGGTTGAGATTGGTCTACTATTGGTGAGTATGATCATTATTTTCATGGTTATAGGATTTTTTGTTTCACAATTTTATTGGATTCTATATGGTGGAGGGAAGTTAAGATAAGAAATCTTATAATCTTGTGGGTTAAGGGATATATTATCTCTATTATGTGATACATAGATTTATTTCATAACATTGATTAATTTGTTTTTTTTTGTTTGAGGAACTATTGTATAATGTTTTGAGGATTCATCGAGTTTATTAATTCCATTGATGTATAATTTTATTGACCATTTCCTAGGGTAAAAACCAATATGTTGGGGAGAATGTGACACCTATTGTTAATTATAACTATTTGTAATATTATTTTTGTGTGATTCACAATTTTTTTGGATGAGTTCTAATTTTTAATATATAACAATTTTAGGGATTATGCATGAGTTGAAAAAGGTTTGTAGAAACTGAGTACAAATTGTGTATTTAGGGACTGCTACTTCCACTTTGGTTTTTCAATTCTTGAGTAATATTTATCTAACCATGTGACTCTCTCATGAAATTTATTTTTCTTTGATTTTCCCTAGTGAGACATGTTAGGTCTCAACAACGTTTTCACAACCATGTTGAGACCATGTGGGATTCTCAAAATTATTGATTTGTCTTTTATGAATATGCACAAGTTAAGGTTAGGGTGATGTCACACCCCAATCATAAATCACATTATTTCTTGACCACAAAAGATAAGACCAAATCTATTTATGAGACTCCACACACCTGACACTATCTTCTTCCCTAATTCGAAGAAAAAATCTCCATCATTTTAATGTCAGAACCCATGGTGAGTCGTTCCATTCCCTTTTCCCCCAATTTATCATCCTTTAACACTCATTCCACATTGATTATTATCCCATCCATAATCAATTGTTCATTTAGTTAAACGATTTTTGATTGGATTGATTTGTCAATTTCATTTCATGGTGTTTAGGATTCATTAGAAGGTCTTATAACCTATTCAGGTGACCTGCATGAAAGCGGACACATTTCAACATACTATAGTGTGATTCCACATTTTTTATCCATGTTATTATCATTTCATTTCCTTTAATTTTAATAAAATGTATTTCATAGGATATAAAATCTTCTATAAATTTTACAATAATGGAATTTAATGTGATTATAAAATTTCAATTATCGAGATTACTTTCCATCAAGAAAATAGATATGTTTTAATAATATAAATGTTTTTTGTAAATTTATTTTAATAAATTTTCAATACCATGAGTTTGATAAAAAAATTAGAACTCATTTTTTGAGATTTTTAAGTGTTTTTATACTTTCAATGGGGATTCTCAAATTTTATACTTTTCATTTTATTTGAAACAATAATTAATGATTATTTTTTGAAGTGTTTTCAATATTTATATTAAATTAAATGTTTAGTCTACAAGAGGTCTCGTCCTAATTAGTCCTTTTGATAAGTTTAATGGTGGTTTTTGACCCATGGATATATAAATGAATGTTGGTGTTTTATTAATAATACATCCAAATGGTTTTGAGGATCATAATTTTTGAAAAATATAAAAATGATTTCATGTTTTATTTTAATGAATAAATTTTGAATGAATTGTTAGTTGTGACATTTCAATAAAATATTTGTGATGAACTAGAATAATGATTCCTTTTTATAATTTTATGTTTTGTTCTTATTGATGGGTTTTCAAATTCAAGTTCACGTGAGAACATATTGATCAATGTTGGATATATTTTGGTTGTGATGGATATGTGATTAGCGATTAATCTTATGATGGTGTTAGAGGTGAGGTATAAGATATTTGTCAATCACTTTTTTTAAAATCATAATAATTTACTTTTACATATGTTGATATATATCATTTGGAGTCATATGAGTCTTGGTAGAGTTTCAGATATGTGTAATCCCATGTATAGTCATTGTGTTGACTAGGGAGAGCACACGACTATACAAAGGGTGGTAGTGGGATGCATTGTGTCCATAACACCAAGAGAGATACTAGTATATATTAATTTTCATGGTGTTAGAAGTGATATCCCATGTTTATTTATTATTAAATAGACCAATAAGGTCATAATGGATGTGACATGATCTATACTACTATCTTGGGTCCCTTGTTGACAGTTCTGATCTTGTTATGTGAGTCATAGAATAATTAGAATTATGATTAGATACTTTAATTGTAACATAAGTAATACCTTACTATTTATGAATTTTTTTCTAACATTCCATATTTTTTATTGAAGATCTCATTTATGGTTCATTCATCATGTATTTTATTGATTTATATCCTCAGTTTTTATCAATATAATTTTTTCGAACATAGCATATTTGAAAAACTAATTGTAATATTATTTGAAGGATTTATTTCCATTTAAAATTTTTAACATTATATTGCCCTATGGTGTGGGATTGTTTTTCATTTAATTATTTTTAAATATGTTTAAAAACAATCATAAATTATATTATTTCAATTTGGGATTTAAGGTGGATTCAATGAGAGTGTTTTGGATATAATGGACATTTTTTAGAATTTTTTTTACAGGTATTGACTTTATTTAAAAAAATAAAAAATATTGTTTGTAAAAAATTCAAGAACTAAATTTTTAAAATCCCATTTTGTAAATGAATTTAAAACTTTTTTGAAATTGTTAATGATTAAAATTTATGTAACACACCTAAATATTAAAATATGAATATCAATTTTGATATTGTATATGTCACAAAAAAAAGAATATAACATAAAAATACATTAGAATATATTTACTATTTTAAATAAGTTAAATCTATAATATATTTTAGAATTTATGTAACATCAAGTTAGTTATTATTATATTCAATGATGACATTCTTCTATATAGTGCATCACCCAAAATACAATGTTTTATCAAACATTGTTAATATTATTATTTAAATAGAAAAATATATTCTATCTATTAAATTGGATGTTATGAAAAATGTTAAATAAATTATTAAAATAAATTTTCAAATTAATTGGTTAAAAATTAATTATAAATGAAGATGAAAAATAATTGAATATAATAGAAATGTTTTTATAAAAAAAATTATTATGATCCAATGGAAGTTTATACAAATTAATTAAATTAGATATTGTTATTATATTATATAAATGATAATTATTTATTTTATATTCAATCCAATGTTTCTTTAACTCATAACATATTTCTGATATAAATAATATATGTAAAAATAAAATTTTATTCATAAAAATTAGTATTCTTGTAAAGGCAGTTTGGCCACCTTATAATGGTGCAGTTATTTTAAAAATAAATTTGCACAATTTTGAAAATTTTATCTGAAAATTTAAATTTATTTTCGAAACATTTATGTCATTATTTTTAAGGTTAATTTGTGTTATTTTTCTGAGAAATTATTTTTTGATGTATAGTGAATAATAATAAATATTAATTGAATGTTGAGTTTTTATATCAATAATTTATAATGTTAAATTATATTTTGAATAAATAATTAAGTGAAAATAGATCAATCACACATATATTAATCAAATTTAATCCATTTTATTCTTTTTTATGTTGAATATAAATATCAAAACATATTAAAATTAGAATTGTTTCACTTCTAAAATCAGCTTTCTCATTCCGTTTGTGGGATTAATTTTAAATTTATTTTTTCCAATACTATTATTTGAATTCGTAATAATGGATTAAATATTTGGAATTATTATATTTTATAATATCTAATATGTTAATCATAATTCATGACCAAAATTTTTAATGAATCCATTTAAAATTAATTACAATGATTTATGTAAAAAAGATATTACATAATGGTCAAACATAGAATATAAGGTGTAATAATGATGAAAAATGTATCCAATAACAATTTTATGAAAATATTTATACCATATACATTATATTATTGAGTTTTATATTTTATTAAATACCCTTAACATGAAAAAATGTCAGTAAAAGTCACCTAATAAATTGTTTTAAACAAAACCACTCACCTGACATATAAAAGGAAACCAACTATACTCCACTTGTCAAAACATCAATTTTTTTTTTCAGAAAATGAATTCCAAAATAACTATCTAAATTCACTTTCATTTTCCCATAATTATTATCATTAGAATAATTATATCTTAAGAAGGAATTATTTCAAGACTAAGGATGATACCCAGAGAAGGGGCTATGTTTTTCTAAAAGGGTTTTTATTTTTTTCCTCTCCTCCTCCAACAATTATTATTATATCACAATTATATAATATAATAAGTATCATATATATATAATTATATTATGTAATTTTGATATAAAAAAATAAAATAGACACTTCTATTAAATGCGATATGAAATCATCATTCCTGCATAGCATAGACATCTACCTCATAAACTAATGTTGTTGATTCTCCCATTAAAACCATTCAATATAGGGAATTATTTGGGATTTGTTTATAATATATATTATATATGATATTTATAATTTTTTATTCTTATTTAACTATTATATTACACTTACCTACATGATATACATTTTTTCGGAATATTATAACTTTGTTCGTGTCTATAGCGGACTATTTCCTCACGAATTGATATTATTCGATCACACATTACATGGAATATAAAAATGATTTATTTAAATTAAATAATTCAAATATTAGAAAACAATGAATCATAAATCATTATATATATATATACATATTTTATCTTTTAGTAAAATTAGAAAATGGAAACAACGTTCATGCGTATGTACGACCTACTGTCTCTATGACTGATGCATTTCATTTCATCACATAGAATTTTATGATTACGAGAAATAAATATATATCATATTTAAATAACTATTTACATTTTTAAATTATTAAATAATTATTAATTTAATAGGAACAAAATATAATAAGAAAAAAAATACTCTGAAAACAAAGTTGTTATTACCTAAAACGATGAAAACATTGATATATTATAAATAAATGGATAATAAATTGCTATAAAAGGGTAATTTATGACAATATACATAGTAATAAGTTTATTATTTAAGTTAATAACTTGATTATAGACATTATATATTTGTTTTAAGAGTGTTTAACCAAAAGAAATCATAAGGAAATAGATTTTGTCTCAATTTCTTTTTATTAAGGCATGTTATAATATTATGAACCCAATTACATTTATATAGTTCATCAACTAAATATTTATATTTAAATATCATATATAATTAATTAATAATGTAATTTTATGTTTAAATTTTATTTTTTTCATTTAACATGATTTGAATTAAATGTGACCACGTGGTAATGAATTTCATAACAGAATTCATTTTCAATTATTTATATTACTTCCTCAATGTCATTAATAATATATGAATATTTGTGTAAAAAAATTTGAATATATTTTATTTGTGGACACTTTTTTTATGTGACATTATTTTGGATACAAATTATCAATTCATCGATTTATTTAAACTTCAATTTTTTAATCATTGTAAGGATTTAAATCACAATTTCATCTTATTTGGGATTGCTTACAACTGAAATTTATTGAATGAAATTATTTGATCATTTATTAATAATCCATTTATTTTAATTATCATGATTTTATTCATGGATAATTTCAAGTAATTTTAAAATTTTCTTCTCTTTCGTAATTAAATTTATTTATTAGATTATTTTAATAAAATCCTACATCATTTATCTATTTGATCAGAAATATGTTTTCTTATAAAACCATGTTTCCTATAAATGATTTGAAAAATTATTTCTTTATCCATTTAAAAATGATTTTTTAAAATGATTTTTTTTCTGATTTTTCATTTTTACATAGTGTTTTTAAATGAATTTTATAGTGTCTTTTCAAAAAAGTAACTTTAATAAAATTTTTACATTGAAAATGTTATATTTTTTACCTTTTACCACATGTACAGAATTATCTACTGACATTTGATCAAAGATTTATTTTCATGTTAATGAAGATATTTTAAATGAAAATGTTTTTAAAATTAGATTTTCAAAACTAATGTATTTTCAAGAAAATTTCCTTCAGGAAAACTATATTAGCCTCAATATTTATTTTAAATACAATTTTATTTTACCAATTATAACATCACTCTCTTATTACTCCAAAATGTATTTTTTATATTAATGCCATCATTATTCCCCCTCTATATGGTTTATGATATTTTTGACTCTCTATGTTATCTACATTCATTTCCTTGATCTATTATTTGATATTAATAACATTCCATTTAAATTCTCACTTTATTATGATCATTAACTAATAAATTAAATGTAAACGTAAACATTATTGATTATTAATATGATTATTTCCTTAATTGTATATTATTTATACATACAATGTTCACTTTAATTATTAACATATTAACTGGGGAAATATTGATAAATTTTTATCCATTACTCAATTAAATGATTTTTTATGTGGCACATTTTTAATAGTTAAATTGATTATCTTATACATGTGTAATTATTGTATTGGTATGAAATAATTTGGGGACCATTTAATGTAAGCCACTCGACGTATTAGTAGCCTAAAGAGATAAAAATACCTTGGAACAAACCCTTCACTTTTTTTATCCAAAAATATTCAAACTATCTTGTGAAAAGTCACGAAAATATTATTCTAAATGTACTTATGAAAGGTATTGATAGTAAATGCACCCTGTAATTCAGAATCATTGTGTCCTAAAATTAATCATTTCATTCATCGATATTTAGTTACTATTATCCATGATATTTTCTCTATCAAAAAAATCTATAGATTGAAATAATTCTCATATTATTGATTAAATGGAATATTCTCTCTGTAATATTACCTTACATGTTTATTATTAAGGATCTAGTTATGATATTCATGTTATTTAGTAAATTAATTTTATTTGATTTGTTTCATGAAATATTTTTTATATACTCCTTCCATATATTATTGTGTACATGGAATGTGTGTCAATTTATTAAAATCCTATTTTAATATTCTGATTGATTCATTATTTTTTCAAATGTACGTACCCCTAAATAACAATTTTATATCACACTTATTTTGTTTAGTTTCCCTTAAAATTAATATATGATTACTATGACTGATATTCAGGGTTAGTGTTCTGGAATAATGTTATTCTTGGAAATAAATATATTTCAATTTTTTTATTCAATTATAATATAATACTCATGTATGTATCAATTTTACCTAGACAATTAAATTATTCAATCCTTTGGGACATTATTCCTTGATCTTATTCCATTTTATTGGGATTAGGAACCAGATCTAGGTTGCTAAGTTCAAGGTCTATGTAGTTTGAATTAGATAATCATTAGTTGAATTCTTGAATACTGGTTTTTTTTAAAAAAATGATTAAGAAACCTATCCCAAAGATATAATTTTATTATAATTATTTATTAAAATCCTAATATATTGGTAAGGTATAGATTTTTTTTGTTTTTTACATTTAATAAAACAATGTCTAGATACTCAAAGTGGACACAGTTCTTGAATAGATGTTCCAATGGGAAATTACACTAAAAAGCTCATATTAGGCATGACTATAGCACATCCCCGTACAAGAAAATTGGTCTCAATACACACCTAGGGTTAAAAATATTGGTGGATATTCTATGGATAATTTACTTTTTCATTATAATTAAATATATAGGATTTAAATTGATATTGATAATAAATGTCCTTGGTTAATCCCTATACCAAGGAAGAAACTATGATGAAAATAATGGATGAAGAATTTATATAGATGGATTCAATAATTATATTGTATAATTATTATTAACAATTTTATTTTTGTTACAGGATTCATGAAATTTCTAAAGATCATATTAAATTTTTATCTGAAAATGTGCATTCATTAAAATTAATGTTATGAATACCATGTTGGGTTATGAGTTTAATATTTAATAGATATTTAATTTCTTAAAAAAACGTTTTTGGTTTTTTGTGATGTGATTAAACAATGAGTGAGTACATAATCTATGAAATTCTCTTCATTTATATATTATATTTCAATTTTTATTTTTTGAATATTTAATTTACATTTTATAGACATGTTTTCAAAGTTATTTATAACCATTAAGGTTAATATCATAATCCATGACGTTGTATATATAGTCAATTATGATTATTAAACATTTAACAAAATATGATGTATTTAAAACATTAGAGATAATTTTATTTAACTTCTAAATTTCATGGATGTCCATCATTTTGGTGGGGAACATTATTAAAATGTATATTAATATAATTTAGAAAAAGGTAACAATGTATGTTCGGTGAAATACCTTAATATTCAGAATGGTCATATGGTATGAACCCACAATGTAAGAATGATGAGCATTTAACTCCAACCACTTCCCTACACAATATTTAGGTAAATATTTCACTAGTTTAATGATTTGAGATATAAATATTAATGATGAAACAATGTCATTACTTTTTAGCATTATTGATTAATTGGATAAATAAGGATAACCATATTGCTTTTGAAAATATTTTTAATCAAATGGTTATAAAATTAAATATTATAAGGATTGTATGATCCTTTATGTGAAATATATTAGTTCTTTAGGCCTATTTATTTTCATTTTTGTTAATTACTTCCATTGAATAATCAATGAATTTGATTGATGAACAAGAAAATGATGAAATTATTCTTATGAAATATAAAACTATCATTTCAGTATATTTCCTTATATTCATAGATATTAAAATAATTTCTCAACATTAGAAAATTATATTGAAATATAATATTATCCAATATCCCTTATTTCTAGTGATATCATTGAGATTTTCACCTCTACGAGAATAATGGATTTGAGGCTATCATCATTTAAATTATCATTTCCTTGATTTTTATCTAATACATCAATCAATATCTATAAATATTTATTATTTTCCTCTAAGTCTATATCATAAATTCCCTCAAACATTATCTTATGTAGTAACCTAGGTGAATGTTATTCAATAACAACGTTGTAATTCCTATTACCTATTATTAATAGGTTATTTTATTATCCAAATTGAAATATTTATTTTATGAAATGGTATTTTCAAATATCAATCCCATTATAACTGAAAACAAGTTTAGAATGCGAACACACAATTTGTTTAAGGTGGGTATAACGTAACACCCTGAAATTTGAAAAGACAAAATATCATATTCGATAACATATTTAACATGAAAAAACTGGTGTATAATGTAATATATAATCACTAACCCCTAAAATATATTTAATATTATACATTAATCCATGATATGATATATCTTTCAATGCATGAAACACAGAGTCAACTTGATTTAAACACAACAATTTCTTTCCTCGATAGTATGTGTTAAATTCAAGAACGAGTTCTATCGAACAATGTTAATAATATGATATAAAATGAAAATTATGACTTAGATATTAAATTATTTGTTATGAATATTATTTTATATATTATTATAATATATCGTTTAATTCAATAGTTAAGAATAATTTATTATGGAATATAAAAACCAATTGAATATAGATGAATTTTTTTATAAATAAAATATTATTATCTTCCAAAATATTATTTTATAAATAAATAAATTTAATTAATATTGGAAAATTATATTAATGAAATTTATATTTTTTATATTGAATATATTTTTTTATATTCATTTACTATATTTTTTGGACAAAAGATAAGAATAAATCCAATTTAATGCATAAAAATCTGTATTTTTATAAATATTGTTTTCCATCCTTTTAATGGTGGAATTATTTTGAAACAAATTGTAATTTTTGAACATTTAATATGAAAAATACATCATTATTAAAATAATATTTTTAAAATATTCTTAGGGTACATTTTGGGGTTTTGTTTTGAGAATTTTCAATTTTCACAAATAGTGAAAAATAGTAAATTTTAACTAGAAACTGAATTTTAATTTTAACATTTATAGGATTAATATTTTTTATTTTCATAGTAAAATTAGTTCAATTATAAATATATTAATCCAATTTATTTCATTGGAATAATTTTAATATTGAATTTAAATTCAAAAACGTAATAAACATTCGATAATTTTAACTTCAAAAGGTGCTTTCTCTTTCTGTCTACGAGATTATTTTCAAATTAATTTCATCCAATTATGTTATTTGATTTTCTAATAATGGATTAAATATTTGGAAGAATATTAATTTATAAATTTTAATATGTTCATCTTAATTTTTTGAAAAAATTATTAGTGTAAAAATAATTGAACAATTAACTCTCTCATAAATTTACAAAAGTGCCACTCACCTCACTTATAAAAGACCACCCACATTAATCAAATCCCCACATAATCAAAATACCTTGGATTGGACAAGACCATCCCGAATAACACCCAAAAAACCCTCCACTCATCCAAAAAACATTATCATTGGCACAAATCTAGCTTTGTTACACTTTAATGAAAACTTAAGGAGGATCCCCGAATAATACGTACCATTTTTCTAAAAATGTTTTTATTTTATTTCAATTATCACTTCCAAAAATTAATATCATGTAATTATTAAATAATAGAATCAGTATGTTAATAGTAAATAATTTTTTAATGTCATATTTTATACCTAAAACCACAACTCTTCCCATAATTCGGAAACACAATCATCTTTTTTGTGTACGAAAGACTACATCCTCACGTATTGTTGTCATTTGTTCTTCCATTAACACCATTCAAGATAAGAAAATATTGGTGGATGTATAGTTAATATATTATATATTATATTTATAATTTATTTTTGTAATATAATTATTATATTAAATGTAACATTATTCTTTCCATTTTTGGTAAAATTATTATTTGATTCATGTTTACCTCACAAGCTTATAAGAATATTTAAAAAGTAAATTTTTAATTTTATAATTATGTGACATTTAAATGATTTCAAAAAAGAGATATTTCTCTCAAATAGTTTTGATTTCATCTATGTAAACATCCTTTGAACGATTTTATGCTTATTTGAATTTGATTTATTATGATAAAAAACGTTCATATTATATTTAAGGTTTTTTGAAATATTTGACCATGGATGTGTTATTTTTATTCCATTCATGGTTTATGGAGAAAGTATTTACATTGTTTATGCTAGTTTTAATAAGAATATTTATGTTATGTTTAAACCTCTTCATATGTAGAATGCATTGACTTAGTAAGTGATGGGTGGAGCCCGCTATAGCTCCTCGATACATCAGTAGGTCTCATGAGACAAACTAGTGTCTTGGAATGAGGCCTTTAAAAAAATTTATTTGTAGTCTTGGCACGAGGCCTTGGATACGGTGTTATGATGGTCTATAATTATGCATTCCATCATTATGAAAGTGGATAGTGATATTTCAAGTGATTAGTTGACTAGTAGAATATCCATGTGAATAAGTAAATGGTATTAATTTATTTTATTTACTCCATATTATGTTGAAGTTAAAGTTTAAAAGGCTTTTTTAGTTATATATTTCCTTAAATGTTTATGATTATTTATGAAAGTTTCTTTTCTATTGTTATCCTTACTGAGCATCTGAGGTCACCCCTTTTTATGTTTTATTTTTCCCAGGATGTAAACAAATATTTTATGACTAACCTTTAGGGATAGTCTGAAGGGGATATGAGTGTGGACTATGGAGAGTATGATATTATATTTTTTCACTTTATGATGTAATGTAACATTTTTGAATGTTTTTACAGTTTCCAAGGCTACTAAACTAATCGTTATTTCGAGACATGGTATTTTGTGATCATGCCAATGATACTTTATAATGCACTAACTCTGGGTGACTGGGTTCGGGGCATTACAGAAGAGTTTTCAAAAATCCAAAAGTGGGAGATTGTTGGGAAAAATTCCCTCAAGGTATCATTGAATCATTTTTTTGTGATTGTGTTTGTTGACAAAGTGGGCCTCTATGTTGTGTTTGTTGACAAATCAAACTATGACGTACAAATTTGTTGAAAAATTGGATTTCATGGTAGCCTGTCGAGTTCAAGGGTTGTGGTTAACTATCCATGTTTGATTCAAGAACATATAAAAAGTAATGTATGATCTGGAGGCGGTACAAAATGTGCAGATACAAGGTGGTGCCGTTTTCCAGTGTTTTTCAAATATTTGGGCCTGAAAATCGACAAATAGAGAAAAGTGGTTTTGGAAATAGTATTTGTGCGTCATTTCTTGAAGTAGATCAAACTTGCGTGCCATATTTTTTTTCAAGATCATAACATTAAAATATTGTAAAGGGAAAATGGGAAGCCAATTTTAGGGTTGGTCGCGCAAGTGCCTTGCATGATAGAGACTTGTGCACCGTCGCGCAGGGTGTCCAAATGCCTATAAATAGATGTCAAACCCTCCTCATTTGGTAAGAGTTCAAAAAATAGAGATAATCAGATCTACTATCCCGCAAGTGTGGTGGTCGCACAAGTGGTTGTGTGGTCGTGCAAGTAGAAGTTGCGCGCCAGTGGAATGATTCATCTCCAGAGTGGTTTGTGAGAGAAAGGAAGGGAGTTATGCTAGTTTTGAGTTGAAGTGGGGGTATTGAGAAAGTGGTTTGGTGACACTTGTGTGACATGTTTTGAAGAATCCCGATAGTTGGTTGTTGTGCGCCAACATTGGTTTGGGTGTAAAAGTGTGCAAGTCGCACAAGTTTGGAGTTGTAGAAGCTAGTGTCACGCAAGTGGTTGAGGTGAACATGCGCGCCAGTTTGAACTTGAGCGTCGAGACTTGCGCGCTGGCATAGAGAAGGGCACCATGTATGGATGAAGCATAGCAGTGATTCAAGGATGTGTGAAAGCTGAAATATTTCCCGATACCTTCGGTGAAATGTGTAATTCATCTATGGGTGAAAGTTGGACATCAACAGAGAATCGACTTACAACAAAGGATGTATTCATTAGTGATAATGAAGAGACCTACAGATTTATAAACTGTGAGTGGATATTTTTTAGAGCAGTTAGAAAAGGAAGAGGATGAAGGTGATCCTCTCCACTGGTAGTGAACCAGAGATAAATAGATACAAGTTGTGACCCTTGGGAAAGTAGTGAGAAAACCCTAAATATTTCAAAGGGAGTGAGCGTGGGAATAGACGTGATATATCCCAAACTTTGTAAACTACAGTGTGATTTTAGTGGACTTGGTACATCTGCAAATCTCCACTGTATGCTCCATAGACGTAGCCCAGTGAAGGTGAACCAAGTAAAAATCGATGTTTCATGTGAATGCTTTAGTTTATTTTTATATGTTGTTGCAGGAAGGAGGGAGAAGAGAGTCTTGATTAACAGCGAGACAAGATCAATAGGGGAAGTTGTTTTAATCTATCATACCCTGATTCACCCACCCTCTCAGGGTATCTAAACTAGTGGACCTAACAATAAATATATTTTATGGTCATTCTGGTTTCATATTGGTTGAGGATTAGTGGTTCTTGTGGTCCTAATACATGGGTTGAGATTGGTCTACTATTGGTGAGTGTGATCATTATTTTCATGGTTATAGGATTTTTTGTTTCACAATTTTATTGGATTCTATATGGTGGAGGGGAGTTAAGATAAGAAATCTTATAATCTTGTTTGTTAAGGGATATATTATCTCTATTATGTGATACATAGAGTGATTCCATAACATTGATTAATTTGTTTTTTTTTGTTTGAGGAACTATTGTATAATGTTTTGCGGATTCGTCGAGTTTATTAATTCTATTGATATATAATTTTATTGACCATTTACTAGGGTAAAAACCAATATGTTGGGGAGAATGTGACACCTATTGTTAATTATAACTATTTGTAATATTATTTTTGTGTGATTGACATTTTTTTTGGATGAGTTCTAATTTTTAATATATAACAATTTTAGGGATTATGCATGAGTTGAAAAAGGTTTGTAGAAACTGAGCACAAATTGTGTATTTAGGTACTGCTACTTTCACTTTGGTTTTTCAATTCTTGACTAATATTTATCTAACCATGTGACTCTCTCATGAAATTTATTTTTCTTTGATTTTCCCTAGTGAGACATGTTAGGTCTCAACAACGTTTTCACAACCATGTTGAGACCATGTGGGATTCTCTAAATTATTGATTTGTCTTTTATGAATATGCACAAGTTAAGGTTAGGGTGATGTCACACCCCAATAATAAATAAAATTATTTCTTGACCACAAAATATAAGACCAAATCTATTTATAAGACTCCACACACCTGACACTATCTTCTTCCCTAATTTGAAGAAAAAATCTCAATCATTTTAATGTCAGAACCTATGGTGAGTCGTTCCATTCCCTTTTCCCCCAATTCATCATCCTTTAATACTCATTCCACATTGATTATTATCCCATCCATAATCATTTGTTCATTTAGGTAAACGATTTTTGATTGGATTGATTTTTCAATTTCATTTCATGGTGTTTAGGATTCATTAGAAGGTCTTATAACCTATTCAGGTGACCTGCATGAAAGAGGACACATTTCAACATACTATAGTGTGATTCCACATTTTTTATCCATGTTATTATCATTTCATTTCCTTTAATTTTAATAAAATGTATTTCATAGGATATAAAATCTTCTATAAATTTTACAATAATGGAATTTAATGTGATTATAAAATTTCAATTATCGAGATTACATTCCATCAAGAAAATAGATGTGTTTTTATAATATAAATGTTTGTTGTAAATTTATTTTAATAAATTTTAAATACCATGAGTTTGATAAAAAAAATTAGAACTCATTTTTTGAGATTTTTAAGTGTTTTTATAATTTCAAAGGGGATTCTCAAATTTTATACTTTTCATTTTATTTCAAACAATAATTAATGATTATTTTTTGAAGTGTTTTCAATATTTATATTAAATTAAATGTTTAGTCTACAAGAGGTCTTGTCCTAATTAGGCCTTTTGATAAGTTGAATGGTGGTTTTTGACCCATGGATATATAAATGAATGTTGGTGTTTTATTAATAATACATCCAAATGGTTTTGAGGATCATAATTTTTGAAAAATATAAAAATGATTTCATGTTTTATTTTAATGAATAAAATTTGAATGAATTGTTAGTTGTGACATTTCAATTAAATATTTGTGATGAACTAGAATAATGATTCCTTTTTATAATTTTATGTTTTGTGCTTATTGATGGGTTTTTAAATTCATGTTCATGTGAGAACATATTGATCAATGTTGGATATATTTTTGTTTTGATGGATATGTGATTAGCGATTAATCTTATGATGGTGTTAGAGGTGAGGTATAAGATATTTGTCAATCACTTTTTTTAAAATCATAATAATTTACTTTTACATATGTTGATATATATCATTTGGAGTCATATGAGTCTTGGTAGAGTTTCAGATATGTGTAATCCCATGTATAGTCATTGTGTTGACTAGGGAGAGCACACGACTATACAAAGGGTGGTAGTGGGATGCGTTGTGTCCATAACACCAAGAGAGATACTAGTATATATTAATTTTCATGGTGTTAGAAGTGATATACCATGTTTATTTATTATTAAATAGACCAATAAGGTCAAAATGGATTTGACATGATCTATACTACTATCTTGGGTCCCTTGTTGACAGTTCTGATCTTGTTATGTGAGTCATAGAATAATTAGAATTATGATTAGATACTTTAATTGTAACATAAGTAATACCTTACTATTTATGAATTTTTTTCTAACATTCCATATTTATTATTGAAGATCTCATTTATTGTTCATTAATCATGTATTTTATTGATTTATATCCTCAGTGTTTATCAAAATAATTTTTTTCAAACATAGCATATTTAAAAAACTAATTATAAAATTATTTGAAGGATTTATTTCCATTTAAAATTTTTAACATTATATTTCCCTATGGTGTGGGATTGTTTTTCATTTAATTATTTTTAAATATGTTTAAAAACAATCATAAATTATATTATTTCTATTTCGGATTTAAGGTGGATTCAATGAGAGTGTTTTGGATATAATGGACATTTTTTAGAATTTTCTTTACAGGGATTGACTTTATTTAAAAAAATAAAAAATATTGTTTGTAAAAAATTCAAGAACTAATTTTTTAAAATCCCATTTTGTAAATGAATTTAATTTTTTTTGAAATTGTTAATGATTAAAATTTATCTAACACACCTAAATATTAAAATATGAATATCAATTTTGATATCGTATATGTCACAAAAAAAGAATATAACATCAAAATACATTAGAATATATTTACTATTTTAAATAAGTTAAATCTATAATATATTTTAGAATTTATGTAACATCAAGTTAGTAATCATTATATTCAACGATGACATTCTTCTTTATAGTGCATCACCCAAAATACAATGTTTTATCAAACATTGTTAATATTATTATTTAAATAGAAAAATATATTCTATCTATTAAATTGGATGTTATGAAAAATGTTAAATAAATTATTAAAATAACTTTTCAAATTAATTGGTTAAAAATTAATTATAAATGAAGATAAAAAATAATTGAATATAATAGAAATGTTTTTATAAAAAAAATTATTATGATCCGATGGAAGTTTATACAAATTAATTAAATTAGATATTGTTATTATATTATATAATTGATAATTATTTATTTTATATTCAATCCAATGTTTCTTTAACTCATAACATATTTCTGATATAAATAATATATGTAAAAATAAAATTTTATTCATAAAAATTTGTATTCTTGTAAAGGCAGTTTGGCCACCTTATAATGGTGCAGTTATTTTAAAAATAAATTTGCACACTTTTGAAAATTTTATCTGAAAATTTAAATTTATTTTCGAAACATTTATGTCTTTATTTTTAAGGTTAATTTGTGTTATTTTTCTGAGAAATTATTTTTTGATGTATAGTGAATAATAATAAATTTTAATTGAATGTTGACTTTTTATATCAATAATTTATAATGTTAAATTATATTTTGAATAAATAATTAAGTGAAAATAGATCAATCACAAATATATTAATCAAATTTAATCCATTTTATTCTTTTTTATATTGAATATAAATATCAAAACATATTAAAATTAGAATTGATTCACTTCTAAAATCAGCTTTCTCATTCCGTTTGTGGGATTAATTTTAAATTTATTTTTGCCAATACTATTATTTGAATTCGTAAAAATGGATTAAATATTTGGAATTATTATATTTTATAATATCTAATATGTTAATCATAATTCATGACCGAAATTTTTAATGAATCCATTTAAAATTAATTACAATGATTTATGTAAAAAAGATATTACATAATGGTCAAACATAGAATATAAGGTGTAATAATGATGAAAAATGTATCCAATAACAATTTTATGAAAATATTTATACCATATACATTATATTATTGAGTTTTATATTTTATTAAATACCCTTAACATGAAAAAATGTCAGTAAAAGTCACCTAATAAATTGTTTTAAACAAAACCACTCACCTGACATATAAAAGGAAACCAACTATACTCCACTTGTCAAAACATCAATTTTTTTTTTCAGAAAATGAATTCCAAAATAACTATCTAAATTCACTTTCATTTTCCCATAATTATTATCATTAGAATAATTATATCTTAAGAAGGAATTATTTGAAGACTAAGGATGATACCCAGAGAAGAGGCTATGTTTTTCTAAAAGGGTTTTTATTTTTTTCCTCTCCTCCTCCAACAATTATTATTATATCACAATTATATAATATAATAAGTATCATATATATAATTATATTATGTAATTTTGATATAAAAAAATAAAATAGACACTTCCATTAAATGCGATATGAAATCATCATTCCTGCATAGCATAGAAATCTACCTCATAAACTAATGTTGTTGATTCTCCCATTAAAACCATTAAATATAGGGAATTATTTGGGATTTGTTTATAATATATATTATATATGATATTTATAATTTTTTATTCTTATTTAACTATTATATTACACTTACCTACATGATATACATTTTTTCAGAATATTATAACTTTGTTCGTGTCTATAGCGGACTATTTCCTCACGAAGTGATATTATTCGATCACACATTACATGGAATATAAAAATGATTTATTTAAATTAAATAATTCAAATATTAGAAAAAAATGAATCATAAATCAATATATATATATACATCTTTTATCTTTTAGTAAAATTAGAAAATGGAAACAACGTTCATGCGTATGTACGACCTACTGTCTCCATGACTGATGCATTTCATTTCCTCACATAGAATTTTATGATTACGAGAAATAAATATATATCATATTTAAATAATTATTTACATTTTTAAATTATTAAATAATTATTAATTTAATAGGAACAAAATATAATTAGAAAAAAAAATACTCTGAAATCAAAGTTGTTATTACCTAAAACGATGAAAACATTGATATATTATAAATAAATGGATAATAAATTGCTATAAAAGGGTAATTTCTGATAATATACATAGTAATAAGTTTATTATTTAAGTTAATAACTTGATTATAGACATTATATATTTGTTTTAAGAGTGTTTAACCAAAAGAAATCATAAGGAAATAGATTTTGTCTCAATTTCTTTTTATTAAGGAATGTTATAATATTATGAACCCAATTACATTTATATAGTTTATCAACTAAATATTTATATTTAAATATCATATATAATTAATTAATAATGTATTTTTATGTTTAAAATTTTATTTTTTTCATTTAACATGATTTGAATTAAATGTGACCACGTGGTAATGAATTTCATAACAGAATTCATTTTCAATTATTTATATTACTTCCTCAATGTCATTAATAATATATGAATATTTGTGTAAAAAAATTTGAATATATTTTATTTGTGGACACTTTTTTTATGTGACATTATTTTGGATACACATTATCAATTCATCGATTTATTTAAACTTCAATTTTTTAATCATTGTAAGGATTTAAATCACAATTTCATCTTATTTGGGATTGCTTACAACTGAAATTTATTGAATGAAATTATTTGATCATTTATTAATAATCCATTTATTTTAATTATCATGATTTTATACATGGATAATTTCAAGTAATTTTAAAATTTTCTTCTCTTTCGTAATTAAATTTATTTATTACATTATTTTAATAAAATCCTACATCATTTATATATTTGAACAGAAATATGTTTTCTTATGAAACCATGTTTCCTTTAAATGATTTGAAAAGTTTTTTCTTTATCCATTTAAAAATGATTTTTTAAAATGATTTTTTCTGATTTTTCATTTTTACATAGTGTTTTTAAATGGATTTTATAGTGTCTTTTCAAAAAAGTAACTTTAATAAAAATTTTACATTGAAAATGTAATATTTTTTACCTTTTACCACATGTACAGAATTATCTACTGACATTTGATCGAAGATTTATTTTCATGTTAATGAATATATTTTAAATGAAAATGTTTTTAAAATTAGATTTTCAAAACTAATGTATTTTCAAGAAAATTTCCTTCACGAAAACTATATTAGCCTCAATATTTATTTTAAATACAATTTTATTTTACCAATTATAACATCACTCTCTTATTACTCCAAAATGTATTTTTTATATTAATGCCATCATTATTCCCCCTCTATATGGTTTATGATATTTTTGACTCTCTATGTTATCTACATTCATTTCCACGATCTATTATTTGATATTAATAACATTCCATTTAAATTCTCACTTTATTATGATCATTAACTAATAAATTAAATGTAAACGTAAACATTATTGATTATTAATATGATTATTTCCTTAATTGTATATTATTTATACATACAATGTTCACTTTAATTATTAACATATTAACTGGGGAAATATTGAATAATTTTTATCCATTACTCAATTAAATGATTTTTTATGTGGCACATTTTTAATAGTTAAATTGATTATTTTATACATGTGTAATTATTGGATTGGTATGAAATAATTTGGGGACCATTTAATGTAAGCCACTCTATGTATTAGTAGCCTAAGGAGATAAAAATACCTTGGAACAAACCCTTTACTTTTTTTATCCAAAAATATTCAAACTATGTTGTGAAAAGTCACGAAAATATTATTCTAAATGTACTTATGAAAGGTATTGATAGTAAATGCACCCTGTAATTCAGAATCATTGTGTCCTACAATTAATCATTTCATTCATCGATATTTAGTTACTATTATCCATGATATTTTCTCTATCAAAAAAATCTATAGATTTAATTAATTCTCATATTATTGATTAAATGGAATGTTATCTCTGTAATATTACCTTACATGTTTATTATTACGGATCTAGTTATGATATTCATGTTATTTAGTAAATTAATTTTATTTGATTTGTTTCATGAAATATTTTTTATATACTCCTTCCATATATTATTGTGTACATGGAATGTGTGTCAATTTTTTAAAATCCTATTTTAATATTCTGATTGATTCATTATTTTTTCAAATGTACGTAACCCTAAATAACAATTTGATATCACACTTATTTTGTTTACTTTCCCTTAAAATTCATATATGATTACTATGACTGATATTCAGGGTTAGAGTTCTGGAATAATTTTATTCTTGGAAATAAATATATTTCAATTTTTTTATTCAATTATAATATAATACTCATGTATGTATCAATTTTAACTAGAAAATTAAATTATTCAATCCTTTGGGACATTATTCCTTGATCTTATTCCATTTTATTGGGATTAGGAACCAGATCTAGGTTGCTAAGTTCAAGGTGTATGTAGTTTGAATTAGATAATCTTTAGTTGAATTCTTGAATACTGGTTTTTTTTAAAATAATGATTAAGAAACCTATCCCAAAGATATAATTTTATTATAATTATTTATTAAAATCCTAATATATTGGTAAGGTATATTTGTTTTTGTTTTTTAAATTTAATAAAACAATGTCTAGATACTCAAAGTGGACACAGTTCTTGAATAGAAGTTCCAATGGGAAATTACACTAAAAAGCTCATATTAGGCTGGACTATAGCACATCCCCGTACAAGAAAATTGGTCTCAATACACACCTTGGGTTAAAAATATTGGTGGATATTCTATGGATAATTTACTTTTACATTATAATTAAATATATAGGATTTAAATTGATATTGATAATAAATGTCCTTGGTTAATCCCAATACCAAGGAAGAAACTATGATGAAAATAATGGATGAAGAATTTATATAGATGGATTCAATAATTATATTGTATAATTATTATTAACAATTTTATTTTTGTTACATGATTCATGAAATTTTTAAAGATCATATTAAATTTTTATCTGAAAATGGGCTTTCATTAAAATTAATGTTATGAATACCATGTTGGGTTATGAGTTTAATATTGAATAGATATTTAATTTCTTAAAAAAACGTTTTTGGTTTTTTGTGATGTGATTAAACAATGAGTGAGTACATAATCTATGAAATTTCCTTCATTTATATATTATATTTCAATTTTTATTTTTTGAATATTTAATTTACATTTTATAGACATGTTTTCAAAGGTATTTATAACCATTAAGGTTAATATCATAATCAATGACGTTGTATATATAGTCAATTATGATTATTAAACATTTAACAAAATATGATGTATTTAAAACATTAGAGATAATTTTATTTAACTTCTAAATTTCATGGATGTCCGTCATTTTGGTGGGGACCATTATAAAAATGTATATTAATATAATTTAGAAAAAGGTAACAATGTATGTTCGGTGAAATACCTTAATATTCAGAATGGTCATAGGGTATAAACCCACAATGTAAGAATGATGAGCATTTAACTCCAACCACTTCCCTACACAATGTCCAGGTAAATATATCACTAGTTTAATGATTTGAGATATAAATATTAATGATGAAACAATGTCATTACTTTTTAGCATTGTTGATTAATTGGATAAATAAGGATAACCATATTGGTTTTGAAAATATTTTTAATCAAATGGTTATAAAATTCAATATTCTAAGGATTGAATGATCCTTTATGTGAAATATATTAGTTCTTTAGGCCTATTTATTTTCATTTTTGTTAATTAATTCCATTGAATAATCAATTAATTTGATTGATGAACAAGAAAATGATGAAATTATTCTTATGAAATATAAAACTATCATTTCAATATATTTCCTTATATTCATAGATATTAAAATAATTTCTCAACATTAGAAAATTATATTGAAATATAATATTATCCAATATCCCTTATTTCTAGTGATATCATTGAGCTTTTCACCTCTACGAGAATAATGGATTTGAGGCTATCATCATTTAAATTATCATTTCCTTGATTTTTATCTAATACATCAATCAATATCTATAAATATTTATTATTTTCCTCTAAGTCTATATCATAATTTCCCTCAAACATTATCTTATGTAGTAACCTAGGTGAATGTTATTCAATAACAACGTTGTAATTCCTATTACCTATTATTAATAGGTTATTTTATTATCCATATTGAAATATTTATTTTATGAAATGGTATTTTCAAATATCAATCCCATTATAACTGAAAAAAAGTTTAGAATACGAACAGACAATTTGTTTAAGGTGGGTATAATGTAACACCCTGAAATTTGAAAAGACAAAATATCATATTCGATAACATATTTAACATGAAAAAACTAGTGTAGAATGTAATATATAATCACTAACCACTAAAATATATTTAATATTATAAATTAATCCATGATATGATATATCTTTCAATGCATGAAACACAGAGTCAACTTGATTTAAACACAAAAATGTCTTTCCTCGATAGTATGTGTTAAATTCAAGAACGAGTTCTATCAAACAATGTTAATAATATGATATAAAATGAAAATTATGACCTAGATATTAAATTATTTGTTATGAATATTATTTTATATATTATTATAATATATCGTTTAATTCAATAGTTAAGAATAATTTATTATGGAATATAAAAACAAATTGAATATAGATGAATTTTTTTATAAATAAAATATTATTATCTTCAAAAATATTATTTTATAAATAAATAAATTTAATAAATATTGGAAAATTATATTAATGAAATTTCTATTTTGTATATTGAATATATTTTTTTATATTCATCTACTATATTTTTTGGACAAAAGATAAGAATAAATCCAATTTAATGCATAAAAATCTGTATTTTTATAAATATTGTTTTCCAGCCTTTTAATGGTGGAATTATTTTGAAACAAATTGTAATTTTTGGAAATTTAATATGAAAAGTACATCATTTTTAAAATAATATTTTTAAAATTTTCTTAGGGTACATTTTGGGGTTTTTTTTTGAGAATTTTCAATTTTCACAAATAGTGAAAAATAGTAAATTTTAACTAGAAACTGAATTTTAATTTTAACATTTACAAGATTAATATTTTTTATTTTCATAGTAAAATTAGTTCAATTATAAATATATTAATCCAATTTATTTCATTGGAATAATTTTAATATTTAATTTAAATTCAAAAACGTAATAAACCTTCGATAATTTTCACTTCAAAAGGTGCTTTCTCATTCTGTCTACGAGATTATATTCAAATTAATTTCATCCAATTATGTTATTCGATTTTCTAATAATGGATTAAATATTTGGAAGAATATTAATTTATAAATTCTAATATGTTCATCTTAATTTTTTGAAAAAATTATTAGTGTAAAAATAATTGAACAATTAACTCTCTCATAAATTTACAAAAGTGCCACTCACCTCACTTATAAAAGACCACCCACATTAATCAAATCACCACATAATCAGAATACCTTGGATTGGACAAGACCATCCCTAATAACACCCAAAAAACCCTCCACTCATCCAAAAATCATTATCATTGGCACAAATCCAGCTTTGTTACACTTTAATGAAAACTTAAGGAGGATCCCCGAATAATACGTACCATTTTTCTAAAAATGTTTTTATTTTATTTCAATTATCACTTCCAAAAATTAATATCATGTAATTATTAAATAATAGAATCAGTATGTTAATAGTAAATATTTTCTTAATGTTATATTTTATAACTAAAACCACACACTCTTCCCATAATTCGGAAACACAATCATCTTTTCTGTGTACGAAAGACTACATCCTCACATATTGTTGTCATTTGTTCTTCCATTAACACCATTCAAGATAAGAAAATATTGGTGGATGTATAGTTAATATATTATATATTATATTTATAATTAATTTTTTTAATATAATTATTATATTAAATGTAACATTATTCTTTCCATTTTCTGGTAAAATGATTATTTGATTCATGTTTATAGCAGACTACTACCTCCTGTTGCTATATCATTCATTAATGATTTTCATGAAATGTATTAAGGACAGGTTTAATTAAAATATTTCTTATGAATGACATAAAATGAATCTTAAATTATAATATATATATATATATATCATTTGACATTAATTATTTTGATAAGACAATAAAATGGAAACATATTTCATGTGTATATATGACCTATCGTCTCCCTGAATGATATATTCCATTTCATATCACCAAATATTATATACTACAAATAATAAATATATTATAAATATATATTTTAATTTAATCAGGGTCAAAATTCTGGTGATTATTATATCGTGATTAAATTAACATGAAAAAAATAAAATGACAAAAATAATAAAAATACTAATATGATATTACCCAAAACAATGAAAATAATGAACGATTTTTAATTAACTAATAATAAAAAGATATTAAATGATAAAATAGGATATAATAAATTTTAATATCATTATCATATATTATAATAACATTATTTAAACCATTATACATGTGATTAAATTGATTTAAACCCAAAGTAATGGTAAGGTATAATATTTCTTTAGAATCGTATTACATTTAGGCATATTATAATATTTTCAACCTAATTAGATTCATATAATGTATATAATTCATCTTTAAATCTAATATCAACAGTAATTCATTTATTAACATATTTTAATTTTCATTTTTAATTACTTCATTTAACTATATTTCAATTAAAATTTTACATGCTGTATATAATTTCAAAACCCAATTTTTTCATTGGGATATATTACTTTTTTTATTGTTTTTAAAATATTATGATTATGTGTGTAATTTTATTTGAATTTATATGATTATATTTAAAATTTAATTTTTTGAATCTATAGTTGATAGACATAACAGATTTAATGGTTGATTATCACATGAATGTTTTGACCATTGTAAGGTTTTACTTCACAATCTCATTTTATTTGGGATAGATAAAAATAAATTTTCATTTAAGGAAATTGATTGATCACTGATTAATAAACCATATAATTTTCTTCTCCTTTGGTTATTCATGATAATATCTATGTCATAGTATCATATTTATACTCATTGGTATATAAAATTTATTATAAAATATTTTTAATAAAATAAGACAATATTTATCCTTTAAGTCAGAAATCCATTTTTTCTAAAATACCATGTTTTAAAAAATATTCCTAAATATTTTATTTAACCTTATAAATTTGATTTATTAAATCAATTATTGGACTATTATTTCCTTTAATTTTTATAAAGGACCCTTCTTGTCTCTCTCAAAGAAAAATTCAGACCATCTAATAATTTAAATAGAATATTTTATTTACCTATTATAGAATGTATATAAGTTACCACCCTTATTTATTTCAAGATTCCATTACATGATTATGAAAATATTTTAATTTAATTTTTTAAAATATTTTTTTTCAATTAAAAGGATTTTCAAAAGGTATATCAAAATTTAATGGATATTTTAATCATGGAAATTTTTAATACAATGTTTATTTCCTCACTTATAATAACCATATATTCTTAATATAATGGTAATACATTATTTTCACACTAACCTTATTCATAGTTCGTATTTTTTATGATTGTTTTGATAGTGGAATGTATTGAAATTCATTTCCATGATCCATTAATCTAGTAAATATTTTTCCTTTAAAAATTTCTCTTTCATTTGACCAATAGATAAAACATTTTCCATAAATTTCCATATTAGTTTACATTGATACAATTTTTGGATAAAGAATATACCATTTTTTCATAAGGCGATCACATTGGATGCTATCAAATTTTATAGAAAAATATTGATAAATTTGAATCCTTTATTAAATATGGATTCATTTTGATAAGTTATATTATCTATGAATTATAGAGATAACTTGATATATGAAGAATGATTTGGATAGGTACATCATGGTTTTTAGACCATTTAATATAATCCCCAAGATTCATCGGTAGTCTCATGAGAAGAAATTAGTTATGTAGAAACCCATTGAGTTTGTAACTGAGAACAATATAAACATTCATGTAAAAGGTCTTGAAAGTGGAATGCTAAAATATTTAGTGAAAATTCAAAATGGTATTGGTAACATATATGTAGGTAACATGTAATCAAATAATTAATCACGTCCTTCATTCATATTTAGTTATTATTATCCCTGATATTTTCTATATGAAAACAGGTAAGGATGAGATTAATTTTCTATTCATTGATTAAATTAAATTTGATATATGTCATTTAACTTTTCATAAATATTAGTCATTCTCTTGTTATTGTATTAGTTGTATTTAATAAAACAAATTCATTTTAGTATTTTTCTATTCCATATTTTTTATTCAATCTATTATAAATTTTTTGATAACATAGAATATAGATTTATTTATTTACCTTTCCTTGTTTATTATTCATATTGAATTATGTTTTGTTATATTGTATCATATCCTAATCATGGTTTTGAATTCATCCTTATTTTTTACCCTTTCCGAAAGATTCCTTGATTTTTACAATACTATATATGAAGGGACACACTAAATGTAATAAATCAATTATAAAAAACATATGTTTTAATGATTTAGTCCATTTTAATATAAGACACGTGTGTGTATCCCATTTACAATGAATATTAACCAATCTGTTCCTTTGGGATTTAATTAATTTTATCTTATACCTATTTAATGGAAACATACATAGGCTCTGGACTGCAGGGGTCAGGGACCCTAATATTTTTATTGGAGTATGTTTATTAGAAAAATTGGATAATAGTTTTAGAAAAACATATATAATGGCACATATCCCTATTATTGAATTTTAGGAAAAGTATTTAAGAACATCATAATGTATTAGTAAGGCATATATTATGTGATTTTTAATTGAAAATCATTCCTATAAGGATACTACAAGTGGGAATAGTTCTAGAAAAAATTTAACAAAGGGTAATAACTCTTAAAATGGAATGTTGAGTTTTACTTTATCATAACATGGTACATGATAATGGCCCTTATTTCACACCTATTTGGAACTCTCGAGGGTATTCATCGGACAACTCTCAATTTCATTACAAACAATTCTGAATAAATTAAATATATAATAAAAATAGATGAACAAGGTAAAAACCTATACCAATGACCTATGTGGAAAAAATTAATGAAGTGCTTATGTTTTATTATTTGAGAATCAAACTGTGAAAGAATTTTTACCAATGATATTTTTGTTGTAGGTATCATAAAACTTATATGTATTGTGTTAAAATTTATGAGAATTTGTGTTTTCATTAAAATAAGTGTTATCAACTCTATATTGGGTAATGAGTTTAAGATTAATCATATGTTCATAGTATGGAAAAATAATTTTATGTTTTATATAATGTGCGTATATCATGATTAAGGATATTTTGTTATAAACTTAGTGAAAGTTTACATTTTGAGGACAATTTTATGAGTAATAATGAATTCACATTTAATTGAAATATGTTTAAATGTATATATAATATTTATTGATAAAATGATCAATAAAGATATTATAAAAATAGCTATAAGATATCTACAGGTCCAAAAAAAATATTGACTATATTGAATACCATAGAGAAAGTGTTATTTAATAATAAAATTTCACGTATGTTGTGTATTTTTATGAAAACATTTTATTAATTTTATTAATATAGTTTAGAAAATGGAAATCTTATATGTTTTTTGAAAAGATTTTGTATTCAGATATGGACATAGTTCATGAACCCACAACAGAATGATGATACGAGTTTAACAGTAAACACTGAACTATGGGATGTCTGGGTTCAAATGTTATTAGTTAAATGATTTGAGAAATAAATATCAATTTTGAACAAATATTATTACTTTTGAGTATTATAGATTAATTGGACAACTTTTTCTCACCATGTTGGTTTCAAAAACAATTATAGACACAAGGAAATAATTTTCACTATTTATAGAACTTATGATACGTTAATATTAAAATTTTAGTGTTTGAGGAATAAAAATATTAATTTTTTTGTTATTTATTCATTTGAATAAGTGATGAATTCAATCATAGTACACCTAAAGGATGATTTAGTTTTGATGAAGTAGAATAATATAAATTAATTAGATATGTATATATTAATAAATAGTATTATAATTCATCAACGTTAGAAAAATGAACATGAAATAAAATGTTATCTTATTACCAACATTTTTTATGATATCACTAATCCTTTCATAGATATTAGATTTATGGAATTAATTCCAGAAACATTCAATTGATCATTCACTTTTGTTGGATCAATGACCTCAATAAATCTCTTGAAATGTTTAAAATTTTCCTATATCTCAAAATCATCTATGGACTCTAATGTTCTTTGGCATAGAAACCTAGTTATATGATCTTCCATAACTACTACAAAATAGGCCGTTAACAATGCTTTACATTATTAGTGCTAGTAAAAAGATCTCAGAAAGGGTAACTTTTATTAGAACATTATTAAGAACAAATAAATGGCATACCTTGTCAATGCTTTTTTGGTATCACTGATAAAGGGTAAACTTTATTATAGATTTTTTAGCACAAATAAATGGTACTCTTTATCCGTTCTTTATTTGTAGCACTAATACGGGGTATCCATTATCAAAAAATAAATTTCACATTGATAATAGTAACAAATAAAATGAAATAATTAAATAAATAAATTTCAAAGATGATTTTTTTAAAAAATAATATAAAATTTACTAATTAAATTATTATTGATAAAAATGGAAAAACAATTATACTATATATAAATTATAAATTCACTGAAATAGGACATATAAAATATATATATATTTTTAAAATTATAGATAAAAAATACAAAATTAAAATAACTAATTTTAGAAAAATATTAAACATTTTATTAGTTATGTAATTATTCATAATATTAAAGAATCATATATATTAATATATCGATATATATGAATCAATATAAAGATGATTTATATAATATAAAATATTTATTCAAAACATTAAATTGTCATATATTTCGTGAGTTTGGGATTATAATTAAAAATTCAAATGAAATAAAAATAATTAATAATTTCCATGAGTAATGGACATAATTGACTGTCATTTGATTTCTCAATTTAACATATATCAAATATTTTTTATATTTACATCACATATATGTAATTAGATCATTTTTATCTAAAATACACAAACAAGAATATTTACTTAATTAATGAACTCTTAGATAGAAACGCATACACCTTATATTTATGTAATTTATTCAAATTTTAGTATTCATTTTATAATTTCATTATATCATGTTATATTTAATATATAAAGTATTTAATCGGTAAATTATTTTTTGTTTTACTACAACTTGGTATTAATTCCTTTTTAATATATTTTAATTTTTATTTCTTCTTTTTATCGCATGTTAATCAATTTAATTTATTGAATTATATATAATAATTTACCATGTATTATTATTTTCAATATTTAGTACTCTTTATTTAAATATATATCTTTATATTTTTATTAATTTATATTTAATTAATAATACATATTTATTTTTTCAATATTTTTTATGTGTACTCATTTTTAATTATTCAATTTCTTCAATTTTTAACATGTATGAACTAAATAAAAACTAGTCAAAATTCATATATGATACAAATAAAATAAATTCATACAAGTGATAAACTGGCAGAGGTGGTTATGTGAATGATATTGTCTATTTAAATAGATAGATAATTATGTTGGGATAACACAATATGAACAATTTTAAACACATGTATGAGAAATCACCCAATCTTTGATCATTATACATAATAATACTATATTCATAATCATCTTTTTTCATTATTTTTGTTATTTTGTTGGAATCAATTATCAATATCCTGAATATTTTCAATTCTTTGTAAATATAAATAAAATACCACAAATATTATAAAGTGTTTCGAATTGTGAGTGTTTTCAACTAAAATATTTAAGTGATTGACCATGTCCAATAAATGAAACATATGAATGAGGAATATAAAGATTATTATTTTTCATCTAAAAAAATGTGTTTCGTATACTTAAATAAATAATCTAATATAAACTTATTTACTACAAAATGAAAATCATTTGTAATACGTCATAAACTTGTAAAACCATTATATCATTATATATATGTGTGATTAAAACATAATATATAAGACCTGAGTATAATACTAAAAGGGTGAAATGAAAAAACATATCACAATGTGTTGATATATACTATGAGGGTTCATATATATCATAGTGAATAAAAACAATGCTTTTTTCATTTAAATATTTTATTTGTAATTTTAATTAATAATAATATCCACATTCTAGTTAGTAATAAATATATATCAATTTTATCTTTCTGTCATGAAAACATATCCACCCAAAAATTATTTCTCTTTATTAAATTTTATCCTTATCTAATATGATCCATTTATCCATACTCAGACATCGGTTTTTAATATCAACTGATTTACCTTAAATCTCTACTGACCCCAAATTAGAATATGGATCGTTGAATTTTTAATACCATTGTGAAAATAAAAACATATATAAAATCATAACCCACTCACTAATACATCCAACTAATCACTTCATTTCATTCATCACTCATCTAATAATCAATTTATATTTTATACTCTAATCTATCTAAAATTAGACCATTCTTTATCATTTCCTTTAATTTTTAGATTCTTTAAATAAAATAATTTATCTTAAGTGATCCACCATTTGTAAAATATTATGTACCCTTCAAACTTGTCAAAATTCATTATTTAAATAAATTTACCTATCAATTGAGATGAACAACCAATATCTAATATGAAATTATATTTCTTTTGAATGTATATTAGAATTAAATCAATTATAAATTTCTCATACATTATATTCCTTCTCTCATAATATATTTGTCATTATTTCTTCACATTAATCTATGTTTTTAGAAAATTTTTGTAAAAACCCATAAAATTCAATGGAATGTTTTTCTTAATTTTCTTTGAGATTTTACAAGAACGCAGTTTTTGACGGCACCTGATTTCGAGGCCTGGTGCGCCCGGAATAATTTTCTGAAGTTCAGATCGGGTACGTTCAGTGAACGAACGAGCGGGATTTCCTAACTTTTGAACCGGTGCTCGGAATCCAAATCTGAGGGCACCGGTGAAACCGTAAAATCGGTAATTGCTTAGTAACACCTTTTCCGGAGTTGCGTTTGCTCGGGTGAGGTTATTAAAATTTTGGGTTAAGTAAAGAATAAAATAAAATGGTGCAACCAATTTTATATTTATTCAATGTATTTTAACCTATGATAAGTGGTTGGAGTGGGACCCACTGATTTTATAAACTTTCCTTAAGAGGATTTAAGGTGAGATGGGGCCCACACGAACCCCACCCCTTCAAATTCCCTAACCCCCATAACTCTTCCCCTTAAAACCCCCTTTTATTAAATGTTGTGACTTCCTTTCACATTAAATCATGACAATGCTTATTGAGAGTTATGCATTTGATTTTTAAAAATTTCAATGCATGAAATGTTATAATAAAATAAGCATAAAACTTATTTTATTTTGGGGGTTGTTTTGTTGTGTTGGGTTTTTTGAGAGAGGGAGCAATCTTTCCTCTGAAGAAGTTCGTCTTCCACGTTGAAGAACGCGAAGAACGCCACTCTCCGATGAAGAACGTCGACAGCAAAGAAAGACGATGTGCCTTTCTACTCCTCTCCATAGCCAGTGTGAGACGCCGCTCCACCTCGGACAATCTCCGTCAAGCGTGTACATAACCTCACCCCGCGACGCCTCTTTCCGCGACGCTCTTCACACATCATCTCGTTATCAAGGTAGGGATCAATTACTTTTTGTTCGTGAAATATCCTTTTTCGTTCTTCGTCTTTATTTTTGTGCTGCTTGACATCAACTTATCGGGAGGAGGTCGGACCGCATGAACACGACCGACTCTCCTCCCCCTTTTGTTGTTGTGTTGTTGCGGTTTGAAAGAAGGCAGAGCGGTGCGACGACACCCTGCGGAATCATGCGACAAAGATGCACGGCACCTTCGCGCCATGCCGTTGAGGCCGAACGAACCCGCGGCCGGAGTCGGCCCACAACGAAGGGGCACGGCACCGGAGTGCCCTGTAGGAGAACCTCGAAGACATTGTGGATGGATCAGGGCAGCGGCGGAGGGTCGCGGCGCCGTCGTGCCACGACGGTCGGACCAAGGCCGCGGCCTTTGGCCGCGGTGGAGCAGGGAGCGGCTGCCAGAACCACCGGCCGCCGACGCGTCGAAGGGGCGGGGCCGCGGGGTCCTGCGGCAGCAGCACAGCCGGCCAGCCGGGTCGGCCGATCGAGGATGGCCGGGGTTCGAAACCCCTGGCTGGCCAAAGGAGCGGCCCCCTCACGTGGGTGCCGTAGTTACAAAAATAGGGGGCATCGCGCAAACCCCCTGTCCGCTCAGCTCAGCACCAGCCGAGCTGGCCACACGGGCCGCCTGAGCGCGCCATGCCGGGCTGGGCCGCGCCCTAATGGGCCAGACCTGGACCCGGTTCAGGGCAACCCAGGGGGGTATCGGGTCGGGTCGGACAGGGCCCGAACCCCCTATTTTCGGACAGATCCGTTCAAAAACCCATAACCTGGTCTACGGACCCCCGATTGACGCATCGTTAGTTGATATGCGATCCTTGGATCGAGACTGTCATTTCGTTATATTACACTCAAGGTTTTAGAGAACTTTGTGTTCTTCCAGGTTGGTTCGAACATGAAACCAACCGGGCCCTCGGAGTGGAAACGCTTATAACTTGAGCTTCGGATGTCCAATTGACGTGCCGTTGACTTTGTTGGATTCCTCTTAGTGAGACAAACCTTTTGTATTACTACACTCGAGGTTTGGATATAGATGGAGTGTGGTCGGGTAGGTTTTGACATAAAAACCAACCGGGCCCCTGAAACGAAAAATCCAATAACTCTCAGACCAGGCATCTGATTGACGCGTCGTCTGTCACGTTGAGTTCCTTTTGACCATACAGAACGTTGGGATACATCAACTCCAGAAATTGTGTTAGTTGATGTATCAGCCCCTCGGCTTGTAGAGTGGATGCTCCGGAAATGTGTTTACTTTGTGCGGGAACCCTAGAGTTGGCTGCGACTACGACGACGATGACGACTGTACAGAAATCCTCTATGGGTTCGACAATGACGACTAAATCACTCAGTGATCCTATGTGCATTAGTGCTTACCGATCCTATGTGGGTCAGCGCTCATCGGTCTTGTGTGGGCCAGCTCATACCGATTCTATGTGGGTCAGATTCTGTGTGGGTCATTGCGGGGGTTAGTACCTATCGATCCTGTGTGGGTCCGACGGCTTAGATGAATCAGTGGCTACATCTGATCATCTCTATCATCTTACAAAGAAGTATACCCGTGTGAGCTGAGTCATGACTTCAATCAATATCCTCGATATGATTGACTTGCTTTCCTATGAGGATTGAGTTGTGTTATCCGGTGTGGATTCGGTTGTACTCCCGTGTGTACGTGATCGAACTTGGCATGGATGCTGGAGCCGAACTGGAATTAATGAATTAGGTATATGTATGGGCATATTCCTAAGTAGTGTCGGATGTTACTTCATGATTGTATCTTTCCTTTGTGGATTTTGGGAGAGCTTCGGGGGTCTCGAGGTCCCTACTGAGTAGCGTATACTCACCCCTGCACGGGCTATGCCCGCACTAAGTTGTGTTGGTTGCAGACGACGGACAGCGCTGACCGTGGTTGAGGCTTGTGGAGAATGTCGGTACCTGGAGGTGGATCACAGGGCGGGATGAACATGGAGCGGACGGCTGGACCCGTGGAGCTGTGGAGACTATCTGTACCCACCCTTCAGGTGGGAATTCTAATGGATGGCTCGACGTTGCCGCTTTACTTTTTAGTTGTTGTACATCTTTTCCAGTTGTGCTTTAATTTCAGTTTGGCTTTGTATTCTGGACCACATACTTTTCTGCACTTACTATTGTACCTAGTTTTACTTAGTGTTACTTATGATTGCTTACTCTGTGTGTTTGATTAATTTATAAAGGAAATGGCTTCCATTTTTATCAGGAATTACGCCTTGGTGCTAGTCGCCAGCCCCTGGCCTATGAAAGGCGGGCTTGGGGTAGTCATGGAACGGGACCCGATGGTGGGTCCTGACAAATTGGTATCAAAGGGGTCAATTCTACCGCAGAATTCAGGACTCTGATCTTTTTCTATGTGAAGGAATAATGTTAAGAGTATTGAGTGTGGTTATTAGTCCAGGGAGTCCAGTGTTGGTGCGACGGCCAACGAATCCGTACACCAGGACCCAGACTTCTGATTTCCTACTTAGTGCACGAAGACACTGATTGCATGTGAGTTTCATGTTTTCTTTGTGATTACTTTGTGTCAGCTCACCAAGTATACTGTAATGACCGTGGCACACATTTCTCTTTTACAGATGGCCCAATGACGGAAGCCAGCTAGGGTTCTGAGTTTTTTGCATGACGACAGCCCACCGAGCGACGAGGCCTCGGTGCAGGGCCCTATTACTGCAGAGGCACCGACGGTACCACTACCCGTCGAGCCACCGATGATACCAGACCCAGCCGCTGAGAGTGCATGTCGCCTTGGTGCACTGCATGAGTTTCAACATCAGAGACCACCTAGGTTCCGCAAGGAGATGAACCCTCAGGAAGCCAATGATTGGATCGAGGCGGTTGTGCGAGTTTTCAGGTTAGTGGGGACACCAGCTGACCTCATAGTGACCCTCGCAGTGAGCCTCCTACACGCGGCAGCATGCAGATGGTGGAGCTTGATGCTCCAAGTGCACGACGAGGCATCACTCCTCTAGACGGACATTGAGAGACTCTTCCACTCAGATTTCGTCCCAGCCACCATCCGTACGGTGCGCATCCAGGAGCTTCTACAGCTGCGGCAGGGTAGCATGACGGTCGCCTAGTAATCAGCGAGATTTACCGATCTCTCATGATATTCAACAGACATGGTACGGTACCCATTATTTCGGTCCCGGACCTTCGAGCAGGGATTGAGGCATGAGATTAGGGCATCACTGATCTCCCTCAAAATTCCGACAAATGCAGGGGTACTAGAGTGAGCCCTTCTCATTGAGATATTTCTTGCTGAGCCTACACCAGCAGCGAGACATACCGCAGGGCGGAACGTAGCAGAGTCTTATGCAGCTGGCAGTCTACGGATGACACATGGGTCTAGGCGGACAAGACCCTCAGGCCGACGACCTCAGGACATTGGCACAGAGGTGCGGTGAACACATTGGATAACCAATATTTCGAGAGGCAGAAAGTGCTACGCATGCAGCGGGCAGGGCCACTTGGCTCGTGACTGCCCGACCCGCCATGCGGAGGATCAGCAGACGGTTGAGGGACCACCCAGACAAAGGCAAAGGGTCGACCATTGCGGTCCGCAGAGAGTAGGCAGACGAGGCAGAGGATCTGGCCGAGCAGTAGGTCTTGGGCGACGCTTTGAGGCTCTACCACCAACACCACCAGGAGGTCCACCCTGACCACAGGGAGCTGGAAGGCAGAGACAGGCACTGCTTCAGGCAGCGGAGGCCTACGACCACAACACGCCCGAGATGATTCGAGGTACTATCTGCGTCTACTACACCCTTCCTGTAGTTCTTATAGACACAGAAGCGAGTAATTCTTTCATTGTTTCTTCCCTTGTTCAGAGCTCTGAGATTTCGATGGAGTCGTTGGCTCAATCTTTATGGTTAGAGACTCCTACAGGAGAAGACTCGATGATTACGCACTGGTGTCGGCGGTGTGAGCATACTCTAGGAGGCGAGAGCTTCGGCTAGGATCTTCTTGTAGCGGCGTCGAGGCCTTACGACGTCATCATGGGAATGGATTGGTTTTCTACAGTCCATGCTTAGATTGAATGAATTAGGCACAAGGTGCGATGTGTTTGCACTGATTGGAGCAGGTTCACCTTCAGCGGTGAGAAGGGAGCCTTTGCAGCACAGGATGGACTCACGCATAGGAGAGGACAGCCCATCACTCATCAGTTGGCTAGCCTCATCCTAGGAGCAGTTGACTTGCGGAGTCTGAGATTACCTGCAGTGGTGGATCAGAATACAGACGTTTTTCCCGACGACGTTCCAGGGATATCTCCTCGTAGAAAGGTAGACTTTTATATTGACCTGTACCCCGGGATAGCCCCGATATCCACCCCATCATATCAGATGGCTCCTGCCGAGCTTCGAGAGCTACAGGTACAGCTGGAGGACTTGCAGGACAAGGGATTCATTGGACCCTGTGTTTCACCCTGGGCTTCCATGATTTTGTTCGCAAAGAAGGCGGACATGAGCTTGCGACTGTGTGTCGATTACCGTTTCTTGAACAAGGATACCATTGGGAACAAGTATCCTCTACTGAGGATTGACTACCTCTTTGATCAGCTCAAGGGAGCATGGTGGTTCTCAATGATAGACCTCAGGTCAGGCTATCATCAACTCAGAGTTCGGGACGAGGACGTGTAGAAGACGTCCTTCAGGTGTCGGTATGGCCACTATGAGTTCTTGGTTATGCCTTTCGGCATATCCAATGTTCCAGAAGTGTTCATGGGCCCCATGAATAGGACCTTTCAGCCTTACCTCGATCGATTGGTCATGGTTTTCATCGACGACATATTGATGTAGTCAACGACTGAGGAGGAGCACGCCTACCACTTGCGGGTTGTACTGGACACACTCTGAGAGCACTAGCTTTATGGAAAGATCTCGAAGTATCAGTTCTGGATACGTGAGGTCCACTTTATGGGACACGTGATTTCTGAGGTGGGATTTACAGGGGATCCTGCGAAGATCGTTGAAGTGCTAGATTGGGAGCCACCCAAGAGCATGACGAAGGTGCGGAGTTTCTTGCGAATAGCTGGGTACTACCGTAGATTTGTGCCAGACTTCTCCGGAGTTGTGGCACCACTTTCAACATTGACGAAGAAGGGGAAACCCTTTTTGTGGTCAGACAGATGTCATAAGAGCTTCTAGGAGATGAATCAGAGATTGACCAGCGCACCTATCTTGAGGCTACCGGATGAGGGAGTAGGGTACACAGTCCAGTACGATTCATCATGGAACGAACTCGGATGTTTCCTGATGCAGGAGCGGGAAATGATCGCCTATTGATCACGTCATTTGAGGCAGCATGAGTAGAACTATTTTACCCATGACCTGGAGTTAGCAGTAGTGGTCTTCGCTCTGAATATGTGGCGACACTATCTTATGGGCGAGCACTTGACAGTCTACTCTGACCACCAGAGTCTCAGGTACATCTTCTCGCAGAAGGACCTAAACCTGAGACAGTGGCGATGGCTCGAGTTCCTCTAGGACTATGACATTGAGATAGTCTATACTCTTGGAAAGGGGAACGTAGTAGCCGATGCTCTCAGTAGGAAGACGGGAATTCAGCTACTCGGGGAGGCGATAGAGTAGCTAGCTACTTTGCAGATATCCTTCTTGGATAGTGATGGAGCAGCCTTTTTCAGTCACTCACAGTCACTCCTCCACTTCCTCAGTGGGACAGAGAGGCACATCATGGGGATGTTGACTGTGAGACACGGTGTGCGCAGATATCCTCAGGACAGGCACCTGATGGATTCTCTATGGGAGGAGAGCACATCATCCTTTTCAGAGGATGTACCATGGTACCAGCTGCTTTATAGGAGAAGGTGCTGGGAGAGTTTCACACTTCCCCTTTTGCGGTACTCCAGTAGTGGTGAAGATGTACCAGGACCTCAGACGACAACACTGGTGGCCAGGTATGAAGAAGGCTGTAGTAGAGTTCGTTTTTTTCGATGCCTCACCTGCCAGAAGGTGATGTCAGAGCACCGGGTACCAGAAAGCTCGGTACAGCCTTTGGAGGACCTGGAGTGGAAGTGGGATGGGATATCTATGGATTCCGTGACCGGACTTCCATATACTTCTAGAGGTCACGACCCCATTTGTGTGATTGTCGACCGACTCACCAAGCCGACCCACTTCTTACCCATCAGGGAGCAGGGCTCCGTGGAGATCTTGGGACGCCTCTACATTCAGGAGATTGTATGGCTTCATGGTGTGTCATCGTCTATCGTCTTCGATCGAGATGCTCACTTTACTTCCCGGATTTGGAAGGGGTTCCAGGAGGAGTTCGGGACGCAGCTACGTCTGAACACAGCCTTTCACCCTCAAACGGATGGTCAGACAGAGAGGACCATTTAGACTCTTGAGGACATGCTCCGTGCATGTGTCCTCGACTTTGGTCACAGCTGGGAGGATCACCTACCCTTGGTGGAGTTCGCGTACAACAACAGCTACCACTCCACCATCGAGATGGCACCATACGAGGCGTTGTACGACCGACCTTGCAGATCTCCGTTGTGCTAGACAGACCCTAGGGAGTCAGCACTTGTGGGACTGGAGATGGTCCAGGGTACGATAGAGAAGGTCCAGGTCATCCAAGAGTGGATGAGGATAGCTCAGAGCCGGCAGAAGTCTTATGCTGACAGGAGGCGGAGACCACTAGAGTTCGAGGATGGAGACCACGTCTTCTTATGGGTCTCACCTCGACGTGGATTATGGAGATTTGGCCGAGGCAGCAAGTTGTCTCCGTGCTTCATCGGACCATTCCATGTCCTCAGCAGCATTGGCGAGGTGACTTATCGCCTGGCTCTACCACCTCAGTTTCACCGACTGCACGACGTCTTTCACGTATCTCAGCTGGGGAGATACGTGCATGACTCAACGCATATCATTGGCCATGGGGAGCTAGACATTGATGATGGCGTGACTTTTGCAGAGGTCCTAGTGTAGATCGAGGATCAACATGAGTAGGTCCTACGTGGACTGTCGATTCCTCTAGTGCGCATCAGATGGCAGCACGGGAACCTCCAGGATATCACTTGGGAGCGGTAGGTTCAGATGCGTGCTCAGTACCCACATTTGTTTCCCTAGTTTACGATGTATCTTTATGGGGACGTAAATCCCTGATGTGGGAGTAGTGTAAAAACCAATAAAATTCAAAGGATTTTTTTTTTATTTTTCTTTGAGATTTTACAAAAACGCAGTTTTTGACGACACCTTATTCCGAGGCCCGGTGCGCCCGGAATAATTTTCCGAAGTTTAGCTCGGGTACGTTCAGTGAAAGAATGAGCGGGATTTCGTAAATTTTGAACTGGTGCTTGGAATCGATATCCAAGGGAACCAGTGAAACCGAAGCGCTGGTAATTTCTTAGGAACACCTTTTCTGGAGTTGTTTTTGCTCGGGTGAGGTTATTAAAATATTGGGTTATGTAAAGAATAAAATAAAATGGTGCTACTAATTTTATTTTTGTTCAATGTAGTTTAACCAAATATAAGTGGTTGGAGTGGGACCCACTAATGTTCTAAACTTCCCTTGAGAAGATTTAAGGTGAGGCATGGCCCACACAAACCCCACCACATCAAATTTCCTAACCCCCCATAACACTTCCCCTTTAAACCCCCTTGTATTAAATGATGTGACTTCCTTTCACATTAAATCATGCCAATTCTTGTTGAGAGTTATGCATTTGAATTTTAAAAATTTAAATGCATGGAATCTTATAATAAAATAAGCATAACACTTATTTTATTTTAGGGGTTGTTTTGTTGTGTTGGGTTTTTGAGAGAGGGAGAAATATTTCCTCTAAAGAAGTTCATATTCCACGTTGAAGAATATGAAGAACGCCACTCTCCGATGAAGAACGCCGACACCAAAGAAAGAATATGTTCCTTTCTACTCCTCTCTGCAACCGGTGTGAGATGCCACTCCACCTCGGATGATCTCCGTCAAGAGAGTACGAAACCTCACCCCACGATGCCGCTTTCCAAGATGCTCTTTGAACATAATCTAGTTATCAAGGTAGGGGTTAATTAATTTTTGTTCATGAAATATCCTTTGTTGTTCTTCGTCTTTATTTTTGAGCTGCTTGATATCAAATTATCAGGAGGAGGTCGGACTACACGGAAACGGACGACTCTCCTCCCCATTTTGTTGTCGTGTTGTTGCGTATCGAAAGAAGGCGGCGCGGTGCGACGACACCACGCGGAATCATGCGGAAAAGATGCACGGCGCCGTCGCGCCTCACCGTTGAGGCCGAACGAACCCACGACCGGAGTCGGGCCGCAACAAAGGTGCGTGGCGCCATCGCGCCTTGCTAGAGAACCTCGAAGACACCGGGGCCGGAGTAGGGCCGCGGTGGAGGGGCGCGTCGCAGTCGCACCTCGCCGGTCGGACCAAGGCCGTGGCCTTTGTCCGCGGCGGAGATGGGAGTGGCGGCCGGAACCACTGGCCGCTAGCGCATCGACGGGGCGGGACCGCGGGGTCCTGCGGCAGTAGCACGGCCGTCCAGCCGGGCCGAGCGATCGAGGAAGGCCAGGGGTCGAAACCCCCAGCTGGCCAAAGGAGCAGCCCCATCACGTGGGGTCCGTGGTTACACAAACAGGGGGGCATCCCCACCCTGTCCGCTCAGCTCAGCACCGACCGAGCTGGCCGCACACGCCGCCTGAGCGCGCTAGGCCGGGTCGGGCCGACCCTAGGGGGGGGGGTATCGGGTCGGGTCGGACCGGGCTCGAACCCCCTATTTTCAGACAGATCTGTTCAGACGCCCATAACATGGGATACAGACCTCCGATTGACACACCGTTAGTTGAGATGTTATCCTTGGATCGAGACGGTCATTTCGATATATTAAACTCAAGGTGTTGGAGAATTTGGGTTCCGCCGGGTTGGTTCGAACACGAAACCAACCAGGCCCTTGGAGTGAAAACACTTATAACTTGAGCTCCGAACGTATGATTGACGTTCCGTCGACTTTTTTGGATTCCTCTTAGTGAGACAGACCTTTTGGATTACTCCTCTCAAGGTCTGGACACAGATAGACGGCGGTCGGGTTGGTTTTGACTTAAAATCAACCGGGCCCCTGGAACGAAAAGGCCAATAACTCTCAGACCGGGCATCCGATTGACGCGCCGTCTATCACGTTGAGTTCCTTTTGACGATACGAAACTTTGGGATAGATCAATTCCAGAAATCGTTTCAGTTGATGTATCAGCCCCTCGACTTGTAGAGTGGACCCTCCCGGAACGAAATTGCTATGTGCGGGAACCCTAGAGCTGGCTGCGACTACGACGACGATGATAACTGTACAAAAATCCTCCGTGAGTTCGACAGCGATGACTAAAACACTCAGCGATCCTATGTGGATCAGTGCTTACCGATCCTATGTGCGTTAGTGCTTAGCGGTCCTGTGTGGGCCAGCGCATACCGATCCTGTGTGGGTCAGATCTTGTGTGGGTCATTGCGGGGGTTAGTACCTATCGATCCTGTGTGGGTCCGACGGCTTAGATGAATCATTGGTTACATCTGATCATCCCTATCGTCTTACGAAGAAGTATACCTGTGTTAGATGAGTCTTGAATTCAATCAATATCCCCAATATGATTTACTTTCTTTCCTATGTGGATTGAGTTGTGTTATCTTGTGTGGATTGGGTTGTACTCCTATGTGGACGTGATCAAACTTGGCATGGATGCTGGAGCCGAACTGGAATTGATGAATTAGGTATATGTATGGGCATATACCTAAGTAGTGTCAGATGTTACTTCGTGATTGTGTATTTCCTTTGTGGATTATCCTTTGTGGATTTTGGGAGTCCTTCGGGGGTCTCGCGGTCCCTACTAAGTAGCGTATACCCACCTCTGCACGGGCTATGCATGCACTACGTTGTGTTGGTTGCAAACGACGGACATCGCTGATCGTGGTTGAGGCTTGTGGTGCATGTCGGTACCTGGAGGTGGATCACAGGGCGGGACGAACACGAAGCGGATGACTGGACCCGTGGAGCTGTGGAGACTATCTGTACCCACCCATCATGTGGGACATCCAGTGGACGGCTCAACATTGCAGTTTTACTTTTTAGTTGATGTACTTCTTTTCCAGTTGTACTTTACATTCATTTAGGGTTTGTATTCTAGCCCACTTACATTTATGCACTTACTATTGTACCCAGTTTTACTTAGTGTTTACTTCCACATGCTTACTCTGTGTGTTTATTTACTTTATAAAGGCAATGCCTTCCCTTTTTATCGGCAATTACTCCTTGGTTATAGTTTCCATCCCCTGGCCTATGGAAGGCGTGCTTGGGGTAGTCACTGCACGGGCCCCGAGGGCAGGTCGTGAAAATTTTTTTAGTCCTTCATAAAACCATTCTATTTGTTGAATGCTTATTAGAGTTCATTAAATTGTTGAAATTCAGCATCCAGTTTTACTTATGAGATTTTCCTCACATAAAAAAAATACTTTTTTATGTTTTGGTCATCTCCAATTAAATATAAAACCACTATATATTCCATAATAACTATTAATTATCTCATTATTAATAAAATGTAATAATGTGTTCCCAAAATTACCATAGAAACCATAATTTTTATGAAAATGAAATATTCTTAAAATTCCTTCTCATCTTCCGCTTGGAAAAAATTTATACATTAAAATTATCAATACATAATTTAGGAATAAAATTATAAACTAATATTTTCGATATATTTAAAACATTATATTTATTCTTCAATTCCTTATCATATTTAAAATTATTATTTTATATAGATTCAAATATTTTATATAACAATAATATTAAATGTAATAGTTCTACTGGTTGTTTCATCACATGTTAAAAAAATAGATTAATGGTTTCCAAATTCTATATATTATCGAATATTTCATTGAATTTTTTTTGAATGCTTAATTTTAGATCTACATTTATTGGCACCACATGAAAAAATATGTGGTTACCATCTATGTATAATAAATAACTCGTTGCCTATTAAAGTGTTTAATCAATACATTTTAATATCTTCTATTTTATTGATGAAAGGTTTATTATTTTTCTACAATGTTTGTGTTTCTTATTAGTCCTTTTTTCATTTACTGTATTGTTATTTGTCTATATGATGTTATAAAGACATTATGTGTTGTTTTTAAAGGGGTAGGTACATTCATTATTAGAGGAATGAAATAATTAATAATGGGATTTCTCCAATACATATATAATACATAGAGGCCCAAATAATTCATATATTATAACATGTCCCTCCTAAGACCCCTTGTGTCACAAAAAAGAACACGTATAACCCCAAAATATCTCCTTCAATATTAAATGAGTTAATAACAACATCCAATGGTGTGATTATAACAAATGGAGGTAATTATCCCTTTTAGATAACATAATGGATTTCAACTATCATCATACTCAACTTCATCTCTTAAATAGTTATTATTTCAGGTTTTTCCTTGAGAATCATCTCCTGTATCTTTTAGGATCTCTTGTACTACTCTCTTAAATATTCACCCCATAGATGTATAAATCATATAAAATTTCAAGAGAAATATGTGCAATCTTCACATGATATGGAGGATTAGTTTCAAACAAAAAAATCCCATGATAAATGTTTGGTTGATGATGTGATGGGGATGCCAGTTATCAATAAAATTAACCTTTGAATGAATTAAGAGGATAAAAGCTACTATTGAAGAGTAATTACATTCTTAAATTAAATTACCCATTTTATTTAAATCCTTAAAAATATAATTTTAACAATAACATGTTGACAACATTTATCTCCCAATGTCTTGTAATAGTATAATCCATATGGTGGAAAGTGTTTTTAGAAGAAATGTTGTTATAATTATCTTATCAGTGTGGGAGAAAGTACCCCAGTAATTTTACATAATAGTGAATATTTTGATAGATAACATGAGAGTAAAAATAAATTCATTGATATTTGAATCCATGGAATTTTGAAGGATGGATATCAAATTATTATAGACAGATTGTTTAGGATAGTTCTGAGATCAAATTTATAAGGAGTTATATAATAATCCTAATCAATTGTGGAAATACATTTATGGATATAAAGGGTACCAAATGAAAATTTCATATCTTACACAATTTTTTGTAATCAATTTGTTATATTTTATATACAATAGAGAACTATGACATCAATATGATGAAAATTTGTGGTGTTAATATTGGGGAAGAAGCAATACACATATATGTTTCTAAGGATAGAAATTTAATTTATGAAAATATGTGATATTTTCAAATTACCAAATAGATATATGGGTGGGGTTATACAACATTTTTAGTGATGTTTTTTCATTGTAAATGTGTTGATAATAAAGGTCCAGTAAAATTTCATGAAATGGGCCTTGTGAATGTGAGTTTCTGTATGGAAAAAAGGATAAGCCATTAATAATGGAATCACTTGAAGTGATTTAATTTTATGTATAATATCCAATAAACAAGAATTGGTTGATTTTCTATAGAGATTAATAAAAATCTCAGGTCATATGAATATTCAATTGGGGATGTGCCATTAATTTAAAGATAGTAATCATTTCATGTGGGCCAAAATGTAGATAATGTGTTGTTTGTTATAGGGTACAACAAGGAGGAAATATGGATCCTTGATACTCTATCCAAATCCCAAAAACAATTAAAATACAGAGAGAGATAGTTATAATGATAAGGTAATTTGTTTTCAAATATACATTCTTTTTCCACATAATATTATACATTCTCAATTTTATTTACATAATCTAAATGTAATGTATCAATACTCATGTTCACAATGTATTATTAAAATATTGATGTCACCAAACCCATGTAAAATAAATATTCAATTAATTACACCCTTTGGGAAGACGTAATATTAATTTCACAATATATTTTATCCATTTTACTTGATTATTATTTAAATAAACTTTGATTTTATTTTAATTATTGATTATAGAGTTCATTTTTTATCGAATATTTCTAAATATTCATCTATCATATCTGGGCCAAAACATTCTAAAACATATCCTCCCTCAAAACACTTCTAGACTATAGTGTTTTAATATTCCTCTTTCCTTAATGATCCATCTAATTCTTTCATATGAATAACAACAACACTACCATTGATGGATCATTGATATAATATATATGTTTAAATAGTAAAATAATTTTCCATATATTTACAATATTTTTTATATTAATTTTTATTTATTTAATTTTTTTATTACTCACATAAGTATTGTTTTCAAATATATATGTGGGTTGATTTGTTCATGTCGAGGTGGTTAGTAAGTAGCTTCTCCTACTCATGGGAGATTAGACATTTAATATGAAACTAAATAAATTAAAACTGGAAAATGGGTCAAGAATATAGTCAACCATCATGAAATATTGAATCCATACTAATTATTTAATTAATTTTTTTCATTATTCAACCAGTTAGTTATAAGTTCATTTCCTTCTCATGTTTTTCTAGAAGTTATATTGTTGTCTTCACATATAATTTTAGAATTATTACATATATTGATCATTTATTTTAGAAGAATTATGTCATTCATTTATACCTTTATACACCAGAACATCTTCAATATTGTACACCCAAAAACCTCTTCAACCCTACTCTGTTCGCATTAACCACATTCTTTAAATTCCTTCCACTGCCTTTGTAAGAAGAGAAACCACGAATACCATTCTCAATCAGAGATGTAATATTGATTTTTTCACAATAAAATAATTTTCTATATTATTAATGTTCTATTTCATATATATGTTTAATTTATTTCTTTTTTGTATTACTCACTTAAAAATTGTTTTCTTATAGAATTGATTTATCTTGTTCGATTATGGGTGGTTTGTTTAAATACGGTAATGATCATGAGGGAATAGATGTCGAGACTATAACTGAGATAATGACATAAAGTAAATGTGTATAAAATATATACAACCATAATTAAAATCTGAATTAATACTACTTATTCAATAAATGTTATCATCATTTAATCTACTATTTGTATTTTTATTCCATTATCTTTTTTAGTTAATACTAATTTAGATTCATTCATAGTTATTTTGGGATGTCTTACTTTTATATTATATTTATTTTTGAATATTTATGTATGTATTTGATTAAATTTTTACCCCAAACATCCATAGACATCTTCTCCCTCAAAATTATTTTACATTCATAGTGTTGGTATTTATCTCGTTCCTTCTATTTCCCTCATCATCATTTTCCAATGGAGAAATGATATTACTAATGCTCTAAAAAATATGCAGTATTAATATATTTAGAGTAATATCATTTTACATATAATTAACTTCTTATATCATATTTATGTTTATTTTATTTACATTTAATATAACTCATAGAATAATAGTTTTCGTATAATGGTGGAATATTTTTTTTGAGTTTGTGTGGTTTTTTTGAAGTTGAACATTCTCAGGTGAGATTGGAAACTGAGACTAGAACATAGATAATGAAAAAATGAAATGGGTCGGAATGTATACAACCATCATGAACATGTGAATTCATACTACTTCTTTAATTAATTATATTATTCATTTTATTTAATTTTTTTAGTTTAATGTCCTTTTAATTTGTATGTAATAATAATTTAGTGTTTTTAATTTATATTTTGGGAACTCATGTTTTTATTTGAACTATAAAAAGAAATCTAAAAAATAGGTAACATGTTCCTTTCTTCCTATGTTACCATGATTTCCCGGAAATTTTATTTTTAATCCCCAACAATGCATTTTGATTTTATGTTCTTACATGAAAAATGTTTCTTGACTAATAACATTAACTCAATATATAGGGTTAGAAGATCAAAAACAATATCCAATGGAAATCATGGTAAAATTGGTATTCGATGATTTTTTAGACATTTTGATTTATAAGACTAATCCACCCATTAATCTGACACAAGGTTTGTCCTATATTACTCCATGTACTTACTTTTTATTTAAAATTGACAACTATGTTAGTAAAAAAGACTATTGAAAAACTCATAACTGGGAATTCCTATTTAGATTAATTTTATACTTTATAAAAATGATCTATATATCATTTTCACGAATAGAAATCATCTTCACCTCTTTCCAATACAAAATGTGCCTGGTATAACTCAATGTGTCTGTTATCCATTTAAAATTTACATTTTAATTTATAAAGTGTCACTCACTAAAAACTAATAAAACACAGTTGGACAGTCACAATAATATTTTTGAATTATTAATATTTCATTCATGAAATTTATGAGTTAGTATCACATCAATGTAATACATGATGTGGTTGATATGACTCAAATTGGGTGTTTCTATTTTATAAGGAATTTTTAGTAAAAAAAGAAATTGACATACTCAAAAACAATCAGACACCTTTATATTATTTTTACACTTTCGTATAATGTTCACACTTCATTTTTGATTTGTAGTAATCATCCATATCTCAATCCAATGCATGATGCGACTATAATGACTCCAATTATGTCTCTTAATTTAATGTTGAATCAAATTTTAGTAAAATAGCCAACTGATAATCTCAAATATGAAAAAAAACATTAGGATTATTTTTATACGATACAAAAATAATACCAAAGTCATTGGTGACATGTAGAAATAATCTACATCTCTTTCTAATACACTATCAACCTGGTATAACTCAATGATTATGTTTTCTATTTAATGGTCATGACCCCCTCTCCATAAATTGTACCCCTCCTAGGTCGGTAATGTGATAAGGGTGATAATGACCCCCCGAGTCCTGCATTCAGTAGACCCCATGTCGGCGACTAGCAACAAGGGTATAGTAAACACCAAAATGGTATGCATTGCCCTCTAATAGAACACATGTGGAAGACAGAGATAAGATAGAAACCAAAAAACTCAAACTCAGAACTGAAATATAATAGAAAAACCAAGTGAAAATATGTAATGTCATGCTAATGTACTACAACTAGAAAGGGAAAACTGCATGTACCCAAAAGAAAGAAAACACAGCAACAACCACAAGCCCAAACAACTCCTACAACCCCAAGCTAGTAGAAACCATATTGATCTCCAACCTGATCCAAGTGACATGAAAACAGTTTATATACATAGGTTGAGTATAACATTACACTCAGTAGGATCCTCTCCAAAGCCTCTTGTGAAAAATGTAATGAAAGCATGCCAAAGCACAATAAACAACAAGTGAAACTAACTCATCACCTAAAGAGGTGTACTATGTTCCTAGCCCCATAATGGCCACTCTCACCAAGTAACACATACAAGAATATATCATTTAATAAATAATATCAAGGGTACCCCGATACTACATCCCCACTGGTTTTCCGCATTTCCCCAACATCGTACGACCTATGAATCTCTCTCTAAAAAGGCTTACCCACAGACACCTGGGCAAAGCAGCACAATATGAACCTCGTGTAACAAAACCACCACATCCATGGAAGAAAGTAACCAGGTTGTATTCCGGAGCCACCACATATCACATAACGTGTATCATACATCGGGTATTATACCTCATTCCATTACAACCCATACACCGAGTAAGGATCCTCAATCAATCACATACTATAAAAGTTACACATATAGTTCTCCATATGATATTATCCAGAATAAATGTGTGTTAATAACCAAAATCCATTACAGCCCTCTACATACATATATGGGGAAAAATAACCATTGTGCCTACCAGCACAAGTAACTACCAAGTGAAGAGAGTAGGGGAAAAGGGGGTAGTCATCCATTCATCTTCCCACCGTAATGTTGGGGAAAAACCCCCCTAGGGCTCAGAATCCCTAGGGTTTCATTTTCCCTAACTAACTGGGTGGAGTAGTATATAGAAACATAAAAAGTAAAACATATACTATATCTCACAATCACACTATGGGAATAACCTAGTCTTATACTCAACTATATCTAACGTCTCTCAGACATCAGGATGCCACTTCTAAGACAAGGTATCATATAAGCACACAACCATTTAAATAGATTTAATACATTATTTCATTACCTTTTTACCAGTTTCACATTACGTTAATTAAATCTTTAATCATTAATTAACCATGAACAATTCCACATTAAATTTCATTAGCATCACACCCATAGTCCACTGTCCATTTAAAATCACAACCTCATCATTATGTTCCAGCATACCCCAACCCCATGGGATAACACTATTTTTTCAATTATTCATTTCTGAATTACATTCCCACATTCCTAGGTATTCTAGAAAAACATTATATGGTACTAAACACAAGGGGGCTCAACACGGTGAGTAGATTAACTAGCCTTCGATTCTTTTCCGCCTATAGCTAGAGCCCAGTCTCATCCTCCCTTGAGAAGCCAAACACGAAAATCACATGGCATACCCAACGCGTCATCACCTCTTTCTAAAGAAGGGTAAGTAAGACCACCTGCCTTAGGCAGTGGGGATAATTAAAATAGATAATCAAACAAAAAGAAACAACACGCATCCAACAAAAACCTCCATCACATTCCTTCATCCCTGGTGTCCTCCCTGACACCCTTATCCATAAACTGATGCATCTCACCACCCTAGGCATCATTTTCTGCCACAACCAAAAGTCTCCATGCCCCAACATATCACAAGAGACATCTAGGCTCACATCATAGAAGAAGTAGATGGAAAAAAATCATCACATCAATTGTGTTCTTGGCCCTTTAACAATGAAGAGGGTAACTCATAACCCATTAAAGAATTATCAAACAATATGTTCTTTAATATATTGTGAATTTAACAATTCATTATTCATAGGGTCCAAATTCGGGAAACCTAAACAGTAAGATATCACAAATAATTAAATATTCTTACTGCACCAATTTGATTAAAATCAAATTAAAACAAGAAGAACCACATTCATTTATGTTACCCTTTATCCACAACCAAAGTTATCAATAAATTCAGGTATATGTTTTTTTTTACCAATTTTCATCAAGAACAAATAGGTAAATAAAGCAAGCATGGATATCGCACTATCTAGAAAAAAAGGGAAATAACATACGATCGATATCAATTTATTAATATAGTTTAAATATTTATTATTTCAATTACATTTTGGTCCAGTGGGATAAAACATGTTGGTAATACAGTTTTACATAAAAGAAAAGAGACGCAATTAATCCCCTACATCAAACAGTTCTTGATGTTCTTTATCCACCCAACGGGTCACGATCCTCCACTCACATCAACTGCATCCACCCGAGTATTCCATGGTACGACCGCACCAACCCAAACCCATGAAAAACCCATTAAAATCATGGAGATTACATGATATAATATAGAAAGGAGAAATAAAAGAAGATGAACCCAAAAAGAACGACGAGAAAACATACCTTATATCGAAGATTGACTGATACAGCTTGGATGCTTCAAAACAGAGTAGAATCAATCCTAAGGGGAATGTTTTATTATAAAACTCCTACTGGATGGTTTGAGATGTTCGAGCATCATTAAGCTGAGAACAAATAGAAAGAATTAGGGAGGAAGATATCTCGTCCCTTTAAAGGATTTAACGGAGTGGCGGTTTAAGATACGCTTGATTTCCCATTAAAAGAGGATCACATTAAACCACAAGGTTTGACCAAGGAAAAACATCCCAAGCCTTAAGAGTAATTAATTTAGGGGTTTGGCCATTTAATAGGCCTTAGAGTCTTTAAAAAAAGTTTTAAATGAATTTTACGTCAAATGGAATTCGAAGGGGTGATATTGTAAGAAGCTGGAAACACATTTCACAAACTCGAAATTTGGAAATTGAATGAAAAGGTCACCATTAGACATCACCATTCTAGAAACACTATTCATGAACTCTAAATATGGAAAAGGAAAGGAAAGGTCACCATAAGACCTCAATGTTCTGGAAACAAAATTCACAAACTCAAAAAATGGCAATGGAATGAAAAGGTCTCTATTAGAAGGTTATCATTTTTGGAATCACTGTTCATGAACTCAAATTTTGGCAATGGAAATAACGGATACCATTAAAGGCTACCGATAGAACTGTTCACCGATTGTACTATTCATAGAATTGGAAATTTGGAAATGGAAAGAGATGTTACAATTAGAGGTTACCAATAGAACTGGTCACCAATGGAAATATTAATAGAATTGGATGTTTGGAAAAAGAAAGAGAGGTTACTGTTAGAGGTTACAGATAGAATTGTTCACCGATGGAACTGTTCATTGAATTTGAATTTTGACAAATGAAGAGAGGTTACCGTTAAAGGTTACCGATATAACTTTTCTCCAATGGAACTGTTCATAGAATTGGAAATTTGGAAAAGGAATGAAAGGTTACTATTATAGGTTACCGTTAAAACTGTTCTCTGATGGAACTATACAATGAAGGTTACCATTGCACTGTTTACAACTATCTACTGTTGGAACTGTTCACTGAACTAGAAAATTGGAAATGTGGTGGGGATAAGTCCCCTTGACATCCTGAATAACCTCAAACACCATATTTTCACAAGGGAATGTGACAGAGAGGCCCAAACCATTACATCAGATACCTCTCAAAACATTCTCCTTCCTGAGAATTCCAAACCCACCGAAAAGAAAATAAAAACAGGGTCTGAACAACCACCCTTCGAGATACCTCTCAAAAGAGAGAAAGCCACAAAATCCAAAAAGTGAACTATCTCATAAACATGAAAGGTTTATAACCACAAAGGCTACATAGATACAAGAAAATAGTTAAACTTCAAACCACTTTGGGTACAGAGCACATATCTAAGAGTCACATTCCTAGGTACTCTCTTACATGCTACCATGTCTCCACAATACACGAAACATGGGAATATAATTCCCACGCAACACCTTCTCCTTGCAGTCTTGGATCTCCACAAGTCACTCCTCAAAGGTTTCATCATCATCAAAATCAATCTCTCCCCAATCAATGATGTGAGAGTTATCATGAAGATAACGACGGATCTATGATACATGTAAAACATCATGTTTCCAACTCATCTGCAGGGGATGTGATACTCGATATGCCACAATTCCAACATGAACTAACACCTTGAAATTCCCAAAAAACTGGGGAGAAACCTTACTCCCATGACCAAACCTTCCCTACCCACGACGGGGAGTCCCCTTTAGAAACACATGATCCCCAATATTAAACTCTAAGGGTATCCTTCATTGATCAACATATGATTTCTGACGATCTCGTTCGGTCTTCATCCTCTCACGAATCTCCTGAACCATCTCTACTGCATTTTGCACTAGTTTCGGTCCAATAATTGATGAATCTCCGACCCCAGTCCATCATAATGGAGAATGGCAAGGATGACCATACATGGCTTCTAACGGCACCATACCAATGGTGGAGTAAAAACTATTATAGTATGATAACTCCACTATGGGTTAGAGATTCATCCATGAACCTCCAAAATCAAGAACACAATAGCGTAACATGTATTCAAGAGTCTGGATGGTTCGCTCTGTCTGACCTTCCATTTGAGGATGAAAAACAGTGATAAGGCATAGTTGAGAACCGAAAGCATGCTGGAGACCTCTCCACAACTTGGAGGTAAAATGAGGATCCCGATCAGAAATGATTATCCTTGGGACTCCATGAAGTCACAACACCTCATCTAGATATTTCCTCGACAAAACTTCCACTGAACTCGACTCCTTGGTCATTATGAAGTGGGCTGAATTTTTTAAATGATCTATTACCATCCAAATAGTATCATGTCCTCCCAGAGCTCAAGGAAACCAAATAACAAAGTACATTGAGATGTCTTCCCACTTCCACTAAGGAATCACTAATGGCTGGAGAAGACCCCCAGGAACACGGTGTTCGGCCCTCACCTTCTGGCACACCAAACATTGAGGCACAAAATCTACAACTGAATGGTTCAACCCAGGACACCAAAACTGGCTTCTCAAGGATTGGTACATCATTGTCACGCCAGGATGCACCACTAGAGGAGAACTATAAAACTCTTTGAAATCCATCTAACACAATTTCAAGGGGAAAAATCCTTCCATGATACAACACTCTGTGTTGTTCATCCTCCAACCAACCCTTAGGTTCCTCGTAACAAAAAACCCAGTCTCTCCACAACTCCACCTCAAGATCACCAAACTGAGAATATTACAATCTCTTCACGATAGATGACTGAACCATTATCTAAAAAAGTCATCCTATGTCCCCTGCTTACCACATATCAATATTTAATGCTGACAGCTCTTCCATTACTCTCTAGGAATCAATGGACACATTCACAACATCACTACGTGACATTCGACTCAGCACATTAGCTACAAAATTAACTCTTCTAGGTGTATATGTTATATCGATGTCGTGTTTCTGTAAAAACTCCATCCACCGATGTTGTTGTAAGTTCAAGTCACGTTGGGAGAAAACATATCTCAAACTCTTCTAAATGGTGAAAACGACAAAGCACTCACCAATGAGGTAATCTCTCCACAACTTTAAAGAAAACACCATGGATGCCAACTCCAGATCATGGGTGGCATAGTAACGTTCATGGGGATGCAACTTCCGAGACCCATAAAAAGTAACTGACCTCTACTGTATGAGAAGACAGCCTAACTACAGATGAAAAGCGTCACATAAAACATCAAACTGAACTCCCTTGGCCAGAATACAATGAACTAGAGCACTTACTAACATCTCCTTTAGATACTCAAAACCTTCCTGACACTGATCAGTCCATATGAATGCATGATCCTTCCTAGTAAAAGCTATCAGAGGAGTCGCAACTCATGAAAAATTGGCTACTAAACTTCTTATTCTAGTCTGTGAGACCAAAGAAACTTCTAACCTCTTACTCTGTCATGGGGTATTCCAAAGACACAACTGCTTCTATCTTCGATGGATCTATAGCTACTCCCTATTGGGACACAACATGCCCCGTTAAATGGAAATCTAGATCCCAAAACTCACACTTCGACAACATCCAAAACATTTGCTGTTAACGAAGATCTCTCAAAATGGCTGGTAGATGCTATGCATGCTCCTCCCCAGATGTGGAGTACACAAGGTTTTCGTCGATGAAAACCACCACGAACCTGTCCAGGAACTAATGGAATACATCATTCATAAATCCCATGAAAACAACTAAATCATTCATCACACCAAACAACATCACAATGAACTCATAATGCCCATGAAGACAGCATAAAGAAATCTTCGGGATATCCTCATCCTTCACACGTATCTGCTGATATCCTTGTTGCAAGTCAATCTTTGAAAACAAACATGCACCCTTCAGTTGATCTAATAAATCATCAATCCACGGAAGATGATATCGATTCTTCATGGTCACATTTTAATGTGACGATAATCGGCACACAAACATAATCTGCCGGCATCCTTCTTCCCGAACAAAACAGTTGCACCCCATGACGACACACTTGGATGAGAAAGACCACACTGTAACAAACCATCAAGCTATATATGTAGCTCTTGTAACTAATAAGAGGACATCCTATATGGAGACATAGATATATGAGACGCTCCTGTTTGTATCTTGATCATAATCTCTATCTCTCATCGAGGTGGTAATGCTAGATCCTCTTCTTGGAAGACATCGGGGTACTCTTCTACATCCCTAAGAAACCCAAAATACAGAACCTATGAGGAACTCAACATCATCCCATCCATCATGGATGATAAATATGGAACACGCCTATGAACCATCAGAGGATCTTGCTCACCAACAAACACCACTGGCTTTCTATCCGCACCAACGAAAATGACATTCTTCCTGTAGAAATCCACAATATCTTGCACCGAATACAACCAATACAAGCTAAGGATGAAATCATATGGTTGTATTAATAATCATAGGAAATATCCCTAAGTGTGGTGCTACCCCAACACTATCTAAAAGTCTCTAAATAATTCAAAGAAGTCAGCTCGACCTCTAAATGGCGTAGTCAACGCCAAGGGCATTGGAAGCCTCTCTAACTCAAGTTCCAATGCATGGACAATGGTTGGTGATATGAAAGAGTGTGTCTCTCCTGAATCAAACAAGGCATAAACCAAGGTACAAAACAAGCATAGGGTACCTCGAACAATGTCTGTATATCCTGGAGCTGGAAACGCAAGAGCTTGAGGCTGACCACAACCTCCACTATGGCCTCTCTATCCCTGATGATGGCCACCACCATGGTCGTGCTCTGATTTACATGGACATGGAGAACCATGGGGTTGTACAATGACTACCCCATATACCCTATGAAGATCAAAATCTAGTGCAACCTGATACTGCTGCATCGACTGGAACTGCCTCGATGGAGGAACCTGGAGTATAACACCTAGTGCACGTAGACCGATCAGAATTGTCGGGCAGTACAACTGCTGATGACCATGACCAACACAAAAAAACAAATTCCTGATCCCTTGGAATAGTACTAAGAGTTTCTTCATATAGAGAAACAATATGGGAAGGGTTGGGACCTACCCCCGGCTGAACGAAAAGTCTTCTTCCCAAAAAACAAGGAACCCCGGACCACAGCTCTGCTTTGTAAGGAATCATGACAATTCCTCTCTTTTGATGATCTGGTCCTGGATAAAGACTTCTCGACAACCTCTTCCCTCACCATCACCTCATGATATGTCATCAGGATAAATGGTGTGACTTGGAACTGGATCTCTGAAGCAAAGCCTCCTCGAAATGCCTTTCCCTGGCCTCCAAATTGGGCAACAAGTCTAAAGAATATCGTAAAAGGATCTGGAAGCATATTCCAAACTATCGAACACTGGAGGTCCCTTGTCAATGGGTAACAAGCTCCTGGTGACTGGACACCATCGGGGTTGAAGAATGAAACTCAACTCTAAAATTGTCTCAGAACTCCTCCCATGGGATAGCTAACTCCTCATGATCCCCGAGGAAAACGAACCACCACTTCCTTGCTCCTCCACGCAACATCGTCACAACCAATGACACCCAGTGATCCTTTCGAGCATGGAACAAACTAAAGCCTATATTGACCTCATCCAATCAGTATTTTGTGGCTAAATTTGAAATGGAGCCCTCGTACTTTTGCAGACTCTGGCACTGAAACTCTCAGAGTGTCTTCCTCCAAGTGTCGTCATCGTCAACCTCTACGCTACGACGATCTGCTGGAACATCCTGCTGGATATTTTTTTGTGCAAACCTGACGAGAACATTGACCTGGAGCTATACCTGTAAAATAAAAAACAGTTAGATCCCTTAAACCTGGAATATGGAAGAATCAACAATAATTAATTAATTGTTTTCATTTATTCATTTTTGGTTAACATATCCCATGGTCTACCCATTCAAACACAGGCACAAAGAAGAATAATGTGTGACCTGTTTCTATGTCTCTATACTATAAATAGTATCACCTTGTTTTGTAGCCATTGTAAACTTAAATGATTGTACATCAGATCATAGGTGGCCATAAATTTCTATGTCTCATCCGGTCTCCATTGTTTACCTCACTTGATAAACATGAATTACACTGTTACCCTACCAACCCATGAATCCTCACCTATGCCTAACTCCAAACTTCATCCTATCCTTCATCCTCCCTCTAATACCACTCTGTCACGACCAACTCACAAAAATGTGTACACCTCCTGGGTCATCAATGTGAGAAGGGAGATAATGACCCCTGAGTCCCGCCCCCAATAGGCCCCGGGTTGGAGACTAGAACCGATGGTATAGTAAACACACCAATGGGAGGCATTACCATCTAAGAGAACACATGTAGAAGAAAGAGATAAGATAGAGACCAACAAACACAAAATCAAAAACTGAAATATTAATGAAAACCCAAGTCCACATATGCACTGTCATGAAAAATTACTACAAGTAGAAGTGGATAACTATAAGTACCCAAAAGAAAGTAAAAATAGTAGCAACCACACGCCCAAACAACTCCAACAACCCTAAGCTAGTAGAAACCAGATTGATTTCCAACCTGCTCCAATTGACCTGAAAAACAATTTATATACATAGGGTGAGTATAACATTATACTCAGTAGGATCCTACCATAAGCCTCTAGTGAAAAAGAAAAGAAAACATTGTAACACCCGAGACTTTTATGAGAATTTTTTTTTATGTTATATAAATCATCAAGGGAATCTTTCACTACACACAACACTAGCTTGGCTTGCTTTACATGCAACCGAGACCTTCCTCGATAGCTTGCATCGTACGCAATACCGAGTTTCACTGAACAACGATATACTATTAAAATATTATTAAAACTAGCCGTTATGAATATTAATAACCCCATTTTGAAATTTTGTAAATTTTATTTTTCAAAATGGACTTCATTTTTGGATTCGGAATATCGAAATTAGATTAGGGTGAAATTTTGGTACTTTTTTGGATAAATTTCATATTCTGATGAATAGTGAAAATTATTAAATTTTAATTAAAAACAACTTTTTTAATCGAAATAATTAATTGTGATAAATTACTAATTTGAGTGGTTCTAAAGTATTTTTAGAATATATTTTTACAATTTAATACAATGTTGTTCATTGGATGTAATTTCACATTTAAACCAGACAAAAACAAGTGTCAATCTTTTGATAGTTATTATCTTTTAAAAACACGCTATTTGTTTTGACGATGGGAATTAATTTTTAAATTAGTTAATGTAACTGATATGTTTTGAATTTGTTAAAATAAACATTGTTTTTGAATTCATAATATCAAATATATCTTAGGCCTAATTTTTGGTATTTTTCTGGAAACTGTAATTTTTTGATGAATAGTGAAACCACTAAGTGGTAGTTAAAAAATTGATTTTTTTTCATAAAACTTAATTTTACCGCTACTGTGAGTGGAATATCAAAAATCCGAGAGACACGGTTAATATCAAGGACTAAAATGTGGTTCAATGAGATGAAAATAATTTTTTGGTGAATAGTAACTTTTTACTTTTTTTTACCACAGTTAAAAGTAAATAGGGTAGTTAAGGGTAAAAATGTTATTATTATTACCCTAACACATGTCCTAATTCTATTGGATAAGTGTAATTCGACCACCAACAACCTTAGGAATAAAATATGACCATTTAGCCCCAATTGGATTAGATTAGGACATATATTATCAATTTATTTAAAGAAGGGTAAAAATAGTTAAAATCAAAGATTAATAACAAAAGAATTTTTCAAATAGGGTTATACATAAGATAAATTAGACTATAAATATTAATTGGAAAGCTAAAAATATTTCCTACATAATGGTAATTTATTTGTAATTTTTAGACTTAAAATATTTTAATTTATTAATGATACAATAATGATGCAGTAATTATCTTATTAATGAAATATTGACATAATTGATGTTATAAATACCCAAATAAATGTAATTTTAGACTTTTTATGAATTAAAATAATTTTATATGTTAATATGACATGTTAGTATTTATTTATTTAAATGTTTTCGAACTAATCATTCGGTTATGATTTTCACAAAAATCAATTACCAAATAGTGTCAAAATTGACATAAAATAGTTTTTAAAACAAATACTATATTACCAATTATTATTTTATTCCTAAAAATCTAAGATTCAGCCAAATTACATAGATAGGGTTATATATATTAATAATAAACATCTTGTGGTTAGTTTGGCTTGATATAGTAAGTTGATTAACCTTATAGTGTAAGAAAACAAGAAGACACGGTAAAAGTTAAATTATCTAACTTAATGTTAAATCTAAATGATAAGGTTAAAATTGATACCTAAACTTGTCTAAATTCTATTGGATCAGAGGATTTAGACCCATCCCGACCTTAGCTTCAAAATAAATCAATTTAAAGCTATTAAAAACTGAATTTGACTTTATAATAAAATAATATTTTTAGTTATTCCAAAGGTGCCCCTCTCCCCCCTTATAAAAAGGAACCTCCTCCCTCTCTTCCTCACACCACTTCGAGACTTCAAACTCGGACAAAACCTGCCAATATCTCCTATCCACTTCCATATAAACATCCTAGAGATCCTGGTATTCTTTAAAGACCAATTTTAGTGTCCTAAGAGGAGGTCTCAAAGAGGCGCTTCAAAGAAGAGGTAATGCCCGTTACTGATTCTTTCATCTTTATTTCTTCTTCCACTTATTATTCTTTAATTGTTTCATTATGAAGTAATAACATCAGTATCACTCATATAATGATATTTTATTATAAGTATGAAACAACCCTATTTCACCATCTGTCCATCCTACGGAAAACGAAATCACCGCGCGTGCATACGTACGGAATACCGTCACCACGCTGTGGTGTAATCTATTTTCCACCACCACCTTACTTGGATGGGTATAATGGTGTAAATAATGACTATATATGATTACTGTAAAGTGATATTGATTCTGAAATAGTATACATACACTCCGATACAATTCCACGATCATGGGAACGATATCATCGCTCGTGCGTACGTACGAAATACCGTCTCCACGATGTGATGCGACTCGTTATACATGATCTTCATTGCATAATGATTATATAAATGAATTGAGTAAATTAATATGATATATATTAGACTAATACCATTATGGAAATGAGGTATCTATAACCTAAAATGAAAAATAAGAATTTATTCGACAAAACGCGCATAAGAAAAAAAAGTAATAAACACCCGGATAACAAGTAGTAATGAAATATTACTAATAAGAAGTTAAGAATATGACAATATATGATATCATAAAAATAAATATGATTCTGGAATAATTCAATAACATTATTTAAATCATTATACAGGAGGTTCGGACACTTACGAAGAAAATCGGACCTATGGTAAGGGAAAATATCACAATCTCATTTTATCCAAGATTGTTTATACTTTGGTATTTACTGGGTTGTATGTTATCATACAAATCCATGTTTTATCAATATTTAATATAGTTTCCATCAACGTACAATTGTTTAAATCCAATTTTACCCTTCAGTGAGTTTTTAGTAAAAGATATAAAAGGAATCTTTTTTCTCTTTTCGTACAAGGTACTTTTTGACTTTTCCGTCAAAAGTACGGAAAGAATGTTTTTTTAACTTATATGGCATGAATGGATTTTTAAAAAATTATTTCCAAGAAGCTTACTTTACATGTTTTAAAGTTTATTTTTAATCAACTTCTTTTAGTTTAAAATTGTATGACATGTTAAGAAAGGAAAATTTTTTGATGTAGAAAGGATATTTTCCCCAAGAATGGAGTTCAAGTGTTTCATCAAAATTATTTACCATCTAAGATAATATATGGTTATTTTTCTATCCCTATTATAACATTGATTTGATTATGTTGTGATGGAATTATTTTTATGAATTACTTTATCTTATATGAATTTTTTTATGATGTCATGTTGTTTAAGAATCCCATTTTTATTACATGGGTTATACAATGATGTATGATTTATGATTATGTGGCACACATATGAATGGTATCATTATGATATTGATGGGACCTATATCTCCCTCCAATTCATTGGGTAATGATTTTATATCTCATGAGATAGAAATGGCTGGAATGGAGGGTTAAAGAGGTTAAGTTGAAGAGGACTAAAATGAGGAGTGAACTCGGTTCAGAAATGGACTTTGTCCACTAAGATAGTCTTGGAAATGAGTCTTGACTAATAAGAAATTATTCTCTATGATTATGTGTGTATTCCATAAAGTTTCATGTTTTATGTTATGATTATTGGGATTTCATTTCACTACTATGATTTATCCCATGTTATAAAATTATGCTCTCTTTTGCAGGTTAAGATTTCCTAAATGTTATGTTCTTATGAATATGATGTGATTCATATTTCTTTTGTTTACCCTTACTGATCATTTGATCTCACCCTTTTGTATGTTTTCGTTCCCCAAATCATGAAGAAGGTTATTAAGTAAGATATGCCAAAAGGTACTATAGATATGATGAAATAAATGGGAGACAGTGTATACGCCTTATTAACCAGTTGTTTATGTTGCCCAGTTTCTAAAGACGCTATACTTATACGGTCCTTTCCTGGTTTTGTTATATGTTGTAATAAGTATGCTTCAATTTTGATTTAATAACAATGTATGTAAGTTATGGGTCGTTATAGTTGGTATCTGAGGAAATGTATAGTCAACCTTTGGAAACAAGGATGTGAAATCCTTAGTAAGAGCCCTAAGGATAATTCTAAGCATAGAACACAATCTTAGTTTTTTAGAAATGACCATGAATAACCTAGGATAAGACCTTAAGTGTGAAATTTTATTATTGATTATGTGGTTTTCCTATTATAATTAGTGCTGCTCACACTATTCTTCATGGTTTTAGTCAATGGCTGGAACCCGAAGGAACCATGTTAATGCGGAATGTGACGGGCAATGCAATGATTGTCCCCCCTGAGCAACCAAACATTATGGGATATGGAATGAAAAATCTTGTTGCCATTCTCACACATCATTCTCAATCTATGAATCATGCAAGACTTCCAAATGAGAAAAGGAAGGAGAAACATTCTGTTGAATCCTTCATGAGGCAGCGTCCACCTTCTTTTAGTGGGTCTACTGATCCATTAGTTTCCGAACAATGGATTAGTACTACTGAAAAGATATTTTCAGTTCTTCAATGTTCTGAACATGATAAAGTCATCCTAGCATTGTATCGTTTGGAAGGAAATGCTGATCAATGGTGGAATCTTATTAAGAATACGAGGAAAAAAGATGAAATTGAGTCCATGGAATGGGACGAGTTCATGAACTTATTTTTCAATAAGTACTTCCCTCATGTTCTCCGAACAAAGATGGAGAAAGAGTTTCATGAACTGAAGCAAAAGGATGATAAAACTGTTGGTACCTATGAAGAAAATTTTACAAGACATGGAAAGTACGCTTCTGGTATTATTATCCAACCTGAGAGTAAGATCGATCAATTATTTAGTGGCATAAAACCAAGTCTTCAAAGGGCCTTAACCATAAGGGACTTTAATAGCTATGAGGAAATCATTCGATGTGATCACAAAGTTGATATGGAGATTGGAGTAACCCATCAGTCATATGGGTTTGATAAGAAGAGGAAAATGGAATTCAATGGAAAATATAAAGAGAAAACTGAAAAGAAGATGAGATTTCCCTTATTCTCAATGTCTGGAAAGAAACATGGAGGGAGTTGTCTTAAAGGGACAAGAAAATGATTCAAATGTGGAAAGGAAGGTCATCGGGAATTTGAATGCCGCAATGATGGGAAGAAGATGTCTAATGATGCAAACAATTGAAGGGACACACAAAATGAACCTACTATACTTCAATGTTTCAAGTGAAAGGAGATGGGGCATTACTCCAATAAATGCCGTAATCCAAGGGTTGTTGATGGTGATCAACATCAACAAAATCTTAAGGCTAAAGACAAAGGAAAGTCACATGCAATTTCTATCAGCGATGTGGAGTACGATAATGATGTGGTGAAAGGTACACTTACCATCCACTCTAAAGTAGAAAATGATTTATTTGATTCTGGATCCACCCACTCTTTTATTTCAAAAGATTTTTCTAAGGGTATCACCGTATTACCTCAACAATTAGATGTTGAGTTAGCTGTGACAACACCTAATGGCACAACAGTCACATAAAAAGTTTATAATTCTTCCCCGATTGAAGTTTGTGGGAAAGTGCTTCCTGCAAATCTTGTGATCCTTCCTATAGTGTAATTTGATGTGATTCTTGGCATGGATTGGATTTCATTATATGGAGCTCATATCAATTTCCAAATAAGGGAAGTCACATTTCATATTCCAGATCAATCTATGATCGTCTATTGATGCAAGGATGAACATAACCTTACAATGGAAATTTCTTCCAACTTATGGGTCTTGATTCCACTGAATGAAGGTTATTTATCTCAAATGGTTGGTGAGAAACTCACAATTAAGAATATTCCCATTGTACGAGAGTTTGATGATGTCTTTCCGGAGGAATTGCTGGGTCTTCCACCAAATCGTGAAGTTGAGTTTTCAATAGAACTCGTACCGGGTCCTTTGCCTATTTCAAAGACACCTTATAGAATGGCCCCAATTGAGTTGCAGGAATTGAAGAAGAAACTCCAAGAGAATCTTGATAAGGGATTCATACTCCCTAGTGCATCACCTTGGGGAGCACCTGTTTTGTTTGTCAAGAAGAAAGATGGATCAATGAGACTATACATTGATTATCGTGTACTTAACAAGATCACTATCTAGAACAAATATCATCTCCCACACATTAATGACTTATTTGACCAACTACGCGGAGCTCAATACTTTTCCAAGATTGATCTTCATTCAGGGTATCGTCAATTAAGGGTCAAAAGGGAGGATATACCAAAGACGGCTTTCCGTACAAGGTATGAACACTATGAATTTATAGTTATGCCTTTTGGTCTTACTAATTCCCCTACTATCTTCATGGATCTGATGAATAGAGTCTTTAGAGACTATCTTGATCAATTTGTGGTAGTCTTTATAGAAGATATTCATGTCTATTCAAAGAGCAAGGAAGAACATGAAGATCACTTGAGAATTATATTGAAGACCCTGAGAAAGGAGAAGCTTTATGCCAAATTTACCAAGTGTGAATTTTGGCTTCAAAAAGTTTCATTTTTGGGTCACATAATATCAAAAGAGGGGATATCTGGGGATCCAGCAAAAACCGAGGTTATCGAAAGATGGTCGAGACCAACAACAGTAACTGAGATCCGATGTTTTCTTGTTTTGGATGGATATTATCGACGTTTTGTGAAATATTTTTCTCGATTATCTAATCCACTCACCAGGTTGACTCGGAAAAGAGTTAAGTTTGTTTGGACGGAGGAATGTGAAGAGAATTTTAAGGAGTTGAAAATAAGGTTATCCAGTGCACCTGTGCTCACACTGCCCTGTAGTGGAGAAAGGTTTGTGATCTACAGTGATGCACCCAAGAAGGGGTTGTGGTGTGTTCTTATGAAAAATGATATGGTGATAGCTTATGCCTCACGACAGTTGAAAATCCATGAGAAAAATCACCCAACATATGATTTGGAGTTAGCTATGGTAATCATTGCATTAAAGATTTGGAGGCATTATCTTTATGGAGAAAGGTGTGACATTTATACTGATCATAAATGTTTAAAGTATATTTTCACACAAAAGGAGATGAATATGCGCCAAAGAAGATGGTTGGAACTGATTAAGTATTATGACTGCTCAATTCATTACCACCCTGGGAAAGCAAACAAGGTGGAAGATGCATTAAGTCGACAAGACCATGCAATCTTATCCATGATGAGGATCACAAAAGATCCAATATTTATGGATTTACAAAGGATGGATCTTGGAATTTTAATGGAAGGTGGAAAATCATATCTTTCTCAAATGAATGTTCAACCATCTATACATGTGAAGATTAAAGAGGCACAGAAAGAAGATGTATAGTTACAAAATAAGGTGAGAAATATTCCTGAATTCAACTTTGATTGTGATGGGATAATAAATTTCAGGAATCAGGTTTGTGTTCCTCCCATCCCAGAATTAAAGAAGGAGTTGCCGGATGAGTCTCATAGTTCTTCAGTCTCTACTCATCCTAGAAGCACGAAGATGTATAGGGACCCGAAAGAGTACTTCTGGTGGGATGGCATGAAAAGAGATGTTTCTGAATATGTCTCTCGATGCTTGGTTTTTCAGCAAGTTAAAGCTGAGAGAAAGAAGTCTAAGGGGATGTTACAACCATTACCCATACCCGAATGGAAATGGGAAAACAACACTATGGACTTTGTCACAGGAGTTCCTAAAACATCCAAAGGCAATAATGCTATCTGGGTCATAGTTGATCGTCTTACAAAGTCTGCACACTTCATTTCTATTAGAGATGATTTATCTTTGGATCAGCTTCCCAGGATATATGTAAAGGAATTGGTAAGATTGCTTGGAGTACCACTTTCTATTATATCTGATCGGGATCCTAGATATACCTCAATGTTTTGGTGAAGTCTTCAATATACTCTGGATACAGAGTTGAGTTTCTGCACTGCTTATCATCCTCAGACAGACGGTCAGTCAGAGAGAAAAATTCAAACTCTAGAAGATATGTTGAGAGCTTGCTCTATGGATTTCAAAGGTGGTTGGGATCAACACCTACCAATGGTGGAATTTTCTTATAATAATAGCTTTTACTCTAGTATTCAGATGGATCCTTGTGAAGCTCTCTATGGAAAGAAATGTAGGACTCCAACTTGCTGGGATTAAGTTGGGGAAAGAAAGCTATTAGGACCTGATCTTGTTGATGAGATGGCAGAAAAGGTCCGATCTATTCAACAAGACATAAGAGCAGCTCAGAGTTGACAGAAAAGTTATGCCGACAACCGAAGAAAAGAACTAGAGTTTGAAGTGGGTGATAAAGTGTTCTTATGAATATCTCCCTGGAAGAGGGTCATGAGATTTGTAAAGAAGGGGATGTTGAGCCCTAGATATATCGGTCCTTTCGAAAAACTGGATCGTGTAGGAAAGGTAGCTTACCGATTGGCGCATCCAGCGAATATATCTCAAGTTCACGATGTGTTCCATGTATCTCTCCTGAAAAAGTACATACCTGATCCTTCACATGTACTCAGCTCAGAATTTGTACCGCTGGAGCAAGATCATTCTTATGAAGAACAGCCGATAGAGATTCTAGATCGTAGTGAAAAAGTCTTACGGAACAAGACCACTCGCTTGGTGATAGTTTTATAGTGGAACCCCCAATTATAAGAAGCTACATGGGAGATTGAGTATATGATGAGGGAGAGGTATCCTCATCTTTTTGTTACAAAGTGACGAATTTTGAGGGAGAAATTCATTTTAAGGGGGTAGAATGTAACACCTGAGACTTTTATGAGAAATATTTTGTTTTTATTTTATATAAATCATCAAAGTAATCTTTCACTACACACAACACTATCTTTCCTTGCTTTACACGCAACTGCATCCTTCCTCGATAGCTTGCGTCGTACGCAATACCGAGTTTCACTAAACAACGATATGCTATTAAAATATTATTAAAACTAGCCGTTATGAATAGTAATAACCACTTTTTGAAATTTTGTAAATTTTATTTTTCAAAATGGACTTCATTTTTTGGATTTGGAATATTGAAATTAGCTTAGGGTGAAATTTTGTTACTTTTCGGATAACTTTCATATTCTGATGAATAGTGAAAATTATTAAATTTTAATTAAAAACAACTTTTTTAATCGAAATAATTAATAGTGATAAATTATTAATTTGAGTGGTTTTAAAGTATATTTAGAATATATTTTTACAATTTAATACAATTTTGTTCATTGGATGTAATTTCACATTTAAACAAGACAAAAACAAGTGTTAATCTTTTGATAGTTATTATCTTTTAAAAACACGCTATTTGTTTTGACGACAAGAATTAATTTTTAAATTAGTCAAAGTAATTGCTATGTTTTGAATTTGGTAAAATAATCATCATTTTTGAATTCATAATATCAAATATATCTTAGGCCTAATTTTTTGTATTTTTCTGGAAACTTTCATTTTTTGATGAATAGTGAAACCACTAAGTGGTAGTTAAAAAACTGATTTTTTTTGATAAATCTTAATTTTACCGCTTCAGTGAGTGGAATATCAAAAATCTGAGAGACACAGTTAATATCAAGGACTAAAATGTGGTTCAATGAGATGAAAATAATTTTTGGTGAATATTAACTTTTTACATTTTTTACCACGGTTAAAAGTAAATAGGGTAGTTAAGGGTAAAAATGATATTATTATTACCCTAAAACCTGTCCTAATTCTATTGGATAAGTTTAATTCGACCAAAAACAACCTTATAAATAAAATATGTCCATTTAGGCCCACTTGGATTAGATTAGGACATTTGTTATCAATTTATTTAAAGAAGGGTTAAAATAGTTAAAATCAAAGTTTAATAAATAAAGAATTTTTAATATAGGGTTATACATAAGATAATTTTGACTATAAATATTCATTAGAAAGATAAAGAGATTTACTACATAATGGTATTTTATTTGTAATTTTTAGACATAAAATAAGTTTATTTATTTATGATACAATGATGATGTAGTAATTATCTTATTAATGAAATATTGACATAATTGATGTTATAAATAGCCAAATAAATGTATTTTGAGTCTTTTTATGAATTAAAATAATTTTATATGTTAATATGACATGTTAGTATTGATTTAATTAAATTTTTTTGAACTAATAATTCTGTTATTATTTTCACAAAAATCAATTACCAAATAGTGTCAAAATTGACATAAAATAGTTTTTAAAACAAATACTATATTATTAATTGTTATTTTATTCCTAAAAATCTAAGGTTCGGCCCAATGACTTATATAAGGTTTTATATATTAATAATAAACAAATTGGGGTTCGTTTGTCTTGATATAGTATGTTTATTAACATTATAGTGTAAGAAAATAAGAAGACGCGGAAAAGTTAAATTATCTTACTTAAAGTTAAATCTAAATGATAAGGTAACAATTGATACCTAAAATTGTATAAATTCTATTGTATGAAAGGGTACAGACCCATACCCACCTTATCTTAGAAATATATCAATTTTAAGCTATTAAAAACCTAATTTGACTTTATAATAAAATAATACTTTTGGTTATTCCAAAGGTGCCCCTCTCCTCCCTTATAAAAGGGCACCTCCTCCCTCTTTTCCTCACACCACATTGAGCCTTCAAGCTCAGCCAACCCCTGCCAATATCTCCTATCAACTTCTATAGAAACATACTAGAGGTCCTGGACTTTTTCAAAGACCAATTTTAGTGCCCTAAGAGGAGGTCTCAAAGAGGCGCTTCAAAGAAGAGGTAATCCCCATTACCGATTCTTTCATCTTTATTTCTTCTTCCACTTCTTCTTATTTAGTTGTTTCATTATGAAGTAATAACATCATTATAAATCATATACGGATATTTAACAATAAGTATGAAACAAACCTATTTCAAAATCGATCAATCCTATAGAAAACGAAATCACCGCACGTGCGTACGTACGGAATACCGTCTCCACGCCGTGGTGTAATCTATTTTACACCACCACCTTACTTGGATAGGTATAATGGTGTAAATAATGACTATATATGACTATTTTAAAGTGATATTGATTCTTAAATAGTATACATACACTCCAATACAATTCCACGATCATGGGAATGATATCATCGCTCATGCGTACGTACGGAATACCGTCTCCACGATGTGATGCGACTCGTTATACATGATCTTCATTGCATAATGATTATATAAATGAATTGAGTAAATGAATATGATATATATTACACTAATACCATTCTGTAAATGAGGTATCTATAACCTAAAAATAAAAATAACAATTTATTCGACAAAACGCGCATAAGAACAAAAAGTAATAAACACCCGAATAACAAGTAGTAATGAAATATTACTAATAAGAAGCTATGAATATGACCATATATGATATCATAAAAATAATTATGATTCTGGAATAAGTCAATAAAATTATTTAAAAAATTATACAGGAGGTTCAGACACTTACGAAGCAAATCGGACCTAAAGTAAGGGAAAATATCACAATCTCATTTTATCCGAGATTGTTTATACTTTCGTATTTACTGGGGTGTATTTTATCATCCACATCCATGTTTCCTCAATATGTAATATTTTTTCCATCCACCTACATTTTTTCAAATCCAATTTTACCCTTCGGTGAGTTTTTAGTAAAAGATATAAAAGTAATCTTTTGTCATTTTTCGTACGAAGTACTTTTTGACTTTTCCGACAAAAGTACGGAAAGAAAGTTTTTTTTAATATATACGGCATGAATGGATTTTTTAAAAACTATTTCCAATAAGCAGAATTTAAAATATTTCAAGTTTATTTTTAATAAACTTCTTTTAGTTTAAAATTGTATGACATGTTAAGAATGTAAAATGTTTTTGAAGTAGAAAGGATATTTTACTCAAGAATGGAGTACATGTGTTTTATCAAAATTATTTTCCATCTAAGATAATATAGGATTATGTTTCTATCCCTATTATTACATTGATTTGATTATGTTGTGATGGAATTATTTTTATGAATTCCTTTATCTTATATGAATTGTTTTATGATGTCATGTTGTTTAAGAATCCCATTTTTATTACATGGGTTATGCAATGATGTATGATTTATGATTCTGTGGTACGCATATGAATGGTATAATTATGAGATGGATGGGACCTATATATCCCTCCAATGAATTGGGTAAAGACTTTATATGTCATGACATAGACATGGCTGGAACAGAAGGTTAAACCGGTTCAGTGAAACTGGACTGAGACGAGGAGTGAACTTGGTTCAGAAATGGACTTTGTCCACTAAGATAGTCTTGGAAATGAGTCTTGACTAATAAGAAATGATTCTCTATGATTATGTGTGTATGCCACAAAGTTTCATGTTTTATGTTATGATTATTGGGATTTCATTTCACTACTATGATTTATCCCATGTTATGAAATTATGCTCTCTTTTGCAGGTTAAGATTTCCAAAATGTTATGTTCTTATGAATATGATGTGATTGATATTTTTTTTACCCTTACTGAGAATTTGATCTCACCCTTTTGTATGTTTTCTTTCCCCAGGTCAATAAGAAGGTTATTAAGTAAGATATGCCAAAAGGGACTATAGATATGATGAAATAAATGGGAGACAGTGTAGACGCCTTATGAACTAGTTGTTTATGTTTCCCACATTCTAAATACACTATACCTATACGTTCCTTTCATGGTTTTGTTATATTTTGTAATAAGTATGCTTCAATTTTTATGTAATAACTATGTATGTAAAGTATGGGTCGTTATAAAGATGCTAAATCATAGTGAATAAAAAGTCAAACTAACTCATCACTTAAACATGTATACTATGTTTCCATCATCTCTTCGGCTACTCTCATAAAATAACACAAACAAGAATATATCATATAATAAAGAACATCATGGGTACCCCATAACTACATCCCCAATTGTTTGCCTCTTTACCCCATCATCGTACATCCTATGCTTCTCTCTCCAAAAAGGCCTGCTGATAGACACCTGGGCAAAGAACCACTATATGAACCTCATGCAACAAAACCACCACTTCCACGCAATAATGTTACCAGGTATTTTCTAGGAGTAACCACATCTCGCACAACATGTATCATATGTAGGGTATTATACCTCATACCATTACAGCTCATACTCCGATTAAGGATTCCCAAGCCATCACAAGCCATTACAGCCCTCTACACACATATATGGGGAAAAATAACCACTGTGCCTACCATCACATGTATATACAAAGAGAACAGGTCTTGGTCAATGGGGGCAGTCATCTATTCATCCTCCCACCGGAATGTTCGGGAAAACACCCCCTATGGATCATAATCCCTTAGGTGTCAATATCACTTACTGAAACGGTGGAGTAGCATATGGAAACAAAAAAATTACAGAATATACAATATCTCACAACCACACTATGGGAATAAGCTAGTTTTAGACTCAACTACAGCTAACGTCTCTCGGACTTCAGGCTACCACTTCTAAGACTAGTTATCCAATAAGCACACAACCATTGAAAGAGATTTAATAGATTATTTCATTCTCTTTTTACGAGTTTCACTTAACGTTAATTAATTCTTTAATCATTAATTAACAATGAACAATTCCACATTAAATTTCATTAGCATAACACCCAAAGTCGAATGTCCCTTCAAAATTACAACCTCATCATTATGTTCCAAAAAACTCCAACCCCTTGGGTTAACACCATTTATTCAATTATTCAATATAGAATTACTTTCCCACATTTCCAGGCATTCTAGAAAGATATCCTATGATACTAACCATAAGGGGGATCAACACCGTTAGTAGATGTAATACCTGTCGAGTCTTTGCCTCATATACCAAGAGCATAGACCCATAACCCCTTGAGAAGATAAACATGGAAATCACATGGCAAACCCTGCATGTCTTCGCCTCTTTTGGATGAAAGGTAAGCAAGACACACTACCATAGGTAGTGGGGAAATGTAAAAGAGATAATCAACCAAAATGAAATAGCATGCATAAAACAAACACATCCCTCCCATTCCATCATCCATTTTTTCCTCCCTGACATCCATATGCATCAACTGATGCAACTCAGCACCCTAGGTGTCATTTTATACCACGAATAAAAGTCTCTACTTCCCCATATATCACAACGGACATCCAGGATCACATCACATCACAAGCAGCTGAAAACAAACATCACAACCATTGGGCTCTTGGCCCTATATCAATCAAGACGGTTACTCAGAAAACATCATGGAATTATTAATCAATTAGTTCTTTAATCCATCTACAATTAACCTATTCATTTTTCATAGGTTCCAAATTTGGGAAACCTAATCAGTAAGCTATCACAAATAATTAAACATGCTTACTACACCAATTTTATTAACCTCAAATTAAAAAAAAGAACCAAATTCATTTACATGCCTCTTTATCTATAGCCAACAGTTATCAATTAATTCTGGTTTACGTTCATTAACACTTTTCATCAACAATGAATAGATAAACGAAGGAATCATGAATATCACACTATCTAGAAAAAAGGGTAATAACATACGACCGATATCAATTTGTTTACCCGGTTCAAATATTTATTATGTCAATGACATTGTCTTCCAGTGGGATAGAACATGATGACAATACATTTTCACATAAAACAAAATAGAATCATCAAATCCCATACCTCTAACAATTCATGACGTTTTTTTATCCACCCAATGGGTCATGATCCTCCTCTCGCATCAACTACATCCACTAGTGGATTCCATGGTATGATCACACCAACTAAAACCCATGAAAACCCCATTAAAAGAATGTAGATTACATGCTATAATATGGAATGGGGAAATAAGAGAAGATGAACCCCCAAAGAACGATGACAAAACATACCTAATATCGAATATTGACCGATACAACTTGGTTGCATCAAAATAGAGCAGAATCAATCCTAGGAGGAATTTTTGATTGTGCAACTCCTACGGGATGGTATGAGATGTTCGAGCTTCTTAGAGTGAAGAACAAGAAGAAATAATTAGGTAGGAAGATACCATATCCTTTTAGAGGATTTAATAGAGCGGCGGTTTAAGATACACTTGATTTTCCATTAAATGTGGATCACATTAAACCACACAGTTTGACCATGTAAAAACAACCCATGATTTTGGAGTAATTAATTTAGGGGTTATGGCCTTTGAATGTTCCTTAGAGTCCTTAAAACATGGTTTCAAATGCATTTTACATTAATGGAAAATATAAAGGGGAGAAATTTTAGGAAGATGGAAACACTATTCTGAAACTTGAAATTTTGAAAAGGAAACAATAGGTCACCGTTAGACCTCAGCATTCGTGAAACACTATTCACGAACTCAAAATTTGGAAAAGGAATGAAAATGTCACCATTAGACCTCACCATTCTGGAACACTGATAATGAAATCAAAATTTGGAAAAGGAATGAAATGGTCACCGCTAGAAGGTCACCATTCTGGAAACATTGTTCATGAACTCAAAATATGTAAAAAGAAAGAAAAGATACCGTTAGAGTATAATGATAGATCTATTAACCAATTGAAGTATTCATAGAATTGGAAATTTAGAAAAGGAAAGAGAGGTTACTGTTAAAGTTTACCGATAGAATTGTTTACTGATGAAACTGTTCATAGAATTGGAAATTTGGCTATGGAAAGAGTGGTTACCATTAGAGATTACCGATTGAAATTTTCACTGATGGAAATGTTCATAGAATAGGGAATTTGGCAAGGGAAGGTGAGGTTATCGTTAGAGGTTACCGATAGAACTGTTCATAAAATTGGAAATTTGGAAAAGGAAAGAGCGGTTATTGTTAGAGGTTACTGATAGAACTGTTCACTAATGGAAGAATTCACAGAAGATTACTGTTGAACTGTTCAAAACTATCTACCGTTGGAACTCTTCACTGAACTAGAAAATTGAACAAGTGTTGAGGATAAGTCCCCTTGACCCCCTGAATCACCTCAAACACCATATTTTCACAAGGGAATGGGCTAAAGAGGTCCAAGCCATTACATTAACATTTAATTTTCAAGTTAAAAATTTTCACTGACTGAAAATCATGAAAACACGAATGGATCAACTCAATAAATTGGGACAACAATTAATGTGTAATTTTTATGTGTCGAAATCATTCTATAATCAATTTAAAAAACTGTGTGACCGTATGATGCAAATTTTGTGTTATCAATTTGAAATGACATTTTTTCAGAAAAGTAAAATTTATTTACTACAAAAAATAATTTCTAATATTTTGAAATCCTTCTACAATGATCAATATGTAATTTGAGACATTTATGAATTAACTTCACCTTGATCTGATTCATGGGGTGACCAGTATTACTCCAGATGCATCTATTTATATAATATAGATTTTAATTTTACTAAAAAAGACAAATGACATACAAAAAAATATAAGAAAACATTCATATTGTTTTTATACTTCAGAAAAATGATCCTTAATTCATTTCTAATCTCTAGGAATTAACATCACCTCAATCTGATACACTATGTTCTATTTAAGAATCAGTTATCTAGTTTTCTATTTAAAATTGACTTTTTAGATTAAAAATACTCACTCATTGAAAAGCAATAAAACAAAAGTGTATTATAATTATAACTTAGTGAAATGATTCATAAGCCATATTTTATGTATAGGAATGTTTCTCACTTCAAACCGAGACATAATGTAGCTAGTATGCCTCAATGTTCATGTTTCCAGTTTAAAATCAAATTTTAGTTAAAAAGACTAGTGAAACAAACAAAAGAAATAAAATTCATTAATATTATTTTTATAATTTATTAAAATTATCCATATTTTAGTCGATATATGTATGAATCTGTCACACCTCAAAATGAGTCATGGTGTGACTAATATGACGACATATGTGTCTTTTTATTTAAAATTAACATTAGTTTTACACAAAATTACAACTAAAATACTCATTACTAATAGAACACATGAGTAATGTTTTGATACAATAGTAAAACTATCCATAAGTCAATTTTAATATTTATTAAACCTGTGAAACTCCATCTAATTCATGACGTTCCCATTGTGAAACAAAGTTCATGTTATCATTATTAAATATAAATTTTATTAAATAAAGACTTACTAAATGAAAACTGAAAAAACTCCGTCAAATTGTCTAAATAATATATTATAAAGATTTATATGTTAGTTCTGATATATAGGAATCCATATCACATCAAATCGATACACGATGTGTCCGATATTACAAAAAATATGTGTTTCTAGTTTAAAATGACATTTTAGTAAAAATGGTATGTGTCATACTCAAAAATGGGGAAAAATATTTAAATTGTTTTGATAATTTAGTAAAGGGATCCATATGTAAATTTAAATGGTTATAAATTAGCCTCACCTCAACCCATCTCACTATGTGGCCTATATAACTCAATATGTGCCTTTTTATTTAAAATTTACATTCATTTTCCAAACAAATTGCAACTGATATTGTCAAATATTAGAAATAACTTTATTATTATTTGAATACATTAGTAAAATGATATATAAGTCATTCATTAGGTGTAGAAATCAGACGATCCTCAATCTGATAAACAATGTGATGAGTATGACTCAATGTGTTTGTTATTGGTTTAAAAATGACATTTTGGATATACAAATTTACTCAATGAAAACTAGGAAAATCTTATTGGGAAACCTTGAAAGTTTTGGAGAAAAATTTGTAATTCATATGCGATTTTTTAAGAATTATTTCCGCCTCAAAATGACACGTGATGTGACCTATATGACTCAATGTTCATGTTTCTATTATAAAATTATATTTTAGTAAAACATAAATGTGAATTACTCAAAACTGATAAAACACATTCAACTATTTAGCAACATTTAAAAATGATTTTCAAGTAATTTGACGTCTATATAAATCAACCAAACCACAATCAAATACACAGTGGTCATGGAATGACAAAATGTTCATTATAAAATGAACACTTCCATTAAATTAATTTTTTTACCATTATAACAAACATAATAATTTTTTCATATATATGATTCCACTTTTCCTCAAGCATGGTTTTTATTCTTTCGTAGAATGAGTCCGAGATAGGATTAATATTTGAAGGAATATTGATGATTTTAAATGTAATAAACAATTTTTTCTTATTTAATTGTATAAAGTAGTGTTTGAAATGTCTATAATATTATGTTCTTCTCTGATATTTGTATTTTATATTTTATTTCTTTTAAATTCCTAATTGGAATATGATGTTTCAAATTTCTTCATATTGTTGGGTCATGTAGTCTATTATTATATCATACTTCCCCAAGCCCCTTTATCATTGTTTTTAGTTTCTACGAATAGCCTATGGATTTTTATACTACTCAGGTAGTTAACCCTTCTCTTGCATGGGTAAAGGCTATTTTTTGTACTGTCAAATACCAATTTTGTTGTAGTTCATATAATCATTGTACTACCCTTTCTCTCTTATTAATAAGATATTTTATTGACACTTTTAGGATGTGGATTTTTCAAAAAAAAGTATTGTGTAATATCATACGGTTTATTACTAAGATCAATTATAAATTGTGAAGAATCAATTTATTTAACATGTATAGAATGTAACAATAATAAATTTTGAAATATGGAGACATTATTTGATTGTGTGTATGACATGAAAAAACATGAATAGAAAAAAATTTAAAATCCTGAGAAATTATGGTATATTGAATACTTTAAATAAATTTTATCTATGATAAAGATTGTAATAAACACAACAGTTACTTATCTTGTGTCACATGCAACATCAACTTTATTTAATAGACTATGACACATGCAAGACCAAGTTTTACTAATAACATTTAATATTATTAATTAAAATGAAAATAATCTTAATAATTAAATTATAGGTGATGAAAAATATTGAATAAATTAACAAAATATATTATTGAATTCATTCATTAGAAAATAATTATAAATGAAAATAAAAACCAATAGAATATAAATGATATTATTTTATTATGAAACTATTATTATGAACAAAAGGTTTTTTGTCAAAATAAAATAAATTTATTATTATATCAGATTTATAATAAAAACATTGATATGTTTTGAAATAAAAAGCATGATTACATTCATACAGTATATCATAAAGGGGTTAGAAAATAAAAAAATCCAATTTTATGATTAGAAGTTATTTTTTAACGGGTAGTTTTTTCTCCTTTCAGTGGAACACTTGTTTTAAAACTAAATATTGACACATTAATAAAATTTATATGAAAAAATAAAATTCATTTTTTAAATATTAATATCAAAATTATATTAGGGATATTATTTGATATTTTTTAGAAATTTAAATTTTTTATGACTAGTGAAAAATATTATGTTTTAATTGAAAATTGACATTTCAGATAGATACTTAATAATGGTAATCTTTATTTTGTGTTTTTTTAATGTAAAAACCGATCACAAATATATTTATTAATACATATTGTGTCATTTTAGTCATTTTTATAGAGTTCAGAAATAAAAAATTAGAAAGCTTTTGAACATGTTTACTTTAAAATATCCATTATCAGTCCACCTACAGAAAAAAAATTTAATATAATTAATGAAATTGATAATATTTCAATTTGGAAAAATTGATTCCATATTTTGAATTAGAGTCATTTATTAATTCTAATACATTTAACATAATTTTTTACTAGAATTATATGTGGAATATGTTAATAATAATTACAGTTATTAATGTAAGAAATATTTACTTAATGCTACAATTTTGAATATAATGTGTATGATTGAACAAAAAATTGTCAAAAATACCATTTAATACACATAAATTTTCACTATCCATTTTATTTATAATTTATTTAATATTTTATCCATATGAAATATAAAAAATGTTGGCATAATTCACTTTTAAAAAATTTACTAATATGAAACTCACCTCACTTATAAAAGGCCAGAAACTCTTATACTATTATCAGACTATAAAAGCACATCAATTCAGAGAATAACTGTTTAAAAAAATAATCAAATTCCTTCCCCTCATTGTATAAACATTTTATTTTGAAAAAAAATGTTATAAGGGATTAGTACAATCTTATTGGGTATACCCAAAGAATATGTAATTATTTTCAAATATATATTTTCATGTTCTTTCCTCCCCCACCACCTTAAATTAAGATTTTTTCATACTTATATAATAAAATAATTCTATTTGGTATATTTATATTATCTATGTTAATTATAAAACCTATAACCATGAACAATTCCATCAAATGAGTTATGTAATCATCATTGGTGTATCCAAAAAAATATAGCCTTTCAAACTGAAGTCATTCATTTTTACATTAACAATATTCATGATTAGAAATAATGATGGATTAATAGTTTATATATCATATATATTATATTTTAAATGTTTTAATTCTAAAATTATTTTATAAAACATTACTGCATTCTTTCCATTTTTTGTGAAGATGATAACTTCATTCGCGTGTTCGTTGGTCTTTTGCATCCTGAAGTAATGGTATTCATTCACGATTTACAAGGAATATATTATGGATGAGTTTTATAATAATATATGATATATATGACATAAATATTATACATAAATGATAATATATATATATATATCTTTTACTTGTCATTCTTTAATTATGATAAAAAAATGGAGTCACCATTCATACATATATATGACCTACTGTCTCCATGAAAGATGTAGTTAATTTCATACCAATTAAATTTATACATTACTAAAAATATATATACATTAAATATATATTATTTTTAAATAAGGATTTATATTCTAGATATGATGAAATCATGATTGATGTTTGAGGATAAAAAAATAACAATTCAATACATACATTTAAAACAATGACGTTGTTACACGAAACGATTAAAATAATGAAATATTATTAATGAATGGGTAATAAAATGTTATAAAAGGATCATATATGATATCATAAATACTAATATGGTTCTGTTACAAGTTAATAATTTTTGTAAAACAAATATAAATGATGTTAAAGACTATTAATGAAAAATTAACATTAACGTAATGTATTTCATATACATTTTATTTTTTTAGGCATATTATAATATTATCCACTAATTACATTTATAGGGTGTATATACTACCTCTTGACAAGTAATATCATGAATAATTTATCATTCATGGTATATAAATTTTCAATTTTAAGTATTTCAATTAATGTGTTTTGAATTAAATGATATCAATATGTAAACAATTCCATAAGACAATTCATTTTTATTGGGTTATATTACTTCCTCAGTTACATTAATATTATAATATTATTTCTGTATGGACATTTCATAGTCAATTTATATTTGAAATTGTTTTATATATATTTATTTTTTATAAACATAATCGATTCATTGGTTGATTCTCTCTTCTTCCTTAGGATCTCTGTAATGGTATTCTTCACATTCTCATTATATTCAAGATTGTTTACTCATAAATTTCCATTGAAGGAAATAATTTGATCGTTGATTAACAAACCCTTTAATTTTATTCCCTTCTCCATTTTCATGATTATTTTCAAATAATAATACCTTTTTATTGTGTTTTGTTACATAAAATGTTTTATTTAATTTTTTTAATAAAATATAACTTCACTATATTCTTAATTCGGAAATAAATTTTCAAACCATACCATTTTTTCTAAAATTTTAAAAATTTCTTCTTTACCCTAATCAAAAAAAATATTAAAATAAAATTTTACCCATTTTTTCTTTAAAAAAATGTTTTCTATGAATTCTTTTTTTCATTTTTCGATCATGGCATTTTCTAACCTTTTTTACAATTCAAAAAGATGTTTTATACCCTATACATAACGTACAGAGTTACATATAGACATTTCGATGAAGCATATACTTCATGATTACAAATATATTTTTAATGTAAATTTTTTAAAAAAGATGTTTTGAATGATAAGTATTATTAGAAAAAATTCAAAATGAAAATTATATTTTCCTCAAGAATGTATTAAATATATTTTTATTACACCGATGAAAAAATAAATCTATTTTTACTCTAATAGGTTTACATTATATTTACATCATCCTTATTATTCCAATAGATGGGTTTTGATCATTTTCATTTTGTAATGCTTTGAAATTCACTTTCTGGTTAAAATTTTCGATTCCATAAATTTCCATTGAAATTTACACATTCTTTTCATCATTAGAAATTAAAATTTCCCAAAATTTCCACATTAGTTATCAAGGATATTATTTTTTCAATTATAATATAAAATTTCTACATATAGTGTTCACATTGAAATTTATTTGATTATCAGGGTAAATATTGATAATCATGTATCCTTTATTCAATAAGGATACATTTTTATAATTCATATTAATTAAGAATTAAATAAATTATTTGATATATAAGTAGTGATTAATAACAATATGACATTTGATGTGTTCCATTTATTGTTATCCTACTTATCAATCAGTTGCCTTATGTGAGGAAATCATTTGGGCACAAACACTTTGATTTTGTAACCATGCATGTTCTAAACTATATTATGAATGGTCTTCAAATTAGTATTCTAAATCATCTTGTGAGTAATATTTATATTAATTGTAAAAAATTCATAAGGAAAAAGGTGTCAAATAATTATTTTTTTCATTCCTTTCGATTTAGTTATTTTTATACATGATAATTTAACTTTCAAAAAATCTATGGATGAAATTCATTTTCAGTTTATTGATTAAATTGATTGTATTTTTAGTTATTTAACATTCTAAATCGATTATGAATTAGGATCTTATAATTTTCAGTTTATTTATTAAATGGAATGGTATCTCAGTTATTTATTATTCCATATTGTTTTTTCACTCCTTATCAGTTTATTGATTACATAGAAAGTGTGACCAGTTTTTACCTTTCCATGTTTATAAATTTTATTGATTCTTAATTGGTTATATTGTACATAAACCTTTCTTATAATTTTATAAAACAGTTATATTATTTCCTTTCCTTTGGATTCCGTAATGTTTATAATGCCTGATTTTCAAGGACATTCTATATGGAATAAATGTATTCTCCAAATCAAATTTGTTTATAATTTGTTTGTTTAATAGTAATACTACACTCATCGATGTTTCTAGTTAAAAAAGAAACTAAACTATTAAGTAATTTTTGAAGTATTTGTTTTTATTTTTTCCACTTTAATTATATTAGGCACCAACATTGGGATTATAGTGTCAGGGTTATTACATGTTAGGCATGTGGATAGGTTTTTGGTTAACTATTTAGAATGTCTACGATGTCACATATTACATCTATGATGCATGTATAAATTTATTTTGATTTTCATCTTATAGTTTTGATAAATTTTACCAATGGAGGTCATTCCTTAATTTAATTTTCTTCAGTTATATATTGGATACACCCATATAGGAATAATATTACTTAAGTTAAGGGTTTTAGAGGTCCACTATAACTATAGATGAAACTTTTGGATGCCTAGGTATATTATGGTGAGGGAATTGTTCTGGGAGATAATGGATTAACTTATATTAAATTTTTAGATGGTATAATATGGTACTTTTTATCTTCCTGTTCATCTACCTTTGATATACAGAGTGGTAAAGATTATATTCTACTACTTGGTAACATTGATTATATAATTGAAAAAATCCCTAATGATTTCAATTATTCCAATGGAACTTTTTGTGATCCTAATGGGATTTAAAATATCCCATTGATTTGTCACAGATTTGATGAGGTGTCCAAATGAGGGACGAATCATGATGGTTTATGACATATAAAATACATTATTCGTATGGTTTTCAGATACACCTTGTTTATCATTTTAATCTTCATAGGAACACATTTCATATATATTAGTATTTTCATGTGGATATATGTATCATTCATAAAACATAGGTTGATACACATAACAATATTTAATGTATATCATCACATTCCATGTAGTTAAAAATATATATTTAGTACATAGTATTTGAAATACCATACATATCGTAAGTCACATGTAATGTCAATGGATAATATACTTAACCAAACAATTAAACACTATAAATGAATATAATAATGTGTAGAATAGTAAATTAAAAATCTCCAATAGTATTTGTTGTGTATGAAAAATAATTTATTTGAATCAAACTTAACCAAGAGGGTACAATCTGTGTACTTGGTCAGCACACATCATGTAACCAGTAATTTTAAATTAAAATAATTTCTTTAATATTATAGAGGGTAGGAATAATATAAACTATTTGTAAGGATAATTATGATAAATGAGTAATTAATTAATTACAAGAATAATTTATTCATTGAAGAACCTGATTATGGAAATATGTATTAAATTAAATCATTGAAATTATAATGCCTAGTAATTTCATGTTTTGAATTATCCTGATCTTTATTGGCTTGTGATTATGCTGGAAATCTATGAAAATTATTTATTTATTGAACGAATTTATGTGATATAATTATTTTGGAAATAATTATAATGATTTTCAAATAAACATTCCCTTATTTAATATGTACATATATGTGTTATATATAATTCTTTTATATAACCATAAACCTTGTTCTTTACTAACCTATACATGAGTCTGATTTTTTAAAATTTAGAGATCCTTGAAAGAGGATATGGTTAAACAATCAATATAATATGAATCCATTCAAGGGTATTCATAGATTAATTTCTGAATGGTGTGACTCAATCTAGGTATTAGATCTAGGATTTTCTAGTAGGATCATGTTTTCTCGAGTAGTTAAATTCTCATAATCATTTCCATTATTTATTTTAAATTTTATGTTCATAGTTAGTTATAAATTTAATATATAAATTTTTATTTTCGTATTAAAATTAATCACATGATTTAAATGAGTAAATAATAGTTTCTGATAAAACAAATTATATTTATTATGAGAAATGTATTTTATCATACATAGATAAATAATTATGTTAAATCTACATAATGATAACAATAATATAAAGGGTGAAATAATGAATATTTATGTATAAATATTATGAAAGATATCAAATAAAAATATAATCTATGATATTTCCTTCTTTTACAAATGTTATAGTAATACCATTGAAGAAATAAATTAATCATGAAATTTTCAGGATATTTTCTTTTATCATGGGATTTTAATAAACGATTTATGTTTACTCAAAAAGGCATAAAAAATTGTACGTTTCCTCATAAAAAAATTGTATAATTGGGTGGAATTGATTGATAATTTTCATATATGGTATTTATTGATGGGTCATTCAGCTCAATAGATCATGTAACTCTAATTAAATGTATTTAAAAAGGTCATCTTCCTAAATACATTTGATTATTTTTTCTAGGCCCTCCTTTTGGTTATTTCGAAATGAAATATTGATCCTTATCATTATTTGGGGTCTATTTGTTTTTAGTTTTTCTATTTTTTCTTCTTATTTGGAGAGGGTTGTTTCTTTTTATATAGGTTGGAAGTAGAGAATTCTATGCTGCATTCAGTTGGAGTGGTCTTCCCAAATTCTGGTGAGCCAGTCATAATACCCTTGGGCAAGAAGGTGTTTTTTCAGGACTAGGCCGATGGAGCTTCTTCTTTAGGCCGATCATTAGAGCTAAAGGATTCTTTGGAGTGGTTTGATTTTATTTTTCTACGGGTATGTAGTATCAGGCCTTTTTTCTATTCTTTTTCAACTCTATTTTCTTTTTTGATGCATATTTTTACGAGGATTCTTTCGTGGAGTGCTGGACTGGAGTGGTTTGCTTTGATTGATATTTTTTTGAAGCTCCATTATATTATGGGAGCAGTGCTGATCCGAAGAAGTCAGCTGCTGCCTTTGATGGGGGCTTGTAGGTGTCTTCGTTGTTTGGTTTTGGAGTATTTGTTGATGAAGAGATCATGATTATACAGAGGTTATCTTGAAGCATTCTATTGCGGGATTCCTTATGCAACAACTTCTTATTGTCTTCGTGAACCTACCCTATTTCATTGGGTATTTTTTTTTGTTTTTGTTTCCCTTCCACCATAGCCATACATTATGGTTGATTGGTGTTTGTTGTTTGTATTTTTTCCTATATTGTTTTTCTTTTTTCTTTAATAAAATGTCATTATATTGATCCTTATCACTATAATATCCATATAATAATACATTTTTAATATAATAGTGAGGGAAATTTGTATATGATATAATTTAGGGTTAGTAGTAAAATAATTTTATTGTGTAACCCTTAGTAATAAATATTATTTTTTAAAATTTTCTTTTATTTTTTATAGAATATGGATATTCATTAAAAAAACCATTACCTATGATCTATATTAAATAATAATGATATACTAACTATATATATATTCTAAGAGTTTTAATGTTTAATTAAAATTTATTCATCCCAATATTAGATATTATATGTGTATGATTCTACAGTTCCATATAAATCCAATATTGAATAAATTGAGGACATGAATATTTTCTTATGGAAACATGTAGATGATGAATTTGATCTCAAATTATACATTTTCTTATCCCTAACTAGTGTGATCAATAATCTTCAGGATGATATTGATCTATACACCATGTAGTCTCATCATAAGATCATTATTAGTATAGTTTTTGAATAGTGTTGTCTTTAATCTCCATGGAACTTACTAAATGAAGGATTCGATATGGCGAATCATCATAAACAAATGTATTTTTGATGATTGGTTACATTCATAACTTGAAAATTATATGTCTCATTGATTCTAATGAATTTTTTATGGATCATGTACATGATTCACTTCCATAAATATTCTTCATTTTATTAGGGAATTTAAAAAAATAGTATTCATAAGACACATTCAAATCTCTTGACTTTGATTATCTTGGTGGAGATGGGAATTATTTATGAATCCCTTAAATATTTAACATTAATAGGTTGAATGGAAATTTAAAAAAATCCCTATGACTAATTCAAAATCTAATGCACCTTCACAGCATATTACCAAGAGGATAATTATCTATGTAAAGGCTATGAATTAAGATGTAGAGTACATCAATCATAGAAAGAATGAATATTTGATAAAAAAGTAGATATATCAAGAAAATATTTTTATATTTTCTTAAAATTAATGTCCTTATATATATATGACCTGGATGTTTTCATATAAAAATGACTAACTATTCATTTAATGGAAATGATGAATGATTTGTAGATTATATTGAATAGGTTCATATTTAAATGTGAGGACCTTTTCCAATATAAACAATAGATGGATACACTAACTTCATAAAATTTAGTAATTATATTAGTATATATTGATAAATATATATAATAAATTTCAAGCTAAATTACATTTGTAAATTTATGTAATTAAATAATAAATTATAGAATAATCTTGGTATGGAGATAATAAAAATCATGATATAATCTAGAGGGGGATATCTTAACCAGGAATTAAAAGAGTATATAATCGTTTCTTGGATACAATATCAATACACTACTACTTATAGTCCTCAATGTTATGTTGACAGTAAAATGAAGAACTAAACCTTATTTGAAATGGTGATATTATTATTGAATCCTAGAAACAACCATTATCCTTTTATGGATATGATTTATTGATAAAAACATACACAATAAACTATGTTCAATCAATATCCTTAAATGAATTCATATTTGAATTATTGGGGGGGGATAAATCATTGTTATAAAATTTACATGTGTGGGGGATTGAATCTATTTTTAATAATACATATAGCAACAATATTATATCTCAATGAAAAAGTACATCATTTTAGGATATTCAAAAGAAACAAGTGGATATTTTTACCATGATCCCTTATGAAAAAATGTAACCATGGAATGACATTTCAATTTCATTGAGAGGGAGAATATCTACTAATTTTATTATGGTAGAAATATATAAATTAGAAGTGTAAAGGATCAAGAAACATAACAGTTCGAATAGTTCAGAAAAACTAAAATTCCCAATGTATGTTGTTATTATCTAGATATAAATACTATATAAAATAACTAATGTTATTAGAGAACTAGAGTGATATTATTTTATAGTTAATATAGAAGGATATAAATTATTAAATGAAAATGATGAAGCTCTATCCTATATGGATGCAATCAACTACTCAGATGTTTCATATTTTCATGAAGACCAAGATTTTGAAAATGGATTCAATGTTCCAGAACCAGACCTTGGTTTTCATAGATCAAATGGTTGATGTGAATCCTTTTTCCTTAATGTGGGTAACTATGAAGTGGGTATAAATGGATGGTAAAGTCATCATCTATAATGTATGATGGTTGGAAAAAGAATTTAAGAAACATAAATGAATAGACTATATCCAAACATCCTTAATAGCTACAATGATATAATTATTTATAATTATAATCTCTATATAAGCTTAATATGAAACTGAATTTAGGAAATAGTATTTTAAATAAATCTTAATTAATGGATTCATTGTGGAATATGTATTTATGACACAACTAAAATGTTATGTAACACTGATTGTTTCTTATATGGTTGTCATGTTGTATAGATCCATTTATATACTAACGAAATCATCCATTCTTGGAAATATTATTTTCATGGGCCTATAATGTTATTATTATCTTTATGTTAATGGTATTAGAAGTTCCCTATAATTTTATCTCTTTTAATAATATTCAACTAAAAATTTACCAAATTCAAAAGGGTTTCTCTCATCTCAATTTTATGTTTTTGATACATATATTATATTTACCGCTTATTCTCATTCATATGATGTATATAAAACAAATTTATTTAATTATATCATATGTATCATGAAATTTAATTTACTGGACTATTCATATATGGTTTTCCCAATCAATTAATTTCTGTTCAAAAGATACTATTGTTGTAAGGGTTTTTGTGAGCTCAATACTAATTTATTATTTTATAATATTTGAACTTAAAGATAATTATTCTACATTATATGTATTCACTTATAATATATTATTATATTTATCATTATATTTATCTATATGGATATTAACTTCTTAATAAAAATCATCATCTTTGATATATTTATATCAATGAAAAGTATAATGTTGTTAATAATATTTTTCATCTCTATTAAATAAAAATATTCTTATGCATGCATTTTTATTCGTTATAAAAATGGATTTACATCTTATTTGGAAATAAAAATATGAATGATATTCTCTTAGAATTATGTTTTCCCTTACCATTTTTCATAATTATATCATATTAATAATATTATGATATAATTTCCTAAATTTTGTTTTTAGAAATTAATGTTTTTCCTTCTATGATTTTATTTTTAGTCATCCACACTATATTTACATCAAAAAATTAAATTTTCTATAAATAATTTAGGAAATTATATCTTATATAAAATATCAAATACATCATTGGAAAGTGAATAGTAAAATTGTTTCCCATGATAATAAAAAATTATAAAAATAATATTTATGATATCAAATAATTCCCCATCATTTTCTAAAATATATATATATAATTTGTAGTAATGTTCCATTTACCACCAATAAATAACCTTTTCAAATGGTCCTTTTTAGATATTTTGTTTTATGTTTCAATGAATATAATACTTGTATTCATTTTAAATGACACCAATTTGTAATGAAATTAAACTAATTTTTTCCTTTGGGTATTCATGAAATAAAAAATGATTGATTTCATTGGGCACATATATGTGTTGATGTTGATAGTTGTGGTCCTTTATTTCACATAAATAATTTTTTAAGGATATATATCTCATGATATAGTTATGTTATTTCATTTTTGATTCCCACTCTGTTATGGGAATATGAATGTTCTACCGACACCAGTTTGTTAGGGGAATGAATTAGTTATTATTGATCCAAAATGTTATTGGAATCAGGTAGTGATATATTCTCCACTATGTTATTTGATTTGGGTACTGATCCATGCACTACTATGTTATAAAAAATTATATATTTTTTCCTACTCCATTATGTTATGATATCATATGGGTTTTCTTATGCCACATTTCAATATTACTATGACTATGTTATAAACTCCATCGATCTGGTTTATTATCTCATTAGTTTACTCTTATGTTATGGAAATTAACTGATCATTTGAGGTTACATGTACTTATATTTTCCAATATTGAAATCTCTTACTATTCCATGTTATTATATTTGGAAAATCTCCAATGATCATGTTTATCACAGGGTTATGATATGACCAATGATGAATATTGGATGTGTTTTTTCTTAACAGATAATTTTAACTAAATACGTTGTTATGTTTTACATTCCCCTATTATAAAAATGACAATAGAACAAAATAATAATAAAATTTCATCAAGTATAGAATTGATATGATAAAATATTCATGATAAAATTTTTATGTATATAATCTCTGAAGACAATAACCCATTGGGTTATTTAATTTTGAAATGATTTTGTGATTGAATGATTAAGGTGTCAAAAATATTTAATATAATTATATCTTTATGATGGTTGTCCCAATTAATATCAATTATAGAAATTTAATTTTTTGTTTAGGAACCATATCTAGGAGTATTGTTATGGAGTTAATAAGTAGATATATAAGGGGTTAGTTAGTTTTTATAATTTGATATGTTATTTTAGGGGATCAGTATGAGACACCATTAGGGAAATTACTAGATATGTGCAATGGTATATGATAGAGTACTAATAGTTTTTGTAATTTAGTGATTACCATGTTTCTTAGTAATGAAGTCCATGTTAGAAAACAAAATATACGATAAAAGAACTTTAACATATGAACCTGGGGTAATTATTACTGAATAGGATGTCCAAATATTATCATGGTCTTTTTCGTATATAAGAATAATAGGTTTAACTACACACATGTTTAAACACATATAAGGGACAAGATTTTGAGATTCATATAATCTTATTAAACCATTGGGACATATTTTTATACATTTTGTATGGATTAACTTATAGGAAAATGAGGATGAATGACTTAGATTGGGACCTATAAATTAATAATTCTAGGTACATATGTCATTAATGATTTTTCCACAGTCAGGTATAAAATATTACTTTCTATAAGCAGATATGATCATGAATTATTATCCTTAAAATTCATTTATTTCATTAAATGGATTTAAAAAAGAGGAAAAGTCATATTATCAAGTTCTACGTACAATGTAGTGATTGTCCCAATAAATAGATAAAAAATTTGATATGAACTATAGAGTGAAATATAGTGGTTATACCTAACATTATATCAAAAATTATGATTAAGAACATGAAAAAATTTGAATTTACAAGAACAAAAATAAATTGTAGGATGGAATTATGGGACTCTTTAGGTGATAAAGGGTATGGTGGAATAATGATTCAATTTCCAACATACTATGAATGTTGGAAAAATAATATAATGAATATATTAATAGGTATAGTATGATATTTTAATTGTGAGAATTTGTGGTTCAATATATAATGATTTTGGATGAAATTAAAAGGGTCCAATTGAGGATAATAAGGTCCCAAATAATGTAGAACATGTACTTCAATTAATCAAATTCAATGAGTTTTGCATTAGGATAATACATACCCTAAATTTTGACTAAAAATGACAATATGAATCATTAACCTCAAAGACCAAGGTAACAAAAAGGCCTAGGATATGATAATGAATAGAGTGGATCATTGTAATTACCTTGAACATATCCTCCACTCTAGAGTTTTGGATTTCATCTCGTAGATTAAACCAAGGTATTCATGTATATCTAGGAAGTTTTTAAGAGAATTATACAACTACACATGAGGATTTTATTATCAATTAAAACTTATATCATTATGATTATTATATCAAATGATGATTTTTTGGGAAATTTGTTTCAGGTGAGTTGTATTTGTTTTTCCGTTATATAAATCTATTATCATTTTTAAAATAGATTGTGTATCTCCATGGAGAGAACATATTAATTAATAAATTAGGAAAATGGATATTCATGATAAAATTATCATATAATCATTAATGAAATTATTTTAAAAAAATAATTATCTGGGAAAAATAATCTTATGATTCATGAAACAACATCATGATGAATTTTTCGTTTAAACGGTTTGAGAAAAACTCAATATTAGAGATAATAATACATTGAAGGAAAATATTTGGTTCATCAGTTTTTATTGTCGATATACCTTGAAAATTTATATAACAAGTGTTATATATATTTTAGATGCCCTTATCCTTCTTTATTGTTGATTTATAAATAAAATTACATAGATTTAAATTAATATGGATGTGAGAACAGAACAACTAGGTTTTTTTCTATTAATTTCCAATTAAATAAATAAATTTTTAATACCTTATTTCACAAAATAAAAAAAATCAAAAAAAATCTAATAAATTTTTTAAGAATAAACATTACAATTAATGTACATTGAACAATGTATTATATAATACGCTTGATTAAATCGAGTGCATTAAAAGATGAAAATAAATCGAAATTAACAAAATAAAAAAACTATGAGGTCCCCTAGATTTTATTCACCATTGATAATCACTATTGTCATAACATAACCTTATATGAGAATGAACATTATAAAAAATGGAATAAATTATTATAAATGAGAAGTGTTTCATAAGAGATTAGAATAGAATGAATTATTTTGGTTTGAAAGTATATTAGAATAAATATGACTATTATAAACTGGTCCATCGAAAATATGGTTATTTTATATACATGTATATGATTTATTTATTGATTTTCTTTAATTTTTCAGTAATATTTTAAAAGAATAAAATTTTCACATAAAAAATAATGATGAAAAATTTATTATATATAATTAAATTATTTTATAACTAAATATTTCTAGCTGCCAAAAATATTATTATTTTTGAAAAATATGGAAAAAAGAAAGAAAATATGTTGACATAATTGAAATAATAAATTTAAATTATTATAATACAAATAATAAGTTTTAATTATATTTAATATATGTTTGTTTACTATATAATTGATATTTTTCAACGAATTATTAGTAAAAATATGTGGTGTAATTCTATCAAAATAATATAAATCCCTGATAATAAATTATTTTAATGAATGGAGTAGACAATATAAAAAAATAAAAAATATCTTATTTTCATTACAATTATTTAAATAATAATATATTCATTTAATGCTTACAAATGTATTTTTCTAAATATTGTTATATTAAGGGAAATTCACTTTTTTCATTAAAAAAATATAATATTGTTAAATGATGGTAATATATTTTATTAATTACTATTATATATTAATAATAATTTAAATTGTAATTCATAGGTAATAGGGACATGATAAATTATTATTTTAAAATTAAAATTTCATATAAAAATAATTGTTCATTATATAGTATGTTTCAAATTAAAATTTGAATTACTAAATATTGGAATTTCAAATTGAAAATGTATAAATTATTTTAAGTTTCAATGTAATCCTATTATTTTATGATGACTTTTTATGTTTTTCCAAAACATATAAACTCATATATGAATAGTAAATAATACAGTTTTTAAAAATACTTGTAATTTATTGATAACATTATGATCTAAAAATAGATAAAAAAATTTCATTAGAAAATATATATTTTATATTTAAAATTATGCATTTTAAAATAGTATTTTAATTTTAAAAACTTGTATTTAAAATTTTAAAACATAAGTTATATTTTTCGCTAAATCAATTTTTAATTTTTTTTAATTTATTATATTAAAATATATAATTATTACTTGTGAATGTTTAATCCAAAGAAATCGATTTAAAATGGGAAATATATTTTTCTATATTATTTAATATGTACTACATTAATTTTCTATATAAAAATAAATAAATTACAAAAAAAATTACTTACTAATGTAATTCCAAAATGATAAATATATTTTAATGATTATGTTATCATTTTTAAACATGGTGATTATCAACAAACTGCTATTACACCCAAATAAATACATTTAGATTGACCCAACTATTCTCAAATATCATCCCAACACTCCAATCCATGTCATAGTGGTTATTGTATCCATAAAATAACACCCAATAAATCCATAATAAAATTTTAAATGGTTAAATTCTAGGGTATGAGGACAATAATGTTATTTTTATATATAAAGAGTTAATTTCTTTTTTTATCATCACAAAATGCCCCTATTTGAGACAAAAATTTATTACAACCCTATTGTATTTTTTATGTTAAATATTTTACCTATTATATATATATATATTATATCATGATTATCATAATATTCATTGTATTTGAAATTCCATTAGAGGTTCTCCATTTTTAGAGAATTCAATTAACATGTTATTGAAGCCATAAAGTATTTTCACATCTCAATTTTCCTTCATTGGGACATATACCATATTCAATAAATATTTTATTTTTTTGGTGGATATATTACCAATGTATGTATATATATCATAATTATAATTCCATTAAATATATTTTTATACCAAATAGATTTTCTCTCATTTAATTTATTTTCATTAAAATGTTACAAATTCCATATGAGTTTCTGTTCTCTCAACACCATTTTATTGAGTTATAATTTTGTCTTGGACGTCATTATTCAATAATTTTATTAAATTTCTATTAATATTTGTAATTTCATATTTATCTTTTGGTAAAAATAAAACTTTAACTCTATTATTCATCATTTATGAATTTATCTTATAAACATATTATGTAGGTTAAAATAATAATTATTCATTTTACAGATTATTTTTTCTTCAATATATAAATGATTTCGTTCTATAAATGTGTTAATTAAATTTATTTAAATCCAAATATGTATTATCTACATTGATATTAATTTTCACATTTACCACTTTTTAAAAATAATCATATTTACTGTTGTTATGATTTGTGCTTCAATATTTTTTTAAGTAATAAATAAATTCCCTTCATAGAAATAACATTTGATATTCCATAACAGATATTCTGTGGAAAAAAATAATTTTACCATTATCTTTTATTTTTATTTTTCCAATGTCATTTATGAAAAAATCAATATCTACTTCTAAAAAAATATGTTCAATGTGACTTGTAACATCAATTTTTTGATAATGTCAGAAATTGTTTTTAAAACAGTTATTTGGATTTGTCTTCCATTTTCAACTTTCAATAAAAAATATTTATCTTTTTCGATATATATTATATTAATACACCTCTTAATTCCCTTGTGACATACTATTTTGGGTTATAAAAATTTTCATATCAATCGATTTCGTTTTAGAAATCAATTTATGTTATAACCTTATTAAATTTCACGAATGCCATTTAATTTCAAGGGATTTTTCATGATATTAAATATGAATGATTACAATGGAATCCAATCAAATGATATGGATCATTGGATTATTATATCATCCTCCAATACATTTTTAAGGTTAAATATCTCATGAGATAGTTATGGGAATCCACTATTGAATCTCCCTCAACTATGGGATTGTGGAACTGATTCATGATCAACAATGACATGGTAATATAGTAGCTATTTGTACTCCACTATTTCATAGGAATAATGAATTTTCTCATACACAATTACATTATTATAAATTGGTAGTTATTTTTTCTCCAATTCATTTGGATTTCCATTTATTATCCTTATTTGGAATTTCAATATCACTCTATTATAATTCATGGCTCATGTTTAATTTTAAAAATATTAACACTCTTAATCCAATATAATTTTTGGATTATTTGATAATTAATTTAATTAAATTATTCCTATTGACAACAATAATTGTTTTATATTCTCATAATTAGATTATCTTTCATTATTATGTTTCTCACGGGATTATAATTCGACCCTTGATCAATCATTGATTTTTTAACATACAATAAATTTGATCTCATGCATTTATATTTTGATATTCCCATGGTTATGATGATGAGTATTACATGAGAGATTTCAAAATGGGGATCAAATAATGTGTGATTTTAGAAAAAATGATACAATAATATTTTTATGAAGCTAATATTCAAATATATTAAACCATTTGGTATGGTATTCTGTGATTTTTGTGGGATGTAATTGTAAACATAGTGAAATGATTTAATTTAAATGTATATTTATATTGGTTTATCTCTTTTTTAAAATATATACAATTTATTTTATGTGTTTTAGCACAAGATATATTTTTCTGGTTTTTGTGCTCAATATCATCACCCGTCAAGTCACTCTGTATAGTTTTATTTTGTCTGAATTGTTATTGAATAGTATTAATAATTCAATATAATTTCTGGTAAATTTTTTTTGAAGAAGAAACCATTTCTACCCATTAGGGAAAACATTATTTTATATAAGTAAGGCCATCCAATTATGATGAAAATTTGCAGAATACCTATATAACAAAATTACCTATTATGTTCACCCCAAATATTAAATAAAACCAATATGCCCCATAGGGTTTATATGAGAATATAAAACCATGGGAAAATAAGATAGGAATTGATATATAGGGTCTTGGTGGTGATTACCTAGAAAAATCAAGCATAAATGTGTGATTAATACAAGTTAATATCCATGTATTAGAGAATGTGATATGGTTGTGTGTTCCAACAATAATTCGAGAATAATGTGGATATTGGTGGGATTTAACCCATTAATTAATAGAGGAGAAACATGAGAATTTCATTATTTAATAAACATTGGTTGACCACAAAAGTAGGCTAATTGGTCTATAAATCCATTACAAGTGAACAAAATTTCCATTTAATGTTACACCCTAACTTGTATGGTTAAAACACATGGCTTCCCGTACCTATGTGTCAACCATGATATCCACCCAATAACTTCTAAATAATTTACTCAATTATTTGGAGAGCCCAATAGATTTGGGGAACTATGAACTAAAAATTAATAGATGAGTGGATTTGACCTAAATTCCCTCATATATTTATTTCCAGTGCCTAAATTATTTAACTAAACTATGTCATTACCATATGACACTCAAAAAAAAATAAAATTTTAAAATAAAATAAAAAAACAATTTAAAACATAAAATACCGAAAAAAAATTAAGAAATTATAATGCCTCAATTCAAAAAACCCAATTACTATATTATTTAAAACAATGGGGTTTTTCTTATAATTAAATTTTATTATACATTTACTATTTGAGAAAAATAATAAATACATTACATTGAATAAGGAAAACATAAAACATATTTCCATTTTGTTACAAAAAATATATCTAAATTAAAAAAAATTATGTAACTTTTAATAAAACTCACAATATATGAAATATTTACCAATATATAGTTTTCAATAAAACATAGATCCTGTGAATGATATTGGGAACATCTAATGAGAAAAAAATATCAATAGAGGATATGAAAATAAAGGAATTTTATTGTCCCATGAGAAACATGATAACCCATGATAATGTTTCCCTTACTCAGAATAAAACATAAATAAGATAAATAATACATAACCACAAGATAAAAAATACTCATAAATATTAAAAACATTGAAATCGATTTAAATAATATGAAAACCATAAGATTTCAAAAAATAATTCCTTTAAATAGTCTATTTATCATTAAAAGATCACGAACAAACCCTAATATTTAAATCAAAAGATATCCTTAAAAACCATTAGTAAACAAATTTTTATTATAATTTAGAATCATATACATAATCCTTGTAAACCCATTTTTAAAAAATGTTAGGATAATTTATTCTTTTTTAATTACCAATGAATAATTTACCTTGTTATCTCCCTAATTTTTCAACTTCAATATCTAATCATTTCATACTGTGTTAGAGTACTACATCATTCTCATCTGAATAAATGAACTATATAATGGTCACTCTTAATCATCTATAGTGCTCAAGTTCAATATAATCAAGAAAATAATTTGTATTCTTTCACTTTTTCAGTAAAAAACTATTGTAAAAATCTTTGGAATCAATTTTAAATCAGCTTTCATTGTCTCATATATATATAAATTATTATATTATTTCTTATGAAAATTTATGGAATAGATGGAAATCCGATGATTTAATTAGTGTTTAATTTAAATTGTAAAATCAGGAAAAACAAGAGTAGTATGATTAATAATTAATATATGAAACATATGGGAGAAATTCCAACTATTTTATATATATTAATATGAAATATTATTTTAATATGGAAAAAACTGTCAAAAGATACATGTCGGGAAAATGTTAACCACCTTACCATTTGAAACATTTAGAAGAATGTACCATGCATTCTGAAAATTATATGTAAAATAATTTTATGTTCATATATAAAAATTATAGAATCATTTAAAATGACATGTTTATAAAGGAAAATATTTAATATAAATACACTAAAATTTGAAGAAAATCACTTACAACATTTATTACATTATGAGATAAAATGAAACTAAATGTGAGATGGTGAAATGTATAGGTATAACACATTAATTTATATTAATGAATTTTCAAATACATCCATGTGTTTATTCATAAGAAACCCAATAGAAAATATGGGGGTAAAATCACAAGTACAAAAGAAGAAAAATAGAGATATGATATCTATTACCTCATCTCCCCATATTCCATATATGATCAATAACTTGTGTTTTTTGTAAAAAAACATTGATAGTACATTTTTTGTTTTTTAAGATGATTTTTTGATAAAGTACTTTGAAAAGGAAATATTTGGATTTCCATAAGGATTTTTTACTAATTATGTTTCAAAAAATTCAAGTCACAAGTATATAATGTATGGAAGTGGTATAGAATAATTTAGTTTATAAGGTGGTTAGGTTTCATAGTGTATGATATTTTTTTGGTCAATTTGTTTTTTGATAGATCATGTTTATAAAAGTTATGCACATAAAGCCACATTAAAATATGAAAAAATGCATGAAATTTAATAAATATTTTTGTTTTATGAAATATTGGATTTCGAAAATTTTGGAGATTCAAAAATGAATTTTTTGAAAAATATGGATAAGACGTGATGGAAATATGGAACATTAAAATATTATGAGATGTTTTGTTGATGGATAAATTCACAAATGTTTGAAAAATATAGAGAGTTTTGAAAACAAGAATGAGGAGTGTTGGGAAAAAAATTGTTGGTGATAATGAATATTCCACGAAGGGTAAGAAATAACTATAAATAGGCGGATACACAATCATTTATAGAAATTAATATATAATGAAATTTTAAAGGCTCTAAATTCAATGTGAAATTTGGGGAAAATTTTCCATGCATGAATAACAAATAAGAAAAAAATATCATGAATGATGGAATTTTTATGATAGTGAATGTACCTTGTTCCTTTTTAGGATTTTGAATGAATAAAATGTTTCCCAAAAGGTTTTGAGATACAGGAAATGAAATGTTTCATAATTTTTTAAAAATTATTCTGAATGACTGGATTTTTTTTCGAAAGTTGAGAAATGGGTTTCATGAAAATAAATATTATGTGAATCAGAATGTATTGACCATTTATTCTATTGTAATGTTTTATTCATCAAAAATAAGAATTTATAAATTAATTATTCATAAAATGATTTGTAAAAAATGCAGATTCAAGTGATCAAATAGTGAAATATCAAAAGGATTATTGAGTACACTTCAGTTGAGACTATTGAGATTTAAAATTATAAATGGTAGTGAACTATGAGGTACCGTGAGTCTACATTGACTATTGTATTAGTTTAACAGTTAAGTGTATTTGGTATATAGGCACATTCCATTTGTATAATCCTTGGAAATAGACTAGTGTGGGAGAACCATGTCAAATTTTTTAGTCTCATCCATGCATTCATTTCTCAGAATATGTTGTTTTAGGGAAATGGATACAATAATGATTAGTTTAGTAAAAAAGAAATATATGAATGTTATGTTTTTTTAAATATATCATTCTTTGATTAACCCATCCTATAGGGGTATTTAACCTAGTTGGTATAAAAAAATTTATGTAAGGGAAATTTTATAATCAGTTTCTCTCTCTCAGTGCTTTTAATGGAGGGTTTTAATCACTTAGGGATTTCGATCATCGAGGGGAAAAATTGATATTTTGGAATAATGATACGCAGAAATACTTCAAATAATTAGGTATGGATGTATTTAATGATTAAATTTATTTTATTTTTCGGGAGAGTAAATATGAGTTTAACCTGAATAATACTAAAGAGAATTGGATGTTTCTGATAAAAGAACTAGTGATACATAATGGCCATTTTATAAAACAATATACATCAATGTGATGTATCATAAGTCAATAGATGACATATGGGAAAAGCTATTAACTATATATTAATACAATTCAAAAGGTAGAGAAGAAAAATTGTAGGTTTTTTGGAAGTAATATATGGAAATAAAAATTCACCCCAATGAGTATTTAAGTGCATTTTTTAATGGGATAATGTTTTTGTGGAATCCATGAATGGTATCAATGAAATTCTTGAATACATAATGATCCTTGAAAACATCAATAGAATACTTCAACCTTAGTACAATGTGAAAGCCTAATTATTAGTAGGTATAAAACCATTGTGTATGACATTCGATAGTTTTCAAAGTAATAATATCACATTTGAGATGATAAATGATTATAATGAGTCTATAGAAAATTAAAATTACAATGAGGTTGAGTTGAAGGTCATAATAAATTAGAAAATTTAATTTTTCTATGAAGAAGAAGAGGAAAATGAGTATATTTCTTGTATAACATCAAATCTATAATGAGGGAAATGTAAGATCAAATGAAACTCCACTCACCTTATTTTGATGGTAAATTGTTAGAAATCTTGTAAAAATGTCCCCCAATATGATTAATGATGATGTTAAATATCAAGATAACATTCCCATTAAAAATACTTCATACTCTGTGTAAGGTAATAAATATTATAAGAGAATCTTCTTCAAAATGAAAATTCAAATTTTCTATGAAATGAATGTTTATAAGAATTTGAGGTTAACGATATAGAGAAATTCAAGGATAATGTGTAAAATAATATTTTTATTGCTTTAGGTAACTCCCAAAAAATGGTGGAAGTGCAAACTGATGAACTTTAATTAGAAGGAAGGATTGATCCACAATATGAATTTTAACCAGTTCTTGAATAGATAAATTTTTGGATGGCCAAAAATAATAATTTCAATTGAGTGGTTAATGATTAAAAACTCTACATACTTCCACATGAGGAATATAAATCCCAGATAAAGGATAGAATATAAAATCATATGTTTTTAATCCAATATAACTCTTAAAACATCATTGAGTACAAACTCGGTGATTAAGAATGGAAAACATAGATAGATGGTTTGAATAACATAGAAAAAGATCAAATAAAACATTTCTATGATCATGATGTGGAATTATTCATCCTATAAAGAAAAAAATAAGGTCAAATGATACTATTGACACATAGAAATACCTAAGGAAAGAAGATCCCTTGGGAAATTGAAAATATGGAAGTGGACCATATAATTCTAGAAGAATCGAGTCAATAGTCACAGTTAAATGAAAAAGATGGAATAAGGCATGATCACAAATATAAAGTTGTGATAATTAATATTATAACACTAGTGTACACTAGGATGTTGAAAATTTATTTTGTTACAAATCATAATTACAGGGTCCTTAGAAACCATTGAATAAGTGGTCTTATAATAATAAATCACTAGAAATAACCTTATATAAATTGTTTTATTATATGGAAAGATGGTTCATTTCCAAAAGGTATATAATACAAAGAAATTATTCTATGTGGAAAATTTTAGAAATTGTGGCCGCATTGTGTTCAATATTCCACCAATGAGTTCTGTGGTCACTATTTCTATTATATAGAATTAAAAGAAATTTCCAGATATTTCTCATCCACAATACAAAGGAATATTCTAATGAAAACACAAATTACTCTTATGAAAAAACAAAATTAATCATTAATGTGGTGAAATCATAAAATCAATTTTCAATTACACATGATGATTTTTTAACATCATACACAATGGAAGATCAAGAATATCATTTAAAAATATTTATAATGTCAATGATGATGATAAAATAAAAAATATTTATGCAGAAATGGGCTGTAGAGATTTACCTTAGAGCATTCGATTGTTCTTGGGTATAGATACATATTAGTTTCTACACATCCCATAAGATGGGTTATAAGGATCTTCTTAAAAGAATAAAATATTGCATGAAATGTGCTATAAAATTTGGATATGATGAATGCATGAAGATAAAATGCTTGGGTGAATCCAAATTAGTTTGAAATGATATAATACATGTTGATGTCTTGGTTCTCAAAGGTATTATTTTAAATATCCCGAGTGTTAGTCAATTGTGTGAATCAATTTATGCTATAAAATTTTCAAATATTATTTCTATCATCAAGGGAAAATATTGTATGTTTTTAATAAGGATAACACAGAAAGGGTAATCTCTACCATGGGATTGATGAAGATGATATGATAAATTAATCTAAATATGAATAAAATAGTTTGTGGCATAAATTGATAAGAAATATATGTCGACCATCCCTAGAAGATCTAGATATATTTAATAAATTTGAGATCTACCCCTTCAATCATGTGTTTTTACTCACCGGTCTGTTTCTTTTTGGAATGGTAACATTATAATAAATATGTATAGGGAAAGAGAAAAAAAATCAATTATACTACATTAATTTTTTCATGAAAATGTGTGTGGACCAATATCACCAAGATCAATTGATATGGATAAAAATTATGTTTTCTTATTTATGATTTCCATTGGATATCAATTATATTTTACATTGACCATATATCTGTAGTATTTACTAGAATAAATTTTTTTATGGGAAACTTAGTGGATTCCTAGTCTAAATATTATAAATATTTAAACTTATAAGGACAAGAAATTAACAAAAATTAATATGGAGGATTACCTCTAGAAACATGTGATAAGGAAACAATATTTATTGGTTATAACACTTCAACAAAATTAATCCCTTGATATGGTAAATTGGATTAGAAACTACCCATCTAGAACAATTATTATTGAAAAAGACACAGTAGATAAATTTTGGATAGAATCAGTCCAGACAACATTCTATATATCTATTAGGTATTTTTGTGTGTTTGAAATATGAAAATACAACTAATTAGTGGTAGTATTGAAATAATCACCTATTGATATAATACTTGAATCATTAAAAGTATGTGATTTATTAATAATAAAAATAAAACCCAAAGTTCTTAGTCTAATGGAGATGATGTGATATTAATTGGGTACTATGGGAAAATAAATCATTTAAATTCTCCAATAATAGGCTATGAAATGATGTTGACCACAATGATGTCACAGTGGTAGAAACTGAATAAAATCATCAATAATATAGTGAAAAATTCATAGATGATAAATATTATGAGTTAAGAAAATTAGCTAGATTATAATTAGAATAGTTTTATTAAAAATATGACAATGATGAAGTGTTTGAGGAATTATAATGTGTATATAGATGAAAAATGATTTGTTGAGATGAAAATTATATGCAAAACAGGTGATTTGTTAGTGCTCGTTCAAAAAAATATAATGAAGTCATTAATTTAGGGAACCTTATTATCATAATTATATGATAATAATTTTTATGAATATGATGTATATGATAATTGGATTCATCATATGAATGAAGTGCTAGACCAAATTGAAAATAATCTGACATGGGAGATTTTTTTGAAACATGAATTCAAGAATTTTTTCAGGACCAAATGGGTATTCCAAAAAAACTAAATGAATTTGGATTGGAAATTATAAAAAATATTCATGAAAATTATTTTGGGATAATCCCCTATCAAGGTAGACAATGTTGGAGAGACCTTTCATATATTGCTAGTCTCAATACTATTAACCTATTATTAGCCATATCAGTGTGATGAAATTGTATGGTTTTCTAAATAGAATCCATATTGGAATAAATGAATGGTGATTTGGAATAATGTTTTTATATAAATATTCCACTTGGTTCTCTAATTTATGAATGTGGGAACATATTTTTCTGGCTAAGGAAGGAATTATAGGGGTTGAATTTGCAACCGAGAGTATGAATCCAAGATAAGATCAGTTTTTAGAGAATCTTGTTTTTCAGTGCAATTGAGATGATTAAAATATCTATGTAAATAATAAAAATAATTAAATTTTGATGATACAATTTTTTAACAACATAATATTTCCTGTATCAGAGGAAGCATATATAAAAAAGATCAAAAAATTCATGAAAAATGACATTAAAATGACATTGATCGGTGAAATGAACTTTTTCCTTGGATTAATGGTGACACAAGGTTGGAATGAAACATTTTTTTATAAATAAAAATATTCCAAGGTGGATCGATGAATATATTAAATTGATAATTCCAAGAATATGAAAAATCTCTTAGATTTCTAGAAGGAACTATCATGATATGATAAATAAAAATGGGTTAATATCATATAATATAGTTAGATCATTATAAGTACATTGTATATATCACAATCGTAACTTGATATTGTTTTTACACAAGCTATGTTGCATTGTAACAAATAAATTCCACGTAAATCCACTTACTTGTAGTAAAAATAATATCATATTACATAAAGTGAATGAGGCAATTTTAGTTTTTTATTGAAACACTATGTATGAGTTACGTGGACAAAAATATTTATCTTGGGTCAGTGTAGGAGGAAATATAAAATCAGCATCATGTTTTTAATTCTATAATCATGAATTAGGTATTTCATTGATAAAAAAGATACATGATTTCTTTTTTGTTTAGCCCAAAAGAATCTGAATACATTTCAGCCAATGAGGTTTAAATGAAATTTATATAGATTAAGTAAAACATAAGTATATGAGAGTTGGAGTTGGAAATCTAATTATAATCTATTGGGGCAATTCTTGTTCAAAAAATTTCATAAAAAATCATGTCCATCGAAAATTGATGATGCACATTAAAATCAAGATTCATTTTATCATAGAGAATATTGAGCATAGTATTGTAAGATTAGAGTATGTTATTATATAATTAAGATTTGTGGTTATTTTAGTTATTGACATAGTAAAATAAAATTTGAATTACGACAATTTTGTCTTTATGTTTAGTCGAATCCTCACACAGGAAAATATGTGGAAATAAGACCCCCTCTCCCAGAGGAAAATTGTAATTTTACCTTATATTATGATATTTGTTATTTATAATGGACATGCAACAATAGAGTAACTCAACAGTTCATTAAAAAGGAAAGAAAATATATTAATCAATATATGGAAGAATATGATAAGTTGAGCATTGAAGTGGGGGAAATTTTTTAATTTGAGATGAAAAATTTGTTTAATAAATGTAAATATTTCACGAAATATGGGTTACGTGATGAATGTAGTAGACTATTTTGGAAATAAAAAATTCATTAATAAACTATTCATGTTAATCATGTTTTTCATATTGATCATGGATCATCACTGGTTATAGTGTGTTTTGGTAAAATATTTGATCACTTTCTGAAATCATATGAAGTGAATTTTGGTAGAATATTGAAGAATCATTATAGTGGTATCAAATTGTATATACATCCCCATTAACCCAATGAGGGGTATTGTTTGGAAAATCCCTGTAGGTAATTTTTTAGTTATTATAGATTATGGATTTGTCAAAAAATCAGGTTGAAAATGTCAGTTTTAGTGTTCATGCACAATTTTAGACCAATTATGTTGACAATACTTCATGAATGTGGTTTTGAACCTATATAAGGGGAATAGAAATTTACATGTACATGGAGGATACATATCCTAGTGTTTTCCAAATTTATGGGTTCAAAACTATGGTTGTCGGTTCATGATCTATTGATGTTTTATTTAAATGGATTACTCATAATCCAATAAAAATGTCATGGAATTCATGAATGTTTAGTGTCACTAAGGATGGGAGATTCTCATGATAATTATTTATGAAATATGGCACAATATTGAACAAAAGATGGTATGTTATGATATTATGAAAAGATTCATTAATGGATAATTTCCCTAATGTTTCAAAAAGATATTTTGTTCTTTGAATAAGAAAATATAGTTTCAATAAATTAGAGGTTAAATATTGAATGTTTTGAGAAGTGAAATAAATGTCTACAAATAGTGGAATCCCTTTCCTTTGGAGGGAATAATCCTAAAAAAATCAAAAGTATCTGGTTTCATGAATTAATTTTATGAAATATTTTATTACATGAATATTTCATTATTATATTAGTTTTTAATGGATGTTTAATGTAATATAATGTCTCAAGAAAAGTTGTGAGTTTCTTTAAATTATAGATTGTTTTAAAATAAATTTATTGATTTAGTAAATGAAATGTTTTATGAAGGATTGAATATTTTTCTTGAATTATTGTCCAGTTCTAGGAATATTTATAATGTGCTTTATAGAAATTTAATAATACACAAATAATAATGAATTTCCATATAATTAGGATGCAATGTGAAATTCATCTGGTGGGTGGATGAGAATATTAATAATTCAGTAAATGTGGTTTAAGAAATATTTAGGCAGGTGATAAAATGAATAATATTATGAAGCATGAGTGAGAAATTTTTATTTTTTATAGATGTGTGATTTAAATTTATGAATGGTAGTTAACTAAGAGATACAATGACCCTACTTATGACTTTGTAATAGTGGTTACCATTAGTGGGTGTGGTACATAGGCACAATGCATTTATATTATCTATGGTTTTACCTGAGTGTGATGGATCCAAGTAAAAAAATTGTGTCATGTGAATTCATTAATTTATTCTCTTATACTTATAGGGAAATGGTAGATAATTGTTTTTAGTTTTATGAAAAAAAATGATCTTAATGGGAAACTGTTTTAATTTGTCTTACCCGGATTTACCACCACCCCTCTGAGGGTATATAACCATGTGGGGATAACAAAAATATTATTATAGGAGTTTTTTAAATTATTAAGAAAAAATTTACTGTCTTATTCCTTAACAATAATATATTTTATTTAATTTATTTGACATATATAGATACTAAATTTATTATGTTCATGTAGTGTGTTTTGAGGATAGGTTTACCAAGGATCAAAGGGTCCTCGTTATATAACATAAAAAATATTAATAACAAAATAATTATCATTTTTGTAAACTAAAAACCATTTCATAACATGACATGAATGGAAATAATGAAATAATATCACATCACTTTGTGGAGTTGGCAGTCCACACATATGAATCTGCGGTGTTATATTATTTCCAATATATAGAATAATATGATAATGAGAAGTATATTATCATTATAGAGTAATAAATATTCCATGTTTTTCATATATATTCATTAAAAACCCCCTAATAACGAAACTTGTGAAACGTTAATGAACAACTAAACACATCACTTCGTGGTGGTGGTGGTCTAAAAGTACGCCTTTCTGATGATTTCATTTCCCAAGTGAAAATAGAGATAAAAACATTTTCTAAAATCAACACAAAAAAATTTAAATATATAAAATATAAAAATTTTATAATATCATTATCATTATAAATTATCTGATATTTTTGAAATAATAAATTAACATGCAAACACATGTTTATAATTTGTACATATTAGTATGAAAACTCATTTTTTACACATTAATACATATATGATTGTATTTTGGTGAGACACTCCTATCTTTTAAATGGTGATTATGGTTGAGAAGTTTTTTTCAATGAATTTTTTTTGAGAGATTACAGAATAAATTATTGAAATAGATGATAAGTTGGTCTAATTTATAAGTGAGGTGGGTGGAAATATTATAAATATAAGAAATATTAATATATAATATGGTTCAAATTTACTCCAAATTGAACCAAATTATTATTATTCAAATATAATAATTATAAGGTCTAAATTAAATAAACAAATAAATTAAATTCAATTATATGTTATGATTTAAACCTTATCAATTGATTTAATCTCGGTGTTATCCTTGTTTAAACATAACCAATATTTCATTTTTTTATTAAATAAGGGTCATGATTGTAATTTTAAAGATTCAAAATTGCACATAAATGAAATATTTATTTTCTTATGTAATGTTTCCGAAATATTATAATTAATATATTATTAATTATATGAAAATAATTTATAAATAATTTTCTTACCTAAAATTCCATTTAATTTCATTTAATCGACTATTCATAAAATTTGACATTGAGTATATTATGATATTGATAAAATTGAGAATAAAACTATTTAACCATCACTTATACATTATAATTATATAATAAAATATTTTACCTCTATAATTCATCAAAAAAATATTAATTTCGATGATTTTATAAAAAAATTTCATTTTTATATTATTTGGGCAACTGTTTTATTTGAACTGTGTAAAGAATTTATGGTGGTTATTACATCCCTAAAAATTTAAAATAAATAACCATAAAAAATATAATTTATTAAAATTCTATATAAAAATTTATTTTCATTAATAAGTTCTTTTTATATCTAGGAAAAAATATTAGAGTTATTATAAGAAGTAGAGTTACATTTTGTATTTACTCTTTACATAAAATAATAAAATGGTGGGAATTAAAACAATGTGGTACATAAATTCCATATTTTTGACCCTATGATTATTCTTGTAAATATAAACTCATCATATGATGTAATTTAATTCTTAGGATTAATTTTTACACCTCATTACATGGTTTTATGACCATTGTGCCCTTTTATCCATTTTTTATGTTGATTAATATTTTCCATGACTAATGTACTTTATAAATACAAATTAAATTTTTATTATAAAATAATTTGATAATGAGGACATAAAATATTGAATGTAAATTAATATATATATTTTTAATAATTTTAGAAATTATTTTCAATATATGGATGTAAATCATAAGAAAACCATGATTTTGGAGAAATAATCATTTAAAGCATAAAAATGATTTTATGAAAAAATAATGAATAATGTTTACTATTACAGAATTATTATATTTATGTTCAATAAAATGGGACTACTTTAACATTAAATTAAATTAATAATATAATGGTTCTTTTAATGTAAAGTATTTTATAAATGAAATAACTATTTTATAATAATTTATATTGATCCAAATTCAATAAAAATCCATTTTTCAAGAAAGATTCCCAAAAAAATATTTATCTTTTTTAATTTTTTTAATTTTTTTTTAATTTTATCATATAATATTTATAAAAGTGGCATAATTTTATCATAATATCTACTCAAAAAAGAAATAAAATCCAATTTTTATGAAAATCTATTTCCGATGAACAAAATGATATTATTCTACTTTAGGAAAAATAACCACAAAAAATAGATTTTAATTAATTTTAATGAACATATAATATAATTATTTTTATAAGAAATTATCACTATAAATGAATTCAATATATTAGTATAAAAATATATTTTGCACATAAAAATTATTTTATGAAATATATATCTCTTACATTCAAAATATTTTCCAATCATTTATAAAAACTTTATAGTAAATATTAGATTTATTATTAATTTTATTATGTTAAAAATTCTACATATATTTCATAATATATGTATTCAAATTTGTATCCATAAATTTAATAGATATGTTATAATTGTCTTATTAATGAAGTAATACTTCTATGGTATATCACCATTCCATTATGTTCGATTGTGCAAATACCCCCTGATACAAAATGTCATATTTTTCAAATAAAAGAAATTATAATATATTATTCTGAGATATTAAATCTTGTTAAATAAGTTTCATCATTGAAATTTTACCTCATCTATGAAATAAAGGGTTTAAAGATTGTTATGAATCAATTCGAAAGAGTGTAAAAGATATACCTAAGTTGAAATAACTTTTCTTTTATGCTCATAAAAAACATTTCATTGGGAAAGTATAATTAATTTCAATATTTATATAAATAAATTTGTTTATTTTTAATTATTTCCTAATCTATGTATTTAATATTATGGGACTCATACTTCTGAAACAATTTCCAAAGGAATAATTTAATAGTTGGGTGATAAAAATTAATGGTTTTTTGTTCTCTTTCATGAGTAGAGGAATTTATTTTCCATTGATATAGAGTGTATGAGAAAATATATTTAGATTATTTATATCAATTCCATTAGAACAATTTTTTACATTTTTCCATCAGACTGTTTCCACTTCTTTCTCGTATCACAATTCAATCATGGAATATTAAGTATTAATTTTTCATTGTGGATTCATTAAATACCAATCATTGGATTACGTTATCCACATATGTATGAAATTTAATTTTTTTTCATTAAATAATCCAAATTCTAAAATTTTTATCAAAATATATGATAATATCAAGTATTATGAAACCTTCTTTATATGAAATAATTCATTATTTTCAAATTCTAAAACAACAATACCCAATGTTAAACATTAAATAATCGATAAATAACGAACCTTAAATCTCTTATAAATGTGTATAACAAAAATAAAAAACCAAAAATTTAAAATATTTTATCACATATTCTAATGGTTTGATCAAAAAATTTATCACTAAATAAAATTAATCACTCGAACTATCACACAAATAAAATTTATATTCACTAATAATATAGTCTCCAAAATATATAAAAATATTTCAAAATAAAATAATATTTTCTTCCATAAATTTACTAAATTTATTCCTAATAGTATATTAATATTTTTCAGATCCTGAACCAAGTAGGGGATCATGAAAAAACTACCCAAAGGATGCCTCTATAGGCTATGGGTGATGAAAAGCATTGAAGGTACACTGAACTCGATAATGCATTTTATAAAAATACTGTACACAAGAACAAAACAAACTCAATTTTATTGGGAGTAGGAAAATAAATGATGAATGAAACACTACTATAAATATACCAAAAATACATGAACCACAAAACATCCTGAATTTTGGAAGATTATACTAAAATTAATAATGGTGGAAACCCATGTCCTAACAAGAATTATGTCCCAAAATAAATATACATGAAAAGAGTAATGAGATGAGAGATAATATCTTATGAATCCCAATGCATGACCGCCATTTGTCTTAAATCTTCCATGTATACACTAGATCCTAAAAATTCATGATATATCTATCTGCCATCGTCAAAAGTACCGAAACGTGTTGGGGGAATCCCATGAAAGGTTGAGTACTTACATTCCCACTAGAACTCCCCAAATATGGTGAGGGCTAGTAGTAGTAATAGATATAAATAAAATTAATATAGTAGATAGAACTAGGTACAATAATACAGTACCACCCAACAAAACATGATAGTGAAATATAATCATGAATACACAAATAGGTTTAAATGGATAGAAAATGAACTTCCCATTGAGTCTTCGATATCTATATTCAAGGAGTAAACTTGTCAACCACAAGAAGCTCGACACAGATAGCATGTGGCATACCCCACACATATTTTCCCCTCACGGATGGAGAGTAACAAAAACACATTGAGTGGTTATTTAAAGAGTATATATATTTATGCTCTATCAAAGAATCACAAATTGTAGAGTTATGGGATCTCTATCTATTAGATCAGCTCATGAAAAAGGGTATCTGACAGTTCCAAGAGAATACATCAATGATTCCTAGACACCAACATGTCTACATAGAAAACATTATTCTATGGGACTCTATCACCACACCATGATACAATCTGATTTGAGTACCACTGACTCACCCACACAGTTTTAGGTCACATCTCAAGGAATTATCTCGGGATGGGGGGGGGGGTGTACCTACTTCCTGAGAGTCCAATATTTCATCAAACCACACCTTATCATAATGTATCACAGTAGAGGGACACTTATTTCATAGTATAGGATATGTTTCCAAGTTCTTCATTGTAGTTCCACTCACACATTAGATATAGAGGACCCTTTTCCATTCTTATTGGGGGCTTCACACTAGTGTAATGGGGACCCACACCCTGGAACCATGGCGGGGTTCCACCAAAGTCACTAAGGACCGACACCATATGACGATAGTTGGTTCCTATAGGAATTTAGAGGACCCACACCCCTGTCGAACAGGGGGTCTAGTCAAATGGTTGAGGACCACACCTTTGTATCATAAGGGGTTATAGTCTAAGTCATCTAGGACTCACACAATATCTACTAGGGGTTCCACATTAAAGTAACATTATAGGAAACACACCCATGCATATGGTTATTACACTATAGAAGAAGTATTTGGTGATCCATCATGATCAAAATTATCATCGAACATCACTATAGATTGGTTTCTTACAATAAAAAACTCACATTATATTATGATTTCCACAATTGAGGACACAATCATGTTCTATGCGGAATAACACATGGGATATGCTACTCAAAGACTGGAATCTGAGTCCAATGGAAGGAGATATGACATTTATAAGATTTATAATGAGGTATACATCGTGTATGGGTCCCACATGACATGTGACCCCACCTTGTTTTCTGGTCATGCACATAGAAATAAATGGGTAATAAACTATGTACATGTACCCCAAGTCATTCCAGGGTACTCCTAGTGTATACGGAATATTGGAAAATAGTTTGATATGTGCACGATGCTCGACAATGATCAATAAGGAAAAAAATTAATTTCACAGGAATTTTTTCCCAAATGGGCTCAGATAAACAAAAATATCCTACTATTGCAATCCATTTTGAAATGTGCACATGATTGACTATTATTTAGCCCGAATCAAACACCTGATGTAGAATTAGTATTACCTAGAATTTTGAAATAATGGTTCCTCATAGGGCCTATGAATCTATCTAGAAATAAAATATACAAATCATACCATTTGGATCCTCATGATGAAATTTATGGGTTTGACTATTCTCTTATTCCAATTGGACACATGATCAAAAAGTCGTATTACATTGCATAATGCTCGAATGGTTCTTCATGGGACCCACGACATGATCCATAATTAAATCACAACATTGGTCTAAAAACAATCCACTACAATATCTGGGTCATAAAACCACTAAAGTTTCATCAATTTGACATCGTATACAAGAGTTATGGTGGGAAAAACATTTAATAATTATAATATATCATTATTATTTGAGTGTTTGTGGACCTGATCCACAAACTAGAAAAAGGAAACCAACATTGCTCTCTAAATTTCCATCTAGAAAATTGAGTCATGTCGTTGCTGACGCCATGTTGTCCAAACTCCCCATGTGGGTGTTATGACAGTATAAATATTTAATAATGTTATTAAATCAATTACATCATGGGAATTTCATGGTTTAGGTAGCTTATAAGATAAAAGTATATAGAATGGTCTTCAAATGACTATATTTTAAATAGGGTTATCCAGCCATAGATGGTGCATGATTATGACACCCCTAGTGGGAGATATGTGGTATTAAATAAGTTAATTATATTATTAATATTGCTATTATTATTGTTGTTTTTCTATTTATTTTCCCTCACCCATTTTCCTTCACCCATTCCCATGAAGACACCAATTTACCACATATCTTCCGCTGTGCTTGGGAGTAACATCCTCCACCTTAGTCGCCTCACCAAGAGCACACAAAAACGTCATTGCACAGCGCCCGCGAACACTCTTGTCACTGACCGGTTGTCATGCCCTCATGAGAACTGAATCCATTCCTTAGGGTAATGCCTATTAATTCAAACATGAAACTATGAAATGATCAATGATCTACAAAATTCTCACCATGATCAACAATAATCTATTATTCTTTTGTCAAACTGATCTTCTTTCATCAATTCGCTACAAATTTGAGGGCCTGATCTAGCTCGTGGAACCCAACGACTATCAATCCAAGAACTATAGTTTTCCAACAGTATGGAACATGAATTATTGGGGAATGAAATCATGAAAAAAAGTCTTAATAATCCATGAACAAGTGTTCTATTGTAAAAAACATAGATATTCAAGGTTAGGCAAATAGATCAAAAAATTTAAGTCAGATACCTTTGTGCATTAAAAAACCATAAAAGGGTATAGACTAATGAGTGATGAACATTCTACTATTTAATTTAATTATAATAGTTTAAAATTCATATAAATTGTCCTAGATAATATTTTGATCGATCGTTGATAAAGAACATACTTTCCAATGATTGGAGGTAGTCATTGAGTTCGCTAAATCTTGACCTATCTTCATCTACCATCTTGTTGTGATCCACCAACTAAAAGAGGTGTAGGTATCATACCAATGATACTAGTGTTATGTGGATATCTATGGATATTTTCCATAGATTCCTATTTAAAACCATAAAATTATGTGAAATAGGAATTAATCATTTAATTAATTAAATAATTAATTAACCCACTTTATCAAACAACTAATGACGGAAGGGTTTAAATTACCCTCTCCAACAAACTATTGGTCCTTCCATGGGACAACCATATTATCATACTCGATGAAGGTCTATAATTTCCAATCCGAGTTCCCATTAACGAGTTATTTGGATTAAAAATAAAAATATAATATTTTAATTTAATTATTTTATTTATTGTTACGTCCTGCTTTAGTTTTTCAATAGATGACCCCTGCCAATGAAATTTATTTAATTACATGGGTAAACATTATGTTTTGGAGTAAACATTGACCAAACATTTCTGATATGAGGTACCATTTAGTAGATATTATATTATTTCAAAAAACCGCACATACTCATTAAAAATAAATTTTATTCTTCTATAAAATTAATTTTTGTACACCGGGCCACTAAATCGCATTCTTTCTTAGTGCCTCGCTCTGAAAATATTCCATGAAATATTCCAAAATATTACAGATATAAATGATGGATTGTTAATTATTCCCTTTATCAAAACACTTCTTCCATCAAAAGAAAATACTAATCAAATGGGTGTAGATTCTATTCTCACCACTAGATCTCCGTCATTAATGTTCTCTCATGGATGTGAAATCGAAAGGGGAGTGTGAAGCTCTCAAATCACATTCTCTCATAACATATCTATAATCACCGTTCATCCATGAAAATTATTACATGGTTTCCTTCTTTAGAAAAAATAGATCAGGTGAGTCTCCCAAGGATATCATGTCATGAGACCCCATGCAATTGATGTCTTCTAGCTAATACACTCTCAAATGCTCAAGAAGCTAACTAGTCAACCCCATCGACTTAAAAAAATTTGTACCCTCCAACTCCAGTACGGTCATCTTCAGTGATGTTAACTTCTCCATAGAATCCTACACTAAGTGAGCCTGGGACATCCTACTAAAGGAATATTTTACAATATTGTTCTTCCCTGGGGTAAATTGTATCTCGAATTCATAGTCATGCAATAATTTCAACTAGCTCTGTTTTCTTGAGTTTTTGTCTCTCTGAGTGATGACGTATTAGTGACTCTAGTGGTCTGAGTAATCCAAAAAGAACTATCCTAGAAGGGAGTGTCATAAAATTCCCAGAGCAAAGTCTACCACTACAAACTCTTTGTAGGGATTCTAATAGTTTTTTTCATGGGGTATCAATTGCCTCGACCTTTATATGATAACTTTGTATAACTGAATCAATTTTTTTCAATCATTAATGGGTACCAATGAATAGGGATAGTGAGTAGACTCAACCCACCATGAGAATCTATAAACATATTCATGTAGAAAACCTTGTATGTCTTCGCCTCTCTTAGAAGGAGCGTTACCCTAACCAAGAAACTCTACCACACCGACTAGTGAGATCCTAATAAAAAAATTCATTTAGAAAAACTATATAAAAAATCTAGTATCTTATGTCACACTCTATCATATACCCTCACCCAGAATTCACATGTCAGAGGGACTCAGCCACCGTACCATGATATTATCCACTTTGGGCAGCACTGACTCCACCTCACCGTTATTCTCACATTACCAAAAATCATCTCAGATTGGAAAGATCCCATATTCCTTTTTAATTTGAATCTACATCAAAAAACATTGTCACAGGGGTACAATGATGCCCTGTGTCACCCCATTTGATCCTTGAGCAGGATATGTAATGAAAAGAGTCACTCACAGATGTCTCTAAAAATTGCAACATTAGAAGGAAGAAAGGGAATAGAGAATACCTCTTATCATCTCATACACTGTAGGGTAATAAAACTCCAAATCATGAAGTTGTCTGTGGCCTTGACCTCTAACTCAGCATTCCTAACATGGGACACCAAGTTGTAGTAAAGGAAGAGTCTACTAATCTTTTCCACCACCTGAATATCCTCTCACTACTCTACCAACCCCGCCTCCCTAGGGTCTACACTATCCAAAATTGGGAGATCTCGGATCATGGGTCTTCTCTAAAGTGGGGGTCAATCAACTATTTTTCTACACTACTCAGCACATCATGTCAGGAAATCACATGCAATGTTACCTCGATTGTCAGATGTGTTGAACATAACCTATCCGGGCTCTCATAGTCAATTTCACTATATTGGACACAAACAACCATGTACATGATCCTACGCATAGATGGATCTCAGGTTCTGAGGTCATTGGTGCATTCTAGCTAGTGTTAATGACACATCTCTATTATGCCCACAGTTGACTCCAGCAAACTGGTGTCCCTATGATAGAATGAATTCTATCACATGTTCAAACTCCATCATCATGGCATATGTGGAGATTCCTAAGGTCACTACGCTGGCTCAAATACCTCTATAGAGTCCCTGTTTAAACTTCCTGGCTCAGAAGTATCCATGTCTGGTCATGTTGTGAGTGTAACATGAAAGGTCTTTGAATCTCTCAGCATACTCATCCACCGTCATCTCTCCCTTCTAAATCTCTTGATTCTTTTAAATCTGAACAGAGCATAAGTAGGAAGGATTTTTCTTCTCAGGTAACAACTATTGGAATTTATCCCATGTGATCACTGAATCATCTAGAATCTTGGTAACCAGTATCCACAAATGGCAAGCTACTCTGTAGGAGAGAATATTTCAAATCAACCCTATGATTGGTCATGGTCTGAACAAGCCTTTTGATGGGTAATGACAACTATATCCAATCCTATTCAAACTATGAATCAAGACATCTATAGAACCTCAGCGGTCTCAAACACTGTAACTCAAATCGTGAAATCATCCAGCCTATTTATAGCGACTCGATCTTTGAAAACATTAACATTACATAACTTTTTTGGAATACATAAACATTATAAAAATGGAATCAAGAATACCATACTAGTTTTGTGCCTTTGGAAACATGGAATACGTAAACACTAATATGTATGTGATCTAAATTATCTCCAACTTGGATATTTATGATTATCACCCTACATAGACACCTCAAACATAACTCAAATATTCACAATTTGGGGAAGGAAACATTAAAATGCATGAGCTCAAATGCTCACTAAGGTTAAAAAAGGGATTCATGGAAGAATAAATATAATAATAAGGGTATTATAATGTGATCATAAAAATAATATATCATACCCTTCATCTAAAATATCTTGTCATAGCGATTGGTAGCTAATAAGACTTGAACTATAATAAAATAAAATATATTGTCCATGAAAGCATAGAATAGGAATTTGACAAGAATTTTTTATCACATATGAATATAATCATTTCCATAGTAGACAGGTCATCAATACCATGAACAATTTTTTGGAATAGATTCACTCCCCATAACGTCAGAGTAGTCGTAGTTTACTCCCCTTCCCATCATAGTAGCACGAGTTCACTCCTTATACCATATTAGTAGTCATGGTTTACACCCATGGCCATCATAGTAGTCAAGGTTCACTCCCAAGGACATATTAGTTTATCTCATGAGATATAAAAAATGACCCAATAAATTGGAGAGAGATATAGGTCCCTCCCATCTCATAATGAAAGAATACATACATCTATCATAAGATCATAAATGAACTTATCATAACACATGAAATAAAATGGGTGTCATAAACAAGTAAGAATATTATAACCAATGGAAAGAGACATGATTCATAATCATCTGATAGTACACATAATAAGGGAAAAGAAATTCATTTCAAAATCATATATCTCATGAAATAGAAACTAGTTTCATAAATATATTACCCATGAAGGAAAAACTGGATTTCATAAAGTCAATGAAATTATGTATGGCTCATTCATAGAAAGGATATGAATGAATCCTTTGTATCATTTCTTATAAAAGAATTAATAACATCAATAGATGTAATCTTTTATGGAAAATAATATTGAAATATCCTCTAAAAACGTTTCTTGAAGAAAATATATTTTCTTGTTTGGAAAATGTATTTTTAATATAAAACCATTAGAAAATCATTTTCATTCTAAATAAAATAAAAATATATAATGATGACATGAAATGATTTTAAAAATTTATTTCCTTGAAAACATTTTAAATAGGCTTCAAAAAAAATTTAATAACCATTTTCATTAAAAACAAATGAATGTTTTTAATGAACGTGTGAAAATGTTATAAAAAATTATCTGAAAATTATTTGAAATTGTATGATCAATTCCCAAAAACATCAGGAAAAACAGTTTGCTTTGCAACTTATAAAATAGGATTGAAAATGTTCTGAAAACCATTTCATTGAAAACAAACTAAAAACATGTAAATAAGACATGAGGAAACTTTGACAAAAAATAACATGACAACATATAAAATATGTTTCAATCAAATTGGAAAAAAAATTCCCTTGAAAAATAACATTTAAAAAAATTCATAAAGAATAACATATTTAACTATGTAAAGGTTTCTTTGAAGAAATGATGATAGGTAAACCCATACATGTCATATGAGGTCAAAAGAACATTCTTTTTTCACAGTAAAAAGGAAATAAAAGTGACATTTTTAGAATGATAATAGAATATTACAATAAATATGGTGGTAAAAGACACTAAGTGTAAAAATTAATTTTAGATATTATAGTGGAATTGTATAATATTATTCAAAACTCATTTTAGAAAACAATTATTTACAACGTAAGAGAGGGTATTGTTGGTATTTATGAAAAACAAATTCACAACCATTATATGTCCCAATGATTATCAAATGGTAGAAATACATTATTATATCCTGAAATAATGGAGGATAAATAAGTGATGAATACTAATAAGATATGGATCATAAAATTTCATAAATGGACCTATCAACATAAACAATCTTGATAATTAATGAGATTGGGTCAATAAACTCTAATAACAGGGTATCATGGGACAATACTTTCCATGTAAGGAAAGGTAATTACATGAATCATATAATATCATTAATAGAATAAGATTCATGATATGGAATGGAAATTGGAAGTATATTCCCACAGAACAAATGAGTTTAGGTTCATAACAACTCACGAGTGTCAAAGAAGTCAAATTGAGACAAAACATTTTTAAAAATTTTGGTTTCTTTTGAACCATAAAACCCAAGAACAAAGAATATTAAAATGGATATTTTAATACCCATAAATTTAATATTATTATGAATATAATAAAATCATGTGCAATAAATAATCCATAGAAAAGGAAATAGGGGAGAACATACTTGTATCTCATGGAAATTAAATGTTAGATGAAATCCACTTACATTGTGTCTTTTCTCACTTCATACTCATAAAAGATTTTTAACATATATATGATTTTCTAAATAATTTATAGAATAATAATTTTATATGTATATATATATATTACCACAAATTATTTAATTATTTTATTATATTACCCACTTTTTAATGATCTATGATAAGGATTTAGTTGAGGTAAAATTTACTTTGTTTTTCACATGTGTCTTAATTTGTTACATATGTGGTTCTTATACTTATATCTTGATTCCATATTGTAGAACATGATATATCTATATATATCAATAATATCAGTTATATTTATATTATAATTAAATATATATCATAATGAATAATGTAATAGAATACACCATTAATGGAGAGAGTAATCCATATGTATTCATGAAAGCTATTTTCAGTTTATATTGTCGTATTGAAAAAATATATAAATGAAATATGTATGTATATATACTTATATATATATATATATTATTTTATAATTAACATATCTTATATATATCATATAATTTCAGTAAAACCAACCTTAATACATTCTATGTTATGTGTGAACAAATCACATCTCTTTGAGGGGGCGGTAGTCCACACTTCTAAAACGAGATTATTGTATTAATACTAGATGGAAGGATAAAGTATAGGAGTACAAAAAGTGATAAAGATTCTTAAATACATTTTAAATATAATATATAACAAATAAAAACAAATTTCCCACCTTGAATGGACAACATCATTGGAGGTAAATGAGAAATGAACAATCCTCATTTTGTGGGGTAGTAGTTCGTCATACAGAGAAACAATATGTTCAACATCCATTAAATTAAGGTGTGTGTAAGTGTAGGAAATAAAATTTTCAGAAGAATATTCTAGTTTATTTATTATTCTATTTCTATTAAACTATAATGGATTAATTATAGCGAAGGGTTTATTATGGAAAATAGTGAAAATGAGCTTGGGAGAAAATGTTACCTCTTAATCGGGTAACTCCTTTTGGTATATATCAAAAGGATTCTTTGAAATATTTCATCCCAAAGAGATTATTCAAGGTATAAGATAGGAGTTTTTTAGGATACATGTGTATATCTTTTTCCAAATTAATTGTTTTTATAGTTATGAGGAATTTATAGTGTTTGTGGCTTTTTATAGGAAAGTAAAATGACTCACATAAAATTTTTAGAAACAAAATAGGCGTTCATATGTTATAAAAGGAAAAAGGATTAAAAAAACAAAAAATATATATAATTAATGTATTTGTTTCGAACTATTTACATCCAATGTATTTATTACATGTATATAGGTCATTTGGGACCTTAAAATTTGGGTTTTGTCCCTTGTTAAGCTTAATTTGGAAATAATTATTGTGATTAATTTTAATCACTTTTACTAATCATTTTAGTCCCAAATTAACAAGGTTTACTTAAAGTCTAAATAATAGTCCAAATACAATTATTTATTTAATATTTTTAAAATAAAAGTCATTAAATCATCAAAATTAAGATTAGTTTTAATCCCGGTGACATGACGAAACAACCGGGTTTTCAAGCATGAAAAAGATCAAAAGTTTGTTAAGATGTTATATTTAGTTTCGAAGTGAAATTTATTAAAATTAATTAAATGTTATTGGTGGATGAAATAATTATAAAATGTTACCTATAAACATATATATAATATAATTTATTTATAATATTTAATTATAAATAATTGTGGGTTTTAACTAAAAAAGAAGTATATTTCATTATTCATCCAAAAATGATGATTGTTAGAAAAAACCCCAAAAACCACCATTGGATAATTATGATGTTCTGAATTAAATTTTTTTTTTATATTTTACCAAATTTAAATCCAAATTTTATCTATAACTACATTCATTATTAGAAGCTATTTATTTGAGATTACGATATTTTTAATATAAATGTACTTTACCAAAAATATATTCATTCATTATCAATATGTTTTATTTGTATAATAAATTTATAACAAATACTTTTAATGTAGTATTTAATATTACTATATATATGTTTATTTTTTTGGTTATAGGTATCTAATTTAATTAATTATATATATATATATATAAATTTTTTATAGAAAATCATTGTTTCATGCATCAAACACCAAGTTAGTGTTACTTGTAGTGCAAGAAAAGTTAGTATTGAATGTAGTGAATAAAAATTTATTATTTAATGTGAAATTAATTCTTGAAATTGTGTTTTAATATATATATATATATATTGAAATATTTCTAGTGTCAATTTGAAATGAAAAAATATTGAAAACAGAAATTAATTCATGACAAAAAATTATCCAAATCTTGGGGTGTTACATTCTACCCCTCTAAATATGAATTTCTCCTTCAAAAATTGTTTCTGTTATAAATAGTTTAATATTTTAATGTTTCATTCATAGTAACCTACATAGTAATAATGGATACTAAAAAATCCTATAAAATGGGAAATTTAGAACTATAATGATTACCCAATATAACATCTAACTGGGATTCCACCTAGGAGAACATAGGTTGGGAATAAAGATTAGACTTGGAGGAAAATCATTAATATTCATAGGTAATGATTGAGGTCATCAACCAAAAAAAACTGAATTATGAATGAAATTTTTAGGGGCTCAAAGTCATACATCTACGGTGATTTAAAAGGTCACCATCTCAATGAAAATTATAGTATTAGAAATCATTTTTTTGATCACATTAAAAATGGTGATTAATTCTTGATAAATTTCAATGAACTAAATTCCATTTATGGGTTGTGCATTGAATAATTTCGAATAAATTCATTACATCATTGAATGAATTTCCTAATATTAATTATGATGAATAGTGAACTAAAATACGATTTAAATGGATCTTAAGTCTCATCTAAGATTAAGAAGTATTTCTATTTGTCCACTTAAAAACATTATGAATTAATCTATGAAAATAAAAAGTAATAGTAATATTTCATCATAAATATTTATTCATTACAAATAAATATACATTTACCAAAAAAGTGTGTAGTTTAATGGTAGGAATGAAACCCTTTTAATCCATCATTCATGGGTTCATGAGTTGCGGCCTTCTTGGACAGGACTGGTTGTCACCCAACATATATTATGTCCTTTTCACAAAACTTTAAAAGAGAGAAATACTTGAAATTATGCTAATAACTGAATATCATTTTAACAATGTTTTCAATATAAATTCGGTGCACAAATACTTCCACTAAATCATAACATAATCTTCTCATGGATAATTATCCTTATAACACTTCACAAAGGTTAAATTCCAAAACATTAAGAAGAGAGTCACCAAATCATCATAACATTGATTCCATTATATATCACAAAGTTTCTAATGGTTGTAAAATTCCAAATCATGTTAATAACCTAATTATATATTTTATTGAATCTTGGTATCATTTTGAATTACCATAAATACTTTTTGAAAATATGCACAATTCAATATTCCAATTTATTTTGGATTTACTCATTAAATCCATATTTTCTGTAAAATTCATTATTGATAGGAGAAAGCACCTATAAACCTGTCCTTACATAGATACTAGGTAATAAGTGTCGTCCTGTTTACTTATCTATTTTTCACGTATCTTTATCCAAATAACATTTCTTATGGTAAAGAATTTATTTATGTCTACCTTCCCATAGAAAAAATTATCACCTTGTCATTAAATCACATCACCACTACAAAATAAAATTTTATATATTGACTAAATAACAAAATAAGAAATATACTTGTATATTTAAACAATCCTAAATTTTGGATTGAATTGCATTAATTGTTTTATAAATTCCCACATAATCCATTAATAATAATACTTCTTGATGTACACTTATTTTCTTGTATATATCCCATAAATGATATCTTTAGGGTTATAAAGTTTCAGGGTGGAGGTGGGGAGTGATTTCAGAACATTGGAAGTGTTTTGGGGCTAAATGCAAGTCACGTGGGTGGCACACCGTTTGTCCAAACCATGTGAAATTCCATGGAGAAAATGTGCGTTGTGGTCATCAAAAATCAGTAGCTCCATCATGGTTGTAGAACAGTTTGGGTGGACCATGTAAGGGGAGGCCATGTGGGAAGTAGCTACCACATTGTTTGCCTAACCATGTGTCCTAACCATGCACTGAGTAAAATTTATATTCTTTAAAATAGGATCTCACTCATTTTTTCCAAAACTCCATTTTTCCCCAAACAGGTACTAACTCTGTATTTTTCTTATCCTAAGGCCAATGAATGCTCTCCCATTGATCCAAAGGTGATCAGAAGGATTCCATTTGTGAGTAAAAACATGGTCCTTATAATAAGTGACAGTGTTCAACATTATTTTCATATTATCTTAGATCTACATTGATATTCTTCTCCTATCATCTAACCTTCTTAGATCTATCACTCCTGTGGGAAGATTTATGATTAGGGAACTATCGAAAGATGCATGAATGGGTTGGTGTGTTGTGAACTATGGAATGGGTATGCCAAAATGATTCTATGAATTTTTTTAATACTTGATCAATTATTTTGTGGGGAATAACTTATTAGAAATTTGTGTCAATTACCTTTTTTTCACGTGGTTATGATTCATTTTTGAACATTTTTATATTTGTTTATAATTTGATTAGTAAATTTCTATATATAAAATTTTTTATATTATTTTTTAACTATTGGATTTTAGTGGAATGAGTAGGGAATCCATTGGGGGAAAACCTAATGATTTATATATACACCCCTACTTTAGTACATTGGTGCTCTTCTATATGCCACCAATCATGACTCAAGAAAAGAAAAAGTATCTCACTACATTAGCACCATGCCATGGTACTTTGTACTACTTGGTGATGTCTAAGTATGGAGATTATCAATATTTGAGTCTTATGGTTGTATAGGAGTTTATTAGTTGCCTTTCTGCTATTAACTTTTACATTGGTTTTCTTTTATTGTAGCATACAATGGTTTTTTGTTTTGAAAATAGTAATTTCAAATTTCTTAGTTATTTTATGCATCATATAGTGACATGTATTGTTAATGGTTTTCTTTGTTATTGGTTGTAGTCATTAAAGAAAAAATCGTCCCCCACTTTCAATGATAAAATTCTGCATTTATTTCCACCCTTTTCCATCATGGGGATGTATCTTAAGGACCATAAATGACTCATTGTAAAATCAAGACAATAGTAATTAAAAGGTCATCACAAATTTTATTAGTCTGGTATTGCCTTTGTGGTACAAATTTTATTATCATGTTCGGTCATTTCCTTAAAGGTAGTCTTCAATATTATTGGTATTGGAGTTGGAATTATTTCATGTTTATTCATTAGGATGGAATCGTATAAAAGATTAGGATTTTTGGAACATGAAATTTCTATTATAAAAGCATGTAGCTAAACCATTTATTCTGAACATCATTCTACCAGGGTGTTGGGTACATAAGTGTTTTGGAGACACCTCTATAATGACTGAATTTTTATTATGATGGGTATAGCTAATGAGGCGAACAGGAAATGAATTGAAGTGTAACGAAATCCCATTTGGAGTACATACATCATTTCGAGAAATGTTTTATGTTGTGTATAAAGGTTTGATTTTTGATGATTTACGAAACTATTTTCAAATAAAAGACATTGAAAAATAATGGAAGGTATATTTTGAAAATGATTTGATTTTCAAAAACAGGAATAATTTTTTTTTAAAATGGTACAAATTGTAAAAGGTTATTTTGGGAAAACAATTTTGTGATTGTTGATGTGATAGAATTTGAATTTCTAAGCCATTTGTTTCTAGAGAGTGAGATTGACAAAGTTTGTTGTTGGATTAAAAAATGGAACCTTGTAGTTGTTGTCGAAACAAACCAGAAAAATCTTTGGAGAATGTGGTTTCACCTAAACCACCGGTAATCCAAGAGATAGTTCAGAGTATTTTCCATGGTTTTCAAGCTATGGTTTTGGGGAGCAAGAGGAACGTTCCATGGAATGTGGATCCTTTAATCTAGTTCATGAAGCAGAATCCACCCGTCAATAGGGGTGATTATTTAACCTAAAAGGGAGGAGGTGTGGCTATGGAAGATGAATCATATATTTGATTTCATCTGTACACCATTGGAGCTCAATGCCATGCAAGTTAATTATAATCACAAGGATATTTCATTCTAGGGTTTGGATTTATCAATGCAAGATAAATTGGATGAAATACTTAAGAGGATTTGGTTGAATATTTAAACAAAAAATTCTATCCTCACACATTCCTGATCTATAAAATGATGGACATCATTATATTGAAGTAATATAATATATCTATAATGTAATATGAGGATAAATTCATCAAATTTGTTTACGATGACCTTGATTTTGTGGCATGAGCATCATTAGAGACATGAATCTTCGAATTGAGGATAAATAAAGAGATTCAATCGATGATTGCGGTGTTCTATATTACAGATTATAAAGAGATTGTGAACAAAGCTACTATTTCTAAGCGTGATATCTTGATATTTATGGGAGGTGGTATGACAATATCTACATGAAATAGTGGGAACACAACTACTGGGAGAAAGAAAAAAAAGGAAACCTATTTCCAAGGAGGAATTGCAATTAGAATTAGATGGCTAGATCAATAAACCTTCCTCCACAAACCAAGAGAAAAAATGGTTGTTTTAAATGAGGTTCTCTTGACCAGCGAAACAGATGCTGTATCGAACAACCTAGGGCTTGTCATAACTGCAAGAAGATGGGGCATTTTCAGTGCTATTGTTTTAGAGATCCATGGTCTGATATTGGGGGCTCTTCTAATACATCCCAAACATCATATTCTTAGAGAAAAAGAGTAAAATATAATCAGTATCATTAGTAGAGAAAAAAATTCCATGGTGATTCTAGAAATACCATTACTCATCAACAAGGACAATCTCAACAAGGCCATAAGAAGAATATAGAAGTGGAAAAGAAATTTTATGGAGTTGAGAAAATGATGGTTGATGATCAGGTTTTATCTTCTATAGTGAGAGATAATAATCCTTCTAATTATACCCTTGAAAAATTTCTCTTCAATCATGGTGAATTGAATTATTTCATTGATTATCATTCTATTGAATTTATATGTTTAGTGTTTGAGATAATGGATGTTGTTTAAAATCTACAAACTCCTCTCAGGGAAACATAATGTCCTGCCTATGTTTTTAGATCATGTAAAATAACGGTTGATAGAGCTGAGATGAAATGAGACATCGTGATGTTGTACATGGATGTTTGTGATGTAATCCTATGTATGGATTGATTGAAAACATTCCTGTCTCACATCAACTATTATAAGAGAACTGGTAGTTTCATGACCGAGGACAACTTCAATATTCTCTTCAGATAAGTGAAGATGGTAATGAAAGTTGAAATGAGCTTGTTGGCACCAAATGGTGGGAATGATCTCTTACAAGTTGGAATTATTGACATTGGAATACATGGAATAGATCGATGAAATTATTTTTCAAGCTGTTTTGGAACAATTTCCAAATTTCTATCCCAATAACATCTTAGGGTTACCACCTATAAGGGATGTGTAGTTTACAATTCATCTCATTCTGATGACCAGTCTTATATACCTACCACTTATAGGATGACACAAACAATTTTATGTGAATTGAAAGTGCACTTGGTGGATCTCAAAATAAAGGGTTTCATTCTGCCATGTATGTCTCTGTGGGTAGCATCAGACTTGTTTATGAAGAAAGCAGATTCAACACTTCGTCTATGTGTTGATAATCCTATTCTCAACCAAGATACTATAAAGAATTATTATCCTCATCCATACATTGATGATTTATTTAATCAATTATAGGGAGCTCGATGATTCTCTAATATTTATTTTTGGTTAGTATATCACCAATTCTTAATTTAGAAGTACGATATCCCAATGACACCATTCCGAAGTAGATATGACAACTAAAAATATGTTTTCAGGACTTTTGGTTTGATAGATGAACCAGTGGCCTTAATGGCATTGATGAATCAAATATTTCAGAGTTATATAGCTTATTTTTATGTGGTGTTTGTGGACGACATATTAGTGTATTCAATGTCAATGGTTGACCTTGAGGAACACCATGCAATAGTGTTACAAATTTTTTGAGATGACCATTTGAATGAAAAATTATCAAAGTGTGATTTTTGGATACCAGAAGTACATTTTCATGGCCATGTCATTTCTGAGAAAAAAATTTATGTTGATCCAGCAATGATAGATGCTATTATCTTGGGGAAACAACCAAATAATGTCTTCAAGATATGAGGATTTCATGGTCTAGATGGTCAATAATGATTCATTGTGAGTGACTCCTCAGGACTAGCTTCATCAATGGAAGCACATAAAAAGATGAATTCTTCATTCCAATAGATAAGGAAATGATAAATGTCATTCCAAGAACTAAATTATCATCTTACATTGGAATCTATCATTATTTTTTCAGAATCATTATATGGGTATTTGCTATTATGTGATGCCTCAGGATCAGGGTTGGTTTGTTTTCTCATGCAAGAAGACCATGTGGGTCCATATTGTTCAAGGCAGTTGAGGGTGAAAGAAAATAATAACCCAACATGTGACTTCATGTCGGCTGCAATGGTCAATGATTTGAAAACATAGAGACAATATCTCATTGTTTATAAATTCACTGTGTTCAAAGACCACAAAATCTGGAAACACATTATCACCCAGTGAGAATTGAATCTGAGGCATTGGAGATGGATGGAGTATCACTAGATGTTTGAATTTTAATTAAAGTATACACCAGGAAAAGGGAAAACATTGGAAGATGCATTGAGTTTAAATTCATATTCTCAGTTGGAAAATGAATCATCAGTTTAATAGAACTTGATGTCAGTCTTAGACGACATTCATGTAGAAGGTGAAGACCAAGTTGATGTTGCAATTTTCTTTTATGACACAATTTTCCTTTATTAGGTAAATATATTCAAGGAGGCCCATAAATATGATGAAGAATGTCTGGTCATGATTAAAAAAATCATTGATGGGGAGATAATTGAGGCCTTGAAACATGATGAGAGTTCAGTTTTGGGTTTTAGAGATAAGATTGTTGAACCTATGTCTTTTCATAATCAACTACTTCATGATTACCACTGTTCGATATGTTCTATACATCCAAGAACACAAAAGATGTATATGGAATTGGAGGAGTAGTTTTGGTGGTATGACATGAGTAGTAAGGTGTCCGTATTCATTTCTAAGTGTTCAACATGTCAGAAAGTTAAGGTAGAAAATTAGAGACAAGCAGGTATTTTGTAGTCTTCACCTATCCTAGTGTGGAAATGGGTGTACATAGTGATGTATTTTGTTATATGTATTCTTTGAATTGTTTGGAAACACTATTCCATATGGGTGATAGTGGATCGACATACCATGTCGGCCCATTTCATTCCAATTTGTGAAACTCGTATGGAGGAGGATCAATCTAAAATATGTATTTAGGTAGTGGTAAAGATGCATGGAGAACCACCATCAATCTTTTAGAAATAGATCCAAGTTTCACATCACATTTTTTGAAATCCTTACTAAAATCCCTTGAGACTCAGTTGTATATTTTCTTGGCGAATCATCCTTAAATAGATGACCAGTCTGATAGGACGATATAGAAATTCAAAGACATGTTGTAGGCTTTTGCAATGGATTTTGGTGTCTCATGGGAAGAGAATATAAAATTGGTGGTGATTTCATGTGATTACAACTACCATACATCGATACATATGGAATCGTTTGAAGCACGGTATAGGAATCCTTGCCATTCTCCACCTTGTTTCATGGAAATGGGTGAGAATTCACTAGATGGCAATAGCCTTGTCTAGTGAAAAATGAAGAAGATTAAGTTAATTAGAAAGAGGTTGGAAAGAGCTCTGAATCGTCAGAAATCATATGCAAATCACCATCAAAGACTATATTCATTCTCATTGCTTGATCAGGTCTTCTTGAGGATATCTTTATGGCATGGACATCATCGTTTTTTTATGTAGGAAATATTATATCCTTGATACATTATACCTTTTGATATAATAAAATGGTTTAGAGTGGTGGAATATCGGTTGGCATTACCACCATAGTTCAGTTTGGTGAAAAATGTGTTACATGTATATCAGTTGAATAGTTATCAGCCAGATCCTGACCATGTAATTGGATGGGATCATGACAACCTAGATCCGGATGCTTCATTGGAACATATTATGATGTTTATTTTGGATAGGAACATTAATGAACTTCATGCTAAAAGAAGCAGTCTAGTGGGTATATTATGGAAGTATGGTCAGATTCAAGAATATAAATGGGTATGTGAGAAGAAATTAAAGAGCAGTGGTCTGAACTTTTTCAGGGTAGCGAATGATTCCGACATTCCGAAGACGGAAATACCAATGGTCGGGAAAATATAGTACCCCCAGTTTCTGGTATTTAAACTTTACATGATAATTTACAAGTTATAATGTCTATTGGGGGAGGTTAAGAGACTGTGGATAACATTGAAGTGTTTTTAAGGCTAAATGAATGGTGTATGGGTGGCCCATGATTTATCCAAACTATACCGATTTCCTAGTAGAAAAAGAGTGCAGTGTTCTTCAAGAGGTAGAATCTCTAACATGGTTGTAGAACATTTTGCGGAGACCATGTAAAGGGAGGTCATATGGGATGTAGATACTAAATGGTTAGCACAGGGTTTTCCTAATCCCGTGGCTTAACTGTGCTTGTAGTCAAATTTATATCCTTCAAAATAGGATCTCACATTCTTTTCCCATTACTCCTTCATTTTTCCCCAAACCATAACTAAAATAATATTTTTCTTCTCCTATGGAAAAATAAGATTGTCACATCTATGGGAATGTGATCTGATGTCTTCCCTTGGTTATTCAAAGTTAAATTATTTTGGTATGTGATGTCCTTCATAATTCATGTCAGATTATCTTAGATCTAAATATATGTACTTCTCCTCTCTTCTCAGTTTCAAAGATCTACAACAATTATGGGTAGATCTATGTGTATGGAAATATATAACAAATCATGTGAGTGTGTGTTTGTTGGGAACTATGGAATGGGAATTCCAAAATGATGCTTGGAATTTTTTTAGCATTGAGTAGTTATTCTTTGGGAAATAACTTACTAGAAATTGGTTTCATTTACCTTTTTTGTATATGGATTTTATTTGTTTTCAATCTTTTTTATATTAGGATATAATTTTTTAGGTTAATTAATTCATATAAACCATTTTATATAATACGGTAACCATTTATCCTAGTCGTGTGAGTAGGGAAGTCATTGGTTGAAAACCTACTGAGTTGTATACTCACACTTGCTTTGGTAGTTTAGTGCTTTTGCATATGCTACCTTATTCGACTCAGGAAATGGTAATGTATCACAATTCTTTAGCACCATTTTGTGATACATTGGACTATATGGTGATGTTCGAACATAGAGTTTGTAGAGTGTGGAGTCTTTTGGTCATCTTGGAGTTTATTCATTTTCTTTCTGCAGTTTGCTTTGACATTGGATTGTCTTTGATTGTAGCATACATTGGATGGTTGTTTAATATATAATGGTTTTAAAAGTCCTATGTATTTCATGCATAAAATAGTGAACTATCTTTTTGTTTGATTTCATAGTTATTGGTTTTAGTCATTTATTGGTAAATCATCCCCCAATTATTTTGAAACCCTCCGGTATTGATTTCCATCCTTTGGAATCTTTGGGATTTCTATTAATGCATAGTAATGACTCATTCTACTCTAAAGACAATGGGAATTAGCGGGTCATTACAACATTTCCCCATTCAAATTTCATCCATAGTCTCATCATCATCTACAATGTAACAATTAATCAAACCACCTTGATGATTCTCGCCAGGAACATTCATCAGGGGACATTAGGTTGCATAATGACCATTTTATTCTCACATAAAATACTATACCTTTTATGATGAATTATAGGGGCCAAAATCACTATCTATTTTTTTAACTGGACTCTTCATTTTTCCCTTGTTGTTACTTTTTGTGTGTCCTTCTCTCGTAGTATCAAAACATCTTCTTCTTCTTCTAAGGGATTCACAAATGTGATTTATTCCAAATTCCAGACATAAGGGACACCAAATTCTCTTGTCTCCATTGTGTCCATTACCCATCCTCTTAGAAAACACATTCATTCACTTCCATGGGAAGTCCTATAGTCGGTTAAGATAAACATTGTATATCATGTACTAGAAAAACTACATAGGCATGATCAAAACACCGTTCACTCTAGTGATCATCCCAATTGAATCATTTGAAAATCATCCCTCACATTCAACATTAATCTAGTCCCTTTATGTTCCCGATATTGACTAAGACAAAAAATATATTTCTAGGATTACTTATAATAGCAAGAAAACCACATAGTTCTGAAAATAATTACCTTTTGAAAATCTGAATCGTGACATGTTCCATAATTTATGACAAATTGGTTTTATCCTAGGTTATTAATAGATAACTTATATCTAAACCCATCATGACGGTTCGTGAATAATTTTTCAATTCCCAATGAATATCCCCAGGGAGTTTCAAAATTTTTGTGCAGTGAGGCCCATTGTCATGTCCAATATTACCCCGAGTCTGACCCAAAACATCTTTTTAGAGTTATTACACCTAGCTAAATCAATTCCAGAGCCACATCCACTTGTAATATATAGACATTGATGTATTTCTTGGAAACCACTCACTATATCATTTAGAAAAACTCTAGGAAATTTCCCTATTTATTAACTCATCCTTATACTTCTCCATAGAGACATCCCGAGACATATACATAGAAATAATATTAGGAAACTCACTAAGGTTTTATCCTTATATTTTACAAAGGATAACTATACCTTTTCATTGATACCATCTATATAAACCCACACATTATTAACTTTGACATAACAAAAATTTTACAGAATACTTAAAAATTATACAACCAAATTAAATAATACCTTACTAGTATATTGCCTTTGGAAATATAGAATACAAAACCACTAATTCATAATAGAGATACATTATCTCTCACTAGGTTCTTATTGACTATGAACCTTATTATAAAAACTAAAAATAATAAAAATCTTCACATCCTAGGGATGGATACATAAAACGGGGGATCTCAAATTCATAGTAATGTTAAACAAGGAAGACATGTTAGAATAAACAAGGTCATAAATGTGTGAGAAGTTGATATGATAATAGAACATCATAGAATGCATATAAAAGATCCTGGAATAATGATTTGTAGCTCATAAGACATTAATCATAATGAAATAAGTATCATAGGCCACGAAATAATAATAAAGGAATAAGACATGGAATTTTGGTAAATAATTATGAATATAATGATTTCCCTAGTAGCCAAGGCATCACTTCCATGATGATATTAGTAATATGGGTTCCCTACCAATACCATCATAGTAGTCATGGTTTACCCCCATGGCCATCATAGTAGCATGAGTTCAATCTTTATAACATCTTTGTCTTCATGGTTCACTCCCATCACTATTATACAAGTTAAGGTTCACTCCCAAGACCATCTTTGTTAATATCGTGAGATATAAAATTTTTCCCAGTCCATTGGATGGATATATAGGTCCTAATCTTCACATTGATAAACCATACATAATTTTTCCACACGGTCATAAGTGAACATATCATAACCTAATATATTAAATGGGTATCATAAAAATGTAACAATATCATAACCTATGGAAAGAGATAGGTTTCATAATCATTTCATAATAAACATTTCACATGAAAAGATGAACTTTTTAAAATTATATAACCCTTGAATGTGAAATACGCTTCATAAAAATATTTCCCATTAAGGAGAAATGGGTTTCATAAATACCAAGGCATTATGACTAAATATTCTTAAAACAGATATGAATGGAACCATTAGATCGTTTGATATAATGGAATGATTACCATCAATAGAGGTCTTTATAGATGGAAAATAATATTTAAATATCCTCTGAAAATATTTTTTAAGGAAATTATACATTCATGTATAATAAATTATTTTTAATACATAATACAATTTGAAAATTATTTTCTTTGAAAATACCTTGAAAACCTATAAAAAAGACATTATTTCCCCTCGAAAACATTTTTCATATAAAAAATTCAAAACAAAATTCAAAACATTTAAAAAAAATTTTTGTTTGGGAACACAAGAAAATTTTTAAATTAAGCATGAAAATTTTATGAAAACCATTTTTTTAAAAACAATTGTAAAAAATATAAATAAATCTTGAAAAAATTTTGAAAACCATTTTTCTTATAAACTCATAAAATTAGAATAAAATTTTCTAGAAAAAAATTTCATAGAAAACAAATTGAAAACATGTAAATAAGACTTGATTTTTTTTTAAAATAAATCATAGGAAAACATTTAGTACAAGATTGATGCCATTTTGGAACCAATTTTCCTTCAAAATTGCATTTTAAAAAGTTTTATAAAATATTAAAGATTCTATTAATGGAAACCATGCATTGAAAAAATGATGACAATTAAATCTGTACATGTCATATGAGGTAACAATAACATTCCTTTTTCACGTTAAAAAGGATAGAAATGTTCCTTGTTTGGAAAGGAAAATAAATATTTATCAGAAGATATTGGTAAGATAAAAAAAATTTATAAATGGATTTATATATTTTAGTATAATGGTATAACATTCCCAGAATCACTTTTTATAAAACATATATTTCTAACCGATGTTTGGTTAATGTCTATCTTTCCTGAAAGGAATTTCTTAACTATCTTATGTACCAAAGAGTAGAAAATGGTAACAATAAATGAGTATATAAAGAAATAATATATGATAAGGAAACTAATGAATATTATTTAAATATGGATGATAATATTTCATCAGAGGAATCATCAACATAAACAATATTGAAAGGAAATGAGATTGTCTCAATAAACTCTTATAACATGGTATATTGGGATAATTCTCTCCATTTAAGGAACATAAATAACATGATTCGTATAATATCATGAAAATAATTAAATTCAAAATATTTAGTGTAAAATAAATGTTTATGAACCCCCAAATAAAATTTATGTTTATAACAAAATCTGAATCATAAAGAAGGACAGTTTTGAGAAAACATTTTAACCCATTTGGTAACCATTGAAACATAATCCCCATTAATGATAGATCATAAAATGGTTATGTGAATACCCATAAATTAGAGAATACAATACAAATTATATAATCATGGGATGTAAATACACCAAAAAAATGAATGAGTGGTGAATATTGATTGTATCTCACAAATTTTAAAAGTGAGACGAAATCCCTTTACCTTGCATCTTGACTCACTCCGTACTCATAAATGATTTTGGTATAATAAATATTAGTATATTATAAATATATTACATAAAACAATTTTTCTATATATTTCTATATGTACTTTTATTATGACCTAATATTACCCATGTGTAAACGATCATGTGATAGATTACCACATCATGTAAAATTTACTTTCATCATTGCATGTGTCTTAATCTGTTATGTCTATAGACTCAATAATTAAATCATGACACCATAATTTATAAAAGGATATAAATTTCATGTATATACATTATATTTATATTATAATAATACATATCATAATGATTAATTTAATAGAATAATCTGTTCATGTAGATGGTAAGCTGTATACATCCATGAACAATGTTTTCTGTTTTAATTGTCGTATTGATAGAAACTATGTAAATGAAATATTTATTTATATGTGTATATATATATATATATATCAAATTATAATTCATATATACAATATATTATATATGTTCATTAAACTCATCACTAATGCATTTTATGTCATCAGTGAATGAATCACATGGCTTTGATGTGGTGGTGGTCCACACTTAGTCAAACGTGATTACCATATTAACACCAAATGGATAGGTAGAAATATGTGTTTATTAAAAGGGAAAAATATAATAAATACATATTAAATTTAATATATTACATATATAAACATATTTTCAACCATAATGGCCACCCTGATTCGTGGTAAAGGAGAAATGAACAATCATCATTTTGTGAGGCAATAGTTCCCCATACATGAGAAACACTATATTCAGCATCAATTAGATGTGGGTGGGTTTAGGCGTTGGTGAAATAAATATCATAAAAGTAAAATATTATATTTATTATAAAAGTTTCGTCACAAAATAATGGAATTAAGAGATTTAATGGCCTGAAGAAGGAAAATAATGGAATGGATCTTGAGATAAGATGTTACCTCATAATCAGGTAACTCTTTTTGGATTATGCCAAAAGGATTTCATAAGAAGAATTATGCCAAAATGGAGAAACCAAGCTAAAATGAAGTATTCCTACGAGGGTACGTGGATATATATTGGTCTAACATAAATGGTTTGAGTATTTTGTGGATTTTTTTGATATAGTGCATTTTTATAGGGAAGGTAAATAACTCACATGGATGTTTTAGAAACAAATTAGGAGTAAATATGTAATTATATAAAAAAGGATTAATGAACCAACCAAACTCAATAATTCATTATTTATGGCTGAAAAATTGACAAAACATTGATGCTGAAAAAGTTTATAGGTCATTCGGTACCTTAATTTTATGTTTTAGTCCCTAATAATCATAATGTTGCCTTAGCTACTTTGATTTATTTTAATCACTTTTACTAATCATTTTGGTCAAAAATTTACATGAACATTTCACAAATCAAATAATAGATTGAATATAATTTTTTATGTTATATTTTATCAATTCAAATCACATAGACAACAATGTTTTTATTTTTAATAATCACACAGAAGGGATGAAATAACAAGGTTTTAATGTAGGAAAAACATCAAAAAATTCTTAGGTTTTTATATTTCCTTTCAAAGTGAAATTGATTATAATAAATTAAATTTTTTTAATAGATGTTAGAATTATATAATGTGAACTTAAAACATATTTATAATACCATTTCAATTAATAATTAATTTCAAAAAAGATATTTTTTATCTAAAATGATTTATTTTTCACTATTTATTAAAAATTGATGTTTCTCAGACAAATCCTAAAAACATAGACTAGGGTAATTTAAATGTTATGAATTAATAATTAATGTTTATTTTATTTAATTAAATTATTAAATTTTTCAAAAATTACATTCATTATTATTAGTGGTTTGTTCGAGAGAAGGATATTTTTAACATATAGACCTTTACTAGATATATTTTCATTCATAGTCAATATGTATTATTTATATAAAACAGTTATAACCAATATTTGGGAAGTTGTTATTAATATTACTATAATTATGTTAAATGGTTGTGTATTAATTATATCATATATTAATTATATATATATATATATATATATATTTGTTTCACAGAAACTCAGTGTTTCATGCATCGTATGTCATATTGGTGTTGCTTATAGTGCAAGGAAAGTATTAATTGCATATAGAACAGGACTAGTTGGAATATCATTTGAATATAATTCTTGACATAGTGTTTCAATACCTATATATATATAACTATTTCCTATGTCTTTTTTGATGAAAAAAATATTAAAAAGATACGTTAATTCAAAAATTAAGAATTCTAAAAATCTCAGTGTGTTGCAGCTGACCTCACTGTACACTACTGGGATGATCTAATTCTGAATAGGTGGAGGTGACACAACCTTCATATCTATATGATGGGGATTTCATTATGGATGTTGAACAAATTTTTCATCGCTCATAGGGCCATCATCATTAATAAGAGATAGTATCATTACTGGCTATAATTTTGGAGGAATCTTCAAAGTTATCAAGGAGTACAAAGTCATGTGATCATATATATATATATATATATATATCTCAGAAACAACAAGGATTTTGAATCAAGAAGTCTGGACAATGACGTAGTCCTATATGATTCATTTACCATTAATCCTTATGAAAAATAACTCAACATGTAAATTTGAAAGGCATGTAGACATGGTCCTAGTGTCTAGATATGCGGGAAGCCCAAACCATCACTAGACTCTCTGAGATGAGAGTCACGCTTGAGACAATTTTCCATTGATTCCCTAAATCCAACAAAAAACCATTTTAGCATAATGATATAACAACATTCTAAGGTCAAAACCGCCATTGATACATATTTTTCATGACCAAGCCCAGGCCATGACTCATGCTGCAACTACACCATGCCCACCTCCATAGGCTAGGGGTTGTGAAAATTGAGGAAGGAATGATAAAAACGCAGATTCCTTTTCCAAAAAATCAAATACACATTAATGAAACAAAATTATGGAAATAGTACTGAGGGAATGAAATTATGAATGCAACACTGCTATAAATATACCAAAATTGCATGAAAAAATAAATTGAAAAAAGTACAGTAGTGAATACTAAAATGAAAAAGGGGAAAAATAGATTCCCAAACCATATATACATCCCATCATGAACAATTTTTAAATGTGTAAACAACCGAGAGATCCCAAATCCTATATCCCAATCTATGACCACCATACGCCGTCTAGGAACCCTAAATCCATAAGCTCCAATGATGTCACAATTGACATATCCACAATCTACGAAAAGACATATCTAATGATGGAGGAATCCAATGAAGGGGTGAGTATATACATTCATTGTTTAATGCCTTGGAAATGGTGAAAAGCCAGATGTAATATCTACCACTAAAAAGGAATACATTAGAAATAACAAGGTATAATATATGATTACAACTCACCCCAAAAATAAAGTGTATGTAAAATCATCCAATCACAGATGTATTAAAATGGTCATACTAGAAACTTATCATCGAGTCTTTTCTGAATATATTTAGGGATTAGACTCTTATAACCATGAGAAGGTAGAAATAGATGGCAGTGCAATACGCTACACATCTTCGCTGCTCATGGAATAAGAGTAACAAAACACAATGGAGTGGGAAATTAATGAGGATACATATTTACATTCATTAAAAGAATACAAAATGAATGAATATGGGTATATAATTCAAATAGATATGCCCAAGATGAATATTATCCAATAGTTCAAAGAGAACCCACTAATGATTCCATACATCCAAAATGTCTTCCCAGGAAGCACAAGTCGAAGAGAATCAATAAAAAAACACTGATATTATCCTCTTTGGGATGCACTGAATCACCCAAATGGTTTTAGGTAATATCTCAAGGACATGTATCATTGGAAATGGTGTTCCTATTTATGATGAGTCCGATGTTATATCAAACCACACTTATTCACTCTACAGCATAGTAGATGGACCACAATTTCATAGTAGAGGACTCATGCCCAAGTGCATCAGGGGGATCAATACTGAAAATAGTTGTAAATGAACCATGCCCCTGATGAAAGGGGGTTCCGCACTAGTTTCATGTGGACCTATTCACTGATATAATAATGGGTTCCACCATAGTCATCTATGGCCCACACCCTATGTTGATTAGGTGTTCCACAGAAAATGTAGGGCACCAGCGCCCATGCCAATTGGGGGTTCCACTCTAATGGTCAAGGACCCACACCTTGGTATCTCAAGTGGGTTCCTCTCTTAGTAACAGTGGACCCACAACATACATTTTATAGGGTTCAGATCTTGTGTTATAGTAGAGGACATGTACCCATACCGATAGGGGTTTCCGATATAGAATATGTATCTTGTGATCCTTCTTAATCACATCCATCATAGAGTGTTTTCATATATAGGTTTTTCATGTAGAGTATCTCACATCTTATCTTGAAATCCAATATGGAGGGCACCATCATGATCAGTTCAAAAAAAATCATGATAGGCTGCTTGCGATTCAAAATCCAAGTCATTAGGAAGAAGATACGAGAGATTGAAGATTCAAAATGAGGTACACTGTATGAATGGGGCCTTAGTCACTGCTTAGGAAAAATTATTTCAAATTATGTTAAAAGGAACATATTGTAATGGGGTCACGCCTTCATAAATTGTTCATGAATTAGGCTCCCATGTGGGAGTTATGTGGGATTAAAATATATTGATAATAATAATAATATTAGTATTAGAATTGCTTCATTATTTTACTTTTCTCCCGACCCCTTTTCCATTACCCCTACCCATGAAGAACCCTATCATCCCCACATCCACATATACTACATCCCCTACCATGATCAGTAGCTGTGGGCTCCACCTCAACCACCTGGTCCACCAACTACCTCACATTGTGCTACGTCGGATGGCCACCACTCGCCACCTCTGCCTAATTGCACCATACCCGTCATTTTGATGCCTCGCCTGACCATCATCCCTTTGAAAAGCCAATGCCAATCCATTGATACAAAAATAATTGAAATAATCATTGATATTTGATTCTTGGACCCTGATTTACACAAATCCAATCTCCATTCCTCAAACTGATCTCATTTTTTCAATCTGCCAAAATTCAGAGCACCCGATCAAGTTCAGGTCACACGATAACTATCATGATGGGAAATGTGGGGTTCCAAATGCATATAATGTGATTAAAGTTAGAGTGATTGAATAGAAAAAATGTTTTATGAAACATTTTCCATGATTTATTTGTCAAAATCATGAATGGGGTTATCTAAGGTTAGATAAACGGATAAAATAATATAAATCTGATACCCGGGTGCATGAAAATTCCATAACAATGTCACAGATGAAATAAAGATGAACGATATACTCAATAATTTAATTATATGGATTGAGAAAAAATATAATAGGTATTTCCTCAAATTTGGAACAATCCCTGAGGAAGAACATGTCTTCCAATTTTTAGAGGAAGTTATTGTGATCAGTATGTCTTGATATACTCTGATCTACAATCTCATTGTGATATGACAATAGGAGGATATGATGATATAATTATAATGATCCAATGGTTATGAATCTAACCCATTATATTTTATATAGATACCTATTTATAAATAGAGAATTAGTTTAATGTGTAATTACATAATTAGTTATTTAATTTATTAATCCACTTAATTATACCACCAACGAGTGAAGGGTACAAATATCTTATGCAGACCAACAATAGGTTGGACATAGTGATAACACCACATTAAGAACTCAAATGTTGTATCAAAATTTAAATTTGCGTCCCCATTCATGATTTATTTTGATTAGAAATAAAAATGATTTTATTTTATTTAATTATTTTATTACAGTTACATCCTCATTGACATTTTCAACATATGACCCACACCGGTGAATATTATGTTTCACCTAGTTTAAATTCTAGATTCTAGACACAACCATGCCCCCATATTTCTTGATATGAGCTTCCATTTATGTGATATTCCATTATTTTTAAAAGTTCATTACGCGCAATAAAAATATAATTAATATTTTTATAACATTAAATAAGGTCACACCAGGCCTCAGAATCCCCCGTCGACTCTACATCTGTCTCTAGAAATATTCATAGAAATATTAAAATGAATTATAAAGTGAAAACATGGCCTCTAAAATATTATTCATTTAATTATCTTATGTTGGATAACTACTTCAAAATTAAAAATAATAAAATAGTCATTGAATCACTATTCAATTCCATGTTTATCCATATGATAAAACATGTGTTACCAAAATTTTAAATAGCAATATATCAAATAATAATATTCAGATCAACATCAATGATCATATTGAACCAAAATATATCAATAACATTAAACTAATTTCTAAAAATTATAAAATGATTTATCCTAAAATAACCACATAACTTATACATATACTAAACCTAATTGTTAAATATAACCCAATAATTTATTAAAAATAAATAAATTCATCCAAAATTTCCCCATCAAATAGAAAATCAAAAGAGTTATACATGGAATTAAAATTATGATCATCCATAGAATTATAGTCCCATGAAGTTATTTAAATCTCTTAGAATATCCTCATCGAAATTATTCAATCTGTAAATGTAATCAGAACAATTACTCTAATACCTACTACAATTATTTGTAACATAAGAAAAACATAATTAAATGTTTTATTTAATGGGTTTCACTTTCAAAAAATTTAAATATTTTTTTTGTTTTATATTTTTAGATAATTAAGGAAAATAAAATATTACATAGGGATCACTAAAACACAATGTTAATTTTTTCCAAAAATATATGATTTCTAAATTTAGAAACACATCAATATAATTTAGGTTGAGTCACTGTAGTGGAAAGAGATAATTTGTTTTTTCTTCCTACAAATTTTTAAGTACCATGTAAAAATTGAAAATATGGGATGAAAAAAGCATAGTAAGGGATATTGAAAATATGAGAATCATGTTAGTCGAGGGAAAAACAAAAAAGAAATGATAGTTTATATCTTCTTCACAATAAGAAATTACCCCCATAAATTAAAAAAATCAAAAAGAGAAAAAAAATCTTCCAAATGAAGTACAATATCAGTCTCACACATCTCCAGGATCCATATCAGGATCAAACATCTCGATGAGATATATCAGGCTCTAAATTCATTATAATTAATGATAAAATTTTGTATCAGCTACAAAACTATTTTATTATATCAGTTTTCCAATTTAAATATCTTTAAAACTTCATTCGATCACATAATTGATGAACATACCATTTTTTAATAAATACATAGAAATATCCAATTTATTTTATATAGTATGTATAATGAAAAAATACCAATTATATGTGACTAGAATTTATATTTAGAAATAATTAAATAATGTAAAGTAATATTTATAACAAATTATGTACATAGATGTGGGAAATTTGACTAATTCCACATTAAAAAAAGCATTTTTAACTTTGTGAAAAAGTTTCTAAAGCTACCAATAATGAATTTGTCAAAAACATTAAATTTTAATCTATTGTAAAGAAAGTAAGAATTCATTTAAATGATATTTAATACCCTTTTTCTTATAAAAATGATCATTTTCAAAGAATATTTTGTAACAATGACATGGGGGGAAATTATTTTTAAATAGTACGTTAAAATAATTTATTGAAAAAAACATACGAATTTTGTAACATTTGAAAGAAATAGTTTTTGAAGAAGTGAACATGAAATAAATTTGTAAACAAAATATTTTAGTAATTTAATATTAATATAAATCCTCAATTTAGTCCATAATCAACAGAAAATAATAATTCCAAAAGAAAATGGAATAAGTCCTAATGAATGGAAATTGAGATATGATATCCCTTTCCTTATTTTCCTAGTTTCCACAAACATTAACTAAATTTTGTACAATAAAATTATATCCATTAAAGGATTTCGTGAGAAAATATTTTTCTGGTTTATTATATTTTCGTAATCCCTTTTATATCATATTTATATTGACAAATAAAGATATGGAATAAATTAAATTCATGTCAAATGCATTAATGATGATTAGTTTGTAATCCCAAAATGGATTTGGTATTTTGACCAAGGACAATGGGTCAATTTTTACATCATCCATTAAACATTATTCTTGAAATAATTTCATAATTTAAACATTAATTAAATTTTTTTAACCATTAACGAATTGACCACACGAAAAAATAATCACATCACTTCATAGAGGTCAAATCCCACATGTACATATGCGCAATGTCATGATTTTATAACAGATGGATGGGTTAGAAATAATGTTGAATCACCTCATTATAGATTCACAATTATGTTAGTAATATATTATATATTCATTAAATCCAACATAATATCTCATATTGTGAAATGGTAATGAAAAATTGAACACATTCCTTCATTGAGGAGGTGTTTTACAAATATGTACATGAAATATTTTTATTTCCTATAAATAAATTTATATGAATTTGTGTTGTGACATATAATAATAAAATTTTATTATTTAGAATATACTTGTGTTTTAATATCATAATTCATATATAATATTTTTTGGAGGTGGAGGAAGAAATAAACATAAAAACACTCATTTAATATCGGTACATATTCATTAGGATGACTTTTTTTCTTAATAATTATGTTCCATGATATTATTTTTGGGAGACAAAAACCTCTTAAAACATGGGTTGGATTTCATTTTATTTATTTGGTGTCGTCTTTTTTTAGAAAATTTGATCAATACGTGAGAGGAAGGGAATAATGGAGGTTCTTTTTTATAAGTGAGACCGATGGAAATCCGGTAAATTAATGTTATATTAATATATAATATGTGTTTAACTCATGAAGAACTATTATAAAGTTGCATATATTAGTTGATATGTATTAAAATATCAACAAAAATTAAAAAAAATAGAATTCTTCTTGTTTCATTTTTTAAATTATCTTTTGGTATAACCCCCCACATTATCCTTCTTTATCCTTAATCATTTTTACAAATGTTTCAATATTTATTGGCCGAGAATGGAAATGTGAATAGTAAAAGTGGATAATAATTTTAAAAATGTCGAAAATATTAAAAATATTACATAAATTTGGGTTAATATATGAGTTTTTTTTGAATTAAAATTGTTTGAAAATTGTTTTTAATCATTAAATACCATTTATGATAATATTTTGGACTATTCAAAAAATATGAATATGAAAATATCAATATTGAAATATATTTAGAATATGAACTCTCTTAAAATCATTTGTACATTATATAAAACAAATAATTTCATATGACACCATAATTCAGAAAAATGAAACTTTTATTTTATTTTACATAATTTAATTTCTTTTATTACTACCCAAACAAGTGTTCTATCGGTGTTGCATAAGGAATAAAGAAAATTATATCTTCACTAAAAATTAAACATAATTTAATAATATAATAATATTTTTTTCTATTTAAAATAATCATTTATAACAATTATCGACATATTTTTAACTCTACGAACGCATGATATAGATATTAAAATAAATTGATTGACATTTTTTAATTACTCTTAACATAAAATAATAAAAATATCGTTATAAAAGTTAAGTGGCACAAAAATAACATATATTGTAATATAGGAACATTTTTTCCAATGTATAACCATAAAATGGAATATTTTCATCTTTGAATTTGATATCCAGGCCCTATCGCAAATATGTAGCCCCATACAGAAAATTTTATCCTTCACTTAAATGATAATATTTTTTTGAGGGCTACAAATCACCATGAAGAAAAATTGAAATTTTATTTTTAATTTTTTATGAATGCTACAATTTAAAAAATGGTATCAATTTTATATGATTTAATTTTTTTAATTGGTAAGAATTAATCAAAATATAAGAGGATGAACTGTGATGAATTTCCATATTTACAAAACACTCATCTTAAGAAAAAAATGATTTTACATAAAAATCATATATATTATTGATTCCCATATAATTATTTTATTTATGTTTAATAATATTAAAATTATATAAAATTAGGAAATCTAAATTATATTGACACTATTAAATTACTCCATCAAAAGAAAAGAAATTACAGTTTTTCAGAAATATTATTTTTCATTATCCACTAAAAAAAAAGTATTATAAAAAAATAAAAAAATATATTAAGATTATTTTGAATTTAAAATTTCAAATATTATATCGATTTTTTCAATTATAATTCCAATAATTATAAGAAACTAATTATAATACCTTTACATGAAATGTCATAAACCCCATATTTATATGAATGTTTCTATAGATAAATTAATGCTATTTAATATTATTGTATGTATATTAAAATAATTTCATATGAATGATTTATCAATATTGATTAATTTAATCTATTATGATAGAAATACATTTCACACATATAAATTGTTTTATTAAAAATATATCTTTTACCATCAAAAGAATTTATCTTCATTTATAGATAATTTATTAAAAATGTGTGATCAATTTATCATTTTATTATGGACAAAATCTCTAGAAATATTTCATAATACAATTATTTCTCTTCATTAATTCAAAACTGATGGCCAGTTTGTTATAGTATTGTTTAAATATTTATATTTCGATATTATATCTCCATTAAATTATTCATGGTGATTCATATACCAGAAGTTACTAAAAATGATATTATTTAAATAACATAGATTTTATAATATTGTGTTTTCATAAAATTAAATATCAATTATGAGTCCAAGGTTCAATAATTTTGACCACTATTCCACTTTCATCCCCTATAATGTCTATAGTAAAATGTGGGAGATAACAAAATGGTAAAACACCTAAAACTGAAATAAAATATGGGAGGGATGGAAAAACAAAAAAACCTATGATGTGGGAATAATTGGCAAAATACTTATCTTGAAGAACAATATAGTACTTACTCATAAATTTCTTAATCTCATTGAGTGATATTAAACTACTAACTATGAAACAAAAGAAATAAGAAAATATAGACCTACTAGTTTCTTGTCTATAATTTTGATTTCATCTAAAATATTGTATCAAATTGATATATTATTATAAGATGAAATATCAGAAAAATGTTTCACTTCCAAAAAATATCTAATGGAAATTAGAATTCCGTAATCAATCACAATGAATGTCCATGAAAGTGAACCAAAATTCTATAATGAATATACAAACAATAAAGTATTCTATGATGAACTCTAGAAACTAGTATAACTAAACATCCGTAACAAGAATAAAATGGATAAACACAACAAAATGTAAATAACCCTTATGGTAGAAAAAAAGGTCTCTAACCATTGGGTCAATAACATAAATGGAGTGTATCTCAGAACATCATACTTGGAAAGCCACCCATGATGTATCTAGCATAACCAAAATTGGAACAACCATAAGTGAAAAAACATACCCATTCCAAACACCCAAGAAACTACACAAGGATTCATTTTTATATCTGTACAAAACAAAACCCCATTATGCTCAAAAAACTAACTATAACATTAAACATGACCAACAACCTGTAATAGACACCAAATGAAAAATCATTATTACATAATGAAAAAATAGAACATTCAATGAACACACTATATAATATTAACCACATAATATTCTATCACATGTTAAATCATCATTAAATAGTCCTAATAATATAATATCATTTAAATATAATTAACACATGAGATTATATATTTTTGTTAATAATTTAACTTGCAATATCTATAGAGATGACTGAAATAATTACATTAAAGAAAAAATCCTCAAAAAAAATTTCAGGATGACATAGAGATCTTGAGATCCCCTTGCAGTAAGAAGATTAGTGTTCTTTTATTTTTATGAGAATCAAATAGTCTATGAGTGCTCTGAAACTCATAAGTTTTACCCTTACACTCAGGATTAACATCAGTCTAGGACATTTCCTCCATCAAGCCCATCATTTGTATCTCCAATTATGATCTCAATCTACAATCTAACAAAATCAACCTATGTTTTTATTAGATAAATAATTTCAATATTTTTAGATTTCAAGGGTTCATTATATAATATAATGTGAGAAACTAATATCTACATTAATAAGATATAGAAACATTCCTTCATTATCACATTCCCTATTGATGGGTCCTGAATTTGACATAATTCTCAGTTTACACCTAATATCTATGGAACCATAGTATAAAAACAATTTTAAATAATTATCAATAAATGTATTCATAATGTTGTTTGGGAAAAATATAATCCCATCATAATCATCTGGGACCCTCAAAAATTCTCAGAATAACATTCACCCATGAGGTGTTATAAGTTTCTAGAGAATTTTTTATTCTCCATATTTTCTATACTCAATCTCTAAACATAATTTCATCATGGAAACAATGTATAGAAAGATGTAATTTATTTATGAAATATTATATGTGAGTTATTAATAGGTTTGGTTTGGCACCCTTCTCTATATTATGTTGAGTTATAGTTTCCAATTTCAATAACCACAATAATGTGGAAAATAGAACCACCCAACGGATAATCTCTTGAAAAGGACATTACACAATTATTTAGGAATATTTATACAAGGATGATACCTAAAACAAAAATCCTAACTTTAACCAATTCATGTTTCACATATCCAATGAAACAACCACATAATAACTAATGGGGCCAATTATATTCCTAATTCACTTGATTAAAACACAGAAAAAATATCATTTTAATTCAAATATACTGATAAATGATTTTTAATAAAAAATTTATATAAATATACATATTTTATAAACAAATTTTTACTAATTTCATTTAATTTGTTATATAATATTTTAAAAAACAAAATCACACAATATTTTTAGGTTGAATCAACCTATCCCCTATTAGTGGTTCAAAACTATTTCTAAAAAACAAACATTTCTAAAAAATTCTCAAACATCATTTAAAAAACATTTGTAGATACAATGAATTAAAATAATATTCCATGTCTTTAGACACCACAAAAATGATTTTAATGATAAAAAATTATACTGAAGTACAATTTTTCCAATAAATCGGTCAATTAATATTGAAACCGAATGTAAAAATAAAAAACTTCTATCAAAACCCCTCCAAAATAGTGCAATTAAATGAAAATTTTCCTTTAAAAAAATAATGATCATAAACTTCATTATAGACAATTTAGATAACTAAGGATGTAAAACAAAAATTCCAAGAGGGAAGAAGACTTGAATATGGTATTCTCATATATTATGGATGACTATGTAGAAACAATGAGATATCCTATAGCGAGTCATAAGAACTGTGTGTATATGTTCTACAATATTTACCAGACTCCATGGTACAATCGTGAAACCCTATATCATCTTTCTCTTCACCATGATAATTACGGAATCATCAAAACAACCCATAAAGAAACCCTATGGTCAACATACCATCAATTAATTGCAAAATACATCAATATAAAAAAATAAAAAATAAGAACTCATAGTAAAATTATAGTCTAAACTACATGTGGGATCAAATGTTTCATTTGGAATAGATGAGATTGTACACCAACACATAATATACCTCTTTGGCCTCAAAAACCATATTCTCAACACTACCATGATGTTCCCTAAAATAAGAGAGGGTTGTTAATACCATTGGTAATGATCTAACCAAGGATGACCCAACATTTTACCCAAGCTAGTGTTTCACTAAGACCAATTGTCATTCCCAATCCATTGTAATGGGAAAATATTTTTATGTAATGAAGGGTAATTCTTATTATATTTATATCTCCCTCAATTAAAAAGTAAAAATGAATAAAAAAGATATTAATAATATTGCATAGTAAATCATCATATTGGACTACAATGAATATGATATATATAGTTTAAAATTAATGAACAGAAAGTAATCTAGGAATAACAAAGGAAAAATAAAAAATCCCTTTTTAAAATATAAATCGAATGACTTCACTATAAGATATAAATATAAGAAACATAATAAAATATTTTTTTTCTGACAATAAGATTTAATAGGAAAATATGAAAAGAAAACAACAATTCTAAATGGGGATACTTCTCAAAGCACCTTCGCAAATCCCTTCAGCACAGTGGCCTCTGAAAAAACCATCAACATTGCTGCTGGCACAAAGTCATGGAAGCATCTGTGATTACCATTGAGGAAAGAGTAAGATGACTCTTCACTTATTATATAATTGATGGAGGGATTCGTGGAATATAGGGAACATGTTCGCATATGTGATTCCATTTCAATTTTCAGAAGCACTTGTGAGAATCGTGCGTGGAATGAAGGAAGCCTCTATGCAACAGAGGGGATACAGTCGATTATATGGTTATGAAAACATGACGCAATATGATTCCGATGGAAAAGAGAAAGAGGATTTGCAATGCACTGTTCTATCTTATCAATTCCCTTTCGCCTCAAAATACATGGCTTCCCAAAGACCCAATAGACAGATACCCCAACCATTTTCCATCTCATCTCTCAAATCATAAATCACCCTATGCTCTGTGAAGCATTAAATGAATTGATCTTAGCAAGGTATTTGTACATTTTGAGATACCTTCTCTTAGATAATATTCACTCCATCTACCAGTAGGGATTCCCTTTACAGAGCCCGCAGGACATAACAAGGGAAAGGGATCCCTAATGGAACTCGATTCTTCACCAATAAATCATTCTTCATGATGTACCTTCCATGCACATGTGAACCCCATGTTAAGGAAGGATCAATATTCTTTGCAAAGTACATCTCTTCAAAATGCCACACTTTTCATGGAACCCCTGCTCTATGAAGTCCTACTTCATGAAATCCCTTTAACTTCATGAAAAACCCATCATATTCATGAATAATCAAAACATAGGCTTTTCCATTCCACATTGCGAAGAATACCCTGCTAATGAGTTGCTCCAATTTTTGGAGAACCAGAGATTCACGAGGTCCCTTCCTGTGAACACCTTTCCTTCACAATCCCATTTATAGTATACCCCTCTAGGATTGAACGAATTGATTTCAAGGTCCCTTGGGGGGTTACTCAAATTTTATGTGTCTTCCTCATGCTTCTTCCCATAGTAATGATAATTTATATTTCTTCTTCACATAGTCGGGAAAATGTTATCCCATCAATGAAATACTCCATAACCCCGTCTCTACAGGGAATTGTTGGGTCCTTCCCTTCAAAAATCATTAATGCACACTGATTATATAAGACTTATGGGTGGGGAGGGAATCCTCATCGTCCATGATGTAGGAAATTAAACTATCAAGAACCATCGTCCTCAGAACATGATGTTAAATTGCATCCTCTCCCCCTATAATATACCTGTTGTGCCTCAAGTCAACCATTTTATATTCCCACTAGTCTCTATTATAGCAAGATCTTCCTCACATGGAATGATATCATTCTTGAATGGAACAAAAACTACTTACAGGGGAGGGTAACCATCTTGGTCTATTCCTATAGCCTTTCTGGTAGGATTTATCATCCTTTCACCTACTATCATCATCAGTGCATGAAGACAAGAGAAAATATGGGCACAAGAAAATTGATACCTCATTCCTCTCCCTTTGGGCTTTATCACCATCGAGGCTCCATCCTAGTGTAAATCCCAATCTCCATGTCCCTTGGTCTCTAACCACGCGTATTCCCTATAATATTCTTAATGAACACACCATTAGTGATGTGATCATCATGTCTTTGCTACCTCATGTTTCTCACACTAAACATCACTCATGTGGTATTTGAGTAATAATCAACAATGGAATCCTCCATGGGTTGACTTTGTATTGTAATCCCCATTACCCACCACAATGAAATACGTGGGCATTGATCCTTACCCCTTTCCAGGTATGGTACGTAGGAAGTCTCTCTGAGGATAAATCCCATCACTCATCTGTCATGACCATCATCAAGTCAGTTCATCCACATCATACATGACATTAATCTATATTTCATTTATCTTCCTACATAACCTTAAACTTTATAAATACAAACTTTGTTGGTTTTTATCCTAGGATTTTAGATAGGGTACGGAGGAAGCGTACCATATGATCAACCCCAAAATGGTAAACCCATTCTGTATGTATAGGCTTTGATCCTTGTGTCCCAGATAGGGTATGTAGGAAGCCTCCAAGGGGTTCAACCCCAAAAATAGTAAGCTCAATCATACTAAATGGGGTTTGATCCCAAATTCTTAGACATGGTACGTAGGAAACCTACCTGAGGTTCAACAAAAAAAATTGGTAAACATATTTGAACTACATGAGTTTTGATCCCTATCTCCTAGAAAAGTTATGTATGAAGCCTCCCATAGGTTCAACAACAAATATGGTAAACCCATTCAAACTACGTGATTTTTGATCTCTATCTCATAGATAGGGTATGTATGATGCCTCCCTGGGGTTGACCCCTAAACATAGTAAACCTATTCAAACAATGTGGGTATTGAACAATGTCTCTTCGACAGGGTATGTTGGAAGCCACCCTAAGGTTCAATCAGAAACAATGGTAATCCTATTTGAAATATGTGGATATTAATTCACCAGCATGGGAAATCATAGAAACCCTCTCTAGGGTTCAAGCACAACACTGTCGTCATCTTCATGATGGTTCGATATCATTCCCCAAAAAAATTATTCAAATCTCCATCATCCATCTTGATTCTCAGTTGTGACACCACATCGTAGTGAAGTCAGACCATCCACTCAGGTAGTTGACCATGCATAATCCCCAAATAATCCATTATTATCCAACCAAGAGTGTCCCTTATGTGGTGGGCCTCTATTCATGCATAAGCCCTGACATTTCACCGGGTAATCTTCCAATGTGTATTCCTTAATTCATCACCCATAATATCTACATGGGTATTGATCACTGTCTCTATGGAAGGGTACGTAGGAAACCTCCCTAGGTATCAATGCCAAAAAATGGTAATCCCAGGATTCCCCTTTATAGGGACCCCTAATTCCCCAGATCCATCTTCATTGTATTTTTTAATCACTCATCCAATAAACCCATCATGTTCTCCAACTTAATAGATGTAAAAATTTATATACTCTAATCAGTGTTCTGGTCAGTAAAATCTATCTCTACTTGATGTTAAACTCACAAAATACCCCGTGTTTAATATAATAGGATGAGGATAACCTCATGGAAATTCCTATGGAATATAATTCCATGCATTCGACGTGGGAGGACATAGTTTTCTGCACCCTACATAAGCTATATCAAAAGGGAAAGAACCCCAGACACATCAAGGTTTCAGCAACCAGACACGCTAGTGATGTCCAAAGTGACTACTCCCCCAATCAATGGATTCATCACTGACTTTATCCCTTGGAATGTCTTGATAGAGTCTATGTAATTAATCTGTATCCGTAAAGTTATGGCACTGAGGAAGAGTTTCACGAAAAATTTCTAAATCTATGAGGGAGACCCTGAATAGGAAACTAATTTTGAGGATAAATCCATGGATGTAGAAACTGAAAACCCTTCAACACATTTCGATCATGGAGAAGGCATCCCTGAATAAGCGACAGATGCTGCCCACCTTTGGAAAATTGAAATGTGGGGAAAGAACTTAATGTGTCCCTACATGTGGTTGTGCACCCAAGTGAATGTTTAGGAAATAGAAATGGAAAACCAAAAATGAAATTATTCCTCTCAATGTGGAGATTTTTATTGTTGAAGATATAACATGATATGATTGTCAGTAGATCTATCAGTATGGCGCCAGGTCCCGCCCAAACAATAATGGGAATGGAATGAAATTCACCGGATATTAGGGAAGTTAAATGTTAGAAATCCTAGTCTACGATGTTTTCTTCATGGATACATATTACCAATCATGGGAGATGAAATAGTGATGGGGAAATTGACATTTATTTCCTCCTTTCATCCCTACTGGTTGAATCACCCTACTTTGCTGGATTCAAGCTAGTATGACAGGAAACCAATAACCACCCACCCACCGATACAGGGGCCAAGAAAACACCAGTAGGGAAATATTTTGTGGATCCATCTCTTCTAAAATGGCCCCCATATCCACTACTATTGTGTTACCTTCCCCCATATCACCATCTATTCTCGTTTAGTGGAAGGTGGTCAATAACCTCATTCGAAGGTACGAGGAATAAGAGATAATCCCAACTTGTGATATGTCATGACTAGACCTGTAGGCTTCTCCAACTCATTGTCGTCACCACACCCAAGGGCCACTCAAGGGGCCACTAATCCTAACTCGAACCAATAACCTTTTAGGTAACCCCTCTCTATAATTCTTTGATGCCTCTCTCCCTTACGCCACTGATGTATGGGATGACTGGGCTAGCCCAACTATGATCTCTTCCCGGGGGCTGCCAATGAGTGCTCCCACTAGGATTGGTCATAACCACCACCTTGTTCCACATTTTATGGATCAGATGAGATATAAACATGCACGATCAGTCCCTATCCGGTTAACCCAATGCCAACATTGGGATTAAGATGAGGAGGGTTCCTTCCAGGGGTTGTAATAATGTCCCATGACAACAATTACACATACAATAAATTCACCATTTATACTGAATAGGGGCACATATACGCCTAACCTTAATTGAGGCCCCGAACACCCCACAGGATGGTTCGGATGACACTCTCGGTCACTGAAAAAGGTAGTACCCGTCCTGATCTAACTATGATTATGGAATCCTGCATTGAGGTCATTCTTGGGAAACCATAAATTAGTGAAAGGACTATACCCTCTCCCATGTTCTACATGAAGGTCATCCCTGTCCCAGCATTAGCATGTGTGAAGGTCCTCTCTGCCGCACTAACATCCAGCATAGCGGTTTCTTTCGCACATGGTATCCCAGGTATAGAGTTTTTCCTCCTAAAGTAGGCCACTGATGCAGAGATCCTCCATGCCCTGTCATTCATCAGAATGGTGGTCTTCCTTGTGTTCAGCATGACTGGTACAAATGCCCTCCAGATACCATCACCGCCAATGGAAAAAAGATGGAAGTAAAATCCCTAGCCCACTAGATCTATGATAGTTCCAACCCACTCTATCAACTCTGTAGAGGTCCCCCCCCCCACCCCCAATGTGTGCTCAGGCCATCAGAAAATGATGTCATACTTGTATTCCTTCAGAAACTTTTTCATGGTGCTCCTCCCACCCTAGCACACCCAAGAAGATGTCCACTACACCACAACACTAGTTCAGCTAAAGGAACTCCTCATGTTGAATACCTACCATGTATTGATGAACAATTCTAGGGTAGGGGGTAGGTCTCCACCACCAACAGAAAAAAATGAGATGATTCGAATCACAATTAAACTCGGTTGCTTCTAATATTACAAGGAATAGTTCAATTTTGTAATGAAAATCCCACCCTAATCTGTTGTGTCGGGGCTGCGGTAGGAACAAGGAATATAATCAACATCCTTCTAGAATGTGAGCTCCACTAGATCCCTGCATCCCTCTTAAGATATATCTAGGAGGAAGATGATTTTGCCTCATTTATGGTCATGTCCATTCAATCCTCCATCTACTCAACAGCCTCATTTTATATCTCAACTAGAGATCCCTGAGAGTTATTCTGTGGAACAATATAGGACATGCAGCAGCATGACCCACTGTTAGTAATTGAAACCCTTGTGCAAGAAGGTGTGGCTGCCAGTCCATCTTATTGGGATGTGGTGGCTCACTCATTTCATTTTTCAAAAGACATCCTATGATGTGGTGGATTGTCATCCAGCTCACCATATTCTCCAATAACTAGTCTACCATATCAACAGTCCACGTCAAGGCCATTACCAGTCCCTCATCTAGCCCTATTCGATGAATGGGGAAAACAAGGTTAGGATGCTGAGTCTAGGGCGAGGATATTTTGTGACATCCTTACAGCAGATAATTTGTTTTAGATTTTCTGTCCAGTTGAAATCACGAACATCATTACGCCAGAATTGCTTACCCAAGAGGAGGTTACATTCATTCTCCAATCCCTCTAAGATACACAATTCACTCTCCGTCATCAATGGGTGTATTAACCTAAGACATGGGAAAATATGAATATATTAGCAAGAAATCTCATTTTGTGGACTTGGATGCACTCCCTGTGTCCAAGTTCCCTGAGTCGTCAGGTCTCCATCAAACCCTCCAGCAATGATGTGTTCATATCATTAATGATTTAAATAGAATTATAATTGAGGCATCCCACCATGATATGATCCATTGTTGGGCCAATTATTATTCTCTTCATTTCAGTTCTATCTGGTGCCAACTTGACATCGTAGGTGATATATAGAATATTCCTTTAGGTACAGTCGGGGTTGACAAGGCTGACTGTTAATAGTCCATTCTATCTAAGAGTCTAAAAATGACAAAGTTAATCCTCTTATAAAGTAAATGGGAATTTACATGATGAAAACTAATGTTTTTCAAAGGGATGAATTGTGAATAGGTTTAGTCAAACAAATGCACTAGCAGTGCGCAGCCTACTTGCATTCCCAAAAATGTCACTCAACCTACTTGCGCTCTCCAATTTGATGTGCAGGTCACTTACATTCCTATTTAATTTCTCCCAAGGTCATTTATTTTCCAATAATTAGACCCAAGTGGCCCCCATTGGTAGGGTGAATTTATGTGAATCCGGATTGTTGCTCTGGTCGCCCAAGTACTTCACCCCAGTCATCCAAAAAATTCAAGGTAGTTTTTCAAACATGTTGAGTGGAAGAATTAAGGGGAGATCAGTGGAATTAGTTCATTTTAGTGATTGAAAACCATAACACTTGGGTTCCTAAATCCCCCAAACTCCCTAAGTCAGAAATAATTACTCGCCACTTATTCTACTCACCAGAACACGAGCTCTAGCATCGTGGATCACCAATGAATAATTTTGAAGGCTTGAGAAAGGACTCTCCCTATTATTACCTTACAAGTTGTTTGTCTCTTAAGTGAACATCAGGTCGCCCAAGTGTACATGCGTGACCATACATGCACTCCCTTCTCTACATGGTCTCCCCTCTTTGATTCACTTATTCTTTTCACTCTCTCCATTTTACATGACATCAAGCATTCCTTAGCCATTCATGGAAAGTCTTCTTCTTCACTAGCTCCCTTGTCTGAAAGGGAATATGTTAAGACCTCCACTAAAACCTCTTGAATTAACAAACCTTTGGGAAAGTCACATCAGTGTGTCTCCAATTTGGGTTTGTATTTCCACAGTTAGAGGTTTCGAACATTTGTTTCCTAATGGGGTTAGGATTCATGGAGTGTATGCGGGTTTGTATATCCACAGTCACAATGACCTTTCTCCCAGAAATATTGTTGGGAAGTTCCTAGTTCTGAGAATAATGGTTTGGGCCTTGGATCTCCCTTCTTAAAGAGGCTTAAACCTCTAATATTGATAGTGAAGTTATATTTCACACCTACATTTCCACTTTCCTAAAATGACCAATTTCTGGGCATCCATCCTGGTATAATCCCCTCACCTTCACCCCTTCTTCCTTCTATTTGGACGCCTATTTAATGTGAAGAGAACAAAGGGAAAGCTCATCCCCTCACACTCTTCCAAGGTCGATGTGCCCTCTTCCATCAGAAGAGGAATAAATGTGTGAAGTTTCATTGTTGAATCTTTCACAACCTCTTGTTTTTGACACAGAGCATAACTCGCGTGGGCTTAGAGATATGTGATGGTTACAAGATGCGCACAGACACCCATTAAAGGAACTACGTGAACTCTGATTCTTATCCAAACCAGGATACATAAGATTTCATCTCAAGGCCCAAGCTCACTGTCCATCCTCCTTAGGAAATAATCCCCAAATTCATTCTTCAAATCATCAAATCATTCTTTTCGAGAGGTAAGCCCAAAGTCATCTTCCTCCTAGGACCATACTCTCTTTTGAGATTTAAAGAAATACGTGGGGTTTGAGTACCATTAATATGGGATATGTAGAAAGCCTCATTGAGGATCAAACCCAACACGTCAAATCAATCGTGTTCTCCTTGGGCCATATTCACAATAGGTTCTGATCCTAAATGGAAAATCATATCCTTTCTGTGTTCCTCGGGCTTCTTCTATGTATGTCTTACACTATGTTTCGACCAAGCACCTTTTGCGTAGAGGTCCTTATCACATGACCACAAAATGTATGATGTTTCCTATTAAGTGAAACCGAACAACAAGTGTAATGCCCCGACCCCAGCTACCCAGAGTCGGTGCATTACTTCGTAACATTGGCATGATCACAAAAGATCAAGTCTCGAAAGACCGATTAGTTTAGTAGCCTTGGAAACACTAGATACATTCATAAACATTACATTACATCATAAAAATGAACATTACAATAACATGGTCTCCCTAGTCCACACTCGTATCCTCACTGACTATTCTTGCAAGTCAGTCATAATACACTTCTTCACATCCTGGGAAAAATAAAACATTGAAAAGGGTGAGCTCAAATGCTCTGTAAGGATAACAATATAGCGGAAACTTTCATAAGAAAACATAAGAATTTAAGGAAATGTAAAACTAAAACAAAAGCCTTATTGAACTTGAACTTCAGCATAATATGGAAAAAGTAAAATAAAATAATTCCATTACTTACTCACATGGATATTCTACTAGATGAATAATCACATGAAATATCAATAACCACTTTCATAATGAGGGAATGTATAATTCCAGACATTCTGAAACATTTTTTCAAGGCCTTGGCCAAGACGTCTAAAATGATTAAGGCCTAGGCCAAAACCATAAATCAAATTGGGAAAGGGCCTCGACCAATTCCACATCTAGTTGTCTCATGAGACCTACCTATGCATCGAGGAGCTATAGCGGGCTCCACCCATCACATATTAAGTCCAATACATTCCTCATATGAATAGGTTTAAACATAACATAAATATTCGTATTAAAACTAGCATACGAAATGTAAACAATGTCTCCATAAACAATGGATGGTATAAAAATAACACATCCACATTCAAATATTTCACAAAATGTTCAATGGAAGTTTTGTATAATAAATCAATTTCAATTAAACATAAAACCCATCAAAGGATGTTGACATGGATGAAATCAAAGCTATTTGAGAGAAATATCTCTCCTTTTTGAAATCATTTAAAAGTACCATAATTATAAAATAATACATTTACTTTGAAGATATTCTTATAAGCTTGTTAGGGAGGCTTCGACGAAGTTATAATGGCGGAAAATAGCCGCACCTGCCGTATAAGTTAAAAAAACATTCTTACCTTAAATTTTTCAAAAAGGTCAAAAAGTACATTGTTTGGAATATGACAGTAAGATTCCTTTCAAAAACGTATAAGGGTATAAATGACTTTAACCCATTTTCCATTTAATAGTAAAAATGTTTTGAAATACATTTTTAAGAAACATGGATGTGGATGATAACGAGGTCCCAGTAGATAATTATGTATAAACAACCTTGTATAATGAAGAGGTTGTGAAGTAAACCCTTACCTTGTACTTTTCCTTGGTTGGGGTAGGTTAACCTCCAGTATAATGGTGAAATAATTGTTATTAAATTATACAAGAATCATATACATTCATATTATATCATATATGATCTTTTAACATTGCTTTGTTAACAATATCTTAGATTTATCGTTGTTTCGGGTGTTAACTTACTCGTTTTCTTTTATATGTTTTGTTACGTAAGTCGTGTTTTTCATGGATAGGTTGTATCTTATTCATATCCAGAATGATATCATGTCCTTAAACATTATTTTTAAATCATCAAATGATAATTATACTTGAATGGATACGACGGAGAATGAACCTCATCGCGTTCGTGGAGACGGTAGTCCGTACGTACGCACGAGCGACAATATCATTATTTTGATATTAAAATAATATAGAATTGGATATTATATCATATATAAAGAATAATTATCATGTTATATTTAGTATTTACATGAATTACATATAATTATTATACCCATCTAAATAATAATATATTGAATTACAATTACACCACGACGTGGAGACGGTAAGTCGTACGTACGCACGTATGGTGACATGTCATTCAAATGATGGGTAGAATACTGAATATGGTTGTTCCATATTTATAATAACATCACAGTATATATAATATACTGGAGTTATAATTTTAGAATTGAAATAATAAACAAAGAGGGAGTGGAAGAAGAAAGAAACTTGAAAGAGGGTGCTGAAAACGTTACCTCTTCTTCGGGTTCTTCCTTTTGATTTGATCTAAAGGACTCCTTAGGTTGACTTTCTGACTAAAGTAAAGCTTCTAGGATGAAGGGAGAGAAGTTGGGAGAGTATTTGGGTAGAGGTTGGCCGAACCAAAAGGCTTGAAAGTGTGAATAAGGTGGTAGAGGTGGGGGCCTTTTATAAGAGGAGAGGAGGGGCTCTTTTGGAAATATTGAAATGTTACATTATTATACAATGGTTTTCGGATTATAAAGGTCCCACACTTATATAATTCGTGGATAAGGTGATAAGGGTTCTAAATCTACCCATACAATAGTCTTTGGACAAGTGTAATCCTTGGATATTACATTATCTCTTCATTTTATTAAAATCGTTAAATAATGAGGTCATCGCCGCATCATAATGATGTCATAAGTAATTTAATTTATTTAATGTCTAAAAATTATAAAAAAAAATACTATGATGTATGAAATCGTTTTAGATTTCTAATGAATTTTTATAGTCAAAATTTGGACCTGTGTAACCCCACTGAAAAACTGGTTTAGTAAAACAACTCATGTTTGTGTCAATTTAATTTTAACATTAAATAAATATATATTAATGTCATTTTCCAACCAAAGTGGCTCCATGGGGTTCCCAAGTTGACCCATGGGTTGTATTGGTCGGCCATGACTCATCCAATAGGAGTAGGAGAAGTGTCAATCTCATCTCATATTATTAAAACATTATTTTTACCTTATACTACACTAATTACCACTAATCGTGATTAAGAACTTAAAAGTTACTATTCACCAAAAAATTAATTTAATCTCATTGAACCACATTTTACTTCTTAATGACAACCATGTATGTCGGATTTTTGAAAATCAAATCACAGAAGTGGTAATATTTCATTTTAACGAAAAATCAGTTTTTAGCAACCACTTAGTGGTTTCACTATTCATCAAAAATTGAAGTTTTTCAGAATAAGGCCAAAATTTCACCCTAAGATATAATTGATATTCCGAATTCAAAAATAATGTCTATTTTACAAAATTCCAAACATATAAGTTGCATTAATTAATTTTATAATTAATTCCCGCTGTTACAACAAATAGCGTGTTTTTAAGAAACAATTTATATCAAAAGATTGGCAATTGTTTATGTCCAATTTCAATGTTAAATTAATTATAATGACCACCTTTGGATAAAATGGTAAAAATATATTCTAATTATACTTTAAAACCAATAAATAGTATAATTTATCACTATAAATTATTTTTATTAAAAAAGTTGTTTTTAAGTATTTTTCACTATTCATAAAAAATTAGAAGTTCTCAGAAAAATACCAAAAATTCAACATAGGCTAATTTCGATATTCCGAATCCAAAAATGAAGTCCATTTTGATAAATAAAATTTATAAAATTTCAAAAAGTAGGTATTACTATTCACAACGGCTAGTTTAATTAGTTGTGGTGTGTGTTAGAGCTCGAGGTTGCGTACAACACACGATATTGCATTATTCGAAGGGAAACGTACCGTGGAAGCTTGGGGTGTTACATTCTCCCCTCCTTCAAATAATTGCGTCCTCGCAATTTCTAGGGTATTACTGCATAAAAAGACTCGAGTGGTTCTACATCATAAGTTCCTCAGGTTCCCACGTTGCCTCTTCCATTTTATGATTTCTCCACAAAACCTTTACCAGACGAGTCGTCCGGTTTCTCAGCACCTGCTCCCTCACATCAAGAATGCTGATGGGATCTTCGCAATAAGATTGATCGGGTTCCAGTTCTAATTCCTCGTAGGAATGTACATGTGTTGGGTCGGGCATGTATTTTCTCAATAGCGATATGTGGAAAACATCGTGAACTTTGGAGAGATTTGGCGACATCGCCAAACGATAAGCTACATCCCCAATATGATCTAGAATTTCGAAAGGTCCGATGTACCTGGGACTCAACTTACCCTTCTTACCGAAACGTATAACTCCCTTCCATGGAGATACCTTTAGGAAAACATGATCTCCCACCTGAAATTCCAAAACCTTTCTTCTGCTATCGGCATAGCTCTTCTGCCTACTTTGAGCTGCTTTGATGTGGTTTTGGATTACCTTCACCTTTTCCATTGTTTCTTCCACCAGTTCTGGTCCCACAAGTTTTCTTTCACCAACGTCATCCCAACAGGTTGGTGTACGACATCTATTTCCGTATAACGCTTCATAAGGTGCCATCTGAATGCTTGAATGGAAGCTATTGTTATAGGAAAATTCTACCAGTGGTAAATATTGATCCCACATACCCTGAAAGTCAAGAGAGCATGATCTCAACATGTCTTCTAAGGTTTGAATAGTCCGTTCTGATTGTCTATCTGTTTGAGGGTGATAGGCAGTGCTCAAACGAAGTTCAGTATCCAAGGCCTTTTGAAGACTTTTCCAGAATCTTGAAGTAAAATGAGGATCACGATCAGAAACAATTGATAGGGGTACTCCATGAAGTCTTACAACTTCATTAATATATATTCTTGCTAGACGTTCAAGTGGTAGATCCTCCCGTATAGCCAGAAAATGTGCTGACTTAGTAAGTCGATCAACAATGACCCATATTGTATCATTCCTTCTAGGAGTCTTTGGTATTCCCATGACAAAGTCCATCGTAATATTATCCCATTTCCACTCAGGTATGGGAAGAGGTTGCAATACTCCACCAGGATGTTGCCTTCCAGCTTTCACTTGTTGACAAACCATACACCTCGACACAAAATCAGCAATCTCCCTCTTCATATTGTCCCACCAAAAATGTTCCTTCAAATCTCTATACATTTTGGTGCTCCCAGGGTGTATAGAGAAGTTGGAACTATGAGCATCATCCAACAATTCCCTTTTTAGATCAGGTATATCGAGAACACAAAGTCTCTTCCCGAATTTCAAAATTCTGTCCTTATACACAAATTCCCTCAATCTTCCATCATTCACATCTTTAATCTTCATCTGAAATTCTTCATCATTGGTCTGAGAACTCTTAATCCTTTCTAGTAATGATGGTTCGGAAACCATTTGAAAAATCATTGATGTTTCACCTTCCCGAGTTATTCCCATGTCCATCTTTACTAGATCCAAGAGAATTGGATCCCTTTCAATTCTCATCACATTCAAAACTCCATGGTCTTTTCTGCTCAAAGCATCTGCCACCTTGTTTGCCTTCCTCGGGTGGTAATTTATCGTGAAATCATAATCCTTGAGTAGTTCAAGCCATCGCCTTTGCCTCATGTTGAGTTCTTTTTGTGTGAAAATATACTTCAAACTCTTGTGATCAGTATAAATCTCACATTTTTCACCATAGAGGTAATGTCTCCATATCTTTAATGCAAAGATCACAGCTGCTAACTCAAGATCATGAGTAGGATAGTTTTTCTCATGAATTTTTAGCTATCGTGATGCATAGGCAATGACCTTATCATTCTGCATAAGGACACAACCAAGTCCATTCTTCGATGCATCACTATAAATAACAAACCCATCATTCCCCAATGGTAGAGTCAATACAAGGGAATTGACTAATCTTCTCTTTAGTTCTTCAAAACATTCTTCACACTCTTTTGTCCAGACAAATTTAATCCCTTTACGTGTGAGCTTTGTCAATGGGTTAGCCAATCTGGAAAAATTCTGGACGAAACGTCAATAATAACCTGCTAAACCAATAAAACTGCGTACCTCAGTTATACTTTTCGGTGCTGGCCATTCTTGGATTGCCTTTGTTTTAGAAGGATCAACAAAAATTCCATCCTTAGTGACAATATGGCCAAGAAAAGAAATCTCATGAAGCCAGAATTCACACTTGCTAAATTTCCCATATAATTCATGTCTTCTAAGAGTCTTCAGGATAATGCGTAAGTGATTTTCATGATCTTAGTGGCTTTTGGAGTATACCAAGATATCATCAATAAATACCACTAAAAAGTCATCAAGATATTCCTTGAAAACTATATTCATTAGATCCATGAAAACAAAGGGTGCATTAGTCAATCCAAAAGGCATTACTGTAAACTCGTAATGCCCATACCTTGTTCGAAATGCTGTCTTTGGAACGTCTTCCTTCTTCACACACAACTGATGGTAACCAGAACGAAGGTCAATCTTTGAAAAGTATTGAGCTCCATGCAGTTGGTCAAACAAATCATCAATGCGAGGTAGGGGATACTTGTTCTTTATTGTTATTGCATGGATCTCCCTATAGTCAATGCACAACCTCATAGATCCATCTTTCTTCTTAACAAAAAGAACAGGGGATCCCCATGGAGAAACACTAGGGAGAATAAATCCCTTATCACTCAATTCCTCTAGTTGTTTCTTTAGTTCAACTAATTCCACAGTGGCCATTCTATAAGGGGTCTTCGATATGGGCCTTGATCTAGGAATTAAATCAATGGAAAACTCAACTTCTCGTTCTGGAGGATGTCCAGGTAAATCTTCCGGAAACACATCAACATATTCTCTCACAATAGGTACATCCTCTATTTGAATATTCCTTTCCTCACCCTCAGTAATTTCCTTCTCTTCCTCCCAAATAATTGAATTTAGTTGAGCTACTGGGGGTGGATCTAGATAAGAATTATGTGGCGACGATTCTGCTCTAAAGATAAGGTGGTCCTTATCATCATCATCACGAATCGTAACCTCTTTCCTCTTACAATAAATTTTTGAATCATGGTCCGAAAGCCAATCCATACCGAGGATTATATCAAATTCAATCATGGGTATGACGATGAGATCAGCAGGTAAATAACATTTAGGTGCTCTAATGGGAACTAATCGAAAAAACATTGTTGCAACAATACTTCCCTTAGGGGTTTTGACCGACAACTCCCTTGTTAAATCAAATTGGAAATATCTAATTTTCTTAGCAAACTAGGAAGATATGAAACAATGCGATTATCCAGAATCAAATAATGCATTTTCTAAACTTGAGGAAACCATTAAATTACCTGCCACCACGTCTTTCGGAGCTTCCACCTCAGCAGTAGTGATAGCATAAGCCTGGCCTTGATCCCTTGGCCTCTTCTGAGGTAAGTTCCCCTGATGCTTAGGACATTCATTTTCATAATGTACCTTCTCTCTACAATTATAAAATTCCACGTTGACAGCCGCTTTCTTTACCTTGCATTCATGAGCTTGGTGGCCTTTTTCACCACACTTGTAACATACTCCTTTTCCTTTTAGACAGACACCAGGGTGCTTCCTACCACAATTATCATAGGGTGGAAGTTCATTTCTACCCTTCTTCCCTGTTTCCTTATTTCCTTTCCCAGAGTTTTCAGCAGATCTCTTCTTATCTTGCTTTGATTTATAGTCATAAGACATAGAGAATTCATTTTCCGTCTTGATAGCGCACGAGACAATACCTTCGTATGAAGAGAAGGTTTGTGATACTAATGCTCGACGGAGAAATGGTTTTAACCCATCAAAGAAACGATCAGTATTACTTCTTGGGTTACGTATGTAATCTGCAGCATACCTCGCTAACCTTGTAAAGTTAGCCTCATACTTTGCGACATTCTCATCCTCCTTCTGCCTCAGACTCAGAAATTGTCTTTCCATATCCGCTCGATGGTCTCGAGGAAAGTATTTTTCTAAGAACAGCTCTTTGAACTCCTTCCATTCCATCTTTGTTAATTCATCATCTTCCTTTGTGTTTTGAATTAGTGACCACCATTGATCGGCATCTCCAGTGAGGCGGTAAACTGCCATGACAACTTTCTCCCTTTAACTACTCCCCAAGGCATGGAATATTTTCTCTAAGGAATTTATTCATTGCTCAGATACTATAGGATTTGTACTCCCATTGAAGGTTGGTGATTGTTGCCTCATGAAACGGTCTAGCATTGATCCTCCACGTTGCGGATCAGGGTGCTCCATACGAGTAAGGTTATTATTCATAACCTGCGTGGGTTGTCCTAGTATGGTGAGAAGCTGATCAGCACCAGTTGTATCACTAGCTCCACCATAATTATCTTGAGCAGGAGGTAAATCCCTACACGGAGTGCATGCATTGATACGGTTTCCATTCCTTCCACTAGGCGCCATTTCTAAATAATGGCATAAACTGGATTAGTTTATGAATTAAAATACATAATTCCATACTTGTAAAACACTTAACATAAATTGAAATAATTATGGATATAATCCATAATTATAAAAATGTTTTCTTTGAGGAAGTATATACTCGTAACCCTTCATAGTGGTTTGTAAAGAAAATGGGAATTATCCTAAGCATATCCCCCGGGAGTTTCGTAACCAAGAGTGCAGCAAGGCCCGTTGTCGTGCACCAGTTCACGTTCGAGTCTAGCTCAAAGAAGTGTTTTCGGGTTTTACCCCAAGTTACATCTGTGCCAGAGCCGCCTCTACCTGCTCGTATCCAGACAGGGATGTATTGCTCGGAAAACTCACAAAATCACTACAATACCAAAATTTTTATGAAGTTCTTCTATACTAATCCTCAAAGTTCATCTTAGGTCTACATGTTCTAATCGGAGTTTGTCTAAATCTAGCTTCCAAGGTTAGTACTAAAATGCCTCTGATACCAACTGTAACGCCCCGACCCCAGCTACCCAGAGTCGGTGCATTACTTCATAACATTGGCATGATCCCAAAAGATCAAGTCTCGAAAGATCTATTAGTTTAGTAGCCTTGGAAACACTAGATACATTCATAAACATTACATTACATCATAAAAATGAAAACTACAATAACATGGTCTCCCTAGTCCACACTCATATCCTCACTGACTATTCTTGCAAGTCAGTCATAATACACTTCTTCACATCCTGGGAAAAATAAAACATTGAAAGGGGTGAGCTCAAATGCTCCGTAAGGATAACAATATATCGGAAACTTTCATAAGAAAACATAAGCATTTAAGGTAATGTAAAACTAAAACAGAAGCCTTATTGAACTTGAACTTCAACATAATATGGAAAAAGTAAAATAAAATAATTCCATTACTTACTCACATGGATATTCTACTAGACGAATAATCACATGAAATATCAATAACCACTTTCATAATGAGGGAATGTATAATGCCAGACATTCTGAAACATTTTGTCAAGGCCTCGGCCAAGACGTCTAAAATGATTAAGGCCTCGGCCAAAACCATAAATCAAATTGGGAAAGGGCCTCGGCCAATTCCACGTCTAGTTGTCTCATGAGACCTACCGATGCATTGAGGAGCTATAGCGGGCTCCACCCACCACATATTAAGTCCAATACATTCCTCATATGAATAGGTTTAAACATAACATAAATATTCATATTAAAACTAGCATACGAAATGTGAACAATTTCTCCATAAACTATGGATGGTATAAAAATAACACATCCACAGTCAAATATTTCACAAAATGTTGAATGGAAGTTTTGTATCATAAATCAATTTCAATTAAACTTAAAACCCATCAAAGGATGTTGACATGGATGAAATCAAAGCTATTTGAGAGAAATATCCCTCCTTTTTGAAATCATTTAAAAGTCCCATAATTATAAAATAATACATTTACTTTAAAGATATTCTTATAAGCTTGTTAGGGAGGCTTTGATGAAGTTATAATGGCGGAAAATAGCCGCACCCGCCATATAAGTTAAAAAAAACATTCTTACCTTAAATTTTTCAAAAAGGTCAAAAAGTACATTGTTTGGAAAACGACGGTATGATTCCTTTCAAAAACGTATAAGGGTATAAATTACTTTAACCCATTTTCCATTTAATAGTAAAAATATTTTGAAAGACATTTTTAAGAAACATGGATGTGGATGATAATGAGGTCCTAGTAGATAATTATGTATAAACAACCTTGGATAATGAAGAGGTTGTGAAGTAAACCCTTACCTTGTACTTTTCCTTGGTTGGGGTAGGTTAACCTCCTGTATAATGGTGAAATAATTGTTATTAAATTATACAAGAATCATACACATTCATATGATATCATATATGATCTTTTAACATTGCTTTGTTAACTATATCTTAGATTTATCGTTGTTTCAGGTGTTAACTTACTCGTTTTCTTTTATATGTTTTGTTATGTAAGTCATGTTTTTCATGGATAGGTTGTATCTTATTCATATCCATAATGATATCACGTCCTTAAACATTATTTTTAAATCATCAAATGATAATTATACTTGAATGGATACGACGGAGAATAAATCTCATCGCGTTCATGGAGACGGTAGTCCGTACGTACGCACGAGCGACAATATCATTATTTTGATATTAAAATAATATATAATTGGATAGTATATCATATATACAGAATCATTATAATGATATATTTATTATTTACATGAATTAAATATCATTATTATACCCATCTAAATAATAATATATTGAATAACAATTACACCACGGCGTGGAGACGGTAAGCCGTACGTACGCACGTATGGTGACATGTCATTAAAATGATGGGTAGAATACTGAATATGGTTGTTACATATTTATAATAACATCAAAGTATATAGAAGATACTGGATTTATAATTTTAGAATTGAAATAATAAACAAAGAGGGAGTGGAAGAAGAAAGAAACTTGAAAGAGGGTGATGAAAACGTTACCTCTTCTTCGGGTTCTTCCTTTTGATTTGATCAAAAGGACTCCTTAGGATGGCTTTCTGACTAATGTAAAGCTTCTAGGATGAAGGGAGAGAAGTTGGGAGAGTATTTGGGCAGAGTTTGGCCGAACCAAAAGGCTTGAAAGTGTGAATAAGGTTGTAGAGGTGGGGGCCCTTTATAAGAGGAGAGGAGGGGCTCTTTTGGAATGATTGAAATGATACATTATTATACAATGCTTTTCGGATTATAAAGGTCTCACACTTATATAATTCGTGGCTAAGGTGATAAGGGTTCTAAAACTACCCATCCAATAGTCTTTGGACAGGTGTAAGCCTTGGATTTTACATTATCTTTTCATTTTATTAAAATCGTTAAATAATGAGGTCATCGCTGCATCATAATGATGTCATAAGTAATTTAATTTATATAATGTCTAAAAATTATAAAAAAACTACTATGATGTAGGAAATCTTTTTATCTTTCTAATTAATATTTATAGTAAAAATATGGACTTGTGTAACCCCACCTAAAAACTATTTTAGTAAAACAACTCATGTTTGTGTCAATTTAATTTTAACATTAAATAAATATATATTAATGTCAGTTTCCAACCAAAGTGGCTCTATGGGGTCCCCAAGTTGACCCATGGGTTTTCATGGTCGGCCATGACTCCTCCAATAGGAGTAGGACAAGTTTCAATCTCATCTCCTATTGTTAAAACATTATTTTTACCTTAAACTACACTAATTACCACTAATCGTGATTAAGAACTTAAAAGTTACTATTCACCAAAAAATTATTTTAATCTCATTGAACCACATTTTACTTTTTAATGACAACCATGTATGTCGGATTTTTGAAAATCAAATCACAGAAGTGGTAATATTTCATTTTAACGAAAAATCAGTTTTTAACAACCACTTAGTGGTTTCACTATTCATCAAAAATTGAAGTTTTTCAGAATAAGGCCAAAATTTCACCCTAAGATATAATTGATATTCCGAATTCAAAAATAATGTCTATTTTAAAAAATTCCAATCATATAAGTTGCATTAATTAATTTTATAATTAATTCCCGCTGTTACAACAAATAGCGTGTTTTAAGAAACAATTTATATCAAAAGATTGGCAATTGTTTATGTCCAATTTCAATGTTAAATTAATTCTAATGACCACCATTGGATAAAATGGTAAAAATATACTCTAATTATACTTTAATACCACTAAATAGTATAATTTATCACTATAAATTATTTAGATTAAAAAAGTTTTTTTTAAGTATTTTTCACTATTCATAAAAAATTAGAAGTTCTCAGAAAAATACCAAAAATTCAACATAGGCTAATTTCGATATTCCGAATCCAAAAATGAAGTCTATTTTGATAAATAAAATTTATAAAATTTTTAAAAGTAGGTATTACTATTCACAACGGCTAGTTTAATTAGTTATGGTGTGTGTTAGAGCTCGAGGTTGCGTACAACACACGCTATTGCATTATTCGAAGGGAAACGTACCGTGGAAGCTTGGGGTGTTACAACAAGGGTTATTATTCCTTTCACAAGGATATGTTGGTAGCCCATTTTACGGGCATGATCCCAAGATCTAGATAAACCATTGTCTACTTAGATGACAATAAATTCCAAAATGCCCCACTGAGTGGCTTTAAAAACAGTATCATCCCAACGATGATTAAAAGAATCTATAATAAGTATATTAGAGGATACCATTGATGGAAAACCTCTAATACATACAAATGTTTCCATTGATGAAGAACCTTGAATTCATACTGATGATTCTAAATTTGACACATGGTTATAAGTGATTGTAAATTCCAAGGGATAATTATGATATAATTGATGAATTAATAAGGATTCATGAAAATATCTTAAATATTAAAAAGAGAGTCCCTGAGTAGAAAATAATACCCCATAAAAGGGTTTGATGAGTCTGACATCCCATATTATCGACCAATGCATATTCTTTTGTGTTTTAAAGTTCAAACATAATGAACGCCAGCATTTGGAAAGAAGTTCTCCTTTGGATAAAGAACTGTGGAAGGTTTCCAGTTCCATAAATAAATCCAAAGGAAACTGCCAGGAAATAGTGATACATTAAACTAGAACACATGTTTCAAGGAAGTATGAAACAAAAATGGTGATCCCGATGTGAATCCTTAACCATGTTAATAATGATACCCACATGTTAGGACCCTATCAATTGATAATGGAAGGATAGACAAGGGAATTAATCAATAATGCATCCATCTAAAAAGATTTTTTTATAATATATCTTGTTTTTGTATTCATTTTTTCATATAATTCCCTTTAATCCAAATAATGACCATCTCCTAGAAAACAACTATGAATTTCCCGACTACTGTTTAAGTTGAATCTCCCTCCACGGGAAGGACGTTGTCCCCAACATAGCGTCTTCAACATTGGGTCTCTAATGTGTAGGTGAAAGAATATCACCATCAAGGTGAAATCACGACATTGGAGGCTGCATGATAGGCCCTCCATGTAAAAAAAATCCTTGACCATCTGAACAATGATGATCCATGATCAAGAAGAAAACAGTGCAAACCACCATCTACAACTGTTACGGTTTTGTATCCCTGGAACGCAACAACATGTCCCTCCTATACTATAGGGAGGTGGATCAAGAGGTCACATACAACCTCGATTCAAGAATGAATGAGTATTTCTTGAGGACTCCAATCAGTAATCTCCACAAGCATAATCATGCAGTAGTGAACTCCCATCATGATGGGAGTGTTTCCATAGGACATTTAGCCAAGGAATCTCAGACGTGAGCACACATAATGAACCGATAGTGAAATTGTCTAGTCAATAGGGATAAGGTTCTCACCTTTTCCTCCTCTTTAGAATTTCATCATTTTATCTTGATTGTAATCAATGACTAGGCACATAAACATGTCAATCCTAATTTTTCTTCTTAACAGGCTCATCTGACATCAACCCAACAATCTGATCAGATAAACCTGGTGGAGTATTGTGAACATGAACATACACATGCTAAAAAGTAATCATCTAGTCAGCAGGCTCATCTGATAGCATTTAAAAAATCATACCAATATAATATGGCGGAAACTGGTAAACAAGAACATAAACCTGGTTACAATCACACATTCTGTCAGCAGTCTCATATATCAGTACTAAAGAAAATCTATAAATGATGCATGATGGAAAATAGACAAAATACACATACCCCTGCCAATGTTCATCAAGCCTAACTACAGTCTCTTTTTCTAGCACCTGGAAAAGTCAGTCAGAATGCTCAAACGACTTATTTGGGGAAGACAGAACTATCTTCCCCCTTGTGTGAGTACTATCAATATCCATTGATAGAAAATGGATGACATGATTAGGCACATACACCAAATCAAGATATATAATCTATGTATATTCCAATTCAGGTCACTAAAGTCACCAAACACATCTTATCAATGGTGAAAGGGAAGACACATATCCCTGCCCATATTTTGGATGCATGCAGGGATATTTTAACAACTACTTCAGTAGTATCAGGGAAATATACATATTAATTTGTCCCCACACCTGGGATGACACATCGACATGTCATCCCAGAGTAGATACACACCTTTCTTCCAGTCCAGGAGGGTCATGGGGCATATTCCCCCATATCAAATAGACAACAGGATCGGGAACATACACCCTTTCCAATTGGAGTTAATCAGTCTGTTCTGGTAACTACTCCAAGGCAGGCACATACACCAGCCCATTATAACCACATCTCCCAGGAGGTTTCCCCAACTAAGTATAAGATAACATCCAAAAATAAGCCTCATAAAAACTGTGGGAAAATAAAGAATCATGCTATGATTTAGCTCTTATTAATGCTGGAGTTCTTGAATCCCTAAGAAATTTATCTATTGCAGCTCATGATCTTTTCCTCTCATTATCAAATTTTAGGAGTGGTAGTTGTAATTTTCATGTTCCATGTTGGACAGTTCATCATGAAGGCTTACTTCATTAAAATTTTTCCAATCCAGAATGTCTATCTCTGGATGAGAGCCACGAGAACCATCCTTGTGGCAAGAAGACTATAGATAATGGGGATTTATCCCTTGATGTAAGCCATCGGGGTGAACCTCCACATGGTGGAATTCTTTGTGAAATTCCTCTCGGCAGTAGTATTTCGCTTTGTCATGTTAATTCCATAATTGACAATGTGGGAATGAGAAATCCATCATATCTAAAGGAACATAAAATACAAATCTAGTCATGTCTGGTGATTTTTCATTTATGGGTGAAACACTTTCTCATCCAGAAGATGGATTATGGGAACAGTCATTCTCCAAACCACCATTAGTTCATTTATCTTCTAATATAGAGCATTCACTATGGTCCAATCAGGTGTAGAAACCTTTGGTGAAGGATGAAGAAGATGTGTTAAACATGAGAAATCAATTTTCCTAAAGTGACATCACAATAATGTTCTGGCTTTTGGAAAATTCTCATTTTAACATTCCTGAATTGATAACATAATATTTCCTTCATGAAATTCATCTCAACATATGGAAAACACTTCAAAATTTGAAAACCAAATTCTTGTCATATGTTGAATATCAAAATCATGTAAAGGTAATAGAAGGGTTGCATCACCAAATTGACTTGGTATCTCTCTCATTTTTCCAACATCAAAAGGATGAAAAACTGTAGAGAACCATTTAGCATGCATGTCATAATGCTCTAAATAGACTACGCCAGTTAATTTCTAAATCCCAATCTACTGTTGACATCAAAGGATAAAGTGCATATGGATGATTTCATTTCACGACACTCCAAATTCAGAAAATTCTGCCAAAAGTGGTTTCATGGAAGGTTATTGACCACGACCTACCCCAATCAATAGGTTTATTATGTAATCAAATATACACTCCAGAACAGGCCTCAACTAGTTAGCACCAAAATCCGGCCAAAAGAAAATAGGTTGTTGAGATACTTTTACATCATGCATATGAGAAATTTGAAAAAGAATCCTATTTAGAGGATGTTAGGAATCAGAGGATGAAAATGTCTAAAATAGAACAACGAACTTCTAAAATAAGTGATTTCTGTGATTAATGGATGATGCACACAACTAATGTCTGATCTGAAATCCACTAAATCAAAAGTGCTGTTGCACTAATTTCTTCCATAGAAGTTCAAGAATCACCCCAACATTTCAGGTTGGGGGCTCATTTAACTCAACCTTCAAATTCATTAATAAATGTTCAATGATTTGAGGAATAATAATAGGAACTAATCCAGCCTACATGGATGGGGATTTTTCACATCTGTAATCCCCTCCTCAACAGAAGTCAGTTTTCTCCTGATTAGGGACGAATCCACAAGGAAATCATACAATTGAACTATCCACCGACTCTCTTCCTGTTAATTTCTACCAAAATTTTCCAAATAATTCTTCATATAGGAGATGAAAGTCTCGTGAAAGACATAAAGGGAGAAGATCTAGAAGAAACACTAAAAGAATTCTAACAATGCATTATGCATCAGTAAATTTCATTAACACCATTGTAGATGACCCTCCAAAAAATATGTCCAATTTGGGGGAATTAGAAGATGAAATTCTTGTCAATAATATAGTACACACTAAGGCAAATGAAGAAGGTGTGCATACCCAAAATCAGTTTATTACCCAGATTCTAGGTATGCCTTCAAATAAATAACTCCCCCTCTTTGAAAGGAATCTGACAAGGGGAATGAAAAAAGTCATATTGCATCTCAAATTTCCACTAGAGAAGATCAATTTCATTCATTTGGAGAGGGATTTTCACACAAAGAAGAGGAAATTAATGAGTTAAAATGACTCATCACAAAGTTACATTGAAACAACATTTATGCAAGACTCTATCCCCATGTAAGCCCTCAACATGCAATTCCTGTAATAGCTCATCAAAAAAGGGTATTTGAAGTAACAACAGATACAAATAATGAATTCCCATCATTTGGCATAAAACCAAGGAAGGTATCAGCACTACCATCAATGGTTTTACTGGTCGTTGCACCAGATCAAGCTCCAGTTGCAATACCTGCACAGAATCCAGCTCATCCAGATATTCCCCAAATTCTTATGAACAAAAATGAGGCATTAATGACTCAATTGGAAGCTATGGAGGAATGACGTGCACTAGTTAAAACATAAAATAGAACTTTCCCTGAATGGGTGGATGCAATTCCTCCAAAACAAATTTTTTTGAATAACACATTCACAATCATTAATGGTTCGGGAGATCCGGAACAACACTTACACACATTTGTTTCATGTTGTGATCCTATGATGGGAACTTCTCAACAAAAATAAGTAGTTAATCTTAGGTGTTTTGTGCAGTCATTACATGGACTATATTTTTTCTAGTATACAAGTTTGCAATCTCGATCAATTACTGGATGGGATGATCTCCGTCAGAAATTTCTTCTTCAATTTATCTCAATGCTACCATAGATGAATGTTTTTTATCTTAATAACTATAAACAAGTTGATAATGAAAATGTTTTGGATTTCATAGAATGATGGAAATGATTAACATGTTCTTTAAGTCAAGTACTACCTCAAGAAGAGTTTTTTCTTATCTAGGTGGAAAATCTACGTGATGAATTACACACATCATTGGTTTCGAGACGTTAATTTGATCTCTCAATAGACAGAAGATTCCATTATAAAAACTAAGGGTAAAACTCATGTATGTATATCATCTCCAAGAATAAGGATAGGAAAGCCAGAAACTACTACAATCACACTCTTACAAGCCCATGTACCTGGTTCTACTTCAAGTCCTTCATCATACTAAAGGGCTCCACCTCCTGAGCATCAGCATCAATGATCATCTCATCCTGATGATCAAAGAGATCAAAGGTAGAAACAATTTCAGGAATTAATGAATAATGTTTATTCTTTTAGGAATGAAAAAGTTCCTGGTAACTGTATCTCAGCCGTAGAAAAAAAATTGGTTCAGTTTCCAAGGCTGAAGAAACCAAATGAAGATGTATATAAAGATAATCCGAATTATTGTCCCTTTCATCAAATATTGGGGAACCCCATTCAAGAGTTATTTGATATAAAATACCTTCTGAAAAAGATGGTATACTCCGGATAAGGGAAATTTAAATGTTCATCAGCTCAAATAGCATGTGTTAATGCTACAAATCTAGAGGAAGAAGAAGAATTTCAAGAAATTAAATGTAAAAATGTGCAAAAATATGATGATTGGATGATTATCGAAATGATCTACTAGACCCCATATATTTTACGAAAAAAATTGGAACAACCAGTTGTGTCTTATACCACTCCTACTATAGAAAAACCATCTCCATCAAAAGGTCGTTCCATAACGAAACAAAGTGGTCATAAGGACTAAGAGCAGTCATAAGGAGATGAGCGTGTGTCAAGACCAAAGATGTCATTAATCCTATAATATTTTATGCCATATCATTAAAAATCATGGGCACCACCTCGCTAAATGGTACAATGAGAACTATCTTTTCCAGAAGAATCCTTGTCAGATGAAAAAATAATCTTTGGTTCTGTTAATGTTATCCATATAACGGATCATTATGCCAATGGTGATTCAGATTGTAGTGGGCCAAAATTCCTTGTGCCTAATTGGGGAACAAGAGGAAGGAGTCACGTTCGAGGATAAAGGGGAAGACGTGGGAATCCCAGAAACCACCATTTTTATTTTACACTTTCTCGAACCATATATGTGGCATAAACACTTGGAAGAGCCCATCAAAGGGCTAGACAATAACAAGGAGTTTCTTCTATGAAAGATAGGATTAGTTCTGACACAATTATTTTGGACAACCGATTAGAAGCCACAACAACTTCATCTCAGAAAATTAATAGGCATCGTTTGTCTAATTTATCAAAGTCAGTAGTATTTCCAACTTCTGCTCAAAGACAATGTACAACTACAATAGAAGAATAAACTTCCAAAGAACCTACAAAACCACATCTACATGATAGAAAATGTAGACCTTTGGACCAATGTTATGAGGTCTTGTAACAATTGGACTCACGAGGTACTCATTGAGGCTTTGTCAAATCCTCTAGAGTTTGAAACTAAAGTTGTGGTTACTGAGGGTTACCATATAGAGAATGATTCTACAGAATGGCATGCATTCATATCATTAAAAATTGAAGATGAAGACCAAGTGGTACATGGGAATACTAGACTTTTGAATCTGTCTAGAACGGTCAGTGACAAAGATATCTGATGTGCCTTTATTGATAATGGATCTCGGGTCAACCCGATTCCTATTCGTACACTTCATCGATTGGGCATGACAGAATCTGACATATCTCCTTCAACATTAATAATGCAAGTATATGATAGGAATGAACAAGAACCTCTGGTTGAAATTACACTCAGAACTCAGTTTGGATAACATGTGTCTAATTCATATTTCATGGTTTTTCATCCAGACACAATCTACAATATTCTTCTTGGAAGGCCTTGGCTACATCAACATGCAACCATACCTTCGTCATACCACCAATGTCTGAAATACTATTTCAATAGAAAAAATGGAACATTGTATAGTGACAAGTCTATGTTCAAAACATTTGATTCTCAATACAATGAGGTAGAGTTTTATCACACAAAAGGAACAATGCACATGACAAAGGAGATAACTATAGTTAATGCTCCAAATGGACTGGAAAAGATCCCAGAAAATCCATTCATACATTTGAGTAAAGATTTTGTGTTACCCATCAATCAAATTGAAAGGGAAAAACCAAATCTAACGACTTTTCCTTTAATTTCCATAATGATAGTTGCGACAATTGAGCCTAAAAACATGAGAGAAATTATTGATACACCAAGCAATGATGAAACCCTGAATGGACGTGTTATCATTTCATCTACTGGACTACAATAACCCTCAAAATCGTCAATCATAGTAGAAGAAATTGTAGCAATGTTAGGGGAAGACAAATATGTTTATTATCAATCTATCAGTCCCTCTTTATTACCACAGGAAGACTCTTCGTCATCAGTAGGGTCAGATATGGTGGAATTTTCATTGGGATGTTCAAATACTGATTTCTCCCTAAACACTAGATGTTTTGCCTCATCATCTACAATGCAAGTGGAAATAGAAGATGTAACACATAATGAAGAAGAATATGAAGATCATGGGGATGCTCCTATAGCATTTGAATTAGGTGTCTCTCACAATGTGGATGAACATAGAGAAATAAATTTTGGTACAGAAGAAGATCCACACCCCATTATAATAAGTGTGGCCATGACATCTGAAAAGAAAGAGGTGTATGCTTCCTTTATAAATCCACATGAAGATATTTTTTCATGGAATTGTATAGAAATTACAGGTCTTAATCCTAATATATCCATCGATCATTTGTGTATGCCATAAGAACATCGTGGATTCAAGAAAGCAGCAGGAATGCCCACACAACTCTTGCCTCTAAAATTGAAGCTAAAGATGATAAGATTATAAAGGCTAACATTGTCAAGGAAAATCAGTATCCCAAATCGATGGCCAATATTTACCCTACCAAAAAGAAGAACTGGAAAATTAGAGTCTGCATTGATTTCAGATATCTTAACCGGTATTGTCTTAATTATGATTTTCCAGAACCGATTACAGAATATCTAATTGATGAAACTACTGGCTATAAAGCTCCTTCATTTATGGATAGATACTCTAGATATAATAAAATCAGTATGGACCCATTGTATGATCAATCTATATCCTTTAGATCCCCTCAAGGTTTTTTTCAATTAGGTAATTCCTTTTGGCATAAAGAATGTAAGTGCAACATACCAATGTGGCATGCACCATATCCTTAATCTCTTATAAGGGAAATTTGTTGAATAATATGTGGATGATTTGGTAGTCAAATTCAGACAACGTTCCAATCATTTGGATGATTTGGAAACCATATTCAATAATCTTCAGCAACACAGTTTGATGATGAACCCAGTGAAATGTTATTTCGGGGTAACCTCCCGAAAATTATTTGGCTTTGTAGGAACCCATCATGGTATCGAAGTTGATACCGAGAAAACAAAATCAATCCTTGGTATGTAACCACCTCTAAATTTAAAATAATTAAGAGGACTCCAATGACACATTTCATATATTCAACACTTTTTCTCCGATTTGGCAAGCAAGTGTTTACCCAGCACCAGATTAATGATGAAGGGAGTCATTAACCAATGAACTAAAGATTTCTAAGAAGCATTAAATATAAACAAGAAATATCTCTTGAGACCACCAGTATTGATGCTTCCTATTGAAGGATGAGAACTTATTCTCTATGTGGTATCTTTATAGTGATCACTAGGTTCCTTCTTCACCACAAAGAATGATGATGGGAATGAAGACAACATCTATTCTCTCAGTCTAACTATGCATGATGCGAAAACTCGGTATTCAAGTATTGAGAAGTGCTGCCTAGAATTAATCATTGCAGTTCTGAAATTGAGACATAACATGCAACATTATGAGGTCCAATTGGTATATAGTAATAACCATATCAAATGTATCCTCGGTCATCCTATGCTTACAGGACGTCTAGCAAGGTGGCCAGTTATTTTGTAAAAATTTGATATCCAGTTTGTATCTCAAAAGGAAATAAAAGGGAAAGATCTGGATGACATCCTTACTGACCACCCATCTGTGGATGATACATCATTTAATACTGAGTTTCCTAAGGAAGATGTTTTCTCTATTCATGATAATTCCCAAACATGGGAAATGTATTTTAGTGGTGCTTCTTGGAGTCCAATAGTAATGAAACTGGAAGAACCAAAACATAAAAAGGTTGGATTATGAATTGTCCTTATTTCCCCAGAAATGGCAGTATATCCTTATTCTTTCTTATTATCGGAAGGTGTCGGCAATAATGAAGCATAATATTACACTCTCATTATAGGTTTGGAATTGTCCCTTCATATTCAAAGGGATCATTTAAAACTAAGAGGTGATGAAGAATTGGTAATCAAACAATTTAATGTTGAATACTATATCAGAAAATAAGAATTAATTCCTTTATGTGATTACATCTGAGGGTTAATGGCTAAAATTATCTCAGAGCCGACATTGTGGTATATCTCGCGATCACACAATTCTCAAGAAGATACACGGGCTAATGCAGCTACAACATTGGCAGATCTGAATTGGGAAAAGACACTTTTTAGCATAACCCATCATTGTGTGGTCTCACCTTTTGTTAAAACTAGAAGGGGGGAAATTAATGAATTTTCCATACATATGAGCCATATTGTCATACCACATGATGGAGAAAATACATCATGGAGTATCATCAAAATTGGTTACTTCCACAAAATATGTCTGTGAAGGAGTAGATCTGGTGAAGAGCAGCCAATTTTACTCTTTATGATTGTCCATACCAGCAAAAGATTCTTTACAAGAAAGACTATTATGGAATTCTTTTCAGATTTATTGATGGAGAAGATACCACAATTGACATGAAATATGTACCTTCATGAGCTTGTGGTGCCCAACAATATGTTCACAGACTCTTTAATCAAATCAGATGGCTTGGATACTTTTGGCCTTCAATGATAGAGTATTATACATATTTCACTAAAATATGTCATCCTTGCCATGTGCATTCCAACATAATTCATCAACCCACAGAGGTTATACATAATGCTAAATACTCCAGGCCATTTTCCATATGGAGAATGGATATAGTGGGACATTATCCCCCATCCAGGGTTAAGTAGTTGAAGTATATTATCACTGCTATTGAATTCTTTTCTAAATGGGATGAGGCAATACCTCTCAAGGAAGTCATATCAAAAAGCATTTTTATTTTTGTCAAAACTAATATCATCACCAGATTCTGTGTCCCTCATTCTAATTTGATGGACAATGGCACCAATTTTGTTCTTCTATAGTTAAATAGATTTATCAGGAACATAATATCAAGTCCAATCATTCATCTTGCTATCATGCACCGACCAATGGAAATATAGAGGCCTTCAATAAGGCTCTATAAATTATAATCCAGAAGATGGTGGATAAAGATATGAAATCATAGCCTCATAAACTTTTGAAGGCTTTATGGGATTATCAGACAACTATCTGTGTTACAATCAAAGATACTTCTTATTCATTGGTATATGGAACAGAAGCAGTTTTTCCAATTGAAATACAATTGCCTTTATATAGAGTTTCCATCTGTGATCAGTTTTCTAGATATGAAAGATCACAAAAACCGTTCCATTATTTGGAATGATTAAATGATAAAATACTACATACTTTGCATCATTTGGAATTCGATCAAAACAAAATAGCGTAATATTTAAATAAGAATGATCACCTTCATTCATTCCTTCAAAAAGAATTGGTATTGGTCATTAAGACACCAATGATTCTAGGAATGAAACCTACTAAACATTAACCAAAATGGGAAGGACCATATTCCATACATATGGTCTATTCAAATGGAGCCTATGCTTTAATCTCAGTGGATAGAGATCTCATTACAACTCCAACCAATGCATGATTTTTGAAATATATGTTTTGTAATTATACACACTAGTCCTTACTCCAAGACTTTAAACTACACAATACCATGTCTTTGTTGTAAGACTTAAAACTGCATAGCCCCAATGTCTTATTTACCTTACATTAAACTACATAACTACCATCATCGTCCATGATGTGTGACGTTAAAATGCATAGCATCTTCATCCTTATTGCATGACATTAAACTGCATGATATAATATGTACATCTAATATTTTCTCTATTTAACGTTAGAAGATTCCATAAGAAAATATCATTTACATCATCACTACACCTTAGTAGTACTTCAGTCCCTCCCATTCCTATGTCTCAGTTAGATATGCATAGAGATCATGTTTCAAGAACTATGTATGGCTTGATTCTTATTTTAATGTGATACGTAGAGACGCCTGAATCTCCAATTTTTGGGCCCATCCTCAATCACAAAATCATCTTATATTTTTTCTCCTCTTGTATATGAATCAGATTTATACATAGTGTTTCCCTACGATATATTATTTGGTCCTTATACCATTTTATGCCATATGATTTACCGTTCTCTCATAAAATTTAAAAAATCCACCATTATTCATGTAAAACTCCATTAAAATAAGGAATAATTGTTTAAAGAACTACGTACGAAATGATTATCATCTATTTTGAGATACGTAGAGACACCTAGATCTCAAATCTTTGGCCCAGCCATGATAACCCCCTATTTCTTGTTTAAGAGTCAAATATGCCTTGAGAATGTTTTATGAACTATGTATGACGTTATTATTTCTCCCAAAAGAAACATAGTGACAATTGGGTTTTAACCCTTAATCCAGTTACAATATTTCTTTCCTTTAATATCATTTAATTTTCATCCTTACAACATGACATTAAACTATAAGGAAATCTGATACCCCTATTCTTTATATGTGTCACCCTTGTATTATAGAAAAGACCCTTTCCACTCCTTGTTTCTCACACCGAGCATAGATCAAGATAGCATAGGAATTGGATTAGGAGCTTTTAATTTAAGTAAGAAGCTTTAATTCATTATGGGGGTGGAAATTTCTTCACTACATTACATTACACAACACATCATAATATTATTTCGGAAGAAATAATGAACTTATCCATTTTATGTATGGTTTTGATCTATGTATAGGATTTCAATCGCTTGGCCAATAATGGTTGAAATATTTCTGATCTGTGTTGAACATAAACCTTTTCAATATTTCATACTCTTAATCATGAATATCTTCATATCATCGTAATCTATCTTACGGTTTTTAGTAATAGAGTTTCTAATATCTGAGAGCTATTTTTCTTGGCTATGCAACATGTGCCCTTAAGATGCCTTGCATAAGTTTCCTATATAATAAGAATATCAATAAAAATATTCCACTATTTGACAAAGAAGCATATTCCCAAGTTGGACCTACATAATACAGCCCCCACCAGATGTTTTTCAATTAATGGTAACTTCGTTATTAGTTGTAGAATCATTGTCCCATCTAATCTTGGCTTACAATATACAATAATTTGTATTTTAAATTCAATTCATGTATACCTATCCCATTATCTTTCTCACAATCTAAAAGCCTTCAAGGCCATGGTTTACACATTTCCCTCACCATGGTTTCTATACAATATGAAATAACCTTGAAATCCCCAGGCCACATTTTGTATATTGTTTCCATTTCTGGTCCTAATTGTATGACCTAAAACTACAGACATCATATCTCTTACATTTGGGTCAGACCTTCTTAAAATTCATATTCCCCCAATTCATTGGAAATTATAAATGGAAATACCATTTCCATATTCAGGTAACTTTCTATATAAACCAAACTATTTTCTTCGAAAAATATGAATCTCAATAAACATACTTTGACATTTGGAAATAGAAATTTATATTTCTAAGAACACTTTTTCTTGACTATGCAGCACGTGCCCTTAGGCGGCCTTGCATAATTAGCTTACAAAACATGACTATCAGTTAATATATGCCATCATTTGGCAAGGCAGCATATTCCCCAGTTGACCTTGCATAATACGGGCCCCATAATGGGTTTTTCAAATAATGGTTACTTTGTTCTTGGAAAATAATACCTATAATTCTTTTACCGCTTTTCCTATATCATTACTCAGTTTTATAAATTCCCAAATAACAGTTTACATTTTTCCCTTCCATACCTAATTATGATATTATTTTTCAAAATAAAATTTTCAAAAATTGGGAGTGTTTTCTCATACCATTAGTTAGGGCTAAAGACCTTAAATTAAATCCATCTAATTTCCTCAATGCATGTCATAAAACTGCACAGTACAATGTCTTCAGTGCAAGACTTAAAACTGCCCAGTACAATGTCATCACTACATGACTTAAAATAGCACAGTACAATATCCTCACTGCATGACTTAAAAATACATGGTATAATATCAGAAATTTATATTTCTGATAAATATTTACCATTACTCATACCCCAAATTTGTAGAGAAATGTTTTTCCTATTCATGACTTGTGTTGGACTAAAATACACCCTTTTCATTTTTAAAATTATTTTCCTCATATTAACCGCCCGCTATAGTCTCCAATCATCTAAATCCTATTTTCCCCAATCTATCATATTGAAAAATGTTAAAATTCCATGATCTCTTATTCTTGACTATACTGCACGTTCCCTTAGGCATCCTTTCATAATTTGCCTACATAACAGGCATGTAAGTCCAATGAATACACCATTTGGCTATGCAACACATGTCCCTATTGGACCTGCATAATACAACCCTCATAACGGGTTTGCCAAGTAATGGTAACTTCATTCTTGGAAGGGACTTCCCTATTGTTGATACATGTTTTAGATTTGGTGTCCATAAAAATCATGACTCTAGATTCACTGTGGAAATATTTTAAGAATATTAAAGCAATTCTTATCCATAGATTTTTGATTGGGATCTAATTTTTTTGTTTTTGGTCAAAGCTATTCAAATCCTAAATATTTGTACATTATGTTTACATGAAAAAATAGCCTTTCTAAAATAAAATAAATAAATTCAAGTGAAAACATAAATGTTTAATGAAAAAATTCTTTTCATTTATTAAATTGTTTTTTACGAAGAAGCATCCACAAATTGGAATTTGTATCTTAAAGAGTTTATTTTTAAAAAAGGATTTCTACATAATTCCTCATTTGTTTAACAGCTTCCCATGCCCCATCAACTATTTTTTGAGTTCTTTTATCTGACCAGTCTCGCTCTCTTCTGTATGATGAAGTACTTCTTTTACATCTTCGAAGGCTTTTTCCCCTTCTTTCCAGACTTCTTCTAATGAGCTATGAAGCTGGTCAGGCTCCCCTGTAATGATATCTGACTTCTGTTGAAGGTGAAGTAGCTGAACAATATTTTAATTAATTGTTTGCATCAGTCTCTTCAACATTTCATTATGATTAGCCTCATCTTTGGATTGTGCTTCATGGAAGTATTCAATTTTTATAGACAGATTTTCTTTTATCAAGTCTTGTTGAAGCTTTTCCTACTACTCCCTCTTCCCGATTATCTCTTTCACTGTAGTATGGATTTCATGGTATTCAAAACCGATAAATCAAAACATGTTAAACAGAGATAAATGTCATTGAATTTGTGAAGTCACCTCCTCAAGGAGCATCTTAGATGCTATCTTCCAAATATTTTTCCATCCTTTGAGACGAGCAAGACAAAGAGCCTTTTTCAGTTCTGGGTTCGATTCCGAATCACTATCATAAGGAGGGGTATTTTCTGGTACAAATGCACTTCAAGAAGTTCCCTTCTATATTTTTTCTTGGACAATGGTTTCTACACATTCAAATTTTATTTGGGAAGATGCAGAGTCTACACCTCTAGATGCAACCATAGATGTTGTTAGCCTTATATAGTAAATCAAGAATCATGGTTATATTTATGTGATAACCAAAGTGAATAGAATCCCAATATTAGAATATCTTACCTAGTAGTATGTCATCTTCTTGAGAAGAATCCTCCCCAATGTTCTCAGTTATAGAAATTTTATTTGATATCTCTGGTTGGGGAGTGCTATATTTAATATGCTCAAGATTTTCAGTGTGAATCCCAGGAAGTCCTGCTACTTCAAGATTCACTTGACTAGAGTCTCTGAAATGGTAGGGTTGACAATAATATGATAACTTCCTTCAAGAGTTTTTGTAGTAGTGGAATCAATTTCATTAGATTAAACTACTTATTTCAAATCAAGAATGGTTATCAAGTTAATCATAAGATGATTAACATGATGAATCATGTGAACTCACACCATTTTTATTCTATATAAGGAACTCCAAAATCATCAAAAGCATTATATATTTTAAAATGTTCTAATTTTTCTTCAATGTACATTCCATGGTTCATCATTTCATTCAATGATATCTCATATACCAGTTTAGTCTCACCCGTGGGAACAACTGGCGTGTTTATATCACAACCTTCCTCCGGCAACCTATGACACTGAGTAGCTTCTTCAGCAACAATTGTGGAGTCAAAATCTGTTGTTTCCAGATGTTTTGGTGCATGTGATGAACCTAAAGTGTCACAGAATGGAAGATAGCTATTTTTGAATTGGATGATTTGTGAAATATTATTGTTATACCAGAAGCTTCCTCTCCTTTGATAGTAGGAATCAGAGTAGTGTTGGGGACAGATGTTGGTTCCTTTGACATCAATGCCTCTTCAAGAACCACTAAATCTACAAATATTTTTGTTTTCTCAGTAGCAACTTCTACATCTCCTTGGGTATTATCAGTGGATTCTTTCAAAGAAGAAACAGAAGAATCCCATATAATCTTAAAATGTTTAAATAATTTTTCATTAATACAACTAATATTCATGATTATCATGGAGACTTACCACTACTGAAAAAGCACTTAACCGTGGTGTTCATTCATCGTTGTTTTTCTTCTTCTTCCTTTTAGGAGGGCTTTTATTTTCACCTATAAAAACAGATATCGGTGATCCCAATACCCTATCTATTTCCCCCTCCATGGCTTGTATGCCCAGAGATATTTCTCTGAATTCACGGGGAGATCTGGTAGCTCCAATATATTGCCTCCAGGACTATATTGTCATGAAATAATTTCAGTTGTCTTTCTTTTATCCAACATTAGGTTAAGAAAAAATTTCTCCTAAGTAACAATTTTTTTAATAAAGTTCTTGTTGCAAAATAGAGGAAGATAAAAATTAATGGGATCTTATATCCCCAAGATCTACAAATTCACACCATTCTTCCTCTAATAATGGATTAATCCCTTTAGTGGTACCGCGATCTATCCTTTAATTTACCCACTTTCTGGTAGGAATTGATTCATTGGTGGCATAAATGAGGATTTAAAGCTCCCTAATATTGGTCCTTACCTCATTGGTATTATCCTTAAAAATAATGTCTGAAGAAACCCACAAATTCCTTACTCCTGGAGTATGAAGTCCATAACATAGATCCATCAACAAGGTCTCAGAATCAATGTATAGACTCTACCATGTTAAAATAGCCACCGATATTATATATTCATAATTTATGTTTGATGCTTGGGACGAGGATATTACAACCTTAGAATTGACTTTTTTTTCCAGCACTAGCTGTCATAGATGAAGGATTGGAAAATGCAACTCGCCGCTCTTCAGAATGATGATGACTAGATCGCCATGATACGACTTTAGTAGGTATTGAGGGATTGGATCTTTTTATCCTAGTAGGAGGATTATACCTAGAACAAGGTATCATTGGTTGATTTGGAGTGTCATCACCTCCACTCTCGGATTATTGCAAATCGGTCTCAGACCATGAAGAATTATATTCTATGCGAAGGTGTTATTTCCAACTATTTATCGTTATCACCAATCGGGGGATGACATGACTTAATACCCCTTCAGGGTTGTTGCAACCCTATTTTTAGCATACCAGATAGCTAATCTTCTTACTGCATCTGCAATAGGTAAATTAAAAACTACCCCAGTCTTCTATGCAGATGTCAACACCCATTTTTGTCGAGAAACCATTGGGTGTTTCTCTAGTCTGAAATAAACGAGAGGGGATATAGTATTCTGTTGTAGACACTTGAATTTACGTACTAATATATATGGTGAATAGGCCTAACATATGATTTCTCCATCGATTCTAGTGGCCAACACGCCATCTCTGCAAGCTATAATATAGGCTCTCAGTTCCAAATAGCCAGTACCATCATCAACAAATCACCCAGTATGCGGATTCCCATAGGGAAAGACATGAAAATATTTATACATGCTCAACCTAACCTTGTTGTCATATGAATTAAATGACAAGGGTGAAATACCAGAAAATGCTTGACCATACAGTTGAAAATGATTTCCAAAAACATGTACTCCACTTTGTACATTATAAGTTCAAAATTAAGTAGAAAACCAACCCCACCACACTGGGAATGGGACCACTATTCTAAAGGGAGATTTTCTATTGTAAATATTCTGAATACTCCTAAGAATATTTTCTAAAATAGGAGTAGCAAACCCTACCATCATTTTATCTCCCTACTTCACTATCATAACAATGGTTCCTAGCCTCACACCTCCTTTAGATTCTTGGACTGGTAATAAATATACGCTGAGCGATATGGTTAAGAAACCTTCTAGATGTTTCATTGCAAGAATTTTTTCGGTTGATATCATATCACCATTAATTGAATTCTCCCTTATCCAATGTTGGCCAAAAGGTGTCAGTAATACCTCCCTTATCTTCCAATGTATAGGTAGATGGAAGAGTATAAGTGGGCCCCTTTTCCTTCTTCTTTATTAAAAATATTTTTATCCATTCCTTTAGATGAATTTCCCTCCTAGTATGTGTTTTTGCGAGAATTGAATTCATGAGTTTATTAAATAATTTTATGAACTCTCAAGCCCAATATGGTGTCTTTCCCGAGTCATTTCATGTCACATGGGGTGGAGTAAACTCGTCATACATGTCTCCAAGGATTGGAGCTCCAAAAAAATTTTAAACGTCCCACACACTGATACCTACATCTGTATGTGTTAAATGGAATGAATTAGTCTCTAGGATCCCTTGACTTAATAACTCTTTCATGGAATCACCATTCCTATACACATAGGATTTCCCAACACTGGTAACTTCATAAATACCGACGATTCTCAAATTATCTACAAATTCACCACATAACTTTCTCACCCTACATGCCCAAATCCATGCATGGTTTACACCTCCTCCTGGGCAGAAATCCCAACTTTTCTTCCAACCCTTGAACTGATCTATCCTAGAATCTCGAATGATAGATGAATAACAGAGTGGTTGTAGCTCAAGCATGTATGCTTGAAATAGGATGCACATGGGCTATGATGCATAATATAAGATTATTTTATTGTCCCAGCACTAGCAATGGAGCCCCCCACAAAAACATTGGCCGATAAGAAGTTGGTAAAATCCTGAAACCAAGTATGCGGGACATTGTTTTCTTTTGGATATGGAATGTTAGTATCATGTAAATGGCCACACCTATACGTAAGTAGATAGGTACTCTGAGGAAATTTGTAGTGATACCTCATTAAATATTTTTTTGAGTCATGAAGAGTGGTTTCGCAAACATCGATGTTATCATGACCAACAACATTCATCATGTCATCAATCTTCATGCTTGCAATCTCATCAGCAGTTCTAATTCTTTTGGGAGACATTGAACTTGCAAAAAAGATATATATCATATTTTTAAAGTATGTTCATAATTTGTTTTATAAAATAATAGAAAATTCATTAAGGAGTGATAGTTTTAAACTTGGAAAAAAAGTATAAGTCGACACACATGTATGGAGCCCCACTCATGGCACGTAGCTAAAATATGTACATAGGAAGCACAGTGAAACAAAAGCATCTGCAAAGATGACTTGCACGCTGAGATCTGTGAATCCAGAAGTTCTGAAACTTTCCACGTACATGATCCCCTTATATATATGGGAAAAACATCACCTTTCACTCTAGAAATCATACGCATTTCACACATACGCGCCCAAGTCTACCGGATCACTGAAACATGTTTCCCCCATTTCCCTTGTCTTTATTCTTCATTACTTTACCATAGTATAAGAAACTCTTTTAATTTCAGATCCAATTATGAGGGGGGGGGGGGTTTGACACTCCATTCCATCAAGGAGTCTAAATAATGACAAGGGAAATCACCTTAGAACGAAAATGGGAAAGTACATGAAGAAAAATCATGATTTGAAAAGGTATGAATTGTGAATCGCTTTAGTCGAACCAATGCACTAGCTACGCGCACCCTACTTGCACACCCAAAAATTTCACGCTGCCTACATGAATGCTTCTATTGGTGCAAAAGTCACTTGTGCGCCCAACTAATTTCGTCAAAGGTCATTTATTTTCCTATAAATAGACCCTTGGGCTCCCCATTTGTACCGACGAATTTCCTTGATGCCCAATTGCGTTTCAGGTCGCCCTAGTACTTCACCCCAGAATTCCAAAACATTCAAGGTAGTTATTCAAACACGTTGGTTGGAGGATTTAAGGGTAGATAATTGTACACAAGTCATTTTAGTGTTTGAAAACCCTAAAACTTGCGCGCCTAAAGCACCCAACCTCCTTACGTTAGAAATACTAGTGTACATCCCATTCCTCTCATAGGAACTTGAGTTCCCAACTTCTTGGATCTCATGTGAATACTTTTGAAGGCTTGAGCATGGCCACTCCCAAGTATTACCATACAGCTTTTTTTATCTTAAGTGAAGATGAGGTCTCCCATGTGTACTTGCGTGACCATACATGGATTCCCTTCTCTACATGGGTTCCCCACATTGATTCACTTATTATATTCTATCTCTTTATTTTACATGCCATCAAGCCTTGCACAACCATTCATGGCATGGATTCTTCTTACATGGCTCCCTAGTCTAAAATGGATTCGATTGAGACCTCCACCAAACCATCCCAACATATCAAACCTTTGGGAATGGAACATCTGCATGTCTCCAATTAGGGTTTGTATTTCTACAGTCATAGGATTACCACAATTGTTTCATAATGGGGTTAGGATTCATGGAGTATCTGTGGGTTTTTATATCCACATTCACATGGACCTTTCTTCGAGAAATATATTTATGAATTTCTCGGTTTAATGTATATGGTTTTGGGCATTTTCCTTGCCTTTATTAAAGAGCTAGAACCCTCAAATTATGGTAGGGAAGGTAAATTATACACTTAACTTTCCACTTTCCTACCATGATCAATTTTGGAGCTGTCATTCTGGTATAATCCCCTCACCTTCACCCCATCATTATTCCATTTGGACCCTTGTCCAATGTGAATAGAATAGAGGGAATGCTCATCACCTTTCCCTCTTCCACAGTCGACTCGCCCTCTTCCATCAGCAGAGGAGGAAAAGTGTGAAGTGTAATTATTGAATCTTTCACATATATTGTTTGTCACACAAATCATGAATCCAATGATCTTTGAGATTTGTTATTCATACAACATGCACACAAACACTCATTAATAGTTCTAAGTGAAATCTGATTCTCGTCCAAACCAGGATACGTAGGATGTTGTCTCAAGGCCTGAGCTCACAAGGGAATCCACCTTTGGAAATTAACCACAATTTCAATCATCAAATCATCAAGGAATTCTTTTCATGATGTAAGGCCAAAATCATATTTCTTAGAGGACCATACTCTCTTATGATATTTATCGAACTATGCGGGCTTTGATTCTTATTAATATGGGAAACGTAGGAAGCCTATTTGAGCTTGAAACCCAAAACTTGAAATCCACCCTATTCTCCTTGATCCATATTCCCAATAGGGTCTAATACAACTTGAAAACTCATATCCTTTTCAAGTTCCTCGGCCTACTACAATGTTAGTCCCACACTATGTTTTTACCAACCACCTTATGCTTAGAGGTCCTTATCGCATGAAATTAAAAGGTATGAAGTTTACTATTAAGAAACACCAAACTACGAGGGTTCTAATTTCATTCTTAGTGATACTTATGTAGCCTTATTTATGGGCATGATCCCATTATCAAAATAATCCTTAGTCTCCCTAGATGATAATAAATTCCAGAGTTCCCCACAGAGTGGATTAAAATCCAGTATCATCACAATGATTAATAAAATAATCACAAGTCATTATATTAGAGGATACCATTGATGGAAAACCTAAAATACATACATATGTTTCCATTAATGAAGAACCACTAATTCATTCTGATGAATCTAAATTTTATACATGTTAATAAATGATTGTAAATTCCAAGGGATACTGATGATATACTTGATGAATCAATAAGGATTCATGAAAATATCTTAAATATTACAAAGAGAGTCCCAGAGTAGACAATAATTCTCCCCAAAAGGGTGTGATGAGTTGGACCTCCCATCCTCTTAACCAATTCATGTTTTTATGTATCGTAAAGATCTAACTTAATGAACACTTTCCTTTGGAAAGAATGGCCCCTTTTGATAATGAAATGTTGGATGTTTCTTGTTCCATAAATACATCCATCGAAAACTGCCATGAAATACTGATTCTTTAAACTAGAACACATGTTTCAAGAAACTATGAAGCACTGACCTATTAGAGGGAGAGAACGGGATAGAAAAACATGAAGAGAATGTATCCCCTAGTGGGTTACACACATATCAGATCCATTTGGAAGGGTTAATCACCCACAGAAAAATTTATGGGGAAATCCTCCATCTATTGATTCATTATCCCCCGGTCTGAATCCCAATAAGGGAAAATAGAATATTGGGGTCGTCAAACCTGCTGACCCATCTGGCTTAGTGTAGAAGATGGATGATGCCTTTGAAAATGCCATGTTGCGTCAACTTCTCAAAGAACATAAAAATATGTTCCATGAACTTTTCTTGAAATGTGTGGTGGAATGGAGACCAGAATATAGTAATCCTCGATCGGGGCAGTAGGGGTAGGTACAACATACCCCCAACATGTTTCATCTTGTTGTCATTGACCATCAATTACATATATATTGGTTAGAAGCCATCGTTTATGGATATAGGTAGCGATATTTATCACCAAATCCACCCGAGCTGCATGATAACCTTCAAGACCTAGCTTAGGATCCCCCAACCACTCCACAGGTCGTTCCCCAAGCAGTTCCGTAGGTCATCCCACCAGATGCTCCACGAGCCGTAAGGCCTGCTTCTCATGTTGAAGAACCTAGAAATGCACTGTAGTTCCGGGATCCTCATGAAGATAGGAATCCCTACCCATATTGATCCAATGGCATCACTCATTTCCCATATCGATGATTTGGAAACTCTATAGGTGGGAATTCTTCCTGATGGCAAGCCATATACAACATGGGTGGATGATATATAAGCGTCACTTTGTTTCTGAAATCATACATGTCCCCCCTTTAGTGTGATGGGAATCTACTATAGCATCTGGACCACTTCATCTGATGTTGTGGACCCATGCTAGGAACTCCAGCATAGCATGAGGCCTCCAAACATCGATGTAATGTACAAACATTGTAAGGGTCAGAATTTGTCTAGTTCAACCAGCTACACATTGGGTCAGTAGTAGACTGGGAGGATGTTCGTAGGATGTTTTTTACTTGTTCAGTTCCTCCACCAGGACGATGAGTATTTCATACATCTTAAAGTTCTTTCATAGGCTGGATGAGCATGTCGTAGATATTGTTCCATTGTGGAAAGGCCTCACATACTTCCTTGATATGCCGCTAACTCAAGAACCACTGCTGAAAATTTATGTATGGAATATCAAAACTAATCAGGTATCCACTCTCTTCACTCAAGATGGCCCATGGGAATTTTTTATTACTCTTAAAAAGTCCAGTTTCTAGAGGTAGCCTTGCATTAGGCCATGTTGGTTCGTATGTGACCTCCTGTAGTTCTCATGAGACGAGACGCTAAGGTCGAGCCCACCGCGGTAGCACAAATAGAGTCCCTTAGGATTCTAGAGTTATTACTGGTGGAGCCACCTCCATAGCCTCACTGAGTCCCCCCTCCATAGTCGAAGCCTTCGGTCTAAGAGTTCCCACCTCAGAATCACTAGGCACCCCCTCAAAATGTTTCGTTACCACCCAGGTGAGATGATCTGGTTCTACCACATTGACATGGTCTTCTACCCCCTCGATACGGACAAGATCATAGAATGATCTTCTCAGATATATGTAACTGGACATACAAATTTAATGAGGCTTAGGTCCCCGATTATTTTTTATATTCCTTGGAATAGGAAATTCTGTTGTTTTCGGAATGTTGGAGGCCCGAAGAGGTGGATCTCACTGATCGCCACAATTACATCCAATATAACTGTATCCCGGGGGGACAGACTCAAGTACTGCTATGTTTTCAAAGACTGGATGCCACACCAGGTTGATAAAAACATAGTCAGGTTAGGTTATTCCCTGTAAGAGGAGTAATGTGTGTTCATAAATCCTAACAACGATAGTGACAATGAAGGTGAGTGGCATCAGGTTTCCAACAGTGGGTCTCAAAAAATAAGTGACTGGATGGTTCATAAGGCCTTATCCCATTCCCATAGTTTTATTCATACACATTTGAGTCAACACAATCCTTTTTAACATTCCACATTACCTACAACTAATTATTCTCTGTCGACATCCCAACCTTCCACTTCCCATAAGTGCACGCATCGGCAGTACAAGGGATGACAATGTACCCCACTGATGCCATCGTCATCCTGTACTCTTTGTGATTTTATACCCTCGATGTTATTTAATACCCTCCAAATTTGACCATTGAAAGTGTATTTTTCATATGATGACCAAGTGTATGCTTCAGTTAATACCATGGAGTTGGTAAACCTCTACATGGTTCTTGATGATGGAGAGCATTGGATACATCCTCCAAACGTTGCTAACTAATTCCAACGTTGATAGAGAGGTGGCTATATGTTTCACTAGGATGTATTTTTCAGTTCTTCTAGCCAAGCTATGCATGCCACAAAAACCAGAAAATACGCCAAGCGTAGAGATCAAAAAGTGCATCCTTCTCATCTTGTTTCACCAAAACCACCTTCACCACCGTTTGTTCTACATGATCAGTAGGATCCATGAAAGTCATCATATGATAAGCCATGATATCTTGAGGATTGGCCTCACTAATCTATCCCTCATACATTAGACTCTCCATGCATTTGGAATGGTGAACAATGGGACATTCCTACCACCAATCTGCCTCTAGTTCATCTAGAAGGGATCGTCATACCTCCTATCATAAAACGACCTCATGTCTAAAGATGTTGGAACTTGGCCAAGAACTATGATATTCTCAAGAATCATTCTAGAATTTTTAAAAATCTCTCCATCCTCAAGGCACATCATTTATCTACAGATATGAGTGAAGACCTAGACAAGGATTTAATAACCCCCATCTAATTTGAGAGAGAGGTAGATATTGTAGAAATCTTCCTCGATGAGGCTACTGGGAATTCATAATGTCATGCCATTATCACTATCTCTAGATATGAAAAAGGTTATCACATATAGGGGAACCTCCACCCAATATAAATAACTATCTTTTTCAATGGTGTTGAGGTTTTTTGTTGTGTTTTTGAAAGAGGATTAGGGATCAACCTTTTCCTAGCCCAGACACTCATAAATATGGGGCTTTATGAGAATGATCTGAGTCCCTCTAACATGAAAATTCAAGGTTATGACTAGATTTAAAAGAAAAATGTTTTCATGATCTTTCTGAAGACTCAGTTTTGTGGCTTAGTTTCCATCACTAAGTCCATGGGTGTCTCACAGACACTGCATAAAATTCATTGATGGGTAGGCTAGGGATCCACCTACACACAACTGTCCCTTATTTATATCACCAATTCCATAATTACCACCTCAATGGTCGAGTAGGTGTATTCCAAGGTGATACATTTCCCATGGACTCTTATGTATCATGCTACATGGATGCTGACTACTACAAGAGAAAGGAAATGTAGATTATATATAACAATGTGGAACATGTTATGGTTGTGACTAACCCATGGATATACCTAGATGATACCTACATTTTCTCGATCCACAGATTGGAGGCCACTGGCTTGGATTTGGGGTAATGATTTTTTTTATCTAGAATGTGGGGGAAGCACAATCCCAAGTCTATAGGATGCCAATACATCGCCTTAGATTTTATAAAAATGAGGATCAGGTTGTCATAGAGCCCCCTACTCCCATAAGGCATCGTGATGTCCGCCCCATGCCAACAACACCACATCATACATGATTTTCTCAATGGGATGGGATAAAACTTATAACATGACACACCAATATTTCCATAATATCATTAATGGTGGACCCTTGGTTTGAAGGAATGATGGGATCTGGTCGACAACATTCATTGTTTTGGTTTTGGTAGTAGTGGAGCTTCTCGATGGGGTGTCCAACGTCGATCATGTTGGCACCAGTTCCCCATCATGATCTTTCAATTAAAAAGAATCACCTACTAGTGAGGATACATCCTTCATGAATAATGAAGGGGATTTTGAAGATTCTCCTCCCACTTTAAATGGTAGTATTTACACTTTAGTCGATGAATTAGTATAGGTGAACCTCGGTAAAAAGACGGATCTGAAACCCATGTTTACTAGCTCCTCTATGCATGTCGATGAGTATAAATGATATGTGGATTTCCTAAAGTTGCATCATGATGTATTTTCCTGGATTTATGAAGAGATTACACGAATAGATCCCCATATCATCATCCACAACCTTAGTCTTCCAGAAAATAATCACAGGTTAAAATAACCTCCCAGAAAGATGCACACTTCTCATGGATTCATGGTCGAGGATGAGATTGATAAGCTCATTAGTTCCAACATCGTCAAGGAGGTCCATTAACCAAAATGGTTATCAAACATTGTGGTTGTCATGAAGAAAAAAATACAGACAAGAGTCTGCATTGACTATTGGGATCTCAACCGTCACATCCTGATGGATGACTTTCCCATTCATGTGACATAACTATTGAATGAAGCCACTGCTGGGTTCTAAGCTCTCTCATTCATTGATCATTATTCTGGGTATAACCAAATTAGAATGTCCCCTAAGGATGTGGTGTTTACAACCTTCAAGGCACCACAAGGTACATTCTGCTACCAGTTAATGACTTCAATCGAATGAATGTAGGTTCCACCTACTAGCGTGCCATGCCTCACATATTCAAGATGATCCTCGGGATATTGGTGGAATTATATATGGATGATCTGGTTGTCAAATCTTACATGTTCCAGGACCATCTCAATGATCTAATGAATGTGTTCAGAATCTTCCAATACCACCATATAAAGATAAAAGACATGATGTGTTCCTTCGAGGTCACTTCCATGATGTTTATCGGCATTGTTGATAGATATAGAGGCATAATTATCATTCCAGAGAAGATCATGGACATCAATCTGATGTATCCTAAATAAACATTTGGTAGCTTGGATGATTTCAATGCCATTGATCATACATACGTTGATTCATCACAAATCTGGAGTAAAATTGTAATACCATTTCCCAGATCATGATGAAAGGTGTATATTATCAGTGGGATGAGGAGTGTTATACTTACATTGAGGAGATCAAGCAGTGCCTATAACAACCACTAGTTATGATTCCATCGATTTCTGGAAATCCGCTGGCCCTTTATGTGACCGATCTGGAATGATCTCTCTGTTTCCTTCTGGCATGGATGAAAAATGATTGAACATAGAATAGTTTATACTATCGTAGCCACTTTCTCCATCATAAAGATTCAAAAAACTCCCCTATCATGAAGGGATTCCTAGCACATGTATTCATAGTGTAGAAATTTTGACATTAAATACAACACCATGAGATTAATCTAGAATCCTGTGTTGATCCACTGAAGTACATTCTGAACTATCCCATGTTGATATCCTATCTCGCTCGTTGGGCAGTGATCCTCCAACAATTTGACATCATGTTTCTCCCACAAAATTCCATCAAGGGATAGGCATTTGAAAACTTCTTTTCTGCCCATCTAGATCCTGCGACCAAATCTATGGATCATGATTTCATGGATGACGCAACCCTCTAAGTATATCAAGCCATTCTGTGATGGAAAATGAATTTTGATGGATCTTCCTGATGACCTACAGGAAGAAGTCTCAACGATCCCAGACTCAATAGCGTGGGGCTCTGTATCATCTTCATCATGCCAGTACAAGTTATTCTTCCATATTCATTCTTATTGTTAGAAGTATATATCAATAATGAGGCAGGGTACCGTTCTCTCATTATTGGTCTCATTTTGGCCCCCATGATTGGGATTCCTTGCTTAAAGGTTAATGGAGACTCTAACCTAGTCATCAAGTAAGTCAAAAAGGACTCATTGTCTGGAATCCAGAGCTCACACCACAATTAGAATGTGCACGCAAGCTCATTTCTTAGTTCCCATATCGGCCAGAAGTTACTCATCTCCTTCAGTCCCATAATGGTAAACCCAATACCTTGGCTAGGTTGGATTTATCTCTTACAGAGCCAAATAAGAATGATTTGATTATCCATATGGCACATCAGAGTGTAACCGATCTCATTACACTGAAAGACAATGATAACACAAATGTAAGCCAACATTCCACCAGTGCCTCTACAACATGACCCTGGGGACCCCCTAACATGGTGTTGGAAGTGACTCCCGATTGAGGACCCCCTTTATTGAGTATCTCTAGAACGGTAATCTCTCGATAGATCTAGTTGAGTATGAGAGAATCTAAAGGTGTGCATTGAAATTCACCCTCTAAAGTGGTCCCAATCATGAAAAGATCCTCTATAGATGTCGGTTTGATGGGATTATCCTCTATTTCATTCTAGGAGGTGACATTATTCATGTCATGCTGGAAGTTCATGTCGGTTCCTTTGTGGCTCATCAATTAGGGATGAAACTATCTCATCAGATCTATAGATTGTGGTATTTTGGGGCCACCATGATTTGTGACTGTATGGACTTTTCCAAGAGGTTCTGTGCATGCCATATACTTGATAAATTTTTGAATCGGTTTCCAGAACCTCTCCACACTACCATGTACTCTTGTCCTTTTGTGGTCTGGGGAAACGATGTTGTGGGACCATATCCATTGGTGGGAGCTCTCCAGTGCTGGTTAATCCAAACCACTATTGATTTCTTTTCCAAGTAGAAAAAGGTAGTTCTTATCAAGGAGGTCAAGTCCAATTATATCTTTGAATTCATGAGCTCCAATATAATATATCTATTCAGAGTCCCTCACAATTTCCTCAGTGATATTGACACTAAATTTTGGGAAACCGAACTAAAGAACATGTATGCCAAGTACAAAATTCGTTCAATACATACCTCCTAAAATCATACTAAAAAAATGGGAAGATAAAGGTGTTCAAAATATCCCACTCTAAAATTATGTAGAGGATGGTTGGTAAAAAAAATAGTTGGCCGGATAAACTACCCAATGATCCCATGGCGTCTTGGATGACAACTCCTAATTCCACTCAGGTGACCCCATATTCCCTTGTGTATGAAACAGAGGAAGTATGTCCCATCGTAATTTTGTTGCCTTCCATGTGAACATTTTTCGATGATAAGAATACTCCATATATGGTAGCCTAAATCTGTCTGGCTGAACAGGAAGTGCATGATGAGAAAATTCTTTTTTTCCCGCACATTCTGGAAAGGCATCAGAACAAGATAGGTAGATCATTCAAAAAGAACAATAGACTCCACTATTTCATAAAAGGTGACATGGTGTTGGACCTATGAACACCAATGATACCCAAAAGTAAGTAACTAATAATGGAGCCCCAATGGTAGGGATCTTATATCATTCACATGGTCTACCCAAATGGTGCATACTCACTGTTCAACATTGATGGTGAGTGTATTAATCCTCCCACCAATGCTATATTTCTCAAGAAGTATATCATCATACGAGTCCCATACGTCATTAAACTATCTCATCCTCACTGCACGATGTTAAACTGCATGAATAGTCTGGGCTGAGGGACATAAAACTACCCAACATTCATCTCTCAATACGATAAACTGCATACTGGCTGGGATTTGTCCTCGGTGGCCCATCCTTAGGTCCATCGAACTTTTCGGACTCTTGTACCATGTTCTCACTTAGGATTGTATGGTGTGGTATAAAATCTATTTCCCAATTCACATCAAGATTTTTTCCATTCCACACACATCACCTTGAGGCACCCCTCCATCATCATTCATATTTTCCACAAGATGTTATGTTGGATGGGTCCCACCATTCTTTATACATATAATAATTTGGGTTTCCATCAACATTACCATCTTAAAGTACCGCCAAAGGATTTGGATTATAGGACATAGGGAAATCCTACCATCGTGGGGAAATGTACCTCATGATTTTGAATGACAATTTGATAAAAGTCATGCTATATGAATATGCTCAGCGGTTGATTCTCAATTGATTTTTTCTTTTCCAAGCTACAGGAGAGAGATACAATGTTACAATGTGGTCAAAAATTATCCTCACTCCTTATTTAAATTCTATGGTGTCCCAAATAAAAGGAACTATGATCCATCATTTCCTCCCATCTATCCCATGCACATGACATTAAACTGGGCATCTAAAGTCCACTATCTATGACCAAAAACTATGATCTACCACATCCATGATTCATTTTGTTAAACTGCATGGCATCTCGAGAACAATGTATGCATTGATTCTAATACCTTAGGGATATATTGGAAAGTCCAAACATTTTCTTTTTGGGTCTAGCTCGGGTTCATCTATTTTGTCTCTTGTCCACTTGGCCTTAGTTCATTCCAAGAATTTTGAATGTAGTGGCGTATGTGGGATTATCCCCTCATTCACGTCAGTTTATTCACCACACCATGCATATTCCACTCCAAGATCCTCTTTTTACCTTAGTAATAACCACATGATATCAAAAGGTCTGACACTCCCCAACTACGAATGGATTTATTTCCATCCTCATGGGATACGTAGGAATGCTCAGTCATTTTTTCCTTAGGTCTATACGAATTTCCTAAAAACCATTTATTCCTTCTGGACACATGGCCTATGTCCTCTAAGGGAGGTGCGGGATGTGGTGTGAGCATATGTTCTTATTCACGTTGGGTTACCAATATCCATCGCACGTACCTACCTCTTGAGAGCTCTCCATCCCCCTCTCCTCCACTCATCTTCTCGAATTGTCTTCTAATTAATTGGGCCCCATGACCCTCTTTATAAATTCACCAACACTCCTAAAAGCGCAATGGTTTAGAACCTAGATTGAAGGATTTTACATAGACATGTATTCAACTATTTCCATGTTTCATGTTTCAATTTATTTGGTATTCACCATCATTGATATTGGAAAGTCCCATTGAATGGGAAGGATTAGAGCCCTCATTGCTCTCCCATCATATTGTTCCTACGTTCACAAGTATTTCGATTGATAATTCGAAAAAATTCCCACATTGTGAATAGGGTCAGTGGTCGATGATCAATTGTTTTTTCCCATTTCAGGTCACACGAAATGGATTTTGTGTTTCGAACATGGTCAACTGTTATCCACCATCGTTACTCCACCCCCATTAATCCTTAAATATTGGTTTCCTAATTTAAATCATTTTCCACTCCATCTTGTCCAAGTGGAACTTCGACACTCTTGGTGCTATCCCTCCGTGTGTGTTTGCACGTTAAGAGGATGAATACATGGTGTGGTTTCATTTGTGGCTCCTTTACGTTTCTCTTTTCAATGAATTCCATGTGTTGTGAAGATATTATCCATACTTGTTTCCCACATCAAGTGCGGCTCATGTGGGATTAACTATTTGGTCATGGTCAATGCTTGTTTGGAAGAGTCTCACATAATTAGACCTGATCTTTATAAACACAATCTAATATATTTCATGGTCCTTATCACAAGGCTTCGACTAGATGAATAAATCCAGAACTACATGTGGATTGAATCTAAATCTTATGTGATGTATAGGAACTCCCAGACATTTCATATTGGGGTCCAGCTATGCCTTTACTATTTATCTCTTCTGGGTGGGTTTTTCCCTGACTCTAATAGGATATTGTGGTGTGGGGTATGTGGGATTATCTATTCAATCACATTGGGTATGTAATAGACTCACCACAAACACCCCATTTAGAAGATATTCTCTCCAACCATATCCTTGTTACATGACGTTAAACTACACAACATATTCCAGAACTACATATGGCTTGATTCTTATCATCATGGGATATGTAGGAACACCCAGACATTTCATCTTCTGGTCCCACCCTATATACTATGATCTCTTTTTTCTAGTAACATATGATTTTAAAATGTTGTGTCTATGTCAAATTACATTAAAATTTGTAAGCTGGTACTATCATACGTCCCTAAATTTTGATGCTAGCATCCTGGACACACGAAAAAAACGACACCACATTGTTTCATCCTCAGTCAATGGGAAATCATGATTGGTATCTATTCTACCCTATGCAATTTCTATGTACTACATATGGATTCATTCTAGATGTGATGAACGGATTCACCATCTTGGGGTCATTGCATCAAAAAACACACACATCCACTTTAAAGAAAAAAACAAGATCAATCAAATGCCTCTACTTTTAGTGAATGGTCCGAACCTTCATGATAGTATTTACCCTTGAACTGGTACCATACCAATCCATATTCCATAAATACATGTGTCTTGATTCCAATAATAATGGGATATGTACGATCGCCCATAGATTTTTTCTTCAGTTCCAGCCCTAGGTACCTCAAATTCCACCCTCCTTCTGGACCCTTGTATTGAACTTTGTCAGATGTGTTGGTGTGGCGTGGACTCCTTTTTTTCCACATTCTCTTATTTGTTTGAAACAACTGCACCACATGTCTCCCTTGTTACATTCCATCTTGGTCCATGTTCTATGACCATTAATAATGATCTAATGAGAACTACGTCTGGCTTGATTCCCATCCCCATGGTATATGTATGAACATCCCAACAATTATTCTTCTGGTCTAGCCCAAGGTACTACAAATCATACTTTTCTCCACACACATGACGTTAAATTGCAAACCCTAATCCAATAATCATGACAAAAAACTATGTGTAGGATTTCACAAGGAATGTGCCATGATAGGGAAGGCCTCTTTGGTCTTCACCTATGTTGGGTTTTCTACTATTACCCCAGGAACACATTACATTACACCATGTTCCCTCTCAATAGTCCACTCCAGGACCTTAAAATAGGAGTTCTTATCCCCAATAACATTTTATTTCAAATGGGATTTGAATCCCTTTATATCAATTATCTATTGGGCATACTGAAATTCATCGTGGCGAAGATCCCAAAGTGTTATTTTTTGTGGGAACATTCCTACAAATCATTTTAAAACATCATGAGACCTTTATTTGTATTTCCATCCTCTTCCATGACTGAAGGGGCCCCCTTTATGTTATGGTCCCATGCCACATGGCTCATCTACCATCTTAGGGCCTATGCCTCTTAAGTGCTCAGATGACATTTTATGACTGGCTTTGTGTTTCAAACATGATTAGTGGTCAAACCTCATTTTTCTATCCCCATACTAGGCTAACACGAAATGGATGTTGTGTATTGATCATGGTAACCATTTATTCTCCACAGTCATTCCACCATCATTACAATCTATATCTCAGGAGCCGTGATTCACATCTTTCAACACCCTTATGTTTAAGTGTCTTCCCAACATAGTTGTTTTCCCCCTTCATTCATTTATGTTCATTAAGTGGGAAGGTATGTAATATTGGGATGTCAGTCACCTAACGTTCCATTATACCAAATGTCTGAATCCATGTACTAGTAAAATCCTATCTCTAATCCTTGTTTCCCACATCGATAACGACTCACGTGGGATTTGTACATTTGGTACGAATTGAACTGGTGCATCCAAACCCTATATTCCTTATGTACCACATGACATTAAACTACAATATGTGAACTATGTAGGCCATGATTCCCATCGTAATGGTGTATGTACGAAATCCTGAGAACTTTTTCTTAGTCCAATTCACAATTTCAAAATCATTTTTATCTAGAAAAATTATTTCTACTAGGATTACATGGTGTGGTATGTACATATTTGGACCTCATTCATGTAAGGATATATACCACAATCTGCGTTTCCTTTATAGGTAACCACGTCCTCAATATATGCATTTAAACTACGAGTCTACCCTGGATATGTTCTGGATTCCCAATGATAATTATGGGATTCTTCAACATCTCCACTAGGGAGGATTTCCCACTTTAGTGTTGGTATCTCACCACACGGCACTTGGAAAACTATGGCTGGCCTAATTCCCATCCACATTAGATACGTAAGAACACCCAATAATTTCACATCAGGTATGACTAGAAAATTACCTTTTTCATCCCCTTGTCCAGAGATCCCTGTTAGAGGTATTTGATGTGGGGAGTAGATCCTTCGGTCCTCATTTACATTGGGTTTATAGTAATTGCATCATGTACTCCTACAGAGATACCTTCCCCCTTGCATCTTTACTTTGTGAAAATAAACATCATGAGTCTTGAGAAACTATGTATGGAGTGATTCCTACACTAGCATGATAGATAGTGATATCTTGATGTCTAGTTCCAAGATCTTTCCACATGCTTTTAACTACTATAATACGGTCATCCTGGCTTTGTCCCACCACTCAGGACAGTTCATTACCTCTGTCATCACCATACGATGTTAAACTACATGTATATAATCCTCATTGGCATGATGTAAAACAGTGGAATACTCTAGGCCCCTACCAGAGAGATCATTTCAGGAAATGAGTATGATCCCTAATTAGATCATTGTGCTCACCTAATGTTTTTTCATCATGGGGGGCGTAATTTCCATACTGTTGGACTCCATTTCGAACAACCCATCACTCCAAACTCCATGCTTTTCTTTCCCTTTATTGAGATCCTCATCCTATTTCATGACTAAAGAATCCCCCTACTAGTACGGATGATCGGACTATATGAAGATTACAATCATGGTCTAACATTCTGTAAGACTAATGGATGACACTTTGTTTCAGTTCTGGTGTTTCTAACATGGTTCTTTGTTGACCGACATTTAGTATCCACATTTTAGGATAATGAAATAGGGATACTATGTTTCATTCATGGTCAAAATATATCCTTCATTGTCTGGAAATACCTATAGTTCTCCAAATTTTGGGTATCGTGAATCACACATTCTACTCCCCTCAGTTTGGATTGATTCTAACACCCCCGGTGTCACCCTACTTGTGCACTTGAGCATGTTGGGAAAGTGGCAATTCGACTTCTCTAAGAACTTCATTCTCCACTCAGACCACCCTCTTTTACCTGAAAATTCATATTAGTTTTTTAGAACATGAATTATTGAATATTGGTTCATAGTCTCATATTCAAACAGAACAACAATGCTATCTTCTCCTATTTCTCACATTAGGAATGACCCGTGCGAACCTAGGGATTGATTGTTGTATATTTCACAAATGTGATGGAAATGAAGCAAACAAAAACCAATAACAAAACTCACGGTGTAACACCCCAAGATTTCATAGTGTGTTATTTCTTCAAAATAATTCAATAACTTACACTACACGCAACACCGAGTTCAATCACACCATGACTTACAAAAAAAAAGCCATTCAAAAGAGGTTATGAATAGTATTATCTAAATTTTAAACTATATATAATCCTTATAATTTTAGAATCCATATTATGAGTTTCTTAGATATAATGCAAGAACAAATTCATTTTCAGTATTGCACATTTATCAACTTTTAATAGTGAACCCTTTTTAAATACAATATTTTAAACTTTTTGAATAAATGGGGACATCACAATATTTAAAATGAGACATCCCAAGCTTCCACTGTACGCTTTCCCTTGAATAATACAATAGCGTGTGTTGTACGCAACTTCGAGTTTTAACACACACCACAACCGATCAAACTAGCCGTTATGAATAGTAATACCTACTTTTTGAAATTATATATATTTTATATTTCAAAATTTACTTCATTTTTGGATTCTTAGTGTCAAATTTACCCTAAGGTGAAATTTTGGTACTTTTCGGATAACTTTCATATTTTGATAAATAGTGAAAATTACTAAATTTTAATTAAAAACAACTTTTTTAATCAAAATAATTAATAGTGATAAATTATGAATTTTAGTAGTTTTAAAGTATATTTAGAATATATTTTTACCATTTAATATAATGTTGGTCATTGGACATAATTTTACAATTAAACCGAACATAAACAAGTGTCAATCTTTTGATAGTTATTATCTCTTAAAAACACGCTTTTTGTTTTGACAGCGGGAATTAATTTTCAATTAATTTCTGCCACTTCTGTGTTTTGAATTTAGGAAAATGGATTCCATATTTGGAATCAGGATGTTCAAATTGTGTAAATAGGTAACTTTTATTTTTAGTCATTTTGAATAATTACTGCGGTAAAGTTTTTATTTACCATGGTTAAGGGTAAATCCGGTAAATAAGGGTTAAAAAATAATATTATAATAATACTAAATTACCCTAAAACGTGTCTTAACCCTATTGGTTGATACATGGTCGACCATGGGAATCTTTGGGTCTATTTTGGGACCCCATGGATCCACTTGTAAGTGATAATGACACTTTATTTTAATTAAGTCAAAATGAATACAAAAATGACACAAGCATATATCTTTTAGAAAAACAATTGTTACATAGGGTTATATAAGTTGGATTTTAGATTATAAATATTAATTAGAAAGATAAAAAGATTTCCTACATAATTATATTTTATTTATAATTTTTAGACATTAAATAATTTATTTTTTTTATGACACAATGATGATGCAGTAATTACTATAATAGTGACAAATTAAAATAATTGATATTATAAATACCTAAAAAAATATAATATGAAACTTTTAATGAATTAAACTAATTTTATAGGATAATATGATATATTAGGATTGATTTAATTGACTTTTTTCGAAGTAATCAATCTGTTATGAGTTTCACAAAAATCAACTATTGAATAGTGTCAAAATTGACATAAAAGAGTTCTTAAAACAAATATTATATTATTAATTGATATTAAATTCCTAAAAATATAAGGTTCGTCCAAGAGACTTATATCATGATAGGTTCATCATTAATGTACCACTTGGGGGTCTCTTGGATGTATATAGTATGTTTATTAACCATATTATATAAAAATACAAAGAGACATTGTAAAAGTGAAACTAATTAACTTAGAGTTAATACTTAAAGATAAGGTTAATATAAGTACCCAAACCTGTCTAAATTCTATTGGATGAGTGGTTTTCAACCTATACCCACCTTAGCCTTTTAATAGTCAACTTTGGAGCCATTGGAAACCGAATATGAATTTATTATAAATTAATATTTCTAGCTTTTCCAAAGGTGCCCCTCGCCCCTCTTATAAAAGGGCACTCCTCCTTCTCATTTCTTCACACCTTCAAAGCCTTTTTGTTCGGCCAAACTCTGCCCAAATACTCTCCCAACATCCCTCACTACAACCTATAGGCCTTAGTTTGATCATAAAGCCAACCTAAGGATCCCTTTTGATCAAATCAAAAGTAAGAACCCGAAGAAGAGGTAATGATTTCACCACCCTTTTCTAAGTTCCTTTCTTCTTCCACATCCTCTTTCTTTGTTCTTACCATTCTAAAATAATAACTCCAGTATCTTACATATACTGTGATGTTATTATAAATATGGTACAACCATATTCAGTATTCTATCCTCCCTTTGAATAACATGTCACCATACGTGCGTACGTACGGCTTACCGTCTCCACGTCGTGGTGTAATTGTTATTCAATATATCATTATTTGGATGGGTATAATAATGATGTGTATCTCATGTAAATAATAAATATAACATGTTAATGATTCTGTATATATGATATACCATCCATTTATATATTATTTTAATATCAAAAGAATGATATTGTCGCTCGTGCGTACGTACGGACTACCGTCTCCACGAATGCGATGAGATTCATTCTCCATCGTATCCATTCAAGTATAATTATCATTTGATGATTTAAAAATGATGTTTAAGGACTTGATATCATTCTGGATATGAATAATATACAACCTATCCTTTAAAAACATGTCTTACGTAACAAAACATATAAAAGAAAACAAGTAAGTTAACACCCGATATAATGATAATACTAAGATATTATTATCAAATCAATATTAAAAGATCATATATGATATCATATTAATGTATATCATTATTTTATAATTTAATAACAATTATTTCACCATTATACAGGAGGTTAACCTACCCCAACCAAGGAAAAGTACAAGGTAAGGGTTTACTTTACAACCTCTTCATTATCCAAGGTTGTTTATACGTAATAATCTACTGGGATCTCTTTATCATCCACATCCATGTTTCTTAAAAATGAATTTCAAAACATTTTTACTATTTACTAGAATATGAGTTAAAGTCATTTATACCCTTTTTGACTTTTATAAGTGGTTTATAAAGGAATCTTTCGGTCGTTTTCAAAACAAGGTCCTTTTTAACCTTTTCGACAGAATTAAGGTAAGAATGTTTTTTTAACTTATACGGCGGGTGCGGCTATTTTCCGCCGTTATAAAATCTTCAAAGCTTCCCTTACAAGCTTATAAGATTATTTTCAAGGAAAATGTTTTATTTTATATGGATCTTAAATAATTTCAAAATAAAAGGAGATATTTCTTTAAAAAGAATTTTGATTTCATCTATGTCAATGTCCATTGATGGATTTTAAGATTATTTGAAGTTGATTTATTATGATACAAAACTTCTATATTGTATTGAAGGTTTTGTGATATGTTTGACTGTGGATGTGCTATTTTTATACCATTCATAGTTTATGGTGAAAGTATTGACATTTCGTATGCTAGTTTTAATATGAATGTTTATGTTATATTTAAACCTTTTCATATGGGAATGCATTGGACTTAATATGTGACGGGTGGAGCCCGCTATAGCTCCTCGATGCATCGGTAGGTCTCATGAGACAAACTAGTGTCTTGGCACAACGCCTTGACAAAATCTTATTTGTAGTCTTGGCACGAGGCCTTGGCTATGTGGTTATGATAGTCTGGCATTATGCATTCCAACATTATGAAAGTGGTTATTGATTTTTGCATGTGATTATTCGATTAGTAAAATATCCATGTGAATAAGTAAATGGAATTATTTCATTTTATTTATGCCATACCATGTTTAAAGTTCATGTTTGAAAGGCTTTTGTTTTAGTTATACATTGCCTACAAAGTTTATTCTTATTTATGAAAGTTTCCGCTATATTGTTATCCTTACTGGGAATTTGAGCTCATCCCTTTTCTATGTTTTATTTTTCCCAGGAAGTGAAGAAGTAAGTTATGAATGAACTGCAGGGATATTATGTGGGGATATGAGTGTGGATTATGGATACAATATGTTGTTGTAGTAGTTTTTCGTTTAATGATGTAATGTAAAACTTATGAATATATCTACTGTTTCCAAGGCTACTAAACCAATCGGTCTTTCGAGATTTGATCTTTCTTGTGATCATGCCAATGTTATGTAATAATGCACCGACTCTTTGTAACTAGGGTCGGGGCGTTACAGTTGGTATCAGAGGAAGTTTAGTACAAACCATGGAAGCTAGATTTAGGTAAACTCTGATTAGAGAACGTAGACCTAAGATGAACTTTGAGGATTAGTATAGAAGAACTTCCTAGAATTTTGGTATTGTAGAGATTTTGTGAGTTTTCTGAGCAATACATCCCTGTCTGGATACGAGCAGGTAGAGGCGGCTCTGGCACAGATGTACCTAGGGTTAAAACCCGAAAACACCGCTTTGAGCTAGACTCGAACGAGAACTGGTGCACGACAACGGGCCTTGCTGCACTCTTGGTTACGACACTCCCGGGGGATATGCTTAGGATAATTCTCATTTTCTTTACAAACCACTATGAAGGGTTTATTAGTATATACATCCTCAAAGGAGACATTTTTATGATTATGGATTATATCCATAAATAGTTCAATTTATATTAAGTGTTTTATAAGTATGGGATTATGTATTTTGATTCATAAACTGATCTAGTGTATGCCATTGTTTAGAAATGGCGCCCAGTAGAAGAAATGAGAACTCCAGAAATGCACATGATCCAAAGAGAAGGAAGGATCATATCTTTCATGGTCTTATGCTAGAGTTTATAAGAGTAATAGTCTCCCATGTATTATCATCATATGAAGAAATAATATCATGTGTTGATAAGATAAGTAAAGAGTTTACTGAGTCCTATGTCTTTGAAGGGAAGCAAGAGAAGAAAAGGATGGAAGAGAGAAAGATGGATAAAGGGAAGAGGGAAAAAAAGAATTTTCCCATATGTGGTAACTGTGGAAAGAAACACCCTGAAACTTGCCTGAAAGGAATGGGAGTTTGTTATAAGTGTGGAGGAAAAGGGCACAAAGTACAAGACTGCAAGGGTAAGAAAATGGTTTCAAATGTACAATGCTTCATTTGCAAGGAGTTTGGACACTATGCGAACCTATGTCCCAGTCATCAGAATATGCCTCAAATGATGTTATCGAATAATAATCAAGTTATGATACTACCACAGATGAAGAGGAATGATTAGAGTTCTTATGTTGATTATGTCAATTGAGTATTGTATCAACAATGTACTTGTTATAATAAATATGGAATATATAAGGATTGTACTGCAGTACTATTTCATTAAGGACTTGAGATTGTGTGGAACAAAGAAAAGTGACTCAATTGCAGGATAAATTATTGGAAAATATATGGTTGAGAGAATGATAAATCATAATATAGTTCTGATACTGAGGTGGTGATTTTGGAATAATATGTGATTGTTTTGGATAAATTATATTGGATATTCTTGACTACCTTGGAACTGATTAATGATTTGTACATTCCATCATTTTTGGAGTTTAAAACATTTTTGGATTAATGAAGTATATCCAGCATTTTATATGGAATAAGGGAGCATGAATGTAATCAATAAGGAATATGGTAATACATGATGAAGGTATTCATATGCTATTACGGGGTAAAAAGGATCTATATTATTTTTACCTTCCTTATAAATGTTGGACTGTGAGTTTGGACAGAAGTATTTTGGATAGTTCTAGTTTGGATTATTTTGGATTGCCATAAAAGGACAACCCGGAGGTCGGGCGGCAACCCGTCGCGTCCGGCAAGGCTGCGAAACATGAACCCGCAACCGAAGGGCGACAAGGGTTTATCACCTACCACTGTCCCAAGAAATGTCCTGGATTAAATAATGTAGTTTTTTTAAATGATCTGGTAGATGAATTATAAATTATTTTATTTTGGAACCCTGTACGAATAGTATAAATAAAATTTTTTTACGAGTGAAAGATTAGTTTGTGGTAGAAATTTATTAATGGATAAAACTCTAATTATAAAGTAAGTATATCTCCTTATGATCTTAGCCAATCTCATAAATAAATTCCTCAACATTAATAAAAGGAACATAGAACAAAAATGTTGTCCTAGATGGTACCTTAAATCATCACTAATTCATGGCTTTGGGATTGTTGGCCTTTTCATAGCCATGTTCTCTACCACTCTCCATCAGATAATTGATGGATAGATTTCTCTTCCATATCCATATATTCCTACATGGAACCCTAGTATGTGTTATTTTCGGTAATCTTCATACTTTCCACTCTTTATTTTAAATAGAGGCCTCGTTAATTCATTTTTCGATGTGGGATTTCAACTAAGATAATTTGAAACGTCAAAAATGTGTTATCCTAATACCCTATGTTTTGTTGAACCGATGGTATTTCAAATCATCATAGATTGATGAATTTAATGACCTCAATTATACACTTGTTTGTGATTGATGACCTCAATCACTACCTATAAATATTTACGTTTTCCTCCAATTATATGTCTCTAATTGCCACCAATGTTCTCCTAATCGAGATCATAATTTGGTGGTGACCCTTTCATTTCTCTTTTCCTCATATTAAGATTAAATTTTAGTAACCCAATTTCCGATGTGGGTTTTCCCACAAATATGTTTTCTATTTTCAACCTTTTATTTTTGAAGAACAATTTCAAATTGCGAGGACACAATTTATTGAAGGAGGGGAGAATGTAACACCCCAAGATTTCATAGTGTGTTATTTCTTCAAAATAATTCAATAACTTACACTACACGCAACACCGAGTTCAATCACACCATGACTTACAAAAAAAAAGCCATTCAAAAGAGGTTATGAATAGTACTATCTAAATTTTAAACTATATATAATCCTTATAATTTTAGAATCCATATTATGAGTTTCTTAGATATAATGCAAGAACAAATTCATTTTCAGTATTGCACTTTTATCAACTTTTAATAGTGAAACCTTTTTAAATACAATATTTTACACTTTTTGACTAAATGGGGACATCACAAAATTTAAAATGAAACATCCCAAGCTTCCACGGTACGCTTTCCTTTGAATAATACAATTGCGTGTGTTGTATGCAACTTTGAGTTTTAACACACACCACAACCGATCAAACTAGCCGTTGTGAATAGTAATACCTACTTTTTGAAATTATATATATTTTATATTTCAAAATTGACTTCATTTTTGGATTCGTAGTGTCTAATTTACCCTAAGGTGAAATTTTGGTACTTTTCGGATAACTTTCATATTTTGATAAATAGTGAAAATTACTAAATTTTAATTAAAAACAACTTTTTTAATCAAAATAATTAATAGTGATAAATTATGAATTTTAGTAGTTTTAAAGTATATTTAGAATATATTTTTACCATTTAATATAATGTTGGTCATTGGACATAATTTTACAATTAAACCGAACATAAACAAGTGTCAATCTTTTGATAGTTATTATCTCTTAAAAACACGCTTTTTGTTTTGACAGCGGTAATTAATTTTAAATTTATTTCTGCCACTTCTATGTTTTGAATTTAGGAAAATGGATTCCATATTTGTAATCAGGATGTTCAAGTTGTGTAAATAGGTAACTTTTATTTTTAGACATTTTGAATAATTACTGCGGTAAATATTTTATTTACCATGGTTAAGGGTAAATCCGGTAAATAAGGGTTAAAAAATAATATTATAATAATACTAAATTACCCTAAAACGTGTCTTAACCCTATTGGTTGATACATGGTCGACCATTGGAATCTTTGGGTCTATTTTGGGACCCCATGGATCCACTTGTAAGTGATAATGACACTTTATTTTAATTAAGTCAAAATGAATACAAAAATGACACAAGCATATATCTTTTAGAAAAACAATTGTTACATAGGGTTATATAAGTTGGATTTTAGATTATAAATATTCATTAGAAAGATAAAAAGATTTCCTACATAATTATATTTTATTTATAATTTTTAGACATTAAATAATGTATTTTATTTATGACACAATGATGATAAAGTAATTACTATAATAGTAAAAAATTAAAATAATTGATATTATAAATACCCAAAAAAATATAATATGAAACTTTTAATGAATTAAACTAATTTTCTAGGATAATATGATATATTAGTATTGATTTAATTGACTTTTTTCGAAGTAATCAATCTGTTATGAGTTTCAAAAAAATCAACTATTGAATAGTGTCAAAATTGACATAAAAGAGTTCTTAAAACAAATATTATATTATTAATTGATATTAAATTCCTAAAAATCTAAGGTTCGGCCAAGAGACTTATATCATGATAGGTTCATCATTAATGTACCACTTGGGGGTCTCTTGGATGTATATAGTAAGTTTATTTACCATATTATATAAAAATACAAAGAGACATTGTAAAAGTGAAACTAATTAACTTAGAGTTAATACTTAAAGATAAGGTTAATATAAGTACCCAAACCAGTATAAATTCTATTGGTTGAGTGGTTTTCAACCTATCCCCACCTTAGACTTTTAATAGTCAACTTTGGAGCCATTGGAAACCGAATATGAATTTATTATAAATTAATATTTCTAGCTTTTCCAAAGGTGCCCCTCACCCCTCTTATAAAAGGGAACTCCTCCTTCTCATTTCTTCACACCTTCAAAGCCTTTTGGTTCGGCCAAACTCTGCCCAAATACTCTCCCAACATCCCTCACTACAACCTATAGGCCTTAGTTTGATCCGAAAGCCAACCTAAGGATCCCTTTTGATCAAATCAAAAGGAAGAACCCGAAGAAGAGGTAATGATTTCACCACCCTTTTCTAAGTTCCTTTCTTCTTCCACATCCTCTTTCTTTGTTCTTACCATTCTAAAATAATAACTCCAGTATCTTACATATACTATGATGTTATTATAAATATGGTACAACCATATTCAGTATTCTATCCACCCTTTGAATAACATGTCACCATACGTGCGTACGTACGGCTTACCGTCTCCACGTCGTGGTGTAATTGTTATTCAATATATTATTATTTGGATGGGTATAATAATGATGTGTAACTCATGTAAATAATAAATATAACATGTTAATGATTATTTATATATGATATACCATCCATTTATATATTATTTTAATATCAAAAGAATGATATTGTCGCTCGTGTGTACGTACGGACTACCGTCTCCACGAACGCGATGAGATTCATTCTCCATCGTATCCATTCAAGTATAATTATCATTTGATGATTTAAAAATGATGTTTAAGGACTTGATATCATTATGGATATGAATAATATACAACCTATCCTTTACAAACATGTCTTACTTAACAAAACATATAAAAGAAAACAAGTAAGTTAACACCCGATATAATGATAATACTAAGATATTATTATCAAATCAATATTAAAAGATCATATATGATATCATATTAATGTATATGATTCTTGTATAATTTAATAACAATTATTTCACCATTATACAGGAGGTTAACCTACCCCAACCAAGGAAAAGTACAAGGTAAGGGTTTACTTTACAACCTCTTCATTATCCAAGGTTGTTTATACGTAATAATCTACTGGGATCTCTTTATCATCCACATCCATGTTTCTTAAAAATGCATTTCAAAACATTTTTACTATTTACTAGAATATGAGTTAAAGTCATTTATACCCTTTTTGACTTTTATAAGTGGTTTATAAAGGAATCTTTCGGTTGTTTTCAAAACAAGGTCCTTTTTAACCTTTTCGACAGAATTAAGGTAAGAATGTTTTTTTTAACTTATATGGCGGGTGCGGCTATTTTCCGCCGTTATAAAATCTTCAAAGCTTCCCTTACAAGCTTATAAGATTATTTTCAATGAAAATGTTTTATTTTATATGGATCTTAAATAATTTCAAAATAAAAGGAGATATTTCTTTAAAAAGAATTTTGATTTCATCTATGTCAACGTCCTTTGATGGATTTTAAGATTATTTGAAGTTGATTTATTATGATACAAAACTTCTATATTGTATTGAAGGTTTTGTGATATGTTTGACTGTGGATGTGCTATTTTTATACCATTCATAGTTTATGTTGAAAGTATTGACATTTCGTATGCTAGTTTTAATACGAATGTTTATGTTATATTTAAACCTTTTCATATGGGAATGCATTGGACTTAATATGTGACGGGTGGAGCCCGCTATAGCTCCTCGATGCATCGGTAGGTCTCATGAGACAAACTTGTGTCTTGGCACAAGGCCTTGACAAAATCTTATTTGTAGTCTTGGCACGAGGCCTTGGCAATGTGGTTATGATAGTCTGGCATTATGCATTCCAACATTATGAAAGTGGTTATTGATTTTTTCATGTGATTATTCGATTAGTAGAATATCCATGTGAATAAGTAAATGGAATTATTTCATTTTATTTATGCCATACCATGTTTAAAGTTCATGTTTGAAAGTCTTTTGTTTTAGTTATACATTGCCTTAAAAGTTTATTCTTATTTATGAAAGTTTCCGCTATATTGTTATCCTTACTGGGCATTTGAGCTCATCCCTTTTCTATGTTTTATTTTTCCCAGGAAGTGAAGAAGTAAGTTATGAATGACCTGCAGGGATATTATGTGGGGATATGAGTGTGGATTATGGAGACAATATGTTGTTGTAGTAGTTTTTCGTTTAATGATGTAATGTAAAACTTATGAATATATCTAGTGTTTCCAAGGCTACTAAACCAATCGGTCTTTCGAGATTTGATCTTTCTTGTGATCATGCCAATGTTATGTAATAATGCACCGACTCTGGGTAACTAGGGTCGGGGCGTTACACACGGATTCAACAAACAATAATTATAAAAGCATGAAGGCATGTTTATTAGTTTACACAAAATACAATACACAAGGATTGGCCCCATCCATTGACTGGTCAACCTCATCAATAATGAATCCGAGCTCTACCACTCTCAGCCATGTAGCATCCAAGACCCACTATCACCTGTTATGATCTCTCTCCTCCCCAATGGAATTGGGGAATAGTTCATCAGCTATGATTTGGGACTGATCCTCATAGTATTGGATAATAGCCATCTTTTTAGAGGCTCGCTCAATATATTCATCACCCTCAATAAACTGGGACATCAGTTATGATATGAGCCATGATTGTGCATCAAGGAAAGTAGAATAATCATGCCCCCGAACCCAAATCCATTTAATATCATGATAGTTGTCATAGATTCTCTTGTTGTTCATGTAATTACTCCATTTATATCCATCCATGAGGCCAAATTCATGTTCTTGTATTTTCTTTACCATGATGTCTCATATAATCATATTTGGACATTGGGCATCCAGTCCTCCAGTGCATTTTTCATATAGTCAAGAATGAATCATCCCCATCTGGTCTATCAATTGTTCTTGTGGGGACTCCCCAATGATTTTTTTAATCAACTTACGTGACTTGTGACTAATGAGTTTTCAATAATCTTCATTGGAAGCTATATCATCCTGTTCCATGGGGTCGATGGGTTCATTTTTGGGGAACACATCAAGGAAATAATCTATAGGATCTTAATTTGATGTCTGGTTGGGTAGGTTAGTCCTTATGCCAGCTGATTGATCCCAATCGTCAGATTCCACCTTGATGATTTCAGGTTTCGTTATACTAATGATCCCACCTATAATTGATAGTGATGTGGCATGGATAGTATGGGCATCCACATCCATGACCATTGGCATTCACCTAGGAGAGGAATCACTAGGGTCCCCAATCACCCTCTCCAATGCATCCCACACCATTCGAAGAACTGTGCATGTAAACAAACACATATGATAGTTGGCCTGATTTGATGGATGATAGTTACGAATTATGAGATGAATACTTAAAGAGATCAAATAGTCAGTCTCTCCCCTGATCAGTGGCCACCCGAACCACAATGCATGGACCTCTATATATGGTTGGGAAATACAAAGAATTTGGGACAACCATAATGGGTGTTGCGGCCCTGATCGGTGTGGTAATTTCCATTTTCTTATGTGCAGGTCATGAACTACATCTACTATTGCGCGAGAGTGGATTTTTCCAATGTGGAACTCTTGCACGTGTCATCTGTTAGGTTAGATTCCAAATAAAACTAAATTAGTATTACATGAAAAATGGATTAGTTTTTACCTCTAGAGCCTCCATAAACTCTTCTAGCACTGAATTTTCGACCCCACCTTCCTCCAAAAGGCTCCCTCTACCATTATCTTCCCTCCATGAGGACTCTTTTAATTCTTCTATTAGGGGGAAGATGTCCATCAATTTAGTGCCATACAACTGCAGAGGGACTGATTGATTGAGTACTACATTCACCAAATCCATCATTGGATAGGGAGTACCACAAGAGTTCATGAAGTCTTCCAGCTCGGTGATGTACTGCTCCCCTTCCACATGAGATACCAAAAAGTTGGCCCTGGCGCAACCACTTCCAAAGGGATCCATCGCGAGATTGTTCATATGGTTCTAAATCTTGGAAGGATTGAATAACTATCTCTCAACATCCTAGATGTCCCAATCCTCCATGAAAATTTCATCATCATGCATAAATATATGGTGTAGCTACTTCCATGAAGCCTGAGTGGGTATCCTAAGGAATACCATGGGTGGCATGCCTTCTTTCAGAATTTTCTCCTCTAGGACAATTGGGTCTAATGCTTCCACCTGCCTCTCGATCAGTACAGTCTTCACAGCTTCTATAACCTCACAACCAAAAGATGTTCTTTCCACCATCTATCCCTAACCGCAAGGTTTGGGAGGCACCCTGTCACTAGCACAGATGATATATTGCTTCATCATACCCCTAGGTAGTATCCCTGCAATATATTTTTATACACTTCTACTATCCCATAGATAGTCCTGGATGGAGGACGCTCATTTCCCATCTTCTCATCCTCTCATGTGATGAAAATTCACATCTTACTCATCAAAAATGGATGGTCCTCAATGCGTAACCCCATGTCAACTAGCGGTGTCATCATCTACATGCACTGATACTGCCTCATGAAGAACTATGGTGTGTAAAACTCGCAGATGAGATCACAGTAAACCCACGCCAAAAGGACTCAGTCTTGAATGTCTAGGAGATAGGACTGATGATCATCAGTTCTCTAGCTATCATCGGTGAATACACAAGTCGGAAATGGTAGTGGATGGATGTATAACCCATCCACCTTCCATACTTGGTTCTGCACTAGCAGCAGGGACTGCTAGGTCAAGAAAATCCCTAAAGAATTCAGAATACCTGGTCATAAGTCTGATCCTAGAGGGTAAATGGGGTTCTTGTATTCATAGGAGCACATACACACTTCAATCCACCCATAAAAGAGTTGGAGCGGCTTGCACACATTATGTGGCATATTACCCTCACTAATATTACAAAATAATTTTAAAACCTAGACTACCATGGGATACCCAGATTGATCTGTTTCCCCATCGCCTACATGTATACCATGATATATGTGCTTGGACATATGCTAATGTTTTTATCTTTTAATAGTAGAATTCATCCATAAAGGAGCATCGAGATGGATGCATCTAAGCTAACCACTAGTTTCTACTCATTACTAACACTGATTTCCCACATATTCTTCAGAATTTCCTCCACGGTTCCACATTATGAGTGCCATTTACGGCATTGGACCCACTTCAGGAAAGTGGGAGGCCTCATTGGGATCTTCTCATAAGAATAGTAATTCAGGAACATCCCAGAATCACAACATATAGTTGACATCCCTCAATAACGTCTTGTAATATTCTTGCACCATATCCATCAATACATTTTCCAGTGGTGCCATTTGCTCCGGGTCGTACCGTGTATTAACGGTGGGGTGGAACATATAAAATATCAACCCCATTATCGAAATCTATGAGATATTTTGAAGGTCACAGAGGGTTATACCGACCTCCCCATGGTGGATATGAAAATTATTTGTCTATAATGACCAACTTCTCGACAACTCCAGCATTAGGTGCTTCGGCTGGTAGATGTGGAATTGGGAGGCCCATGCCACCTCATATAGGACCACTCTCCTCCTCTTTGATCCAAACTTATCATAGGAGTCACAACCCCATTAATCCCAAGCCAATGAATCCATGAAATTTCCACCCTAGCATAAATCCAACTCATCGGTCCACCCTTTCTTAGGGTTCCCCAAAACTGCCTTCCAAATGGTGTGGTATTATGTGATAGATACCTTTTGCTTCAATATATTCCCATCAACATTGTTAATATGGCTATATAAGAAGTCCGAATTGACTGTTGTATGATCCTACCAATTCTGATAGTCAGCCTCCCTAAACCACTTGTGCTAGCACAATGTACTTTTGAACAAATAGGCTAGGCCATTCATGATTTCCTTTGGAATGAGAACATCATCCCTTAGACCAATGCCATATAGAGGTATTATTTTTCATAGACAGTAGTCCTCCTTGTTGTCTGAAAACATCTGAACTTTGGATTTATGTTTAAAATGGCTACACACACATTCCTCAATTACCTAGTTATCCACCATATTTTCCCTCTACGCAACATCTATGAGGACACCGTTGGTAGCCTCTTGGCAAGCCATTCCATCCCAAAAAATTAGATATTTTTTTCATTTATCTTAGAGCTCGATTGAATAGATCAATCGCTGAGCTCATACATAGAGCTAGATCGTAGTGGTAGGCCACAAAGCCCTATAGTAGACATTGCAGGCACAAGCAACCGAGCACACAATATCAGAGTCTAAAGGTTCTATGTGTGACACAGAGCAAAGGTGGGTATGATTCACAATGATCGGTCGTAGAACATGTGGAGATTTGCGAATCGTGAACCATGCCAAAAGACACATAGATATGTAATAACAAAAGTAGGGTTTCCTTACCTATTTATATGAAACACCTTCCAAGAAATGTGGTGCACCTAGTCACGGTGATCATTGTGGCATTCTCAACCAATGTATTGCCAACCCACATTGCGACCCTACTTCGTGATGATACAATGAGATTAGAATAATACTTTTTGGCACTCCAACCTCATAATATTACCCTCATTTTCTCTTCGGATCCAAGTCCGAGGGGTGGAATTTGTTTCCACAAAAATGTATGCATATGAAAAACATTCAAAGAGCACAAAAATTCCAAGAGGAGATGCTTTGTGAATCCCTTCTGCCATACATCCAATGCGTATCCCAATAGCACTATGGCTAGCTCAAATCCATATCCCCCTATGTGATCTCCATAAAAGAAAGAGGAGGAAGACTTTGTGGTTATGATGTAATTGATAGAGGGATTCGCACCAGAGAAGGAACATGATTGCCTCTGCTATTCTAGGGAAATTGACCGGCACCACTACGAGCACTATGGAGGGAATGAAAGATGCATCTATGCCGCATAGGGGATGAAGGTCAAATTCGTGGTTACAAAATACTTGACACAATCTGAATCCAATTGAAGATCACAAGTGTCTTCACATAGTGTTGTCAGAGCTTCATGATGTCCTTTCCCCTATAAATATCAGGCATCCCCAACCAATAATGGAAAAATACCCCATCCTTTCACCTTCTCAGCTCTTAAATTGCAATATACCCTCCGCTCTGCAATTCATTGAAAAAAATGATCTCTTTATGGAATTTTTGAACTGCGAAATACATGCCCCTTGGCTCATATGAACCCCATATTCAAAAAGAGATTCCCTTCATGGATCCCACAAGCCATCAAAAAGGACGGAGATCCCAAAGGAAAATCATGTATTTTCTAAGAACTCATGATTCATGATGTACCTTCTGTGCACATGTGAACACCATGCAAAGGCAGAATCACTATTCTTTATGAAGTACATCCCTACACAATGTCGCATTTGAAATTCACCTTAGCTCCATGAATTCCTACTTAACGAAAGACATAGAACAATGTGAAGCACCCTTTATATTCATGTATACTCCATGCATAGGCTAATCCATTCCTCTTTACAAATAAGCGTAGTCTCTCCACTTTTTGGAGAAATAGAGCTTCTCTAGGACCCTTCTTGTGAACCCCATTACTTCAAAATCCCCTTTCCGATGTGTAACTCCTGGTTTGTATGGAGTGATTTAAAGGTCTATTCTCGGGCCTCATATTTTGTTGCATTACCTCATTTTTCTTCACATCGGAACAATAACATCTATTGCTTCTTCACATAGCCATGCTCACATTATCCTGTCAATGGATCACTCCATGACCCCATATCCACTCATCATTAAAGATGAGTTCCCTTAACAAATTGATAAATCATAATTGTTATGTATGTCATAGGGGTGGGGAGTGAATCCTCATTATTTGAGATTCGGTACGTTAAACATCCATTCACCATCATCCTCAACACATGATGTTAAATTGTAGCATCAACCCATGCAATACACAAGGGGTGCCCCTTCTCGTAAATTTTCATGGAACACAGGTCCCTATGAGGGTGATATCTTCATATCTTGGATAGTAATCCTCCTTGTATGGAAAAATATTTATCAATGGGGACAGGAAACCTTATTGGTGCAATCCCTAAGCCTTTATTGTAGTAGTTAGAATCAATGCTCCTCCTCTCATCATTTGTGCGCAAAAGCCATATGAGAGATGGGAATAGGGACCTTCGATGCCTCATCATTCTATATTTTGGATTTATCACCCATGGGACTCCATTATAGAGTATTTCCCAATATCCATCTTTCGGAGTTTCTATCCATTGTTAATCCCCACTCTATTCCCCTAAAATACACTTTTGATGATGGGATCATCATGTCTTTACTGCTACTTTTTTCATACATCGAGCTTGAATCAAGTGGTCTTAGAGTAATAATCAATCATAAAATCATCCTTGGGCCTCATTTTGTGTGTAATCCCCATTACCCACCTCACAAAAATACATAGACTTTGATCCTTTCCCCTTTACAGGCATGGTATGTAGGAAGCCTCCCTAAGGATCAAGCCCATTGCCCATCTGTCCTGAACATCTCCATGTTAGTTCATCCTCATCCCACATAATGTCAAACTATATGCCACTTTTCATCCCTCATGATGCTAAAATGTATGCTGAAGAACTATGTGGGTTTTGATCAATGTCACCTTGTCATGGTACATAGGATGCCTCCCTGAGGATCAACCCCAAACCTAGTAAACCCATTCAAACTATTTGGATTTTGATCCCAATCTCATAGACAGGGTATGTAGGAAACCAATATGTAGTTTAACCACAAACATGATAATATCATTCGAACTACATGGGTTTTGAACCTTGTCTCTAATATAGGTTATTTATGAAACCTCCTTGATGATCGACCCCAAACGTTGGTAAACATATTCAAAATATGTGGGTTTTGTTCCTAGTTACCTATACATGGTACATAGGAATCATTCTGGAGGGTCAACCCCAAACATGGTAAATCCATTCAATCTACCTGGGTTTTTATCCATGTAATCTAGAAAGGGTACATATGAATACTCCCTTAGGATCAACCCCATATAGGGTAAACCAATTTGAACTATGTGGGTTTGTTCCATATCTCCTATACATGGTATTTATGAATCCTCCCTGATGTTCAACCTGAAAAAATAGCAAGCCTACAGGAACTATGTGGTCATCAATTCCCCACCACAAGGATACACGGGAATCCTATCTGGTGTTCATGCCCATTAATATCATCAACTTCACGATAGTTCCATCTTATTCCACATCCACCTCATTCGACCCCCCATCATCGATCCTGATTCTCACCCGGGCCACCATATCCTTGTGAAGTCATATCCTCCACCCATGCAGTTAACCACCCATAAGCCCTATATAATCTCTTACAATCCAACCAAGAGTGTCCATCTTGTGATGGGAAGCTATCCATGAGTAAACCCCAACATGTCTGCAGATTGTTTCTCATTTTACAGACACTGACACATCACCAATTCAAACTAAGTGGGTTTTAATACCAGTATCTTTAGAAGGGTATGTTTTACACCTCACTAAAGATAAATCCAATCCAATAGTAAACCCTAATGTCCCCTTTATCGGTACCCTAGCATCCTCAGATCCATCATCATTGGATTTTTTGAACCACTCATCCAGTAAACCCCCCAGGTGCTCCCTCTTGGGGGTGTACTCAACTGATCCACTCCTATCAGCGTTCTGATCAGATTGATCTATCTCTGCTAGATGATAAACTCGTGACATACCTCTTGTTCAACATGAGAATATGAGGAAAACCTCTAGGTCATGACTATGGAATATAATTCACCGCAATGGAAATGGGATTCCATGGGCTTTCATGCTATCAAGAAGCCAGATAATAACGGGAAGAAACCCATATGCATCATTTTTTCAGTGTCCAGACATGCCAGTAATGTCCAACATGACCACTCCCTTGATCGAAGGATGCTTCCCTAACAAGACCCATTGGAATGTATTTGATATAAGTGGTGTAATTAAACTGAATCCGTGAAGATATGGCACTAGGGAAGAGTTTCACGAACAATGTCTAAATCTACGAGGGTGACCCGGACTAGGAGATATATTTCAAGTAGAAATCCACAGAAAGATGAGATGACATCCCATCATCCCATTTCGATAAATGTGAAAACCTCCCTTTATAAGTGAAAAATTTCACCCACCTTTAAAAAGTGGTAATGCAGGACAACAATGCTGTGTGTTATTCACAGATGGGTGTGCACCCCAGCGAAAGCATCAAAAACAATATTAACACAATATTCGAATGTGTCAAACAATAAAATATTATATAATATACCAAAACCAAACACGGATATTGGAAATTCCAACTCCATGTGGACCATTTCTACTCTCACCTCCTATAACATATATATTTGGAACATAGAATCCTAGATATTCAAGATGAATAATCCTAGATCCCAAAATAAAATCATGATCACTATACAAACACAATGGTTTGATTTTAGGGTGTAATATAAAAATGTGTGGAGGGATCTAACAATGGGGTCTTTTAAATTCCAATCAAATTATGGTTAAAAATTAATAGTTAGAACTACATAATGAAATTAGATTTTCACATACATGTTCATAAGATAAAAACAAGTGGAAAAAAATTCAACTAAAACGCCTCCATTTAAGTACATTAGGGAATTTATGTTAAAAAATCACTTTAAAACAAAACACTTCTTAAAAATGATAGTAAAACAACTTTTATTGATTTTAAAATCATGTATTTTCATCATATTCACTTTTTCCATTAACAAACACTTTCCCATGAGAAAACCTTATTTTTAAGAAACTTTTTAATTAAAACTAACACAATAAAAAATGATGTATAGAAAAATGTTACACTAAAAATCATAAAAAAGTATAATAGCCATAAAATGAACCATATTGTTAACATGAATAAAGAGATTCGTCAGTTATAAGATGGTAATCCCCCTACAGAATGTTATAATTATAAACATGAAACATAAAATAGTAGCTTTGTCCTAAAGTGGGTGGACTTAGTATATACCAATTATGGGAGCCTATTTCATTCAACGGTGAATCCAAAACAACATTGGACACTAAAATTTCCCACACCAAACTCCTCGAGGTCACACACATAGCCATATAAATTCTAACAACATAGGGATTGTAAAGAGTGTTTTATATAGGAATTGTTACATAATTATTTACCACTCTCTTATTTTGTAGGGTTATTCTGTATCAATGATAGCATATGTGTGAAAATATCCAAACAATGAGTATAATATGAATAACTAGTTAATAAAAAATAAATTTCACCTCACCGGGAACACACTCACAGGATGTAATTCTTTTTGAACCACATTTGAATCAATAATAATTAATATTCCACACTAGGTAATATTCTGATCAAAACAAAAAAAAGGATAAATATGCGAGGGTATCAAATAAATATAAATAAATCATTAATATGATGTTGAAAATCAACAATTTAAAACAATATTTATATTCCAATACTGAACAGTAATATTTTAATGATCAATTATAACAAAAAATATTAATTTCATTATAAAAAAAAATTAGGGATTGGAACATCATTTGAAATTAATATTAAAAAGCAATAAAAAATTTGAAACATAAAACCTTGTCCTTTATAAGGCCTTTCGAAAATCAAATAATTATTTTTTTGAATAATACCTCCATGAAAAATTACAATGAATCATAAAACCCAGTATATTTACGATGTTTATTTACATTGAACATTACTGAATACATACATAAAATATTAACCATTAATAAATTAATTAAAATGTTAAAATATAAATGTGATGAAACATATTTTTTCAATGCGGAAAATTACTTGAAGAAAACTCAATAATCTTATAGACACCAAAAAATAGTAATTTTTTTAAAGAAATGATGTTAATGAAACTTAATCAGTTAAATATTTCTAAGGAAATGTAATTTCAAATAACATAAAAAATTAACTCATGTGTATAAATATTAATTTAAATTCCCAATCCTAATCAATGAAAAATATGATATATTTAAAATATATGCATCGAAATACCCATTATTAGGTTCATATAGAATGCTGACTTCATCTATCATCAATAATTTGTACAAATATAAATATAATTTATTTCCATATATCAATGACATATTTTTTTAGTCCATATAAATACCATGATACTATAATCATATTGAATTTTATTTTCTTATTTTATTCATTCCCATGGAACACGTTTTTGATTATACTGATTTTCATTGATGAATTAACAAAAATATTATAGTTTCTTCAAAATCCACACCATCAATGTATCCCATCTCAAACTGAGATTATGAGAAACATCTTAAGTCCCATTATACTTTATCAGTTTCGTTATCATCCACTCTCAAACACCCAATTCCAATATATCTAATAATTTGAGAGATTGTGGCACAAGGTTTATTATTATTTTCCCAGTGCACATATTTTTAATTTTCATGCAAGAATAATTCTATTAATACCCATAAAAATATTGAAAATTTTAATCGTTAACGTTCTCTTCAAAAATTTGTCACCATTATTTCCTTGTATCATTGGTTATTTTTATCTAGCATGGTGGATTTTGTTCTAAAGTTATACAGATGATCACATTTCACATTATTTTTTAGAGAATAATGATCCCCTTATGAAATACATTTTTCAAATAATAATAAGACAATTTGAACACTTTTTTTCAACAATAGTGTCTAGATATATTTTATTATAGTATTATAATATGTCATATTGGTTGATTTCTTTTTCATTATATTATAAAACGTGATTAAATGATTTTTTAGTTTCATATATAATGATATATTCTTATATATTCATTAACATTAATTTATTTATTTCTTGAACCATAATTTACAATGTTGTCATAATGTTGGAGTGTACACATATTCATCATTGATCAAAAACATAAAAGTGCTGGAAGATAGCCTAATTACATTAGGAAAAGTGGAATAAATAATTTCATAAAAAATAATTACATTTATAATATCCATATTCTAGGACTATGTAATTCATATATATATTTTAAATAAATTCTTCAATAAAATTAAATGCTGGTTGTATTTTTTGAATTCCAAAAAACAGAACATTATCCAAGATTCTATGTCCGGATCATGATATTATATTTCTTCATGGTGAATTAATTGAAGTTCACATTCAATTAATATAATTTTATAACACATGGTTTATATTTAACTATCGATATTTTTTAATACAAAATATATTCATTGAGAGAGAAAAAATAAAACAATAATTACATTTTCCCATAGGTATCATCCTAAAATTCATAATTACATTGAAAATCACGATCCTTTCAGTTATGTCATTTCAATACTATATTTTTGAAACCATTAGGAAATGTTATTATTCCAATAATGGATAAATATCAATGTTCCATACTTTAATTTAAACCTTTATTATTTTCCATAATAGTAAATTCTTTCTATTTGATCTTTTTTTCTCGGAAATACCTATACATCTCTACATCCATTGATTCATATTTAGATCCCTCACGCAAAAAGATTATATAAATGTTATTTATTTCCTTCTATTTGTATGATTTAAATTTATCTAGTTTGAATCATGTCTAGACATAATCGAGAACCTCTACTTCAGGATTAGGAAAATATACTTTGTGTTTGATTCCAAGGAATAAAAGGTTGTGATTATTGGGGAAGAATTAAACATTGATCATTCACAAAGATATCTATTTATGATAGATCTTATATCCCATAAAATGAAAATAATAATTATTATTTTAAATAATAATTATCCTTTTAACCTACCCTCTTGATTAAATAACAACCATTGAATAATTCATCCCTAAATTTATAAATTATAACCACTACTACCTATATCATGATGCACCACCCATATGTTACCTCTAATCACTAACAACACCAAAATCCTATTTCCTCCACTCCCAGGTCATCCTTCCACTATTTTAATGGTTTAATTAGAATTGATATCACATTGAAATTTGATATTTTTATCTAAATGGAATGAGTGACAATGATATATTGCTTCCATGATGTGATATGGAAGTGTGACAAGTATTATGACACTATCATTGAATAAAAAATAAGAACAATGACTACAAATTCCAAAATTAATATATCATTGATCGAATTTAATAAAAACATTTAAAAAAATTGGTTAATAATAAATTATATGTAATTTGAACATATTCATATTTAACAATATATTTTTAATATTAAAAAATGATCATATGAATGTAAAAAATTAAATATATATCATTTTAATCTATCATAAAAATAAGGATACATTTTTCATTATTTTCCAATCCTCCTATACTTATTAAAATTCAAGAATTTTATATCTAATTATACAACCACAAAATGAAGTTATATAGTGAAATATTTTTCTTTAATAAATACTATAATAAATCATTCCAAATATAAGACATTGTCACTATGATATTTGGAATTTTCTTATATTACCTTTTTTAGATAATGAAATGATTTTTTTATTTGAAAAGCTTATATTATATTGAATTTAAACATATAGAATCCTAATTACTGAAAATTAAGTAGAAAGGAATTCAATTGAATAGAAAATTTACTCATTTAATAAAAAAATATATAATTATCTTCTAAAACTAGATCCACTGGAACTAGAATCTTAACATAATAATCTTGTGATATTTTTTTAAATGGGAGAATTAAATTATAATCCAAAATTAAATAGCATAAAAAATATACTATATAATTAAAGAATATATAATATTCCCTTTTTTATATCTATATTTAATTGGTTAAATTAATATTATTAATGTGAATAGGTGATCGAATGATCATTTTAGGACCATTTATATATATATTGAATCACCAAATAATATGATTGTATGCATACAAATTTTTTTTTCATAAAAATCATAATTTCTAGAAATTTCATTAAAATTATCTTAAATTACACAAAACAAATTACTGATTATACAGTATAAATATCTCTTTAAGATAATGTGTTTGAAAAACTAAATAAATAATATACTATTTTCTCAAGTTATTAAATTATTTATTGTGACAAACCTTGAAATTAATTCCAAGATGAGTATTTGAATTTTAAAATATAAAATATCTATTTTGGGATTAAAATGACTTTTGTGGATAATAGTATCTCAAAATAAAAATAATATATTACCCTTTATTTCATTTTATAAAATTTAGCTAGTTTATAATAATTGTTTTCATGAGTATAAAATAGTTTTGATATGAACTGTTGTTGAATTAATTTTTTATTTCAATGGTTAATATATATTTTATCAAATGTGACTGGTGTTACTTATATATTCAAGTAAAAATAAATCATTGTTTGTTACATTCCAGATTCACATTCAATACAATTTAAAATAATAAATAATCTTCTATTTATAATTATACTTCAATGATATATTTTGGTATAATTATTTATACATGATTTAATAAATATTTTTATATTTCATAATTTTCTCATCTCAAGAAGATCATTGAAAATATCTTTGATGAGCATTAAAATACATCTAATAGTATATATTCATTTTCAAAAAATCCATGAATTGAGAACAATTTATAGTTCAGACATCTAAAAAATAAATATAAATCATTTTAATATAAATCAAAACATGTAAAAAAATGAACTTAATAGTTTTTCTTCTTTTGAAAATCTATTTTTTAATAATTTTATAGTCAATAAAAATAGATGTTCAATGTTTATATTACACATGAATATTTTATTATAATTTATATATTATTGATATGTGTAAGAGATGAAATTTATTTCGATATAGAGAATTTATAAATATTATAGAATTAAATCCAGTAATTATAGGAAAATATAAAATAGGGTTATATTAGATAAAATATTTTAAATATACAATACACATAACATTTTGAATGAGTGAGATACATACAATGATGATTTTTATTCTTATTAATGAATTAATAATGGTCTATATCAAATATATATTACTCATTTGATGTGTTTTGTGTAGAAATATTAGAATGAAGTATATATTTCATGATAACAAAGTCATTATTTGTTGTCGAATTTTTTTTATTGATTGATACAAGCTGCCAAAAATATATTCTTATTGAGTGTGAGTATTTATTTTTATGTTATTGATAATTAATGGAATAATACATCGTCATATTAAAAAGTTAATTTTTCAGAAATTTCCCATTAAACATATTCATAAACAACAACAAAAATTCAAACTCATGGCACGAAATTAATGCCTTTAAAAAGGTGCACAAAACAGTTTAGGTGAATGATTTTTATGGAATGTATTTCCTTATTAATTGATTATAATTAATATTTCCTTATTTATATATATATATTATGGATTTATTTAATAATTATTGTATATATTTTAGGTCTAAATCTATAATAAAACAAAGAATAGATCAAATAATTTAATTTATATATATACATGAATTTAAAATCATAATTTTTAGATATATTGTTAATGATATTATTTAATATTTAAATAAATCCGTATATATTAGATTTATTATGAGAATTTTTATATTTAAAGAATTAATATTTTATGAAATAATTTTATTGAATGATAATAAATTAATTCTATTTATTATTATTTTTTTAACTAGAACTCATATATTTTCAAATCATATATCATCCTCAATTTTTTGAATAATTTTATATATGAAAAAAGTTTAATGTCTTACTAAGATACTGAAACATAATAATCATCAAAATATCTATAAAATTGTAATCTTCCAATCCAGCACAACTGAAATGTCTAAATCACAAAAATACAACAAAGAAAAAGTTGAAAATATTTCAGAGACAATAATAAAATCCATCTATTATAATCTATAAAAAATAAATAAGCTAAACATTATTTATAAATATTGAATTTAAAATCATCTAATTTTATTGATTCTATTATAAAAATCATCAATAGTGATCAAAACCAATATCGAAGATATATCTACTAAGAAATTCACCATGGAAACTATAATATAAAACAATTATAATAGGAAAAATCAAAACCATTGATGATTCCTACACCAAGGAGATAATTTAAATGGAAACATTCAAGGGAAAACACTAAAAACATAAAATTGTGTACTATTTTAGATCTAAAATTCAATATATAAATACCAATTAATTGTCACACCACTATACAAATTTCATTGGGAACACAGTAGAAGAGAAACCCTCAAACTTCTACTCGGACAAAAAAAAAGACATAATGTAACCAAGATTTCAACGCACCATCATCATATATGTGAGTAAACCCTATTGGATGATTCTGATTCATTGGGGATGACAAGGACATGGTGAATGATGTTTTAAGGAATTTATAAGGTGTTTTTCGATCTGGTCTAGGATTCAATGATGATAGAAACTATAGTGATAGGATGGAGAAATGGATAATGGTGTCTCACAATGTCTATCAATGATATTTGGTTGATTTGGGAGAATCCTAGTTAATGATATTATTGGGTTATTTGTTCTCATTTGGTATTTCAATTTTGATATTTGAATTAGGGATTTCTATATTTTGGATCCTGAAACGTGTATTGGTTATCGATCATCTAAAAAGAGGATTGTTTAAAATAAATTAAAAATCTAATTTTAAGTCAATGAATCCATGATTTAGCGGACAACTAAATAATATGTATTTCCTTAGAAAAATATGAAAAACGATATTGAAATACAATAGGAACCCAATTGCACCAAATTGTATAGAAAATAATGATTGAGAGTGACTTAATTTCAATGAAAGTAATCTAGTAGGAGGAAACAATGAATTTAATCCCCGAGAAGCCCAAAAAAACTATTAATGATAGTGAGTAAGAAAAATAAATATTATTATTCATTTAATTGAAGGTAGTATATTTGAGGGTGGAAATGGTGTTATAAAATAATTTAGGGATCGTGATCTTATGTTTTTAGTTATTAAGATGATACAAGAATATATGAATCAATATTATGAAATAATTTATAGTATAACCAATCAGGAAGCAGAGTTAGAGGTTGATATTTATTTCTCACGACCATCATTAAAACATATTCCGTCGGGAATAGTTGTGACAAGAAATGGATTATATATTTTGATAAATTTATAATCTAAATGGGATATTTTTATAAAAAATATCTACATATAATTGAATTGGTTGAAACTCTATGTTTTTTATGAAAAATTATTTTTAAATAATAATTCAATTTTACAATTGAGGATACGATGATAGATTTCTATAATTTTTTTTAATTTATAACTAGTTTGATAAAAAATATTTTTTCATAGATGATTCCCAACTCTTGGTAATAATAGTTGTTAAAATACTAGAATATATATTCTCTGGATGATATAAAGAAAATGAAGGATATATATTTTTTATGAGTTTAAATGTATTTATATTATTCAAACAAAATGTGATGTCAAATGAAATGATAAAACTAAAGAAATTCAATATATTTGGTAAAAAATATTGGATATTTTAAAAAATATAAAACAATGAAAATAATATTTTATATGAAAGGATAAATTATAAAATTTATATTCTCCCCTATTTTATTTTTCATCACAATATATTTAAAAAATATATATTGATTCCAGATAGTTAATGGTCATGGAAGATGATTAATCATATATTATACAAAATTCAACAATAAAAAAATTAATTTCATGGATCATGGTATATTTAAATGAAGATAATGTGAAGCACTATAATTATTATAATGATAGTCATAATTACTAAAAAATATTGATTTTTTTTAATACTTTGTGAAAAAGTAACTATTCTATTTTAGAATAAAAATATCATAGTGAATAATATTTTAAAAATAGAACATCTCCATTTTTATAATGGTAATCATGACTCCAAAAATTGTTATTTTTCTAACCACAATACTAAATGTCCTAGTTATATCCAACACATAATGGTTATAAATAATGGAATTTAGTGTTATGCTTTTTTTATCCTTATTTACTGAAAAATTGAAGAAATATCTTGGTTTAAACAAAATAAATTTAGTAGATTATTTTATAGTATAATTTACATTCATTAAAGTAGAAGAATCTATGAATAAAACATTGAATATAACAATAAAATAGCATGATATTTAACATAACATCTATATATGAGAATTTTTTTTAAAAAGTGATATGTAAACACCTAACTCTTTTTCTATAAAACATAACAGGTATATTTTTGTATATTTTTTTATCGAAGAATTGTAGAATTTTCACAATGATACAAGTTAAATATTTTAAAATAATAATAGATATTGAAGATCAAAAATCACATATATGATAATTTTATTACCATTAATATTTAATAATATGGTTCATTATATTTTTTTAACTATTTTCAATGAAGAAATTAAAAATTTGAATGTTTTGAACCTATACCGATATTTTATATTCCCATATACAATTTTAATTAAATATTTGTGAATTTTTTAAAATAATACATGATTTAGTGATTATTATTGGATTATCCCATATATTTGATGTATAATAAGCATATTAATATATATTATATTATTTACATTTTCAATTTGTGGAAGACTAACAAAGATATATCAAGTTATAACTACATCTAAGAATGTACTCAAATATTTAAGGAAAATATATAAACAAATCAAATCGTCATTCCTCAAATCATATGCTCATAGTGTTTTATATTATTATGCATAACATGTACGAATTTGATTCCTCCTAGCATATTTTTGATCAAATTATCTTTTTAATAATAATTGATAAACTACGAACATCGAATATTTTAACATTTTGTTATTTTATATTTCATATATTGTGGGAAGATGCAAGATGATGAGATTTAAGGTTTTCCAATATATTTGGCATTGTTATAGAAGTTTAATAATTTTATTAATAAAAAAATTTAATATATACTATGTGATGATATTCATGTTTCAAAAACTCTTCTCTCTTACTTGAGATTATTATATATGATGTTTATTACCTTTTTATATAATTTTTTCTTGAAAAGATAGTTCTCATCATAACATATAAGTTAATATTACCATAGTTTCAATTAAAAATATATTCCATTATTACTTTATCATTGTTTGAAGTAGTTTAATAATGTTATGTAAGTCAAACAGACCAGCTTCATTATACACATGCAATGTAGGAAAGGAATTATTGACTATTTCATTGATTGACATTGGAAGAGGATTTCATGACTCGTGTTATGGATATTTCGATGATAATATCTTAGGAATTATAGATTACAAGTTATATGGTAATTTTTATGTTTCCCACCTTATTAGTTGTGGTTATTTTTTGGAAAACAATATAGACATAGAACCATGAATACACTATCTTATGCTAATTATATGTTATTTGTTTAGTTTTGAAATTTTAGTATCCCAAACAGTTACAGAGATGAATCCAGAAAATTTACATGTACTCTTCATCATAGTGTTGATTAATTTTATTTTTTTTTACCTTTGGGGTTTTTGGGTGATGATTTGGGATACATTGAAGAAAATGGGAAGTGCACGGTTGGCACACGGTTTTACCTAACCATGTGCCAAAGCCCAACAAACTCTGTGACCCTAGAAAAAGGTAAATAGTATGTTTTTTCACATAGTGTGGAAAACACAAGCCCATATATAAGTAACAGTCCTTCCCATTAAGTATCACATAGTTAAAGCTTATGGTTATGGAAAACCATTCTCCCCAAAAAGGAAACCGTTCATATGGGTTTTCACCAATATGAAATTTTTTAATATATTTCTTGAAACATATCTTATACCCTCAAAATCAATAGAATAACCCATAAACAATTTCTCTCAAATCCAGTGGCTCTCAGAGAGATCACATGGACATCTCTCCACCATTCATTACGATTCAATGCCTGAATCAAAGATCTGCACACTCTTGGGTTTTACATATGGATCTCGTTCTACATCGTTGGGCCTCTCAAATTTGGGGTATTTCTACTTTGTGATTGTTAATCAATGATTTTATGTAGGTTCTCCAGAATTCAAATCCCAATGTCTTGATTTTTGTTATGTGTATTTAATATAAGAATTTATATTAGATATTTATGAATTGATTTTGTGATTTAATTAATTAAATCAGTAAATTAATTAACTAAGGAAAAATGGGACATATGAGATGTCAGAATTATTGACTGTGAAAAATATTTGTGGAATTAATTAATGTATATTGATATTGTTGAATAGAGTAATTAATTTTGGAATTAATAATTTGATATTTCTATTTGGAATTTTATTATTTAATTGTTGAAATAAATATTGGATAATGATATTTGGAATTAAATAATTAGTTGATGAATTCGTTATGGGATTATTAAGATCATGGAATGTAATTAATAAATTGAGAAATTAATTATGATAATTGATTTGATACATTAAATGATGAATTATTAATGAATTGTGAAGATTAATTAATTGTGTAGTTAATTAATATTATTTAGATGAAAAATTAATTGTTGAGTTAATTAATATGAATAAGAAGATTAATTAATTTTATTAATTAATTAATGAGACTGAGAAAATTAATTAATTGTTGAGTTAATTAATATAATTGGGATGATTAATGAATTTTTGAGTTAATTAATAAGGGTGAGAAGATTTATTATTTCTTGAGTTAATTAATAATAACGAGATGATTAATTAATAATTGAGTTAATTAATGAAAATGATAATATTTACTAATTGATGAGTTAATTAATAGTATTGATAATATTAATTAATTATTGAGATAATTAATAAGAGTTATTAAATTAATTAATTGTTGTGTTAACTATAAGAATAATAAGATTAATTAATTATTGATTAAATTAATGTGAATGAGATGATTAATTAATTATTTAGTCAATTAATGAGATTGATTTGACTAATTAATTTTTTATATACTTAATGAATGGGGGATGATTAATTAGTTTGTTGAGTTAATTAATGAGAATGAGATGAATAATTAATTTTTTATTTATTAATTAAATAATAAATGGTTTTTATGGAATTCATATAAGAATGGAGTTCAAGAATGGTAATGAGGATATTCATAGATTGGAAAGATATATAATGGTAACAACAGAACTATATAATAAGACAACTCTTTTGGATAGTTTATACTTTGGAGTGGGCTGAAACAGGTATTGAGTTTCATGTTTCATGAAAAACCTAGAGAATTATGTGATAAAATAATAAATAATTAATAATATGATAACAATTTACTTGTACATTGTGATTATTTCTTGATAAAACTACACACACTATCATTGATAAGATATTGTTTTAAATTATATTATTGGGGGTCTATTATGTTATTCTTACACCCTATATGGGATTATTGAATGGTACCATAATAGATTACATTGTAGTAGGATTGGTTAAGTGAAATGACCATATGTTTGATTGATAATTTTGGGATGGATCATCGATGAGGTAAATAGACGTGGTTGGGGATTATTTGGATTCAATAATGTCTTCATTTTGACTTTCCATTTTCAAAATGGTCACATATTTGGGAAAGGTATATTTATAGTTTAGTTTTGATACATTTTTTATAGTTTGGGTTTTGAAGAGATATTGATATTCTTCTAGTAATAATTTCATATAGCTATTCAATTGTTATTGTTTATTAACATATATGGGTCTATTAATTTGTAAAAATATGGTATAGTCATTCCATGACAAATATTATACCATCACTACTATTGGTAGCCTTTGGGGTATGAGGATACTTTGATGAGGCCATGTGTTGAACTGACTCGGGGCACCGAATTATAGAGCATGGATCAGGATGTTACAAAATTCATACTAAATGACCCAACTATGAACTAAATATATAATTTTTATTTATATATAGACGTTTTTGAATTTCATGTAATTAAATAGATGGATCCTTTGGTTGATGTTTGTGGAAAATTAGAATATATAAAAGTTACATGAAGTACCATTGGAGTGGCAGCTTTGTGAATCAAATTATGTCAATTTTTTGGAGCTCAGTGTTTGGAAATAGCCAAGGAAAAAATAACCATTATTTTTTTTCCACAATACATCATTGTTTATGTTATTATTTTTTTACATTTAGTTACTTTATATAAATATATATCATATGATACATTTTTTATTATGTTTATTATTTAGATGTATTACATTAAAAAATTTCATTTATTAATTTCCATAATAACTATATGATGTAATATATTAGTTTCATATTTTTTTCATTATTTAATTTTTTATTAATTTAAATTTAATAGTTATAAAATATTTTCTAGACAAGTTGATTATTTATCATATATTCATGAGGCTAATATTAAGACTTTATGGAAATGTGCATGAATTCAAGTGGATTTTTGAATTACAAATCCCGGTATGTACAATATTGGTAAATGTATAATAACAATGAACATCATAAACACTGATTTTATTAAAAAAAAAATATCAAAAAAATAATTATAATAATAGTACGATTGAAGATATTAATTATTCCAAAAGTATGCACAAATTATTATTTTTAATGTAATAAGAAACACATGATATAATGCATGAAGATTTGGAAATTTTGATAGCACAACTCCAAGGATAAATTTTTATTATATTAGATTAATTTGGGTTAATATAAATATATCACAAAAACATAATTAACCATAATTAAATTTTAGGTTAAATGATAAATACATGACCACAAAGAAATCTATTAGGGAATTGTGGGATCCATGTGAACTAAAACAAAATTATCATCATGAATTGTTAATATGAGTAACCCATTTGATAATAGAAATATATAAAAAAATTCACTTATTAAATATTAATTAAAAATAATAAAACAAAAATAATTAGATTAACTTTAATTTCAAATATCTCTATCAAGATAATTATATTTTTTCTGGTTGATTACACATGATCTCCATGATTGAGGTCACTTCTCCATATTAACATTTACAAATTATATGGAGTTCATATAATTTTATTTTCACAAATACTTCATTAAAATATCATTACTATTATAAATTTGATTATAAATTATAACTTATCATGATTCAATAATATTCATGAATAATATCATTTTATATTAGTAGTTTTGAATCTACAATGGAATACATGATTCACGTGGTTTTAATTAGAACATTAATTAAGAAAACAATAAAATACAACATGATTCGATTATTTAATTTCCCTAAATATATATTCTTTCCATAAGGAATGTTTAACATCATACCTGATGGAATTGAATTTATATTATGATTTTAATATTGTTATAAATCATTTTAAAATTCAATTTTTAGGTACTAAAAATACAAAAACAAAGTATAAAATTTTGAGTTTCAATATTCAATTAATAGTCTAATTAATTATTTCTCTAAACATCTTAATTACTAGTAGAATCAAAACGATAAACTAACCGAACAAAATTACAAAATAATTAATACAAAAAAATATATGTAATATTTTTATATTTAAATTTAATTGGGTTTACATAAACCTTGTTTTTATACTTATAAAAAATTTATAGTCTGAGCATGACTATACCATTTCGTACATAATGAATCCAACTATTCTAAATTTATTATTGAATATATATATATAAGTTATTTCATAACTAATATTATTTAATTGAGAAAAAAATAATTTAATGTGGTCACCTATTGTAAAAATATATATATTTCAAATTATGTATCACAAACTTGTTGTAGATAGAAACAAACATTTTCTAGTCTAAATTTTTTATTATTTCGATTAATTTTTGAATGGATAAAGTCGTTTATTTCAAACATACACGAAAATATTCCATTAATATAGTAAATCAATCAAATATATTTTAAATTATCTTTGTAATCATAAATATGTATACTAAAAAATCGACATTAATAATGTTATTTATATAAATAATCTCATTAAAATATAATATTATTATTTTTGGTATTTGAGAATATATTATTTTTCATAACCACATATAAGTTATATTTAAACAATAATGTTATCTCTTATATTTTTTACATTTAGAGTAAAATTTTATATAAAACTATCAGCACATTTACTATGAATTTTTTTGAAATTTTCTATACATAAACGTATGAATTATATAAATTTTATCTAAATAAAGATAAAAATGATAAGGGAAAAAAAGATTTTGGAATTACTGAGAACCCATTTTAAAAATCCTAGACATATAAATAAATATATAATTTTAAATTTGATTCATTACTTCTTATAATACTCAAACCTGATTATGAAATGTTTTATTTACAGAAATTATTCAATTAGGTTATTGTTATGTCTTTAATTAAGGAATATATTTATTCTAATATAGCTCTTATCCATATTTTATAATGTATCTTATGAATGGACTCATTGAAAATATTAATTTATTTATATTTTTATCATTTACTATATCTCAATATTATATATCTAAATAAGCCAACCATTCCTCATTCGAAGTCTCCCTATACTCTAATATCCATCAATGTTGAATTAGTAACTACAAACTACATTTCATTTTTGATTTTTTTAATATTATTTTTATATGGATGATGGTTGTTATCCTAGTAATAGGAAATGTAACGACCCATATATTAAAGTTCCTTATTTGTGTAAGTATGTTGAACATTCCATCTATATAGGGAATCTTTTATAGAATCAGGAATCATATTGGAATTATGAGTGTTTAATAATTTTTTAATTGTGGATTTAGATGTCATTTGACTCCCGATGAATGTATTATATACTTGGGTAGATGTTGAACTATTTAAGGGTTTATGGTGTCCATAATTTATAGATCCTATGACCATTCACTTTGTAACATTAATGGTTATGTTTTGAATGGGATTAGTGGGGTGTGAAACCCCCGATCTCAAAAATGTAATGCTCTGAACTCATATCCTGCAATTATTTTTATGTGCTTTATGGATTATTGAAATTAAACACTTATTAATATCATTAATCACTCCCAGGTTGTTTTTTTGTGAATCATTGTAATTTCCAATGTTTGGGGCCTTAGTATTATATGGGATTTGTGCATTTTGCGAAGACAATTTTGGCTGACCACTCATCCCCCAGCATTTTTTATTCCATCTAGTAGGGTGTGGTTTTGGTTCATTTTTGATTCATAATCAACATATGTTATTTTATTTCTGTTTGGATTTTTCCCCCAGCTCATATACATTGATTTGTGATGATTTTGGTTAGGGTTCTTAATTATTTCCATATGAGAATATTGAAAATTGTCCTCATCAATTTTTTTATTGAGCTTTGTAGTTGATTACCTGAGATGATGTCTTCACATCATTTGAAATTATTTTAGTGATGTTACACCATCGTATGCCTTTAATTATAATTTTGGTGAAATTTTATGAAATTGATCATTGATTCAAGGTTACTGATATGGGATTTTATGTGTCCTAGGCCCTAGTGCATTTTGAGAGTAGGCCAAACCATGTTGCACAAATTCATCCTGATTGAATGAGGCCTACCAACTTATTAGGCTATTATGAAAATTTTATTAATTCTAAAAAATTAAATTTAAATATTCATAATTAATTTTTTTGGGATGTTTTTCATGACAAAGTTACTCCAGAGTCCGGACGAGGTTTGATTATCGTGGGAGAGGCATAGTAGATATTATTAATCCATTTAATTTAATTTTTTGATAGGTGGAACCTATAATACAAAATCATATGATTATATATTTTTTATCATGCATTCATGTGTATTTTTGTGGGTTTATGATAGATTTTAAGGGAGTAACAGTTTCCTAGTTAGATGATATTTGATTGTTTAAACTATCACATTCTTGGAATAAGATAATGATAAAATGTAGATAAAAATAGATCCCCTGGAGACAATGTATCAATTTTTAAATGGATTTTATAGTGTGGATTTGAGACCTTTTTCATGTCTTGATGTGAAAAAGTTTATGCGGTATGAAATATGTTATGTTTTTTATCTATAGGGGGAATATATGATAGGTTTTGGGATTAGTGCTGAAAGGATTAGTAGGGTTAATTCATGAATAAAATTAATAACTCCCCATTGAGGCTCTATTAGTGTATATGTGTGTCAAAATAGTGGGGTATGTACAATTTTAAATAATTTATGTGAAATCAGGTATTTTCTATGGGTTATTGGTAGATAGATCTCCCTTGGGACATGTGAGATGATCCCTATGTGGAGTCATGGAAGTCATTCAGGAAATGGAATTAGGATGATGATGGGGTTTTAATTGAAAATTTATCTCTACCTATTGAAAATTGGTTTACATAGATTTAGTAGCATTTATATCTTCCTTGGGTAGTAAGAGTTGTAGAAGTGACAGTTTTAGTCAATTTAGATTGTACCATGGGGTGTGTGTTGGGGTGAAGTTGTATGTAGTTTTATCACTATATGGTGATGTGCCTTGCATTTATTTAATAAGAAATAACTGCAATGAGGCTAGAATACCATGTTAAATATCAATGGTCAAAGAGTGACATTTTGGGATAATGATATTATACTCAAGGTATTAACACACTGGGATTATCTAGTGAGTTGTTTTTTCCTGACGCCCCTACCTGTATTTTAAGTTCTTGACATGACCTCATTAGAGTCTATGGTGGTGTATCAATGTTCATAATGTGGCCTCCATATACTCTATGGGGGAGAATCATGGTGGTTTATTTTACCCATATGTATTATATGGGGATGGGTTGGTGTGGTTGGTGTAACATCCCTTAAATATCTAGAGACATTTATGTGTGATTGATCAAGAAATTTTCCTATGTGTTTTGGGTCAAGGACCACCCAGTTTAATAGGGCATGTTCTAAGTGTACATTATCCCAGTATGATTTGGTTTGTGACCACCTATGAGAGGACTAGGCCCTGGAATGATGTGATATATGAACAATGGACTATTAATTGATAGTAAAATAAGAGGTTAACAATGTTGATGTATTATATTTCCTTGTCTATTCGGGTATTATTTCATTGTTTTGACATATCCCAATGAAAACTATTTATTTAGAGGTCATCCATCAATTATGGTAGAAAAAGGATACGTTGTGAGTTGATTATGGCATAGATCAATTGTATAAATATAGTATATATTAATGTTATAATAAGTACAAGGTGACATAGAAGGAATGTGTAGGTCATTGGGTGTTTTTGTGTCATGGTTAGCACACAATGACTCACTAAGAGTTTTTATATTTTTCTTTTTTACTGTGCATTCTCAAATTTTTGTGTGTGTATTGGGGGTGATTATTGATGACATACTATGTTATAGGATCACTACATGCATATGAATCTTTATGAATGTGAGAATATAATTTTTATTTTCATGTTATTGTGTTAGATTTGAAATAGATCATAATTGATAAATGATATGTGTATAAGATATTTGGATAAAGAAAAATATTGGATGATAATCCTCTTGTAATTTATGTTATGGGTAGTTTATAATGATTATGTGATTTTACCTAGTGGATATTTTTGTATGATTATTATTATAGCATCATGCATGATATTGGATGTGTTGACATAATTATTTCAATATGATGTGGATTTGGTGAGGTTATTTATTTTTATTTATTTCATTGATATTAATTGAATTGTTTCCCAAACCCCTATTTTGTTCCCTTAACATTAGTCGATAACCTCTGGCATTTGGTGTGGTTCACTTGAGTCTTTGGGATAACCTTGACCCAGGCACTACTGAGTGGATTAGGGACAATTATCACAAAGTAATATTTGATTTTTATTCTCATTTATGATTTGAGGACACATTTGGAAAGTGGTCCTAAAAAATATAAGATTTTGGGATGGATATTATATTGGTGTATCATGAACAAATATTCTATTTGGTCGTTATAGTTACCTTGGTTATAAGTAGTTAATTCTTGTAATTGATGTTACCAACCAACGATTTGACCTTCGGTGATGCTGTTAGTTTATAAATTTATGATTCACCGATACCTAGATCATTTAATTTGGTAAAAGGACCATGTTCATGCATCAAGGCTTGAAAACTGGACTCACATGATATATGTGTTATTTCCGGTGGTTCTTTTCTATCATGGGTTTCACATGTTTTAAGTGTCATCCAAAAAATATATTATATTTTTTATATATAATTGTTTGAGATAATTATACTAAAGATCACCACATAGTTTTTTTTATTTGATAGAAGGACATTTAGATCTTTTTGTGGGATGTTCTATGATGAGGGAAATGTAGTCCCTTAATCAATTGAATTTTTTTGACCCATCAATTGTTGGAATGGGAATTTGATTCCCTGATAATGAAAAGATGAAGGAATGTTATTCTATATAGGTTATTTGAGGATTGGTTGAAGTTCACCTAATAATTATTGACCATAACTAGATATTTATATGTAATCTTAGTATTTTAATGTCCCAAAAATTTCTTTCATTATGTTTTCCAATAGAGTTTTTTAATGTAATTTTATATAATTGAATGATGAAGTTAATGAATACCATGAAAATTCTTTGTTCCTTGTGGATTTTAATCACTTAGTGTGATTTTCAAATCATGGATTTTTTTCAGGGATGGATTAGTCAGATGATTTGACTCATTTTTTAAGGTTTCATTTTGATATATCCTATAGTTACTGTGTGTAGACAATCACGATTCTGGAATAATCCACATGGTTTGGGTGTTCATCTGGTTTCCCTTTACATGGTTTTTATTCCATGGGCTATTGTATTAGTCTATCATGAAGTGGTTAATGGTCAATTGGTTTAGAGTGTGGTCTTCATTTTGATGTGACATGACTAATGTGAGTAGGAATTAGGATGATCGATTAGGTTTTATTAGAATGTTCACATATTGGGTTCAGATGAGATCAAGGAAAATAATTTTAGGGAACCTATTATAGGATTATTAGTTGCTCAATATCCTTTGGAGGTGATATATTTTTCACATAATATTATGGGATTAGTAACTATGTGTGAGGGTAGTGGGTTCTAGGTGTGTGTGGAGACCAATTGAGTAGTGTATCATCTAAAAGTATATATGAGAGTTTCTTGAGAACTACTAATGATATATATAAACCTATAATGGGATCCGGTGGTAGCATAGTGGTTATATGAATTTTCATTTGATGGTCATGGGTTTTGGACCAACTTATCAATGTTGTTAGGGAGTCACAAAGTTTGGACCTAATTTGTTCTATGCTCAAGGAATGTTTTTCGGTAATCCTGATGGTGGGAGAGAACCATTATTCTTTATAGATAGTGAACCAAATTACATTTTATTTTGCGAATACTAGGAATTTCATTCTTAAAGATAATAATGGCTGATAATTGGTTTTTTGGTGTTAGTTCTCAAGTATGGGAGGGATAGTCTAATCCAGTAATTATATTGGTAATAGAGGGATTGTGTGTGGAATCATAGAATTTTTGAATATAATGATAATGAATCCTCTATGGTGGTATTAATCATGTTTTTCATGTGTAAAAGGAAGTCATATCAAAAGTAGCCATAGATGGGGTGAGATTATTCAGTGGATGTTTGACATGACAATGGGATATTACTGTTTGTTAAGATCTAATAATATTTGATTATTTGGGAAATAATGGATTTTAAATTTATATTAGGTTTTGGATGGAGTAATTTAATGACCTCATCTTTTATATTATTTTATCATAATTCTAGAGTGAGATAGATCATATGTGAACTTATTCTAGAAGTGGGATCCTAACAGTTGGTGAGCTGATCGTTAATATTATTATATTTTAACATTGGTGGTTGGGTTCAATAATTGGCATGGTAATATTACCAATCATGGAATTCCTTGAGGTGTAATGTAATTAAGACAATGTGAGGATAAATGGAATCTCATCAGCCTCTGTGAAAGAGTGATTATGAGAATTGATAGTGAGAGGAGGTTCTAATAGTTTTTTAAAACATAATTGGGTGTAATGAGATAGAAAAATCATTATGTGATTTCCTTGGAATGTGGTAGTAGGGTCAGCCGACAATCGAAGGTCAATTATTATTCAGTAATCTCATTGGTGATGTACATTATGGCATAAAACAGATATTCATGACGGGTGATTTATCATGGGAATAGCAAAAAGCTGCATACAAGTATGGTCGAAGGAACTTTTAGGTCTCTAGAGATATTGGTTTTTGGAGAATCACATTTGTGTTGGAATTGATAGATAGAGGGTGTCTATTCTTTTAGTGAATAGTATCTCTGGGTGTTGGGAGTCACATTACAGAACCATTTTCGGTGAATTAGAGATGAATTCAGTGAGTTAATGTTCAATTTATAACTGTGAAATATCTTATTATATGGTTTATAGTCACCCAAGACTCTAAACATATTATTCCATGTTTTCTAACATAAATTGAAAATAAACACAACCCATTGATTTGAATAATAAGTGTTTTTGGAAAACTATGTACATAAAACACCAACATGTATATAAAATATAAAATATTTATTTTAATCTCCATAATGATATCCTAAATACTTATGAGCTTCCAAAACAACATTGGATAACCTATAGAATACATAAAAGGGTGTGATATAAATCTTATTACGTTAATAATAATGATAGGGGAACATAAAATTTTAGTCATATTGAATATGATGATATAATAATGGATAAGGTACAAGAATTATTACATAATGTGATGAAATATATAAGATGAAAACATAGAATCATGGAATCATTAGGATATATAAATATCATAATACATAACATTATAATCCTAAGTTATGGATCCCTTTTGAGACATCATAACGGGGTGTGAAGAGTCCCATGATATATTAGGTTTTCTCCAAAATATCTTACAAACTATGTCTCAATATATAAACAATACCTAATACATTGGTTCACTATCTAGTGTACACTCTTTCGGACATGTAAATGCTTGTGTGTAGCACATAATGAAATAAAACATAATTCATAAGCATAAAAAATACCAATGAAAAGAAATTGGTTAAATAAACTTATGAAAAATAAAAATCAAAGGATATATCATTTTTATTTATTATTGAATAAGTAATTATAAAAATGTGTTTTCATATTTGGTTAAATAGTAAAAGGACTCCGATGGAGATCCCATTTTAACAAAATTTTGTGAACAATGGTAGAGTAGTAATTTTGTAATTGAAAATATTTTTTTTCATTTTCATAAAATGCTATATAATCCTTAAACACAGTAAGTAAAAAATATTTTTTATAAAACCATTGATGATCAATGATGGTTACCCATAAATTAAATTTTATTTATCGAGTTAATTTTTTAATTAGAAACATTTCATTGTGGGATTTATAGCAAGAAATAAGAACTACGAGGTTCCCTTAATTATGGTTTATTTAGAAGAAATAAATGGGGAAAAAATTTCAGTATCTTATTTATCATCAGTAGTGAAAAAAATGATTATATTAGTATATATGAATTCTATATATATATATAAAGTAGTAGGTTTTCATAATAATTTTATATGGAGAAATTAACATAGAGAGAGATAATGCATAACCTAAAAAATATGGTTGTTCAAAGAGTTATATACCCTTGGGTATGGATCTGTTATACACATTCACATAACATCCTAAATAAAAAAATTATAGTTATTAATTACATATCTAAAAACATAATTTTATTATATTTAATTTATTATTAGTTTTTTTATTTTTTATAGTCATTTGATTGAGATGATATTTATATTTATTCGTTATCAAGGTCGTTCGAATCATAGTACAATGGTATGGTAAATTTTTAGGTAACTATGAGAGTTATTATAGAAGGGTTACATAAAAATATATATAAAGTCTTATTGATTTAATTTGATTTTATGTGTTCAAAATCATATTTTTATCCAATATTCACAAGTATAAACATGATCTTTAATGCTGGTTTTTTTGATTTTTAAGTCGGTTTTTAACCGCCGTTGAAGTTGCCGACGTAAAAAATATGAGATTCTGATGCCAAAAAATGAATTTCATTTGTTCTCTAGAATCTATATTTTAAAACAAAGATGCCACAAAAAATCCATCCAGGACATTTTGGGCGTCTGTTTCCTTAAAAATTGATGCCAAAAAGTATATTTTTCTTCTCCCATGTTTTAAATCATTTCTTATGCTTTGATTTGATAGGTCGTTGAGCAAAAAAGAGTTACTGGTCAAAATTTATGGTTGTCAGAAGATTAACATGTCAAAGATTGAATTGGTACAAATCGTTTCAAATAAAATTTGATATACATAAACTAAAATCACATAAACCAAATGAAAATTAGGATAAATAATATAATTTACACCATAGTTGGTAAATCTCATCTGAATGCTCTATATTTGTTACTCGATAATAAGACTGAATTATCTTTATAAGCACGGTAATTTAGTTATTTTGAAATGAAGGAAAATAATAATAAATAAAATGAATGATTAGAATAGGTACCATGTTGAAATTAATGATTGATGTCATGTTTCATTCTTGATTGAATTTATCAGGTTGAAAATGATGAACTTATGAGAAAATGGATTTATATGTAGTAAAAAAATATATTTTCAACATTTTTGTGTCTAAATGTAGGAGGGAGATTAAAAAGTTTATAATTGTTGTGAATTTTTTTAAATTTTGATCCCGTGTATTATAAAATACTCTATGATGTCAGTTTTGATTGAAACGGATGTGAAAAAAAGATTTACAATGGTCATTTTTCTGTTAGTTTTCTAGAAAACCGATGCAAAAAATGCCAATCGATATACATTTTTGAGGCTGTTTTTAAATAAAGACTAAAAAGTATAAATAAATAATTTTTATTTCTATTTTTTAAAAAACCAATGCCAAAACGTAAAAAATAATATTTTTGGCAATGAATAGTAAATAAAATGATGCAAAAAAATTTCAAAAAATAATATTCATGTTGGTTTCTTAAAAAACGGACAGAAAAAACAACAATAATTGTTTTGGCATAGGTTTTTACGATAACCGATTCCAAAAATAGAAAAAATATTCAAATGTTTCATATATTTCCTATAGCTTCGATTTGACTGGTCGTGGAGCTAAAACAGAGTTACGGATTAAATGTTATTTCCTTTGAAATATGAACTTTTTTATGATTTCTATTAGAGAAGATCAAGATCCGACAACCAAAACATTTAATATGTAACTCCATTTTTTCTCCATGAAAAGTCAAATAAAAGCTTATAGAATAATATAAAACTCAATAGAAAAAATATGATTATTGGCATCGGGTTTTCTAACAACCAATGCAAAATATATGATTTTTATATTTTTGGCATCTTTGTTTAAAAAATTTGACGCCCAACCGAAATTTTTTTATTTTTAGCATCGGTTTTTAAAAATAAGTGATGCAAAAAATTATCTAAAACATATATTATGTCGACTTATATGAAACAGGTTTCAAGATAACGATGTTAAAAATCATTTTTCTATGAGAGAATATTCACAATGTGTAAGGATTTATAGGGTACATGTGCTATTTTTGTATGATTATTTCATTTTTTATGGTTTTCTATCCTTGATTAATGTATTTAGTTTTCTTTAATGTTATGGATACATAAAAAAAGTAAAAAGATAAAAAAATATACTATTTATATCATTTTAAACCATAATTGTTGAATTTTATACCTACCATGAAGGAGGGGGTGGATAAATGAAGAATATTTTTTAATGGATATTGTGTACTGACTATATTGTGAATAACATTTTCCTTTTGGAATGAAATGAGAATCAGACAAACATTGGATATTTCATTAACAAAATAAAATCTCACTATATTTATTGAATATGATAAATTTTATCATTTTGGTAGTTTTTTGGAGGATTTAGAATAAGATATATTAAAAATCTCGGTTGAGCATATCACATTCACCTTTTATTTTTTTCTCTCCTCTAACCAAATTAGGATACAAGGAATGTTCTTTTTGAAAGACCTGAATACCTTGGAAATGGGAAGGATGTCTAAGAGATATATGGATATATTTTTTTCAATATACATTACTTATATGGTGTGAGTATAAGGGGAGATTAGGGGTGGTATTTATAAGTGGGGGAGATAAGAATTTTTGAATTTAATATTCATTTGATTGTTATAATTTATCAACACTACGAGTAGTGTCAAATATTTAGACTAAATAAAATAATTATTCGATATGAGTTCAACTTCATGCTATATAATTCAATTTTGACCCATTAATTAATAAATTATAGTTATGATGTTAAATAATATAATTTCCATTATTTCACCATTCACAAAAAATTCATCCGTTTTAAAAAATAACACGAAATCACCCTATCCATTTCTCATTGTTTATATTGTAGAAATTATACCCTTTTTATTTAAATAATTTTTTAAATATGATAAATTAAATTATAAAACATAATTCTTATTTCTTAAAAAAATACCAATTATTGTATTATGATCAAATTTTCTACACATTGAATAATTATTTATGGTCTCTTGAAATTATATCATCGTTATAATACTATATGAAATTATTTTAAAATTCCATTTTTTTTAAAATATGTATTATTTAAAATTTTTATGTACAACATAAAAATATATATAAATTGTATGTGTATTATAAAATTCCAAAAAAAATATTTTTTATGGTTTAAAATATTTATTTATTTGTATCATCAAAACACATTTGGAATAATTTCATTTTACAGGAAATCAAAAATAATTTTTTAGATAAGTAGTTGATTTTTCTTTTATAACATTCAAATAATTGTTTCTAATGACCAATGTACTATTATAATAATTGTATTACTAATGATCTCATGGGGTCCATACCTTCTACATATACCTAATTTTTCATTTAATTGTATTTCAACTCATGGTTATATAAATTTTCATTTTCAAAATGAATATTTCGTTACTAATATATCTTTTCATTTGTAATGTGTTTTTCATTAGCATTATCTTTATATAGGATCAATCATATTAATATTTTTATCTTAGAATTATCTTATTTTCAATTTTCCCTATTTCCACTCATTCAATTCTTATGGATATATTTACACTTTAAATTTAATCTTCTTGTTAATGAAATAAAATTTGTTTTTTTATCACATGGTTCTTGTTTTTTATATAATATTTCAATATTAATATTACACATTTATATAATAAGAGGTATAATTCCCAATATTTAATAAAATTTTTAACATTCGTCCTCTCTTAAAAAAATATCTCCCTAAAAATATCATTTTAGAAGAAATATAAAGCTCCAACAATACCACTTTCAGATTATGTACATGTGGGTGATATTTTATTTACATTCCAAAGATGGATACATGTAACAAGTCTTGAAATTAATATTTGATCATTAGGAGTTGTATTATACAGTCCTAAAACCGATTTGATCTAGAATCTAATAGTGGGCGATATTTCTGGGACCTAGCATTCACTTATTCTCAAATATCATGAATATTTTCCATGGTCATATATGGTCAAAAACATTATCTCCAACCAAAAACTCCAGTTCTCTCTAATAGTTATCAAAATAAGAATTTCTTGAACTCTGAGCTCTCCTAATGTGTTATGCATTGGTATTTATCTTTTCTCCCTTTTCATCAACCATTTCCAATCCCATGATTTTTTTTTCACTAACTTCATCCTATAAAGTAGGTGGAATCCTATATTCTCATAAATATATTAATATAAAATCGTATGGATTATTAAGTGGAAGAAATTAATGTACAAGAATGTACATAGATGATTAGTTGGTCCATTCATCATATTAAGTTCATAGGTCATGGTAACAAAAAATCATTAAGTGTATATATAGTTCACTTCAATTGGAAATTATTATTGGGGTTGTAGGTTTTACTAATGATTAAATTAGTGTTTATAGAATGTTATATAATTTTGAGGAACATTATTGAAGTAATTGTATCTCAATCAGATATAATTGGCAGCTATGATTCATGATTGATCACTACTTAACTAATGAATATCCATGTCACTTTATGGAGTGTGATGTCCAATAATGTTGTCATGAACTAATATATTTTGTCAAGATGATCCACTATAACCAATATCTAATTATTTCCTCTATATTTCTTCCTAATACCTATGGACAAGTATATAGTTACATTTTACATTTCTATAGAGGCATGGGTAATGTTTGTATCATTCCATTGAAATTTTTCCTTTATTAATTCACATATTGACATAGATACATATTTTATGTATTTTTGACCATCTACATATTCATATTTTCTCACCATTAGTCATAAAAGTTATCTCAAAATGTCTTCATACTACATTGGTTGATGGAGAATGTCATGCTTTGAGAATAATGAAACATCTCATTCATTATCTCATGATTTTATGGTAAAAATTGTTGTGACCAAAATCATACAACACCTTATTCATTAGTTTTTAATATGAGTGTTTCCCTATTCTTATATTATTCATATTATTTTATATTTTCACATCATCCTTTTTAGAATCCATGGTATTTTCATGAAGAGATTTTTGATAAACCATTTGTTCTTTTTAGGATGTGTTTTCTTCATTTATGAATTAGATGTATATAATTTTAATTTTTAAGAAGATTGTATCGTTCATTATTCATATCATTGATAATGATGCATGATCCTTTATATATAGAGAATATATCAATTTTTTCTTTATGTGATGTTACTTGATTGAGTAGTAATAGTCCTTGATCATCTCTAAGAATATTCATTGGACCATATTATTATTCTTTTTGTTTGAAGATATATTTTATCCTTTTGTGAAGTGGATATATCATGGAATTCTACATATATAGATTATCCCATAATATCATAATTGTGAACACCACTATAGAAAATTCCAAACTGTTCATTGGATTATTCTTATCATGAAATTTAAACATTCCTATTGTGATGGCTATTACATTAACATTTTTCTTTAGTACACATACCATGACCTTCATTAAAGCATTGTGGTATACCCAGAAAGATATCAACTTTCAGGTAATTTTAGTACCTGAGTAGTGATATGCCTATTTTTCAATTCCATGAAGATCTAAATATATTTGTATATCTTGTAATATTCCCTCCCATTCCATGATAGAACGGTTTGAGGGTTTGAAAATCATAGCATGTTTCTTAATAATCAATAATAATATATTCATATTCTATAGAAAATATCAATCTTTATCACATATATAGTTATGGTCCACTCATCAAATACCTTTTCCTTAAATGGATCAATAGATATCACTTTACTAGGGATGAAATTCCCAAATAATGATAATTACTCAATCCAATGGTCACATTTACTATATATTGAATATAACTTCTACATTTATAATGTTTTAAGAATAGCATTAAAATTATCATCATGATCCTCCTTAAATTTAGTGTATATTAAAATATTATCTATAAATAAAAACAGGTAAAATATTGAGGTAATCTCTAATATCTATTTAAATTAAGGATATGAATATTTCATCGAAATTATTATGTCGGATGGGAATCAGTATGAAGTAATAGTGTTCAAATCATGTTTTTATTATATTCATGGATATATCTTCCTTCATCACCACAAATTTGTAATATCCAGACGATTTTCCCCCCATAGAAATGTATTGGTCCCCACATAGTTTATTGGACATGTTATAAATCCATTGTAGGGGATTCATGTTCATTATATTCATTTTCATGTGTTCATGATAATCAATAGAGATGTACATTGACCCATCATTCTTCCTGAAATTGAGGAAAACCATGCCTCATTGTGAAGCACTCATGAATATAAACCAATTATCATCATTCTCTTTTTAAAACATATTTAGTTATTATACATTAATGGTGTCCATTTAGTAGAGAGTCAAGGATATTTAATGGGGTCCTGGTTTAAGTCCAATGTATAATGAAACATTTCTGTTATGGGGGAAACCTAAAACACTTTAGGGAATACATAATTTTATTCCCATATAATGTGGATGTCATCATTCATGATTATTCCCTTTTTCATTATCTTAGTTGTTATAAATTTTATCTCATAAAAAAATAAAATCCAATATTTATAAGAAAATTTTAATTGTGATTTATCCTCCTCATATAAATAGTATATAAAAACAAAATGAAATGGTATTTTGAGGGTGATTACACCCTCATTGAATTTGATATAATATTTATATAAGAACATCCAATAAATTCATAGTATTTCATAAAAGTAAACTAAAAGATAAATGAAAATATTTTTTATAAATTTCAATCTTTAAACATTGATTAGGGGGGAGTTATATAGATGGGATGAAAATTTTATCAATTTTTTGTTTCATGCATATGTCATCCTCTTTTTTTTGGTGTGTTTTTTTGAAAAGTTATACTAAACATGTATGATATGAAAGAATGTGTAGAAAATGAATCAGATAATGTGTTTTCTATTCTTGAATGAGTAACCACTATACCAATAAAAAAATTATTATTAGGATCCAACTTAGATGTTGTGATAATAAAATATAATCCATTATCAGTAGTCCATGGAGGTTTTATTTACTTTTTATCTCGTAAAAACCATGGATTATGGTATTAAAATGAATAATGTATGTGTTCTCTAGAGTTGAAACACTAAAATACAAGGTATGATTTTATTAAAAACATCTTTTCACCTAAACAATTGTCTTCTATTTCATCTCACTCTAATTTTTTTCAACCCCATTCCCCTATTCAAAAAAGTTTAAGAATCTATACATTACCTTGATATTTTTCTAAGATGATTCTTCCCCCAATTTAACAACTATAAGTTGGGATCTTTTTCATCTATGTGATTTTTCCATTATTCCTCCCAAATTACACTATATTTCCCCATTTATATCTTTATATCCTTGAGATTATTTTGAATCGACAATATGAATCATGAACAGAATGGTATAATTGTAAATATATTCATATATATATATATATATCAAATGAAAAATCACCAATTTTTTTGGAATCATCATTATTCCACTATGGATGATTTCCCCCATACCAGAAATGTCAATGGGAATTCTGAGGGTGTACCATGAAATCATATTTATGTATTATTTATAAGAACAAATAGATTCATTATCTATTTTATTTTTTCCAAGGGACAACCTATATATTTTCAAATGGAGATTTTATGGAAAATATTAATAGGAAAATATATTATTCAATACATCCAATTCGATGTATATTATTTCCTTATTAGGTTTCATGTTGTTAATTAGTTTCCATCACCTAATTAAATATCCCTCAATGTGATAAATGTACAATATAAATTTCACTTTTTCTGTAAATTTTTTGATAGATAATATCTTCTAAATTGAGTTAAATAATTGTCCGAAAACATGGAATTCAAAATACCAGGTAAAATAAAGAGACCATTATCATATAAAGAACATAACTACAACTTTCTCATTCTTTAGAGAATGTGTGGGTCCCACATGAATAACGTTATGATTAATTACACGACAATATTATGGTGTTACTTTTACGATTTTCATAACTCCCACTCCTTTTAGGGTAGGTATTTCATAATAGAAAAATATACGAGGAAGGGTAGATAATGAATTTTATAATTCAAAATCTATATAAAGGTATTATGAAAAAGTAATGGAATATATTAAGACGTTAATTTTATTATATTATTAAATATAATATATATGAAAAATGTGGTTTCCCCATAAATTAATATTTTTGAAAACATTTTTTGGTTAACATAAAATTAAATAGGTTTTTCTTAATAAGAAATATCAAATACTATGTTCCCTTATATTGGGATTATAAAGAAAAATTCTTTTATGTTGAGAATATAAAAGGATTGTATATCTATAGAAATGAAAATAAATATAATAAAAGATTAAAATAATTATATATTTATGTATATATAATATATTAGGATTTTATCAAAAATCATGGAGATATATAGTGTGTTTAGAGAGATAATTCATAACCCAAAGAAAAGATGGTGGTTTAGAGAGTTCACATACCTTGGATCCAGATACATTATTAACATTCACATAGCCTAAATAATAATCATATTATATATATTAAATATCTTATATAGAAAATTATTAAAATATATTTGACTTATAATAATTGAATTATGTTATTTTATATTCTTTTAATTGAGGTGTCATTTCTTTATATATTATCCCAAGGTCATTTTGTATGGATCCAATGACAGATTAATTTTTTTTGCTAATTATGGGAGTTCATATATAATGTTTCCAAAACACTATATGCATAATGGAATGGAATTAATTCATTTCAAAAATATTTAATGTCTCTTATTATATGATTGTATTCATTAATAATTATTATTTATTTTTCCTAGTTATTATTGTCATATAATTAGTTAATTTAGGAGTGGCTTCCATCGATTAAAACATTATTGGTATTCTTTAAAAATAATCGATATATATAATTTCCATCATATAAAATGATATGTCTAGAAAACCATACTGGTAGTGCTGGAAAAAATTAAATACGTTGTTTATAAAGGTTGTAAACTAACAATATTGTGATAATGATTTTGGTTATAGAATGAATTGAGAAGAGGTTTAATGATGAAAATTCCATTCACAAAAATAAAATTAGATTATATATCTAATCATGGAGATATTATTTTATGTTGTGGGATTATTTTGGAGGACTAATATAAATAATGATTAAATAACATGCTTCAGTTTATTACCATCCCTTTTGGGTTCCTCCTCTTAGGGCACAACTTAAGGCACCATAAAAGCATGATTTGATCAGAAAAAACACCTTAGATATGGGTAGGAGGTATGTGGAGATAATGTCGTAGAATATTGGATATAACCAAGGCTTGAAAGTTTTTAGGAGAAGATATGTTGATGGGTGGGGGTATTTTTTAATATAATATTCTCTAAATTATTATTTTTTTCAGAAGAATATTAATATTGTTGAGTATTTTGACTAAATAAAATAATTATTGAATGAATGATCAACCAAATGGTTGGATAAATCATACACCACTCATTAACAAATGTTTATAATATAAAATTCCAAATAGTATATATTTTTTGTATTTCACTGATTAATAAGAAATGAATTTTTTTAAAAAAATATACAAATTAACGAGGATAATTTATAGAAATTTAGAATCTCAAAATGAAATATATATTTTTTTAAATAACTTCATATATATTATAAATTTATGTTTTATGTAAAATCTTTATAATTTTTAAATTAAAAAATTATAATTATGAAATATAATGGTTTTTATATTATGAATAATTGTATGACACATTGAAAAATTATTTATTGTCAATTAAAATAGTATTATTATATTAATATAATATAATATTATATTATATATACATTTTGGGATAAAAAAATAATTTTTATAAACATTTATTTACCATAAATATGTAAAGAAATATATAGGTTTTATAAAAAACACTAACAATTATTTTATCATTTTTATACATTCATTTATTTTTATTGTAATAATAGTTCACTATTTTTAGATTTTAAAAGAAAAATAAATAATATTTTATAAATATATGTTTAAGGTTACTTTTATAACTATCTTGTTACTATTTCCATTTCTCATATTACTATTTCAATTATCAAATTTGTAATAGTCAAATGTGTTCTCTATCTTCTATAAATACCTCAAATTTAATTCCATCCTTATTCACATTTATTTTTTCTCAAGAATATATATAATTTAATATTTAAATATAATATATCATTTAAAAATTAATTTTAAATACAACAATATTGGAAATTAGTGTGGTCATTCTTGGGGTCTGAGAATATTCATATTTTCAAATTATTGTTATATTAATTTTTATATTTTTTATCCCATTATAACTTCTTCAAATATTAAGGCAATATTTATTCAATTAATGTAATGATCATGTCGATATGTTAAAATATTATTGGCTTTGTCATGTGGTTCGTATGAATTATATAATACTAATAACGAAATATAATAAATTTATACATTAATAAGGAAAATAAAATTTGTAATATTCCAGGTAGTTACTAGGTCCTAGGATTTCCCTGGCTTATGTAGGATGAAAAGTTTTATTTTTGGAAGTTTATAAGGACGAATACATTTTCATGTAATTATTTTGTTATATAAATTGGATTATAAATATTTATAATGTTTTATTTTGATAATAATTATTATTATTTGGATTCGGAGTGTTTGAATGTCATTAAATAGTTGAATATAATGTGGTTTGGGGCCTTGAAAATTTCCGAGGGTTTTACATTGATGTAGAAGAATGGTCACATGGTTGTATGTAATGATATTAGTCGCAAACAACCACACATGTCATGAAAATAAAGGTAGCATGAAGAATGAGTTTGGTAATATTTGAAACTTCAGTTTCATTAATATTTCATATATGTACCTAAACTCTTCATAAATTAATATTACATATTAGTACATGAATATTTACTACATAATATAATTATTCACATAAAAATCATTTTGGTATATTGATTTTGGATACTTCCATACATAATAAACTGGTTCATAGGTGAAATACATTTTCTCCCACAACTATCACAGATCACAGACTTATCATAAATAGTACAATTCATCATAAATATGGAAAAGGAACCGTAAGAAGGGGTCAAATCAGATCCTCAATTAGGGTAAATAAGGGAGATATTAACCAAACCTGACCATAATGGTATAAAAGCGTTGGAATAATATTTTAAAACCATACCCTATATACCATATATCATTAACATGAGTCATTTAATAAATAATTTCAATTTATATTGTAGAGACCCAATGCTTGACGTACATGGACATTACATGACTTTTTCGGAATAATTAATACATAACAAACATAGACACACAAGGACGGTAATAGTTTAGTGTCTTTGGAAACTCAGAATTTAATATTCTAATCATGGTGAAAGATCGTCATCTTCTCATATAAAGATCTTCCCCTTTTTGTTTTCTTACCTAAAACCTTTATTTATATCCTTGGGAAAAGAAAACATAAAAAGGGTGAGCTCAAATGCTCAGTAAGGGTAAGAATATAGAACATAAAACAATCGATAAACATTTGAATGAAAAAGATTGAACATAAAATCTAAACCTCAAAATATTGAGCAAGGAAATAAATCTTGGAAGTAGGTAAGGAATATATCATAAAGGAACATTAATCAAGGTAAAATAGCTTGGGAATAAAACATTTAATTGTGGAAAAACATTAAGAACGTGTTATGATTTCCATAGTAGCCAAATCATTGCTTCTAAGACCATATTAGTGGACAAAGTCCCTTTCGGAATCGAGTTCACTCCTCGTACCAGTCCTGAATTACTGAACCAGATTAACATATCATTCCATCCATGTCTATCTCATGAGATATAAATCATTACCCAATTCATTGGAGGGATATATAGGTCCCACCCATCTCATAATGAAATAATTATTACTTGTGCCACAAAATAAACATACATCATTCATAATAACCCAACGAATAAAATGGGTTTCATAAACATTAACACATAATCCATATAAAGAAATGGATATAATTTCATAATAGGAAAAGTGAAACCATGTAAATCATAGAGACTTTATACTTGAATCATACACATATGAAATAATGTCATCTTAGATGGAAATTGGTTTTGATAAAACACTTGAAATTAATTATTTAGGAAAATATCCTTTCTTCTTCAAAATAAATTTCATTTCAAAAAACGTCATGAAATTTTAAATGAAAAATATTTTATTTTAAATATTCATGAATTATTTTGGAGGAAGCTTCATGAAAATAATTCTTTATAAAACCGTAAAAATTCGTTCATTCCGTATAAGGTAAAAAACATTCTTCTCGTACTTTTTCTGAAAAAGTATAAAAGTACCATGTATGGTAAACAAAAGAAAGATTCATTACATATCATGTAGTAAAAGTCAAAAATGGGTAAAAAGGACTTTAAACATACATGAAATCATTTTTATAAAATAGGGACATGGATGATAAATATAACCCGAGTAAATACTTACAAATAAACAATCTCAGATAAAAACGAGATTGGAAAAGTTATCCCCTACCATAGGTCCGATATGATTTGTACATATCCGAAACTACTGTAGAATGATTTAAATAATATCATTGACTTATTAATGAATCATATTCATTGTTATGATATCATATATGGTTCACTTTTGACTTTATATTACCCGTTCTTTTGTAATTTCCATGTTAAAGCAGTGTTTTGGGTAAAATCGTTTCATTTATCGTACGTGTTTCGAATTGTTGTTTTTGAAATTATCACCTATATCATTATTTACATAATTTCAGAAGGTAAAACATGATTTAAATATAATAAATATTCAGAATATATATGATCGATTGATAAATGGAATGAAATACACCCTTCATGGAGACGGTAGGACGTACGTACGCATGAATGTTGTTTTCGTTTCCTTATTGAATTGAATGGAATTAAGTAGATGACATACATATATATATATATATATATATATATGTAAATCCAGTATCATTATTATTTAATATATCTCATTATTATTCATTATATATACTTTATAATCATTCATTAATGGTTAACATGTAGAATGAATCTCATCGCGTCGTGGAGACGGTAGTCCGTACGTACGCACGAGCGATGATATCATTCCCATGATTGTGGAATTTTATTGAAGCGTATGTATAATATTTCAGAATAAATACAAAATTACAATAATCATATATAGTTATTTATTTACACCATTATACCCATCCAAGTAAGGTGGTGGTCGAAATAAGATTACACCACGACGTGGAGATGGTATTCCGTACTTACGCACGCGCGGTGATTTCTTTTTACGTAGGATGGATAGAAGGTGAAATAGGGTTGTTTCATATTTATAATAACATATAAGTATATAAGTAATACTGATGTTATTACTTTATAATGAAACAACTAAATAAGAAGAAGTTGAAGAAGAATGAAACATGAGAGAATTGATACAAGAGATTACCTCTTCTTCGACGCACCACCTTTATGCCTTCACTTAGCAAAGTAGGGTTGGTATTTTGAGAAGACCAGAACCTCCAGAGTGTTTCTAGGGAAGTGGAGAATAGAAATGGACAGGATTTGGCCGAGATTCAAGGCTCAAAAGGGTGTGAAGGGAAGAGGGAAGGGGTGCCCTTTTATAAGGGAGGAGAGGGGCACCTTTGAAAAAACTCAAAATATTATTTTATAATAAAGTCATATTTGGTTTATAATAGCTCCAAATTGATTTATTTAGAAGATAAATTAGGTATGGGTATAAATACTCTCAACCAAAATAAAAGAGTTGAATTTCCACCATTTGAAAATTTTTTATGGAAACACCATTTTGCATGTTTAAAGGGAAAAGATGTATGCAAAAAATGTGGACAGAATGCCCATCTTACTGGTGATTTAAAGGGTATGAAAGAAGCTACTAATGTTTAGTTCATTAATTGTATGGAGTTGGGTAACTATGCTAATGATTTTCCACAAAATCAAGGAAACTTGCTATAAAAAAAATCCAATGGAGAAAAGCCAATCATATGTGATCACAACTACAATGTTTGACGATTTGAATGATGTAGTGGAAGGTAATTTAAAATTTTCATCATGCTTAGCCAATACCTTTTTTGATTTTATATCATCGCATTAATTTATATCTTCCCAGTTTTCTATGAAAATATTATATGTCATATTTTATTTAATAAAAGAGTTATTAGTCAAAACTCCTAGATGATGTATCATTAAAACAAAAGAGTTTCAATTAGTCCCCCTCATGACACATAAAGATGCTTTTGCTTCTAACCTTATCATCATACCAATGATTGACTTTTTTATTATTCTCGATGTGAATGGGATATCAAATAACGATGCAAAGATCTATTTAAAGAATATGGATGATACAATCTGTGGGAATGGGGTAGGATCCCCTGTCTTTACAGATGAAAACTCACCATCTGATTCTCATCTTGATCCACCCCTAGTATCACTACTAAATTCAATTATCAGGGAGGATGGGAATTAAATAACTACATTTGAGGAAAATAACGATCAAATAGATGATGTACCTATTCTGAAATAATATATTGATATATTTCCAAAGGATTTACCTAGACATCCTCCGGAGTGGGAAATTAGGTTTTCCATTGACTTAATTCCTAGTTCAAGGACCATATCAAAGACCCCTTCTAGAATGGTCACTATGGATTTAGTGTAACTAAAGAAAATACTAGAGTAATTGAGTGATAAAAGATTTATTCTCCCTAGTGTTTCTCCCTAGGGAGCCCCTATTATTTTTGTTAAGAAGAAATATGGGTCAACGGGGTTGTGGATTAACGTCAGGGAGATAAATGACATAACAATAAAGAACATGTAACACCTATCTCACATTGATTATTTATTTGATCAACATCCTGGAGCCCAATATTTTACGATGATTGATCTTTGATATAGATATCATCAGTTACTTGTGAAAAAAGATGACATTCCCAAACAACATTCTGAACCTGTTACGGTCATTACAAGTTTACAATAATTCGTTTTGGACTAACTAATGACTAATCTATTTTCATAGATATAATGAATAGAGTTTTCAAATAACATATTCATAAAATTTTGGTGGTGTTTATTTATAATATCCTGGTATACTCTAAAAGCTATGAAGATCATGTAAATCACTTTCTCAATATTCTAAAGACTCTTAGAAGAAATGAATTATATAGGATGTTTAGTAAATGTGGTTTTTGGATCTAATTAGTTTCCATTCTGGGCCACAGTGTCTCTATGGATGGAATATCTGTAGATCCTTCCACAAAAAATGATATTCTAGAATGGTCTACTCCAAAAAACATAACTGAAGTACATATTTTTATTGGTTTAGCAAGTTATTATTGGAGTTTCATTCAGAACCTCTCCTGATTAGCCATCCCAATGACCATGCTCATAGGATAAGGGATTTTTTTCATATGTACAATGGAATGTGAAGAATGTTTTGAAGAATTTAAGAGGACGTTAGGGAATTCTCTGATACTAACCCTACCATGGGGGAATGATGGGTTTGTTAACTATAGTTACGCATCAAAGAACGATCTTGGTTTCATCCATATGCAGAATGATCGCGTGATTACAAATGCATATAGGTAGCTAGTAATTCGTGAACAAAATTATCCAACTCGGGATATTGAGTTAGCAGCTATAATATTTTCTCTGATGATTTGGAGAAATTAACCCTATTGTGAAAAATGTGAGATATATACAGCTCATTAGTGTTTAAAATAAATCTTCTCCCAAAAATAACTCGACATGAGACAAAAGAGATGGATTTAGTTACTCAAATATTATGATTTCACAATAAATTACTACCCATGGATAGAAAATAATATGTCAGATGCTTTGAGTAGAAAATACCACAAAATTAAGAAAAAGATGTTAGTTAAAAGGGATCCTCTCTTCGTGGATCTATTTATGATGGATTCTAGAATTATCAATGAAGGTAACACATCACTACCTTTTCAAATAGTTACCAAAGTTTCATTACAAGAAAGGATAAAAATTTATCAGGCTGATGATGAGGAGTATAAAAAAAATATTAAAGCATTAAATTATGGGAATTAGATTGACATAATATATGAAGGTGGAGTTTTAAAATTTAGAAAGATGATTTATATTCCTACTATTCCTGAGCTAATGTGGGAACTATTGGATGATGCCATATCTACAATTTCTCTAAACACCCAGGTAGCGCAAAGATGTTTAGAGATCTAAAGGAACATTTTTTGTGGGAAAACATGAAGATAGAGATTGTTGATTATGCATTATGATGTGTCATGTGTCAATAGGTGAAGGCTAGAAGACAATATCATGGATGAGTTATGAAGCCCCTTAAATTTCTTATGTGGAAATGGGATTATATTACGATATACATTTTCATGGTGCCACCAAAGACTCCACGAATAATGATGATATATGTGCCATTGTTGACAATCTTACAAAATAAGAATATTTTATTGCTATAATAGAAGATTTACCACTTGAAAATTTAGAAAGACTGTATATTAATGACGTAGGAATACTTAACGATGAACCTTTATCGAGTATTTCTGATCATGATCCCCATTTTACATCACAATTCCAGAAACGTATTCAGAAGGCCCATGATGCTGATCATTGATTGAGTACTACCTACCACCCACAAACTGATGGACAAACATAATATACTATTCATACAATTAAGGACATGTTGAGGTCTTGTTAAAATGACATTCAAGGTATGTGGGATCAGTATATACCTCTCTTAGAATATTACTATAACAATAGATTCCATTAAATTATTAATATGGAATCATATGAAGCGTTATATTGGAAGAGATGTCGTTCACCATCTTGTTGGGATGAGGTTGTTGAGAGAAATATTGTAGGCCCCGAACATATTGTGGAAACATTATAAAAGGTAATTATTATCGAAACCCATATAGAAACAGTTCAAAGTATGAAAAAGTGCTATGATGATAACTAAAGGGAGGTTTCAGAATTTCAAAAAGGAGATCATGTTTTCATAAAGGTATCTCCATGAGATGGTATTATATGATTCAGTAATAATGGAAAATTATGTCCCATGTACATTAGAACTTTTGAAATTTTGGAGCTAATTGGGGTCGTAGATTACTATTGTCATTTCTTTCATGTCTCTCCAATGTTCAAAATGTGTTCCACAAGTCAATATTATGATAATGCATGCCAGACTCAACACATGTACTTACCACGGAAGAAGTAGATCTTCTGCCCAATCAGTTTTATTGTGAAGAGGCTATACAGATTGTTGATACCAGAGAACAAGTATTGAGAAATCAGATGACTCTTCTGGAAAAGGATCATTGGAAGAACTACATGATGAAGGAAGTAACATGGGATCCGGATAAACTTATGTTGAAGACCTACCCAAATCATTATTTGTAACATTTTTTGAATTTTGAGGATGATTTTTTTGTAAGGATAATAGAATGTAACACCCCTAGAATTTCAAAATAAATATATAATTCATTTAATAATATAGACATTAAACACAACATTGCCTCTACTCTGATTTGAATTTTAAAACACGGCCTTCTAGAGTTTTGACCAGTAAGTCAGTTGGAGTCCAATAGAAAAAACTTGATTTTTTGGGAATAGTAACATACCCTAATGAATAGTAATATTAATAGTAATATGACCCATATGAATAGTAAATAATGATATTATTTTATCTTCTTATGTTAATAAGATAATGATATCTTAATTAATTTTTCAACATGATATAAAACTAATTTTACATTTAAAATTGTTAATTTTTTGAATTAACAATGATTTTATTTAAAAAATAAATTAATAATATATAGAAATTTATATTTGAAGAATGGATTTCATTTTTTAATTCTACATTTCTAAAAATTGTAGGGGTGCATTTTGGGGAATTTTCCAAAATACTTGAATATTTTGTGAATAGTAAAAATGTGCTATTGAGTTGTCGAGAGTTCAATGTCATCATAATGACATAATTAAGGGCTGGTTGAGTTGTGTGTAGAAACATATGACATGAGGTGTCCCAATTGGCTAACACAGTGGAAAAATTGATGGAATTGAAAAACCACTAATGAGGTATCCATTTGAAATTATTAAAAAAACACCCTCTATATTTCTATAAATACCCACTCATTCATTTCATTTCATTCATTCCCAATCCATCATCCTCTATTCTCTGAATAGTTTAACTCCATAGGAGTCCTCCAAATGTGTCCTTAATCCCCCAAGGTTATAACCGCCATGTTCATGGAGTTACTGTACAACGTAGGAGAATCCCTCACCCACCACTTTCAGTCGACACTTCTTTTATGTTATCTCTTTGAATTTAAATTCTCATATGTTGGGGTTTGATATTATGTGTTCCTCTTACAATATTTTGGATTTACATATGATGAGATACCTTTTCCTCTCATCAATTCCTTTTATGAAATTTTATTTAATGTCGTTAGGCTATCGAATTTTCATAATGGATCTCCCATCTTTTATTTTATTTAAAGTTCATATCTTTTCTTTTTCTCTCTTAACCTCCTCTGTCCAAATGACCATGAAAACTCTTGTATCATATATATACTAGAGTTATATCATTTTAATTTATGAACCATCATCAAGATTATTACTCCCACACTTTTATTTTTATAAATGAAATCAGCATCCATGATGTTCCAATTTATAACAATCGTGGAAAACGCTTTTTTGTTCTTCATTTTCTCCTTCATTAAATGTCATGAAACCATTTAGACAGAAGAACCATACTATAATATATTTATTATAACCTAATTAATACTCATGAACAATTATATGTACATATTATCAATTTATATTGGAAAACTATTTCATAATAATCCAAATACTGGTAAATAATATAAGTGGTTATCATGTAATGATTCATCTTGTTTCCACATATCCAAATGATAAAAATGGCCATTAATAATTCTATATTTTCATAAATAATATTTAAATTTAATTCTATAGATTTAAAACCATTCCATATGAGTTCCATTACACAAAAAAAAAGTGAATTGATTATGATATTCAAGAAAACAAACACTCCGGAATGACAAAATTCAATATAACTTATCAAAAAGAAAAAGAAATGTTCTAAATAGAATTATGGTAAACTTAATAAGTTTCTATTAGGTTAGGAAATATGTTTTTAATAATTCTAATTTCATATTCTATGAGTTTATTTTTAAGATAGGAACACATTTAGACTTAATGTAAATGTTTTCCACCAGAACATCCATTTTCATTCGGGATACATTCATTGTCTAATTACCTCAATGAAATTGTTATTTATTATTATGTACTTCTAATAAATTATGTTTTTTTATTCTATATATGTACACCATCAAGAATTTTCCCAATTTTATGGATAGTTACATGTTTTAAAATAATATTTCAAAAAAATTTCCAAAATACAATACCTTTTTACAAAATGGAATCCCTATTAAAAAAATAAATTCAAAAAAAATTAGAACTGAAATTAAACATTCAAAGGTAATGAAGAAAAAAACGGTTTTCTGAAGAAACAATATTCATATGTGCAAAAAGTTTCTATGTCAAAGATCTACATAAAATATATTTTAATTACCAAAATTGGATTAATAATAATATAATTTTATTAATTTTAATTTTAATTCATTTTAAAAAACATTGTACCTTTGTATATACTTTAAAAAATAATTTTTTAAAATAAATTAAATTTTTCAACAATTCATGGAAAAATTTATACATTCAATAAATTTCTTAAAATTCAGCCTAATATAATTTTGACATGTTGATACATGAAATGAAGTTAAGATTTTCAAATAAATTAACTACTATTGGTAAACATTGATTTTAATAATTTTCTCACAAAACACGATGAAAATAATTTTTTTACTAGAAATTTATTTTAAATGATTACAAACATTATAAAAAAATTATGTTCTTATTTATAAATATAATTTTTTATATTAATTGTATATTATTAATTTTTAAAATATTATTAATCCTATTATTTTTATAAATTTCAATCAGTAGGTTATTAGATACTTGTTAAAATATTAATTTTTATAGGACATTATAGTTTGTTAAAACAAGATATTACATGTAACACAAGATATCAAAATTTAATATATATGAAAAACAATTTCATAAATTCGTTGTTTCTTATAAGTGAGTTTGTGAACATAAATTTGGACAAGATAATTTCAAATACAGGGTTAGTTAGAGATTAAACACACAAACCCACAATTAAATATATGAATTATACATATTTAATTTTTATTAAGTTGGGGAACATTGGACCATTATTTTCTATTGGACTATAGATATTAGATGGTTTACTCTTTCGGAGGAGTTCATTGTAAAAACCCATGGTTTTGGAAATAAATATTGATTCATGAAACAATTATTCCCAACAAAATAACACATTTTATAATATAGCCATTAAATACAAATTTTCCTCTTCTATGTTTTGAATTTTTAAAAAACTGTCATCTAGTGTTTTAATGAGTAAGCCATATGGAGTCTAACAGAAAAAACTTTTTTTTAGTGAATATTAGCATACACTTATGGATATTAATATGTATAGTAATACAACCCTTATGAATAGTAAATAATTAATTTATATTATTTTTTAATGTAATAATATAATGAGATCTTTATTAAACGTTCATTATGATATAAATCTTTTTATAACATTAAAACTGTTATCATTAAAATTAAATATGATTATATTTTAAAATAAATTAATAATAGTTAGAAAATTATTTTTGAAAAATGGAGTTCATTTTGGAATTTTATGCATCAAAAATGGTTATGGTGAGTTTTTGGTATTTTTCTAAAATTCATGTATTTATGATGAATTGCGAACAATGATAAAATACCGTATATAAAAATTATCAGCATTATACACTATTTATGAAATCATTAGTAATGTAAGTACACTTTTATTCAAATCACGTCTACTTATAACTATTAGGGGTCGCATGAGACAACACTATTGGTTGTATTGACAGAAATAATAAAATTATGAATAAAATATTCAACATTTAGTCCTCTCCTCCACTATAACCCCCCCCCCACTCCCTCTTCTCTCCATATTTATCTCCCTCGATTATACACAACATTCTTCCCAAGTAGCATTCCCTAGTTACTACCCACGTCAATTAAGCTATTTTTATTGCTAAAAGTCCAAAACCCCTTCCCATTAAGTGGTTCTCAAGGAGTATATTACAAAATGTAAATCATCTTTCTTTTTCATTTAGCTGAATTTATATTTATATTATTTAATTATTATCTACTGACATCCAATATCAAAATTACCATGAATACTCTAGTATCATATATATACTAGAATTATATCATGTGAATGAATTAATTATCATATATATTCTTAATATCTCTCTTTTATTTTATAAACGAAATCATCGTTCGTGTGGTTCCAATTAATAACCTTTGTAGATGAATACGTTTTGTTTTTAAATTAATCATTCATTACTGGTCATGAAACCCTATATATGGTAGAAAAAAAGTATAAAATATGTATTATAACTTATTTAATATTCAGTAATCATTATATGTATGTAATATTAAATCATATGATGAAAATATTTCTTAATAATCAAATACTGCTACAATAATCGAATTTGTTGTCATAAATATTTCATTTAATGATTCATCCTCAATACATATAACCAAATGTTATAAATGACCATTAAAATGTCTGGATGATCATAAATGATATTTAACTTCAATTATGGATTTTTTCATGTATTCTACATCAACTCAATTTCATTAAAACAAATAAAGCGATTATGAAAATCATGAAAATGAACATTCTGGAACGTCAAAATTCAATCTTATAACTAATCCATAAGGACATGATGAACATAATAAAATCAAGATAAACAAAAAAAATTCTAATCGGTTCTTATTTATGATATTAATATTTCTAATTTCATATTCCAGGACCTTAAGTTCAAGAGAAGAACAAATTCGGACTTAGGGTTAGGGTTTTTCATCCGGAACCACCATTTTCATTTGGATTACACTTATTATCTAATTACCTCAATGTAATTTTCCAGTATTATTATTTAATCTCATAAATTAGGTGTTAGTTTTTTATATGTCTACCAACCATAATAATTCATTATTTTAGGGGTAGTTACATGTTTCAAAAAAAAACATTCAAAATTATTCTCGAAATACATGAAGTTTTCAAGGGAGTTCTTGAAATTCATAGCAATTTTCTTGGTCAATTTATAATATTTTTTGGAACCTGTTATCATTATAAAATCTAAAATTTTTCTGTGAAATTAATATCTTACATCACTTTTGGTATTATTCAAATAAATTTCCCATAAAACACATATTTTCAAAATAAATAATTATTTACCAAAGAATTACTCCTTGATTTTATAATAGTATTTTCGATTGTTTCAAAAAACATGTTGATTTTGTTGTATTATTGGGAGTAATATTTTATGATATCATTTTCCATATTTAATTTGATGGTTTATCACTAGTTTTATTGTGGATAATCCATCCTAAAACCATTCACCAATTTACTTATAATTTTCATTGTTTAAGCATAATGTCAGGGGAATGATTTTTACATGTCATATGTTTGGTTAAATATGAATGTATATGTAGTTTATGATTATCCAGCATATATGGAGTATTAATTGGACTTATTATGTGAAGGGTGGGTCCTCTATAGCCCCTCGATGCATCTATAGGTATCATGAGACAAATAGATATGGACTTGGTCGTGGCCTTGACCAATTTGAGATATGGTTTTGGTGGAGGAATTAATCAATTTTAGATGTCGTGTTTGAGTCCTTGAAAATAAGGTTCAGAATTTATGGCATAGGCACTTCCCACATTATGATGTAAGTAACTGAAATAAGATGTAGTTATTAGAATTGTTGATTACCCATGATTATTTATTATTATTACATTATTTACTGGGCTCATATTTTTTCCATAATGTGTTCAGGTTTATTATTTTTAAAGGTATGAATTTTCATGTATTCATTATTCCTAATATTTATGTTTATATTATCTACCACTATATTGCATAATCTTACTAAGCATTTGATATCACCAAATTATTATATTTCATTTTCCAAGGATATGAAAAAATAAGTTATTAGTAACTTTAATGAATAATCTAAGAGGAATGGATGTTTCTAATGGAATCTTTTATTGTTGTTTTTTTATTTCAGGATATAACATTGAACATATATGTGTATATATTTTCCAAATCAACTAAACTATTTGTTTATTCTCGATATGGAATTTTTGTAATCGTGCTAATATAATGTAATATGGAACTGTCACCAGGAAACTGGGTTCTGTTCATTACAGTTTCTATCAGAGAATGTTTAGTAGAAAAAAGGAAAATAGATTTAGAAAAAATAGATTTGGGAAAAAATCCCCTATATATTATATGTGGATAAATGTACAAGAACATCTTGGTATTTTGGTAATGGATATATTATGTGGATCTTTCTAGAAATTACTACTATCTTTGGATACTACAAGTTGACGATGTTCTGGAATAGATTTACCTAGGAGAGAAAACTCTGACAAAGAGTTCTAGGCATGACGCGGGGTATCCTACTTCATGACAGTTGGCCTTAATATGGACCTGGTTTGACACACTAGGGGTATTTTCTTAGGATAATTCCCATTTTCATTACATGCCATTAAGATTTATTTAAATGTAAATTTTACCTCAATGAAACCATTTTTGGGATTTTTGGGTTAGCCATGTGTATGATTTAAATCTATGCTTAGTATTTTTCTCGGTTAAGATTATACATTATGATTCATTACCTAATGTAGTGTATGAAATTATATACAACTTGAACCTAGTGGGAGAGTAGGAAACTACATGAACACATGTATACCATATAAGGATTTCCCTTCGATGCAAGATAATGATGTTGGCTCTTGTACTATGACTGGTGGAGATCATCTTATAACATTACTAGAACAACATAGTCTAGTTATGTAAAATAACCATTACCATATGGAGCATTGGGATCCCTCACATGGAAGATATTTGATATACCGATTTATGAGACAACATCCTCTATCATTGAATGGGACAAAAAACCCATCTGTAGCTGGGAAGTGGATAAGTTCCCTAGAGAAGATATTTCTCACATTAGGATGTAAAAAAAGAGAGAAGGTGGTCATGGATGTTTATCATCTATCAGGACATGCATATCAGTGGTGGTTGTTAATCTAAAACATTATGGAGGTGGAAGAGATAGATGAGATGGAATGGATAGACTTTAAGGAAATATTCCTAGACAAATACTTTCCTTGTGAACATCGATCCAATATGAAAATGAAGGTTCTAAATTTAATGAAAAAGGAAGATGATAATGTTTCAATGGATGAATCTATCTTCACAAGGATAGAAATGCATTTTTTGGACTACATATGGAATCCATTGAGTATTATTGATCGATTAATTTATGGCCTACAAACATTCTTCCTATGGGAACTGGTCTCCTAATGTTTTTCATCATGTGAGGAGATAGTTTCACATTTTATCATGATAGAAAATGAATTTTCCAGGTCTTATGACCTAAATGGAATGACTGCGAAGAAGAGGGTTTCTAAAAACTCTGGAAAAGGATGTAAGGAAATAGGGAAGAAGTGAATATTTTAACTTCCACCGTGTGATAGTTATGGAAGGAAACACCATGGTGCCTATTTAAATAAAAAAGTATTATGATAAAATTTGTGGTATAAAGGCCATTTTTCTAGTGATTGTAAGGGGAAGAAATAATCACTTATTTTCAATTCTATATTTTTTTGGAGAAGGGACACTATGGTAGTTGTTTTCCAAAGCATCATTGAAATATGAAACCGAAAAGGCCAAAGGAGAAGGGACAAACATATGGGTTCACAACAACAGATATTGAAGTTCCTAGTTCTATGTTGGTGGGTAATTTAATAATTTATTCAAACATAGACAATGCGTTAGTGGATTCTAGATCATCACATTCTTTCACATCATTGTAGTTTTCGATGAAAATACGACATTTCAGCTTTGATTTAATTATGGATTTGTTGGTCAAAACTCATAAAGGAAGTACCATTGCTACAAAGTTGTGTCAGGAAGTCTATATTATGGCATATAAGAATTATTTAACTAGTGATTTTATTATCCTAACCATGATTGATTTTTATATAATCCTTGGTGTGGATGGGATTTCAAACCATGATGCGTAAAACTATTACAAGAGGAAGGAGGATACAATTTTTATGGATGATGTGGAATACCTTATATTTAGGGATGAAACATCACCATCATATTCTCATCTTGATCAACCTCCCATAGCTGTACTGAATTTAATTATTGAGGATGAAGGGAATGCAATAAATATGGGTTGGTATGAGATTGAAATGATAGTGTAAATAATGATTGTGGAATAATATGTTTATATCCTTCTAGGGGATTTACCTCGACATCATCAAGTGAAGGAAATTGAGTTTTCCCGTTACATAACTACTAGTTCAAGGACCATATCAAATACCCTTTATCGAATGGCAACAATATAGTTAGTGGATTAGAATAAATAGTCCGAGGAATTGAGTGATAATGGATTTATTTACCCTAGTGTTACTCCATGGGGTGACAATGTTCTTTTTGTTAAGAATAAATATTGATATATGAAGTTGTGCAATGACTATAGGGAGATCAATGATGTAACAATAATGAACATGTATCCACAATCTCATATAGATGATTAATTTTAACAATTCACAGAGACCAATATTTTTTGAAGATTGATCATCGATATGGATATCGTTAGTTGCTTGTGAGGATGGAAGGCATCCCAAAAAAACATTTTGAACCAGGTATGGGAATTACATGTTTATAGTAATGCCTTTATGACTGGCTAATGGACCCTTTATTTTCATGGATATAATGATTTGAGTTTTCAAGTAATATCTAGATGAAATTATTGTGGTATTTACTAATGATATCTTGGGGTAATCTAAAATCTATGAAGCTCATGAAAATCAATTATGCACGATTATCAAAATATTTAGAATAAATGAATTATACGGAAGCTTAAGAAATGATAATTTCGGCTTCAAACAGTTTCTTTTCTAGGCCACATTGTCTCTAAATATGGAATATTTAAAAATCCTGTGAAAACAAAGGTTTTGGAAGAATAGCCTCCTCTAATGAACATAACTATGGTACGTCGTTTTTTGGGTTTAAAAGGTTATTATTGGAATTTCATTTAGAACGTCTCCCATTTTCCCAAATTAGTGACCAAACATACACGTGAAGGGGTTATGTTCATATGGACAAAATAATTTAATGATTATTTCATAGAATTGAAAAGAAGATCAGTTTATTCTCTGATCCTAACTGTACCATCATTGAATTATGTGTTTGTGATATATAATGATGGATCAAAGAATAGACATGGTTGTATTCTTATGTATAATGATAGAGTTATTTCCTATGGATCAAGGCAATTAAAAATTAATGATAAAAAATATCCCACTCATGTTCTTGAGTTAGTAGTGGTAATCATTGCAGTGAAGATATAGTGACATTAACATTATGGTGAAAAATGTGAGGTATATATAGATCACAAGAGCTTGAAGTATATCTTCTCATAGAAAGAACCCAACACGAGGTAACAATGATGGATTGAACTACTATAATATTATGATTGTACTATACACTACCACCTAGCAAATGAAAACATGGTATATAATGCATTCAGAAGTATCATAGGGTTCTCTATAAAATGATGATTGATAATGATCATTTGCACATCGATCTAGTGAGGATGTATATGGGAATTATCAAAGAAGGTGAAAAAACACTACTTTTTCATTTTGTTTCCCAAAAATCATTATTATAATGTATTATAATATCTCATACTAATGAAGATAATATCGAAAAAAATTAATTCTATGAATGATGGGAAGATGACTGACATTGTATGTGAAGATGGAAATCATAAATTTGGGAAAAGGCTTTGTGTTCCGGCTATACTTGATCTAAAAATGGAGTTATTTAATTATGAATATAGTTCGACTTTCTCTATTCATCTGAGTATCCCTATGATGTATACATATTTGAATGAACATTTCTAATTGGATAACATGAAAAGTGGAATTTTGGATTATGTATCAAGATGTTTAGTTTGTCATCAAGTGAATCCTGAAAGGTAACATCCAAAAGGAGTCATGCAACCTCTTACTATTCCTACATGGAGATGGGATGGTTAACCATGTATTTTTTCTGTGGATTGACCAAAACTCCAAGGATGAGTTATGCGATACTGGTAATTTTGGATCGGCATACAAAATTTTCACATTTCCTCGTAGTAAGGGAGGATTTTCCACTTGAGTACTTAGCATGACTCTATATAAATGAAGTTGTGGGAAATCAAAGAGAACCTCTCTCAATTGTGTCTGATCATTACCCTTGATTTACATCAAAATTTTAGAAAATTTTATAGAATGATTTGGATACTGAACTTCGATTGTGTACTACATACCACCCACAAATTGACGGGTAATTAGAGACTATAATCCAAACCATAGATAATATATTGAGATCGTGTTCAATTAACTTCCCTAATATTTAGAATCAATAAATACCTTTAATGGTGTTTTCATACAATAATACATTACATTAATGTATTCAAATGGAACCATATTAAGCATTGTACGGAAAGGGATGTCGTACATAGACTTGTTGGGAAGAAGTTGGATAAAGGAAGCTTGTGGGACCATAGATTTTGGAGAAAACCACATCGAAGGTATATAATATTCAAGACAATATCAAAACAACTCCATATTGAAAAAATATTTATGCTAGTAATTGAAGGAAGGATCATGAATTTCATGTGAGAGATCATGTTTTCATGAATGTATCACAAATGAAGGAAGTTATAAGCTTTCAGAAGATAGCGAAGCTGAGAACTAGGTACATTGAGTCTTTTGAAATTCTTGGGAGAATTTTCACACCCAAACATTGAGCAGCGTCATTTTCGAATTTTTTTATCTTATAATTTTATCTGATTCTAATTATTATTATTATTATTATTATTTAGTTTCTTTATTTTTATGTGAAATCAGGGCCGTGCCCAAAAAATCATTTCAGCCTTAATGGTGTTCGATGCACCGCTGTTGAAGCTAATCGACCTTGCTCGGTTCCTCGCGCGCCTTCCTGGCGTGCAACTAATTAAATAAAATGAAATATTAATAGCGAAATAAAATTAAGTGAATAATAAAGTCAAAATAAAAAAAAATTAAGGGAAATATAATTAGCTTCATTAATTGTATTAATGGAAAGAATAATACTAATATTTGGGGATATTATTAATTAACATTGAGTCCAATTGTTATTGTTTTGTTTTAGATTATTATTTATATTATTATTATTTTCTATATTATCTTATCCTTCCTTTTATTTTTTTTGTTTCTATTTAGTTTATTAAGATTGTTACTACTTTATTATTATTATTATTATTATTACAATTTTTGGAACATATCAGTATTTTTAATTTCCTTTTCATTTTTTTCTTTTTGTTTTTCCCCATAGGGTTTGTGGCACCCCCTCCCTTTTACCTCATCTTTGCATCATGGAACACCCTCTCATTTCCCCCGTTCTCCCCCTGTCGCGTTGCAGGCTCCCTGCGCGCTGCTGTCCGCCCCTACATCTCCCTCTCCTCTTCCGCATCGGGCACCCCCACTTGGTTCGAATCCCTGCACTACGAGCTCGCTGGACCGCACCCCTACTTCCCCGTCACGCCGTCACGCCATGCCCCTTGCTCCCTCGGCCTCTCATCATGCACACAGCCCCTCGGATCCCCCTGACCTATCCACTGAAGACCGCCACCCCAGCTCCCAGGCACGCAGCTCCCCTGACCGCCGCCCTGCCTCGGCACTTTCGGCAGTAGCCCGACCCTTTCCACCAATCCCCCTAGTAACAACCCGTGCTCACAGTTCGCCTATTCCCTCCCCCTCCTCCTACGAGACTTACCCCACGAGCCTTCCTTGCGCAGTGGTATCTAGCAAAAATAACTCCTCCCCAGATTCATTCCAGCGCCGCCCTTGCCTGCACACGCCATTTGCCGACCTCCTCCTCTCTCAGAAAGTCTGGACAATGCCTCCCACTCCTCTGGTGGCCCTTTTAAACCCCGACCAGCCTCTTGATATCACACCAATGGTGTTTTTTCCCACGTTTTGTTGTTCTTCCTTTCTAGTAAAGTTGCGGGTACGGGTTTCACATTTGTTGTGGTCCGAATTGTGCTGAATTTGGTTCTAATTCTGGTTTAGGGTCTTTTTCAGTTTGCATGTTGTGCGTATTAGGTGTGATTGGAGATTCATACATATTTTGGGAGTTCCTCTTTCCGAGGTAGGTGGTTCCACATTTAAACATTATATGATAAGTTATATTGCTTGCTTAATTAATTTAATGTGTTATAATATTAATTTGTGTTGTGCGAATTTTTTTTAATGAGTTTGATATGTGTTTTTTTTAAGTTTCATGCTTATATGAAATGTGGTTCATTTTTGATAAAAAAACCTTATTGTTACATTTGGTTATGTTTTATAAATTGTGCATTTAGCTATTGAATTGTTCAAAGGCCGCGGATAGTGTTTTGATGTGGTCTTGATATGTTTATTGTCAAAAATGAGGATTAGAGTTAGTCTTTAGTGTTTAAAGTCTTGAGAAACATTTTAAAATTTATTGATAAACATTCTTAGTGGTTTTTTAATCATTGGAATGGTTTCTTAAATTTTTTAGTTGATTTATTTGATTGTGTAAGTGATGTAGATTATGTTTTAAAATATTTTTGGTGTACAATTCTTTGTGTCACCTTGTTAATTGTTTTTTTAATCATTAAATAGTTTATTAAGTTTTGTTAATGGTGTGTAACATTTTTGGAACCTGTTTTGGGTGTGCTTGGTCATGAAAGATGGTTGAGTTGGTTTTTCGTCTTAAAGCCATGTTATTTTTCTTATAAAATAATTTTTTAAAAATGATGTAACATGATTTAATAAAAATGATTAACGATTAAAAAATATAATAGGTTTTTAATAAACAATTATTAGCAATGCATATATTGTTTTAATTGAGTTGGGTAATGTCCTTTGTTGTGTGTACTTTGTCAAATGGTTTTCTGTGTGTGTGGATGTGTGGCGTTGGGTTTATGTTACACCCTATTTGTTTTATATTTTTGAGTTTGACATGAAATGTGAAGTTGGAACATCTTGAGCACAAAAGGGGAAGCTTGGGTACTAGGTGGGCGGACTAGACTAGCGTGCTAGTGATTCGGGAGTGGCCTCAGCATAGATTCACTTAGCTTTATTGATGCTTACAACAATAATTAAACATTGGATGATTATCAGAGACCACTATGTTATGGATGTGTTGCCCTGTATAGTGGCTCGTGCACGAGAACTTATTTTGTTGGGATTCCTATAATGTTCACCGAGATGCGAGGTTCTTGGGACCCAATCCATTTTCTAGTATCTTTAGGGACTCTCCCACATTTAGTGCTCCTGGACTACTATACACCCACAGTCGGCGTACGGTGCATCTTTTTGGTTTTTGGGAAGGCTTGAGTTATTCTTTTATGCTAGGGTGTTTTCTTTTATTTATGTTGTTTTCTTTAAAAGTGGTTTTCTTATAGAATATTTTCCTTTAATGTTGTTTAATCCTTCATGTCCTTTCATTTATTTAGAGTAAAAATGTATTTTCCATTTAATGTTTATCCATGAAACCTTTTGTTGGGTGACGTCCTATTGGGATTTTGGCTCACACCCTACATACACCTTTGGGTGTATGTAGAATATGTTTCTTGTTTATTCCAGGTTGTGACATCGTGCTCAGTGATGGTGGTTCTGGTCGTTGATGGTATTCTCGTGTAGGTTGGTGTTGTGTTGTGTGGATGCTGCATCTCTCTGGTTGCATGGAAGTTTGAGTTAGAGTTTTAGTTTATGCTATCATGTTATCTTTTTAGTTATTTTTTCGAGTTGTAGGCTTCAAACCTGTTTATAGTTTAAAGGCATGTTTGGTTCTCAATTTCTAGTTTCAGTTTATTTGTCTGGTTAGTTGTTTTTCTGTCTTTTATTTCGGGTAAATTTTTCCCATGTAAGGTTTGATACCCGGGCACTTGTGCCAGCGCATGGGGATCGAGAACGCCCTTCAGGCCATGTCATGGACCGGGTCGGGCACCGAGTTAGATGGAGACCCGACCTGGTTCGTGACAAAATGGTATCAGAGGGAAAAATTTTCTCTCTTGGGTCGTTTTCTTTTGGGATAGTGTCAGGATAGACTTGAGTTAAAGTTGTCAGGACTCGACGTCCTAGCTACGAGCATGGGGCCTAGCCAGCAAACCTCGTGGAAGGACTTGAGTTACAAAAGTAAGTTGATTTTTGTCTACATCTTCGGTCTGTGTTGTTAATTTTGTTTAGGGGAAATGAAAAAGGAGTAGGTTCAGTGGTCGCAGTTAGCTCGCACGGTCTGGAAAGCCATGTGGATTCGAGGATACTATCCAAGAATACCCTCTATGCCAGTGGTGTGATTGGCATATGGCTGCCAACCATATGTCATAGTCACCCGCTAACACTTGTTTCTTCTTTCATTGTCCCTGGTCTCTTTGTTTTGGAATTGTGGAAATTTGGTTTTTAAGTGAAAATGTTATGGTGTTACAAAACTGTTTTGAAATGGAGCTATTTAAAAATAAAATGATGATGTGTAAGGTTTGGAAAGTGTGGGTTGAATGTTTTGGTTGTGAAAAAAATGGAAAGGTTTGGTTTTTATTCTTGGTGTTCTAATGGGAAACCACATGCATGAATGTATATGGAAAAAGAAATGGCTAATGTCATGAGTGGATGAGTTCCTAGATGGACATGAAGTGGGTGCTGATACGACATGAGAACAAGCATCTGCGAGGCTCATGGGACACCATTGGTGTTTTTACAACACACTAGCTTGGATTATTTTTCAAAATGTTTTGTTAAATAAAAAAATTTGGTGCTTTAGTAAACAGTATTTGTGTGGCGTGACCTTGTGTTTTGGAAATGTCGGATGTGAGGCGTTTTGAGGCGAGGATCCATTCTGAATGATTTATGTCCCGAGTTTGAATTCATATTTGTATGTTGGTATGCAAGTGTTTGGTTAGTGAATTATTTTGAAGAATACATCAGGGAGCCTTTGTAGTGGTTCCCCCTACATGTTTGGTGTTCGATTGTGGTATGCCTTGACCATTGGACCAGATCGGATGGGTCCATGGTTTTCATTCATGACTATTGTATGCCCCCTATAAAGCATTGACATGTGATTGAAGTGTGGCCATAGGTAAATCTCCGTTGGCCGACCCTCAAGTTGATCAGAAGAATCTCTTCTTGAATTCTATAATTGAACCCACCTCTCCTTTTTACATCTAAGCAGATCCTCTCGTAGTGGGATGATAAATACGATTGGAGTCGAAGGGAGTTTTGGTATTTTGAGCATCTTGACTCATCGGTATGAAGTTTGACGTTGTCATGTTTGAAGGTTTCCCTTGGAAACGACAAAAGGTAATCCAGTGGGGAAGGGTGAAGGCGGTTCAGAATTTTCAGTGTTGACCAGTGTCTTTAAGGGATTTGTAGTATTTACATCGGCTGCAAAGGTCATGTTCGGTGACATCTTGCAGTGTGAGTTTTTTTTAAATTTCAAGGGTGATGTATGACCTAATTAATTTGAAAATTATTTTTTGAAACGGTGAATGAGATTCCAGTGGGGGGAAAGATGGAGGCAACCCAGAATGGTCGGTGTAGGACACTATTCTAAATGACCTTTGGTCTTTCATCTATTTCGTTTAATAAAGGTTCTACGTTAGGCCAGTATTGTGGCAGACCTAGACTCATGGGGATGCTATGGTCAATTGTAGGAATCACGTGTTGTTTAAGGCTCAGTTGATGTCCCTCTCCGTATAATGATCCTATCTATAACAATGGTCATGTTCTGTTGATGATTTGTGGTGTCGTGTTCTCATTCAGTGTGACAAAGGGTGATGTGCATGTACCATTTCAGCTCTTGTGTTGGTGAATGTTTCATGTATGATCAATTGGATGTCGTAATGTGTTGTGTTTCCTGGTGTTTTCTTGGTTGCAGTGCGGTTGTCTGTAACACCAAAAGGAGAAGCTCCGTTCGGGAGTCTTCCATGCCTGACTGCGAGGCAGAAGATGCTTCAAAAATCAGAGCTCTATCAATAGGCCTAGGAGTGAAGATGGCGCGTGGTCAAGAACCCTGGGAGTGTATGGGACCCCAACTTTATTTCTGTCATCGGTGATGAAAGTGGAAGAAGCATAAATTGTTTTCCATGGTTGTTCCATTTCGAACGAACCATATGGTTGTGTATGGTTTCAGTGACTATGCGGAGGCATGTCTTCCTCGATGCCTTGAAGTCTTGGGGGTAGCGTCCCATCTTATGTAATCCATTTTAGTGGTCCTTGAGAGTCTTTTGGGTAAAATTAGTCCCATAATTGTATAATTCTCATCCCGAGATGTGGATGTGTTGGTCGGGTCTTAGGTCGTGGTTTTGATGCCCGGGTGGTCGGGCCCCTCCTACCCCACCCCTTGTGATGGGTTGTTTGGTCACCATTGGGAAATGTTTTCAATGTTCTGTATCCTATGTTAGTTCTAATGGGGTAGATACCAGCAATGGGTCTCACACAAGGGTGTCTGGAATAGATCGGTGTTTTCCTTTCCTGAATGGTGGGGAGTCCACCCGGACCTCCCCATGTTGGTTTTATAGTCTCTCCTTCGGTGTTGGTAGGTTCTTAATGGTGGGGAGACCCACATTGGGTCTCGTATGAATGTACTTTGAATGAATAAGTGCTGGTCTTTTCCTTAATTACTAGGAGTCCGCTAGAACATTCCTGTGACGCCTTTCCAGTCTCATTTCGAGTGCCGGTGAGTTCTTAATGGTGGGGAGCCCCTCGGGACCCCAATGTTGATCTTTTGCTTCTGTTTTTAAATATGTCTTGGTTATAAGTGATAAGAGTGTTCCATGGATGCGGTGTTTTGGTTTGTGAGGTTGGTTCATGTGGGTTCAAGAGTTCGTTTTCTAAAACAATTAGCTGGAGGCATTCTAGCTCTTTGGTGTGGGTGACACATATCAAAATATCTTTTTACGTGTTTCTGGATGTTGTCTTCGAGTCACTTTCTCTGAAAACGATGTGTTTTCCTCTCTTCACTTGCTTTTGGTGGGGACCTTCTTTGAACCTTAATGAGGTGTTGCTTCCTACTTTGTGATTCAACCTTAGTTGTGACTTTTTGGGGACGGAATGATTTATGGTGGGGAGAATTTTCACACCCGAACTTTGTGCAGCGTCATTTTCGAAATTTTTTTATCTTATAATTTTTTCTGCTTCTAATTATTATTAATATTATTTTCTTTTATTTTAATTATTATTATGTGAAATGAGGTCCGAGCCCAAATATGCATTTAGGCCTTGATGGTGTTCAACACGTCGTTGTCGAAGCTGGGTGACCTCGCATGGTTCCTCACGCACCTGCATGGCGTGCAACTAATTAAATAAAATGAAATATTAATAGAGAAATAAAATTAAGTGAATAATAAAGTCAAAATAAAAATAAAATAAGAGAAATATAATTATCTTAATGAATTGTTTTAATAGAACAAATAATACTAATATTTGGGGATATTATTAATTATTATTGAGTCCTATTTTTATTTTTTTGTTTTAGTTTATTAATTATATTATTATTATTTTCTTTATTATCTTATCCTTCCTTTTATTTTGTTTGTTTTTCATTAGTTTATTAAGATTGTTACTACATTATTTTTGTTATTATTATTATTATTACAATTTTTGGAACTTATAAATATTTTTAATTTCTTTTTCTTTTCATCTTTTTGTTTCCCCCCAACCCCCCAGGGTTTCCGACACCCCCTCCCTTTTCCCTCTTCTCCCCGTCGCAGCACCCCCTCTCATTTCCCCTGTTCTCCCCCTGTTGCGCTGCAGGCTCCCTATGCACTTCTGACCACCCCCTATATCTCCCTCTCCTCTTCCGCATCAGACACCCCCCTGGTTCGAAGCCCCGCACAACGACCTCGCCTGACAGCACCCCTACTTCCCTGTCATTCCGTCAAGCCAGGCCCCCTTGCTCCCTCGGCCTATCATCATGCGCCCAGCCACTCAGATCCCCATTCCCTATCCACTGAAGGCTACCACCCCAGCTCCCAGGTGCACCTCTCCCCTGACCGCCGCCCCACCTCGACTCTCTCTACAGTAACCTGACCTTCAGCCGCCGAACCACCTAGCAGCAGCCCGCGCTCACCCTTCACATATTCCCCCCTCCTACGGGCCTTACCCCATGCGCCTTCCTTGCACAGTGGTATCCAGCTTAAATAACTCCTCCCCGGATTCATTCCATCTCCTCCCTTGCCTGCGCACACCATTCTCCGTCCTCCTCTTCCGGCAAGTCCGGACAATGCCTCCAACTCCTCCGGTGGGCCTTTTAAATCCCGACTAGCCTCCCTTTGTCTCACCAATGATGTGTATTCCCTCACTTGGTTTTTCTTCCTTTCTAGTAATGATTTGGGTAAGGGTTTCACATTGGTTGTGGTCCGAATTGTTCTAATTTTGGTTCGAATTCTTGTTTAGGATCCATTTTTGGTTCGAATGTGGTGCGTATTAGGTGCAATTGGAGATTCTCACATGTTTTGGTAGTTCCTCTTTCCGAGGTAGGTGGTTCTGCATTTAGACATTATATGATAAGTTAATTTTCTTGATTAATTAATTTAATGTCTTATTCTATTAATTTGTGTTGTGGAAAATTAGTTTTTAATGAGTTTGATATGTGTTTTGATTTTATGTTTCATGCTTATATGAAATGTGGTGCATTTTTTATAAAAAACCTTATTGTGACATTTGGTTATGTTTTAAAAATTGTGCATTTAGATATTGAATTATTAATAGACTACAGATCGTGTTTTGATGTTGTGTTGATATGTTTTTTTGTCACAAATGAGTATTCGAGTGAGTCTTTAGTGTTTAAAGTCATGCGACACATTTTAAAATTTATTGATAAACATTCTTAGAGGATTGTTTAATTTCTATAATGGTTTCATTAATTGTGTAGTTGATTTATTTTATTGCGTAAGTGATGTAGATTATGTTTTAAAAGATTTTTGGTGTAAAATGCTTGGATTCACCTTTATAATTGTTTTTTTAAATCATTAAATGGTTTATTATGTTCTGTTAATGGTGTGAAACATTTTTTGGAACCTGTTTTGGGTGTGATTGGTCATAAAAGAGGGTAGAGTTGGTTTTTCATCTTAAAGTCATGTTTTGTTTCTTATAAAATAAATTTTTTAAAAAGGATTTAACATGATTCAATAAAAATGATTAACGATTACAAATTTTAATATGTTTTTGATAGCCAGTTATTAGCAATGCAGATATTTTTTTAATTGAGTTGGGTAATGTCATTTACCGTTCATACTTTGTCAAATGGTTTTTAGTGTGTGTGGAAGTGTGGCGTTGGGTTTATGTTACACCCTATTTGTTTTATTTGTTTTAATTTTACATGAAATGTGAAGTTGGAACATCTTGAACACAAAAGGGGAAGCCTGGGACTAGGGGGGCGGACTAGACTAGTGTGCTAGTGAATCAGAAGTGGCCCTGGCCCATATTCAGTTAGTGGGATTGACGATTACAACACTAACTGAACATTGGATGATGATCAGAGGCCACTTGGTTATGGATGTGTGGCCCTGCCTAGTGGCTCGTGCACTAGAACTTATTTTTTTGTGATTCCTATACTTTTCACCAAAACGCGAGGTTCTAGGGTCCCATTCCTTTTTCTAGTATCTATAGGGCCTCTCCCACTATTGGTGCTCTTGGACTACTATACACCCACCGTCGGCATACGGTGCAGCTTTTGGGGTTTTGTGAAGGTTTGAGTTTTTTTATGCATGGGTGTTTTCTTTTATTTATGTTGTTTTCATTAAAAGTACTTTTCTTATAGAATCTGTTTCTTTAAAGTTGTTTAAGCCTTAGTTTCCTTTCATTTATTTAGCCTCAAATGTATTTTTCATTTAAGGTTTATATGTGTAACCTTTTTTTGGGAGACATACTATTGGGATTTTGGCTGACACCATACATACACCTTTGGGTGTATGTAGACTTTGTTTCTTCTGTATTCCAGGTTGTGACATCATGCTCGGCGATGGTGGTTCTGGTCATTGATGGTCTTATCATGCAGTTTTGTGTTGTGGCGTGTGGATGCTATATCTCTCTGGTTTCTTGGAGGTTTGAGTAAGAGTTTTAGTTTCCATTGTCGTCTATTATTTTTAGTTAATGGTTCAAGTTGTATACATTAAACATGTTCATAGTTTAAAGGTGTGTTTTGTTGTCTATTCCTAGTTTCAGTTTATTTATCTTGTTAGTTTTTTTTCTGGATTTTATTTCAGGTAAATCATTCCCATGTAATGTTTGATACCCAAGAACTTATGCCAGCCCGTGGGGATCAGGAACACCCTTCGGGCCATGTCCCTGACCAGGTCGGGCGCTGGGTCAGATGGCGACCCGGCTTGGTTCGGGACATACCACCTAGCATGTCCAATATAAAAAATGAGTTACGTGTCTCATTGGAGATAATGTACATGATGGACCCAACAGATGTCCTCCCATATGAAGGAATAGAGTTATAACCATACCTATCTTACTGTGAAGATTCTATGTGAATTCTGTGCACTATAGAACAAGTGTTGTGAAATCAGAAAACTCATTTGGTAATGATACTTTGGATGAATCAGAAAATCAAAGAGGAAACATGGAACCCTAAGGAGGTTATATTTAAGAACATCCCAAATATTTTTATGAGGTAAAATTATGTGAATTTTGAGGATGATTTTTTTATGTAAGGAGGGGGGAATGTAACAACCCATGGTTTTTAAAATAATTTGTGATTGAATGAAACATTGAGTTCTTACAAAACAAAACATTTTAAAATATAGCCATCAAATACAAATTTGTATTCTGATAGAACCAACTTTTTATGAATAGTAACATACCCATATAAATATTAAAATGAATAGTAATATTACCCTTATGAATAGTAAATAATGATATTATTTTATTTTCTTAAGGTAATAAGATAATGGTATCTTAATTAGTTTTCCACTGGGATATAAAACTAATTATACATTCAAAACTATTATTTTTCAAATTAACATTGTTTTTACATACAAATTAATTCCATTATATTTAGAGAATTTATTTTGAAAATTTGAGATCATTTTTTAAAACTATGCATCTAAAAATGGTTATGGTGTTTTTCTTGGATTTTTCTGTAATTCATGAATTTTTTATGGGTAGTTAAATATGGTAAAATACTGTATATACAAATTATAAGATAAATACACAATTTATGACATCATAATTGATGTAAGTCCACTTGGACAAAACTCAAATTCACTTATTATTATTACTGGTTATATGAAACAATAGTATTTGTTGTCTTGAGGAAAATAGTAATATAATGAATCAAATATTCAAAATTTACTCATTTCATCCACTATAAAAACCCTATCACTCCATCTTCTCTCCACTATACTAATCCTTGAAGATTATCAAATATTTTACAAATTATCATACCCTAGTCAATCCCCACTTCCATGAAGCTCTTGGTCTTTCAAAAAGACCAATACCCCTTACCTTATGGAGGCTCTCAATGAGGTTATAACAAAATGTAAATCATCATTATTATTCATTAAGTTTCATTTCAATTTGTATTCTTTTGTTATTCTCTTCAAACCTCATCTATCCATATGAACATGATTTATCCAGTATTATCTATATACTAGAATTATATCATCTTAATTGAAGAAAAATCATCAATATTCTTAATCTCTCTCCTTTATTTTATAAACAAAATCATCGTCTATGAATATCCAATTTATAACCTTCGTCGCTGATTATGTTTTGTTCTTCAATTTATCTTTCATTATTGGATATTAAACCATTTTATATTATAAATGAATATAATATATGTATTATAACCTATTTATTATTCATGAACCAACATATGTACATAATATTAAATCATAAGATTAAAGTACCTCCTAATAATCAACTAGTGTTAAAATAATCAAAGTGGTTGTCATTAAAATTTTATCTAACGAGTCATCCTCATTACATATAACCAAATGATATAAAAGACCATTAAAAATTCTGTATGTTTATTAATGATATTAAATTTCAATTAGGGAGAATTAAATCCCTTCCACATGGACTCCATTACATAAAAACAAGTGAACCGATAACAAAAATCTTGAAAACGAACTCTCTGGAACCACAAAATTCAATCTTATTATTAATAAATAAAGACATGATATACTTAATAAAAGAATTATATACAAAATACATGTCTAATAAGTTCTTAATTAAGATATTAATATTTAAAATATCATACTACAAGACCTTGATTTCAGTATCGTAACTCATTCAGAATTAAGGTAACGATTTTCCACCCAAATCTCAATTTACATCCGGGTTACTTTTATTGTCTAAATACCTCAATGATATTCTTATGTATTATTATATATTCCTCATTAATTCTAGGTGAGTGTTCTATATATTTTTACCAATCATAATCCTTCCATATTTTTTTTGGTAGTTACATGTTTTAAAAATAAAATACAAAATTATTTCCAAAATACATGCACATTTCAAGGGAATTTATCATATTATTACATATTTTCAAGAGCACTCTATAATCTATGTTTTAAACCATTATCTTTATAAACTAACTAGTTTTATTGTGAAAATAATATCTTACATCACTTTATATTTTATACAAATTCCTTTCAAAAATAATTCTTCTTTTCAAAATAAAATAATATTTATCTTAAGAATTACTCAATGATTTTATAAGAGTATTTTTGTGTGTTTCAGAACATGTGTTGATTATTATGTATCATAGGGAGTAATATAATATTATATCATGTAACATATTAAATTGGATGGTTTGTGACTAGTTTTATTGTGGATGTGCTATCCTAATAATATTAAAAAATTACCCTGAGGGGTTAGTGTTTAAGATAAATGTTCAAGAAAAATTCATTTACATTACATATATTAGTTTCAATATGAATCTGTATGTTTCTTATGATTATACCCATTAATATGTGGAATACATTGGAATTATTATGTGATAGATGGGGTCATATATATCTCCTAGATGCATCGATAGGTATCATGAGACAAATAGACGTCGACTTGGATGAGGCTTTTCCCTATTTTTGATATGGTTATGGCCAAGGCCTCAATCATTTTTAGACATCATGTTCAAGGCCTCGATATAATGTTTCAGTATGTATAGAATAACCACTTCCCACATTATGAAGCTTTTAATTTAATTTTCATGGGGTTATTTGGCTAGAATAATTCCCATTATTATGTTTTATTATGGCTTTACTTACTCAGCTCATTTTCGTACAATAATGTGTTGTAGTTTATTATTTGTAAAGGAATGTGTTTTACATTATTCACCATGCCAAATTTTTATGTTTATGTTATCTTCCTCTGTATTTCTTACTTTTAATGATTGTTTGAGATCACCCATTATTTATGTTTTATTTTCCTAGGATATAAAGAAGTACGTTATGGGTGATTTGGAGGCATAATCTATGAGGCATGGACGGTTTTAATGGAATAATTTAGTGTTCTTTTTCATTTTAGGATATAATGTTGAACTTATATATGTATCTTGTATCCAAATAGGATAAACTACTCATTCATTCAGGATATTAATTTCTTTTAATCTTTCCAATGTAATGTAACAAGGCACCAAATCTAGTCAACTGGGTTTGGGTCCTTATAGTCATTTGGAATAGCTTCTCCCCCTCTCAATTTCTTTGTATCTCTTTTTATGGTGACTCGTCTTGGTGAATTTCTAATACTAATTATAGATAATATCACCCAATTTTTATCATTTACCATCTCATATTATAATCTTCTATTCGTGGTGATTTTTGTAATATTTCATGATAATTCCCACTGATCATTTGTGGAATTCATCATAATTTATGTGACTTTTCTGAAGATACACAAATGTGGGCTTTAGATGATATCTTCATACTGGTTGATGTCATTTTGATAAAGGTACATCCCCATATTAATTTTTATTGTGTTTTTTAAGTAAATTGATGAAAATTTCCATTGAATAATTTGTAATAATTGAGGTGTTATTATGGTTTAGGTTTGGATTCATGAATGATGTGAACCACGCCTCTTTGGTTTCTCTCTTGGCGAGTGAATGATTCCTAGTGATTTCTTATGATTTTTTGTCTATTTTAATAGATTTAAATAATTAATTCTAAATTTATTTAATTAATTGTGAGTAATTATTGGCATGAGATAAGTTCCCGACAGAATGGATGAAGCTATGTGAGATCGTATGACATGCGATAGAGTTTGTACAGGGGTTAAATCAACGATATAGGAAGGTGGACACTATAATAGAAACCCATTTTCATGACTAAACAATAGTTTTCATGCCTATATATTTTCATGGCTTCAGGGTAGATGTTTATGGAGCATTGGTTTCCATGTAAAAGGTTTTATTATGGATTTAATCAATATATTTTTGGAATATATTTTTGTTAGTAGTTAGGAAAATAGGGATCACTTGAGAAATATATCACCAAGCAGTGAGACTGTTATTAAAATCTAAGTGATGTATTTTAAAGTATGAATGTTCGAGTAGTGATACATAATAATCAAGTTTGACTTATTAAGGATACAAATAAGACATGAGAGGTTTTGGGACATGTGATAATGGGGTATGTGGTCGTACATCTCATTAGAAATTAGGAACTACCTCATTGAGACATATGCATGTCTTGGTGAGTAAAGTGGGAAGGGTACGTCCTCAAATAATTTTTGTATGTGATGAAGAGGGGTTTACTTTGGGTGTTGGAAAATGGGTTGTCATTTAGATTACATTAGATGGGACCAGGATAAGGGTCATGGGTGTTGATCAAGAATTTTTCCTCAGAATAGAAGGGGGTCTATTTAGAAAATTGACATTTCATGTTTTTTCTAGTATCAGGTAAATGTAATGGGTTGGGATAGTCCCTAGGTTTTGGTACATAGAGTGATGATAGTTCAATATATTTTAGATCAGACTGCAGGTTCAAGGTTAGTAATGAAATATGGGATATGGTTTCACATGTGGGTGAGTATATTGAGATATCTTTTAAAAGAAGAAACAATGATGGTTTTAGAGGTCCTTTTTTATTCCCTCTTGTTTGATGTGATATGTTTTCGTCATAAGTTTCTAGATCATCATTGACTAGAACCATGTGATCACCCTATGTGTTTTTTGATGGACTTCAAGCCCTTATTATGTTTCATGTGGTTTATGTGACCTCCCCTAATTTTGATGGGATAGGCTACTGTAATTAATGTTATCACTAAAAGGTATTATTTAATGTGTTGATGTATTGGATCTTACCTCCCTATAGTCTACGGTGATGGGATGGTGCTCCTGATATGACTAACCTTCTGTGTGTAGGGATTGATCCGTATGCATTAATTATAACTTTCCATTGGATTATATAGTTGGGTACTACACTATGGGTGGGATAAAGTTCTATTGGGAGACTTTCCTAGTATTATATTTTTAGGAACACCGATTATAGGGATGATTAATGCTTAAATGGGTGAAATGAATGATGTACCCTTCTTTGAGTGATTGAAAAATGGGATGAGATGTGGGTTTATGAATATGCCTTAAATATTTGGGTATTGGGTTAAGGTTTAGATTCTAATATACCCTAACATTTTATATATTGGAAGATAATAAGTTAGGGAAGCTTTAGGTGACGAAATTAATGAATTCATGTATGGTATCCAACAAGGTGTCGATAGGTATTAGGGGGCCCAATTTTTCACATACTGGCCAAAACAGAATGTTTATCTTGTTAGGATTCATAATGGTATGGATAGTTGAAAAATAGGTATGGGGACATATTTTCAATGCTTTCCCTTTACACATGTCACGACTAGTCCCCCGTCCTCTAGTGCATGTGCCACAACCACCCCTATCCTGTCATCCATAGGCCAATGGTGTATGACTAGAACCAGTAAGGTGTATCCATAAAATGGGAAGGAATTTCCTTTAAAACTGTAAGAACACATAGTCTAATAACACAAAAACATTGAACCATGATGAAAAATAGATATAGTAAAAGAGTGTACTAAATGTAGAGGGGTCGGAATACAATCCAAACTGAAAAAATATAACTACAACAGAAAATAGAAAACAACTCTTGAGTTCATCCACCAAGGATCCGAAATGAAGGGTAGGTACATGTCGTCTCTGTATATCTCCATGTCAACCAGTCCTCTTCATGTACAACTGGTCCTGGCCCCCTAAAGTCTCATATATGATACTCTTCATATTCACAAAACACAACAAGGTGCGCGTGAAGCCCGTGTTGGGGTAACTGTAACAATATGTAGTAGAGACCCTGAAACCCCCTGAATGTCTCCCAGAATTCAACAAAGGAAAACCCCAAAAGTTGTACCTCAATTAAAAAGTAGAAATTATAGACAGTTCACACATGGTATACAACTCAGAGATTATGAATAAAGATGACTAGTCTTAATATATATCATTTTATTCCATTATGATGTCTCCACAAATAATCCATGAAGGGGTTGAACAATTTTTGACCCACACTGGGTTGTATGTTGTTGATCCACGATGAGATGCTCTAAGGAAGGATCTCATACGGACATGCACTGCTGATCCACAAAGGGGTCCTAGAATACTGTTCCTCACACGGTCGTTATGATACTAATCCACACAAGATCTCTATAATGATGATCCACACATGGTCGCTAGAATACTGATCCACACATGGTCTCTATGATGCTGATCCACCAATGGTTTCTATGATGTTGATCCACACAGTGTCTCTATGATTTTGATCCACACAAGGTCTCTATGATGCTGATCCCCCCATGGTAACTCTTCAATGGACAGCCACACACAGTATTCCCCATTCCTAGTGCGCATGAGTTCTATAGTATCTTATCCTATAGATATTGGTCTTCCCTCAAATTCAAAGAAGTTCCACATAGGATTAACCTAATGGACCTCCATCTCATAAGGGTACCAACACAACAGGCGGCACGTCAATCAGATGCACGGTCGGTGAGTTATAGACATTTTAGTGTCGAGGGCCCGGTTGGATTGGGGATCGATCTGACCACACCATACTCCATCATTCCTCAAAAATCTGGTGGAGAATACCAAAAGTGATATCTTGTTTAAAGGATTACAGCACCTCAGAAAGTTCGTCAAACAATCATATGTTTTGTGAGTTATGGCCCATTTCAGCGTATTTGGGTCGAAAAAAGTCCGGGTCTGGTACGACCCAGTCAGACCGACACAACCTACCCAATCCTGGGCCGACCCGACTTGTTCTCAGTCCACCCTGAGTTCAACTAGGCGCAGCCCACATTGGTTGGGCGTAGTCTGCTGGGCGGTCAGGCCCAGTGGCTAGCGTGGCTCGCTGGGCTGTTCGGCCCACTGGCTGGCATGGCTACCTGCTGGGTGCCCTGTGTGAGGGGGTTTCTCACCCTTACCAAATGGATAAAATCCATTCTTCTTTGCAACGGAGGCCCAATGTGGTGCCTCCTTCCTATCAGTAGGACCCGCGGGCCATGGGTCCCCTTTGCCACCACTCCGACCTCCTCACCGCGGTAGGCGATGGCTCGCCGCCTTCCGCCAACACGGCTGATCGAGAGTTGACTGCCCCAACCACCACAACTCGATGTCGTGGCTCCCCTCCACAACACATGACAGAATTCCTCCTACTGCCACTATGAACGACCAAGGTTAGCCGACGCTATTGCTACTATCACCACCGCCGCCGGTTGCTGGTGTCGCGCTAGTAGAGCTACTGTGGGCCACCTAATGAGCTCTGGTGGTTCGTTTTACATTCTGAAGGCCCCTATGGGCCTCCCATGTTTCTTCTGTCACTATATGGATCTAGGATTCAATTTGTCATCGAGTACAAAATTATCCAACCAATAACATGAAAAAACCAAACCAGCAGAGTGTAACACCCCAATATATCATAGTAAGTTATTTCTCCAATGTAATGCAATAACATACAATACAGGCAACACTAAGTTCAAGCGCATCACGACTTACCAAACTAGCCGTTCAAAAACAGTTATGAACATTATTAACTGAATTTTGAACATTATATAATCCTTATAATTTTAGAATACATATTATGAGTTTCTTAGTCATAATGCAAGAACAAAATACTTTTTTTAGATAAAAGAATTATTTTTCAAATAATGCAATTTTCCCACCTTTTAATGGTGAACCCTTTGTAAATCCATTATTTGAAACTTTTATATATTAAATTTGACAAAATAAACTTCTTCTTTATAATCAGAACATAAGAATTTATTTTCAATAAATATTTGGTGTTTTTCTGATAACATTCATATTTGGGTGAATAGTGTAAAATACAATATTTTAACTGAAAACATCATTTTTAATCAAAAAAAATTATAGTGTTGAATTATGCATTTTAATGTTTTGGAATTATAATTGTATTATATTTTTACCCTTTAATCCAATTTTTGTCATTGGAGTTAATTTGACATTGAAATTATACATAAACAAGTGTCAATATTTAGATAGTTATTGTTTCTTAAAAACATGCTATTTGATTTGACAATGAGAATTAATTTTAAATTATTTAATGAGACTTATTTGTTTTTAATTTGGTAAAATAGACATCATTTTTGTATTCGGAATATCAAAATTAGGTTAGGGGTATTTTTTGTTATTTTTCGAAAAACATTCAATTTTTGATGAATAGTGAAAAACACTGAGTTCTTGGTTAAAACTAACTTTTTATTTAATTATTTATTTAAATTATTTAAATTTATTTTAGATAATACTAGATACATAATACCTATATAAGTTCAATGCAAATCATTCGAGTTACTTTGTAATAATTTTAGATATATAAAAGTTTTATTGAACTTTTCACCGTCTTTTACCCATCTCACATGAGAATTTGAAAATTCACATAAAACATAATTTTACTTCCTCTGTGAGTGAAATTTCAAAAATCTTAGAGACACGGTTAATATCAAGGAGTAAAATGTGGTTCAATAAGATAAAATTAATTTTTGGTGAATAGTAACGTTTTACTTTTATTTACCACGATTAAAAGTAAATAGGGTAAATAAGGGTAAAAATGATATTAATATTACCCTAACACATGTCCTAATTCTATTGGACAAATGTACCTCGACCAAAAACAACCTTAGCAATAAATAATTATCTTTTAGGTCCACTTGGATTAGATTAGGACAGTTATTATCATTTAATTCAAAGAAGAGTTCAGAGTTAAAATCAATGTTTAATAACAAAAACATTTTTAATATAGAGTTAGACAAAAGATAAATTCGATTATAAATATTCATTAGAAAGGTATAATGAATACAAAACCAACTGAAAGTACAGCTAAAACTGAACAAAAGTACAACAGAAAAAGACAACAGCTGGAAGAACGGAAGCAGCTCCTAGGTCGTCCTCCTCAGATCCTACCTGAAGGGTAGGTACCGATGGCGCAGCTCCTGGATCGTCCACCACGGATCCAACCAGAAGGGTAGGTACAGATATCCTCCACAATTCTCACGCCCGCCAACCTCCTCTGTGTGTCGTCTCTTCGTGATGTCCACCTTCGGATACTGACTCGTCGTGTGGTCCACCTCCGTGTACCATCCATTCCTCGAACACTCGGCCTCTGTCAGCACTGCCCGTCATTTGCAACCAACACAATGTAGTACAGGAATAGCCCGTGTAGGGGTGAGTATAATGATACTCAGTAGGGACCCCGAGAACCTCAAGGTCTCACTAAAACCAACATGGATAACCACAAAGAAGATCTCAACAGATAACCTCTACTTAGGTATATGCCCAAACATATACCTAAGTTATCAAGTAACACTTCTCAATCATGAGGAAACACAAAGATTATGAAATCAACGGATAACCACTACCCCAGTATATGCCCATACATATACCTATGTTATTAAGTGACCCATATCAAACATGAGGTATACACAACGATCATAGACTCAGCTCAAAACAGGATTTTCATTATCGAAACTGTAACTCTCGAAGAGCCCAGTCTCTGGAGTGTACAGTGATCCTGACACGACTTCGAGGTATTGCTCACTAACCTAAGACTGTTGAGGTGCTCCTCCTGTCGAGTACCGCGGGTCATCCACCCAAATACAGTAGTGCTTCCCACCAGGGTATGCCACCTAAACATAGTAGTGCACACCCCCTAATAGCCTGCAGAGGTACTCTCTGGATGAGTAATGCAGGTCTGCACATTCACACAGGTAGTGCTCTGTCCACCATGGGTATGCACCCAAACAAAGTAGTGCTCCATCCACTGGGCTAGTCGACTCACTCCAAGTCGAGTCGGTCAAGCAGTCATCAGGTCTCTGTCGGTTACACGATCTCCGTACTCCACACGCTCGTCTCTGAGAGGGTCCGCTCCACGAGATACAGGTTGACACTCCAAGTATCTCAATTTCCCATGAAGATGTATCTCAAAGGACCTCCTCGTCATTGGGGTCTCAACGCAACAGACGACGCGTCAATCGGGCGTACGGTCTGTGAGTTACTAGCCTTTTCGTCCTAGGGGCCCGGTTGGTTTTGTGTGCGAACCAACCCTGTCGTATCTCAACTGTACCCCTAACTCTCGTAGGGTATTCACATAGGGATAGTTTCTCAACGTGATCACCAACGCCACTGACGGTTCGTCAAACGGACGTCCTGTCTGAAAGTTATCAGCTTTTCTGTTCGAGGGGTCCGGTTGGATTTGTGTGCAATCCAACCCGGCCACTATCCAACTGCATCCAAATCTTAGGAAAAGCATTCCAAAAGTTCTGTCTCGTCAAGAGGAATCCAATAATGATGATGGCACATCAATCGGACGTCCGGAGCTCAAGATATACACATTTCTACTACGAGGGCCCGATTGGTTTCGTATCCGAACCAACCAGGCAGAACCCAAAGTTCTCCGAAACCTAGATTGTAATATACCGAACGACCACATCGATCCAAGGATCACATCTAAACTGACGGTGCATCGATCGGAGGTCCATATCCCATGTTATGGGCATTCGAACTGAAACAATCCGAAAAGGGGGGTCTGGGCCCGGCCCAGCCCAAACCCCCTGGGTCGGCCCGAACCGGGGCGACCCAACTTGGGTCCAGGTCCGGCCCATCAGGACGCGGCCCGGCGCGGCCCGGCCTGACCAGTGCGGCCCGACCGAATGGCCGGCCGCAGCTCGGCCAGCGTGGCTGAGCGGAAGCCGCAGAGCGGTGGGGGGGGGGGGGGGGTTGCGCGGCCCCCTCTCCATTGATTGATGCCGACGGCGGTTTGCGCCGAAGCCGTTCCTCCGGGATCCCGCACGGCCACAGGATCCCCCGTGCCGCACCGCCGCGGCAAGACATGGCGGTTAGTTTCCTCCGGCGGCACGCGAGGGCGCCGCCGCCTCTTGGCGGCCAGGTGGCTCTGGCTGCCGCCCCCGGTCGCCGGCGGCGCCGTTCCTCCAGGGATTCCACGGGCCACCGGAGTTACTCTGGTGGTCCCTTTTCAAATACGTCTGTGCTGGTGTTCATCTCGGGTCTCAAACATTACTACGGTACTTCAAAATTATCTTGCGGCCCCATTTTTCATCGCCCGTCAATCCGCACTAAAAATTCAACCAGCGGAGTCTTTGAATTGCCTCCGCGGCCCCGACTCCGACCACGGTTTTGTTCGGCATCAACGGTGCGGCGGGACGGCGCCGCGCTTCCTTGACTTATTTCTCCATGATTCCGTGCGCTGCCGTGGCACCACGCCGCCTTCGTTCGAGCCGCAACATAATCAAAAACAAGGGGGAAGTGGGTCGGCCGTGTTTGTGCGGTCCGACCTCCTCCCATTATAAAGATAGCAGGAGGCCATCAAATAGAAGTCGACGTACGACAAGGAAAATAAATCACGGGAAAAAACAATAAACCTCAACATCAACCTGCATGAATGAACGATCCATAGATCAACCTAGAAATAGTTGGTCCACGCTCGTCGTTCTGTTTTCAAAATATAAGAGAACACCCAATAAAATTCCCCTACCTGATGTAATCGTTGAATGGAGGTTTGTCGCCGAATTTAATGTCATGGAAGAAGGCGTCGCGGAAGAAGAGGGTCGTTGGCATCGCGGTACACGGCGTCGTGTCATCGATCTCCGAGGAAGGCATCTCTCACTGTCGTCCTTCATCATAGGTTGACATTCTTCGTCGGTGACGGTGCGTTTTTCGCATTCTTCAAGGACGAAGATCGTCCTTTGGAACTTAGAGCTTTCCTCCCCAAATCCTTACAGACCATCAACTATCCTCCCACGAAATAAGACTTAGTCTTATATAATTAACACACAAGACAAAAGAATTCATTTGAAATTCAAACGAATCCAAGAATTAATTACATTAAAATCCTACACAATTAATGAGGTGAATTTATTTAAAAAGGAGGATTTTTTTTAGAGTTACAAAATTAATAGGGGAAACGTTATGAATGTTAGGGGAAGGTGAGGGTTTGGGATCGTGTGGGCCCCACCCCACCTTAATCCTCTCAAAGGTAGTTATCAACAAGTGGGTCCCACCCCTAACTCCCTTACATAGGTTATAACCACATAAGTGAGAGGAAATGTGTTTTGACACAACACTTAATCCACTTAAGAAGAAAAAAAATATAATTGTAAAAAAATTATATTATTATCCCTAAAGTTAATTAAACAACTCATCCTGAAGAAACGCAACTCCAGAAAGGGGTCTTCTTAAGAAATTACCGGTGCTGTGAGTTCACCGGTGCCCTCAGATTTCGATTCCGAGCACCGGTTCAAAAGTTAGGAAAACCCACTCGTTCGTTCACTGAACGTACCCAAGCTAAAATTCGGAAAATGATTCCGTGCGCACCGGGCCTCGGAATCTGGTGCTGTCAGAAACTGCGTTCTTGTAAAATTCTAAAGAAAATTAAGGAAAAAAAATTTCCCTTGAATTTTACGGGTATTTACATTACTCCCACCTCAGGGCTTTACATCCTCATAAAGCATTAACACAAAATATGGATACAAAAGTGGTATTGAGCATGCATCTGAGCCTTCCGCTCCCATGTTCTTACCTCGAGGTTCCCGTACTGCGAGTGAAAGCGCACCCGAGGAATCGACTGTCCTCGTAGGATCCACTCTTGTCGATCCTTGATCCCCACTAGAACCTCTGGGAAAGTCACCCCATCGCCAATGTCCAGCTCCTCATGGTCGATGATATGCGAAGGGTCGAGCACGTATCTTCTCAGTTGAGATATGTGGAATTCCTCGTGCACCTGGTGCAACCGAGGTGGATGGGTCAAGCGGTATACTCCCTTGCCTACCCATCTGAGGACCTAGAAAGGTCCGTCGAACCTCAGATATAACTTTTCGTCTTGGTAACATCTCCTTAAACCTCGTCGAGGTGAGACCCGAATAAGGACGTGATCATTATCCTCAAACTCTAGAGGTATCCAATTATTATTAGAATTGAAACTCAAAACGACTACTGCCATGAGGGTAAGGTTGACCGACTCATATTTGATCGGTCGCACCCTCCTGTGCATGAGTTTATCCTGTGCTGCCTGGGGTTTCCTTTTCGCCGTCCAAGGAAAACCCATCTCGATGTCGTAGTTAAACGACAACCTTTTTTCCCAATACTTTCAATTTGTGTATGAAATGTGATTTCCCAATCCATACTCAAACAATCTTCGTAAGGCCTCGACACTGCCACCAAGAGATTCCAACCGAAACTCTCGCCTCGAGGTTCTGACCACCCCGTCGGCGTAAGTGTGATTATCGAGTCTTCTCCCAAGGTATCTCCAGACGTGAGGGTCAAGTCTACGGCTTACCGGAAACTATAGGTCTAGGACATGATTTTTGAAAGGAAGGAATGATTCATATCGACTTCTGCCACTACGGCAGCTAGTATTTAATACATACAGTCCCTTGAATAAATTTTAGAGCCATTGGGTCACACTCCTTGACCGCATGCAGCTACACTCCTCCTCCGCCCTCCAGCTCCCTGAGCCTGGCGGGGACAACTAAGGCGTGTGGTTGTAGCCTGTTAAAATGTACACCACATCATGCTGCTCTCCTAGATCTGTCCCCACGTCTGCTGCTTCGAAGAATCATATCTCCTTAAAGCGTCCTCTTCTTGAAACATAAAACATGCCCGAGTCTCTAATACTGGTGCTGGTTTCCTATTTCTTACTGCACTGTGCAGTCTTCATCCGCCCCTGGATGTTCTTCACCTTCTTTTCCTATGATCTAAAAGAGCTGCTAAAATTTCTCCATTGTCGAAAAGGGAAACTCTGTCTCATCCCCTGGAAGAACCATGCCCATTGCCTAATACAATCAATCCTGACATGAATGATGTATTCATGCCATGGATGACGTCCTAAGGCCTCGACGTTACTACCAAGACATCCAACTATCACTCTCACCTCCAAAGGTCGAGTCACACTATCAGTATCAGTGTGAGGTCACTGGGTCTCATCCAGTAGAAATATCGAATGTGAGGGTCATGTCAACAGTTTTAACCAGGACCACTCAGTATCAACCAAACAAAAGGACAGGAAAGAAAAATCACAAAGATAAGTGTCTTTTTATTATTTAATCTCATTGTAAAAAAACACAAATACAGCAGCAATATGAAACTAGAAGTACAAGGGGCGTATCCACTAGTTCCGCCCCTGTCCACCTTCTCCCGGAGCTCTACTGCCTTGTCCACTGCTCGAATGTTGCTCAAGCACCCGCTGCTGCTTCGGCCTCGGTGGCTCCTCAAAAGCCTGCGGATCAACTGTGCTAAGAGTCAGATAGTCACGTGCCAGGTGACCCTTCCTGACACATTCTTAACACTTCCTCCTCCTCGTACGGCTAGTTGTGGTCCTCTTGGACCTCTGCATCATCTGTCTACTACCCATAGATGACTCGACTACTGATCGAAAATCCTACGGCAAAGGTAGCAACTCTTGTACACGCTCGGGGTGTAGAGCTACTGGCACAAAATCCACCTTGAAGAAGGTCTCGAAGTCTTCCCATGCGAAGGACATCCCGTTGCAAAACTAGAACAAATGGCTCCACCACCTACCTGCTGCTACCTGAAGGAGGCTGGCAGCAAAGATCACCATGAAGTCTGCTGGCGTCCCCACTAGCGTGAAAAATCTCACCCCAGCCTCGAGCCAGTCCTCAACCGCCTGCGGGTCCATCTCTCCCCAGAACCTAGGTGGCCTCTGGCGTTGGAACTCGTGAGTTGCGCTCAAGTGGCGCGCATTGCCTACTTCTGGGGCTGGTGGAATCGGTGGCCCAATGTATGGTAGTACCGTTGGTGCCTTCGCTGGTGCCTCAACTGCAAGAGGGCCCTGTACCGAAGCCTCGTCCCTCGGCAGGCTATCGGTACACACATCCCTCTGGGCTCTAGCTGGTCGTCCGTGAAAAGGCATCCTGAAAGAAACAACATGACACAATCAAATGATTATACCTGGTGAGATTACCTGGTTTGAGCTGAATTTTAAAAACATATGGAAACACACACGCAATCAGTTTTTTCGTGCACAAAGTAGAAAATCATTTGTCAGGGTCCTGGTGTATGGATACGTCAGCCGCCCACACTAACACTGGACTCCCTGAACTGAAGACCACACTCAGTACCATTAACACTATTGTTTCACAGAAAGAAAATATCAGAGTTATAAGTTATGTGGTAGACCCAACTCCTCTGATACCAATTTTTCACGACCCGTCCTCGGGGCCCGTGCCGTGACCACCCCAAGCCCGCCATCCATAGGCCAGGGGCTGGCGACTAGCACCAAAGGCGTAAATCTAGATAACTGGAAAGGCATTGCCTTTATAAAATCAAACAAACACCACAGAGTACAAGCAGAATTAAAAAACTAAGTACAGAGGAAAGTGATGAAAAGTAAATGGGCCAGAATACAAACCCAACAGAATTTACAGCGACAACTGAACAAAAGTACAATAGAAAAAGACACAAGCTGGAAGAACGGAAGCGTCTCCTGGGTTGTCCTCCTTGGATCCAACCAGAAGGGTAGGTACAGATGGCGCAGCTCCGGGATCGTCCACCACAGATCCTACCTGAAGGGTAAGTACAGATAGCCTCCACAACGCTCTCTCCCGTCAACCTCCTCCGTGTGTCGTCTCGTCATGATGTCTACCTCCGGATACTGACTCGTCGTGTGGTCCACCTCCGGGTACTGTCCAGTCCCCGAACACTCGCCCTCCATCAGCACTTCTCGTCGTCTGCAACCAATACAACGAGGTGCAGGCATAACCTGTGCAGGGGTGAGTATAACAATACTCAGTAGGGACCCAGAGACCCTCAAGGTCTCAGTAAAACCAACATGCATAACCACAAAAAAGATCTCAACAGATAACCTCTACTTTGGTATATGCCTATACATATACCTAAGCTATCAAGTAACCCATCTCAATCATCAGGAAACACAAATATTATGAAATCAATGGATAACCACTACCCATGTATATGCCCATACATATACCTAAGTTATTAAGTGACCCATCTCAAACATGAGGAATACACAAAGATCATAGACTCAGCTCAAACCAGGATTTTCATTATCGAAACTGTAAATGCTGATGAGGCCCGTCTCTGGAGTGTACTATGATCCTATCACAACTCCGATGTACTTCTCACTAACCTAAGACTGCTGTGGTACTCCTCCTGTCATGTACCGCGGGTCAGCCACCCAAACACAGTAGTGCTTCCTACCGGGGTATGCCACCCAAACACAGTAGTGCACACCCCCTAATAGCCTGCAGAGGTACTCTCCGGACGAGTACCGTGGGTCTACACTGTCACATAGGTTGTGATCCATCCTCCATGGGTCTGCACCCAAACAATGTAGTGCTCCGTCCACTGGGCTAGTCGACTCACTCCAAGTCGAGTCGGTCAAGTAGTTGTCAGGTCTCAGTCGGCTACGCGGTCTCCGTACTCCGCACGCTCGTCTCTGGGAGGGTCCGCTCCACGATCTACAGGTCGATACTCCATGTATCTCAAAGTCCCACAAAGAAGTATCTCAACGGACCGCCTCATCATAGGGGTCCCAATGCAAAAGACGGTGCATAAATCGGACGCCCGGTCTGTGAGTTACTAGCCTTTTCGTCCAAGGGGCCCGGTTGGTTTCGTGTGCGAATCAACCCAGCCGTCTCTCAACTATACCCCAAACTCTCATAGGGTATGCTCATAGGTACTGTTTCTCAACGTGATCACCAATGCCACTGACGGTCCATAAAACAGACGTCCTGTATGAAATTTATCAGCTTTTCCGTTCCAGGGCCCCGGTTGGATTCATGTTCAATCCAACCCGGCCACTATCCAACTACATCCAAACCTCATGTGATGTATGCCAAAAGTTCTGTCTCATCAAGAGGAATCCAACAAAGTCGATGGCATGTCAATCGGACATCCGGAGCTTAAAATATAAGTGTTTCTGCTCCGAGGGCCCGATTGGTTTCGTATCCGAACCAACCCGGCCAAACACAATGTTCTCCGAAACCTTTATTGTAATATACCGAAATGGCCGTCTCAATCCAAGGATCGTATCGCCACTGAAGGTGCATCGATCGGAGATCCTTAGCCTAAGTTATGGGTGTTTGAATGGAATCAATCGGAAAATGGGGGGGTCTGGGCCCGGCCCAGCCTGGCCCAACCCGCCCAGGGTCGGCTCGAAACGGGTCGACACGACCCGGGTCCGGGTCCGGCCCTATCATGGTGCGGAGCGGCCCAACCGCATGGCCTGCCGCATCTCGGCCAGCGTGGCTGAGTGAAAGCCGAAGAGAAGGGGGGGTTGTTCGGCACACTCTCCGTTGATTGATGTCGGTGGCGGTTTTCTCCGCCGCCGTTCCTCCGGGATCCCGCGCGGCTGCGGGATCCCTCGTGCTGCACAGACGCAGAATGTCGCGGCGATTAGTTTCCTCCGGTGGTGCGCTACGCCGCCGCCTCCTCCTGGTGGCCGGATGGCTCCGCCCGCCGCCCCCGGTCGCCGGCGGCGCCGCACCGACAACCCGCGCCTCTATGGTTTCCGTGGGCCACCAGAGTTGCTCCGGTGGTCTGTTTTCAAATCCGTCTGTGCCGGTGTTCATCTCAGGTCTCTAACATTACTGTGGGAGCTTCAAAATTACCTTGCAGCCCCGTTTTTCATCGCCCGTCAATCCACACTCAACATTCAACCAGCGGAGTCATCGAATCGCCTCCGCAGCCCCCACTCCGGCTGGGGTTTCGTTCGGCCTCAACGGCGCGGTGCGATGGCGCCGTGCATCCTTTCCGTATTTCTTCATGATTCTGCGTGCTGCCATTGCACCGCGCCGCCTTCGTTCGAGCCGCAACATAATCAACAACAAGGGGGAGGAGGGTCGGCCATGTTTGTGCGGTCCGACCTCCTCCCGTTATAAAGATAGAAAGCGGCCATCAAATAGAATTCGATGTACCACAAGGAAAATAATCCACGGGCAAAAACAATAAAACTCAACATCAACCTGCATAAACGAACGATCTGCAGATCTACCTGGAAATAGTTGGTCCGCACTCGTCATTCTTTTCTCAAAAGATAAGAGAACACCAAATTAAATTCCCCTACTAGATGTAATCGTTGAATGAAGGTTCCTCACGGAATTGAACGTCGCGGAAGAAGGCGTCGCTGAAGGATAGGGTCGTTGGCTTCGCGGTACATGGCTTCGTGTCGTCGATCTCCGAGGAAGGCGTCCTTCACCATCGTCCTTTGTTGGAGGTCGGCGTTCTTCGTCGGTGACGGTGTGTTCTTCGCGTTATTCAAGTAGGAAGATCGTCCTTCGGAACTTAGATCATTCCTCCCCAAATCCTTTCGCACCATCAACTATCCTCCCACGAAATAAGACTTAGTCTTATTTAATTATCACATAAGCCTAAGGAATTCATTTGAAATTCAAACGATTCCAAAAATTAATTACTTGAAAAACCTACACAATTAATGAGTTGAATTTATTTAAAAAGGAGGGGGGATTCTTTTTTAGAGTTACAAAATTTAGAGGGGAAAAGTTATGAATGTTAGGGGAAGGTGAGGGGTTGGGCTCGTGTGGGCCCCACCCCACCTTAATCCTATCAAATGTAGTTATCAACAAGTGGGTCCCACCCCTAACTCCCTTACATAGGTTATAACCACATAAGAGAGAGGAAAAGTGTTGTGACACAACACTTAATCCACTTAACAAGAAAAGAAATTATAATTGTAAAACAATTATATTATTATCCCTCACTTTAATTAAACAACTCATCCCGAGAAAACGCAACTCCAGAAAGGGGTCTTCTTAAGCAATTGCCGGCACTGCGATTTTATCGGTGCCCTCAGATTTCAATTCCGAGCACCGGTTCAAAAGTTAGGTAAACCCACTCGTTCATTCACTGAACGTACCTGAGTTAAACTTCGGAAAATGATTCCGGGCGCACCGGGCCTCAAAATTAGGTGCCGTCAGAAACTGTGTTCATGTAAATTTCCAAATAAAATTAAGAAAAAAAATTCACTTGAATTTTACGGGACTTTAAATTTGAGACTTTTTATGATTTACAATAATTTTATAGGTTAATATGACATATTATAATTTTTTATATAAATTGTTTTTGATGTAATAATGTTGTTATGAATTATTCAAAAACAAAATACCCAATATTATCAAAATTGACATAAAAGAGTTTTTAAAACAAATATTATATTATTAATTAATATTATATTCGTAAAAATCTATGGTTCAACAAAAGGGATTATATCATGATAGGTGTATCATTAATGGACCACTTGGGGATCTATTTGAAGTTAATAGTGAGTTTATTATCCATATACTATAAAAATACAAAGAGACATGATAAATGTCAAACTAATTAACTAAGAGTTAAAACTAAAAGATAAGGTTAATAAAGTGACCCAAACCTGTCTAAAATCAACTGGTTGAGTGGATTTCGACCCATCCCTACCATATCTTGGAAATAATTCACTTTTATGCCATTATAATCCGAATATGAATTTATTAAAAAATAATATTTTCAGTTTTTCCTAAGGTACCTCTCACCCCTCTTATAAAAGGGAACTCACCCTTCACTCTATTTCACACCATCTAAGACATTTGGCTCGGTCAAACCCTGCCCAAATATCCTCTAAACTTACTTCATTTCATCCTAGAGGCCTCCTCTTGTCAGAATGCCTACATAAGGATCCCTTTTGATCAAATCAAAAAGAAGAACCTAAAGAAGAGGAAATGATTTCACCACCCTCTTTCAAGTTCTCGTATTCATCCACTTACTCTTTCTTTATTGTTTAAATTATAAAATAATAACTCCAGTATATTCTATATACTATAATTTTATTATAAATATGGTACAACTGTATTCATTTTCCTATTCATCTTATGAATGATTATGTCACCATGCATGAGTACGTACAGCTTACCGTCTCCATGCCATGGTGTAATTTATTATTCAACACTATGTTATTTGGATGGATATAATGATGAGTAATATGTATATGAAAAATGAAAATAACATGATAATGTCTCTGTAAAATTAATATACCATCCAATTCCACACCTTTAAGGAAATGATATTGTCGCTCGTGCGTACGTACGGATTACCGTCTCCACGACGTGATAAGATTCATTTCCACGTTCACCATTCATCGATGATTATAAAAATATATATTACTAATAAGTATGTAATATATGACACAATAATGCTACTGGAGATATATATATATATATATTTATATATATGTGTGTGTGTCTATGTGTACTTATATATATCTTATTCACTTAGTTCTGTTCAATACGATATGAAAACGAAAACAACGTTTATGCGTACGTACAGACTACCGTCTCCATAAACGGTGTTTTTTATTTCATATATATGTTTTTTATACATATTTATATTCTAAATATATATTATATATAAATTATGTTTCATATTCTGGATGTACTTAAATCTTGATCTAAGTGACACAATCTAGAGTAAAAGTTAAAACACGTTCGATAAAGAAAGAAATTATTACCCGAAATGTTAATTTAACATGTAAATTATTAGTAAACGGGTAGTATTAAGTATTAAATGAATCATGTATGATATAAAAAATATTAATATAGTTCTGGTATACCTTAATAACATACTGCGATCTTCATACAGGAGGATTAATGTACCCTCGACTAAAGGAAAGTGCAAGGTAAGGGTTTTTCATCTCACTCCTTATTCCCTTGAGATTCGTACCATATTGCCACTATTACCTTTTGTGTGGTGTATTTACTGCCCATAATTGTATTATCTGTGTAATACACTTTAATTTATGTGTACTTACATATTAATTGTATGATACCTCTTTCATGGGGTGTATGTTTCGTAAGTTACAAAATTGGTAAGGGTTAATTTCACAATCTCTTTATTATCTGAGGTTGTTTTTACGTAAGTATCTACTGGGAATTATTTATTATCCATATCCATGTTTCATAAAATAGTTTTCAACGATATTCTATTAAGGTAATTTTTACTAAAACATCATTTTAAATTTTTTAAAGAGTTATTCTTCTAAACCATTCTCATTAATTTCCAAGTTTTCAAAATGGTTTAAAGTATTTATTTACATGGATATAAATGTTTTAAAATGATAATTACTTTCAAAAGATTAAATGTGGTATTAGAAAATTTGAATCAAATATGTATTTAAATGTCTTTCATTCTAAATTGTGTGACTTTTAAATGTTTTCCTGAAAAAAGTGATATTTCTCTCAAAGAGTTTTACAAATCATTTTCATCTATTTCAAAATCGTTTAATGGATTTGAAACTTGTTTGAAGTTGATTTATTATGATAAAAATCATGCATATTGTGTTAATGCTTTTGTGATATGTTTTACTGTGGATGTGTTATTTTTATACCATTTATGGTTTATGTGTAAATTATCGACATTCCATATGCTAGTTTTAATATGAATGTTTATGTAATTTTTGAACCTGTTCATATGAGGAATGCATTGGACATAGTAAGTGACAGGTGCAGCCCGCTATAGCTACAAGATGCATCGGTAGGTCTCATGAGACAAAATAGTTTCTTGGAACATGGCTTTGAAAAAATCTTATTTGTTGTCTTGGAACAAGGCCTTGACTATGTGGTTATGATAGTCTGGCATTATGCATTCCATCATTATGAATGTGGTTAGTGATATTGGATGTGATTATTCGACTAGTAGAATATAGATGTGAATAAGTAAATGTCATTATTTAATTTTATATTTTCCATATTATGATGAAGTTCATGTTTAAACGGCATTTGTTTTAGTTATACATTTCCTTAAATGTTTATGCTTATTTGTGAAAGTATCTGCTATATTTCTACCCTTACTGAGTGTTTGAGCTCACCCATTTATATGTTTTATTTTCCCAGGATTCTAAGAAGTGTATTGTGATTGATATGCAGGGTTCATCCAAGAGAATAATAGAATTCATAAAATATTATTTATGTTGTTTTGTATATCTTAATGTGTAATGTAATATTCATGTATGTAATCTATTTTCCAAGAGTGAAAAACTGATCGGTCCTTTGGGACTTGATTCCTTGTAATCAAGCCAATTTATTAAAATAATTCACCGAATCTGGGTAACTGGGGTCGGGGAGTTACAGTTGGTATCAGAGGATGTTTATCAATAAACATGGAAACTAGATTTCGATGAACTCTTTTCAGAGAAAATTACCCTAAGATGGACGTTGAGGATTAGTATAGAAGGACTTCATAGAATTTTGGTAATGTTGATATTTTTTGAGTTTTCCAAGAAAATACATCTCTATTTGGATATGAGCAAGTAGACGTGGCTCTGGAATTGATGTACCTAGGGGAAACAACCCTAATAACACCACTTTGAGCTATACTCGAACAGGAACTGGTGCACGACAACGATACTTGTTGAACACTTGGTTACGACACTCCCGGGGGATATGCTTAGGATAATTCTAATTTTCATTACAAATCATTATGTAGGATCTACTAGTATATAACTCCTCAAAGAAAATATTTTTATGGATTACATTCATAAAAAAATCAATTTAAGTTAGGTATTTTACATGTATGTAATTATTAATTTCAATTCATAAACTGACATAGTGTATGCCATTGTATAGAAATGACACCCAGTAGAAGGAATGTGAACTCCAGTAATACGTATGATAGAAATAGTAAGAAGGGTAATATCATTCATGATATTAAGACATCATTTAGAAAGGAAATAGTCTCCCACGTATTATCATCATATGAATAAATAGTATCATAATATCAATAAATAATTTTCTGAATCCTAGGGATTTGAAGGGATGAAAGAGAAGAAAAGGATGTCAGAAAGAATGATGGATAAATGGAATAAGGGAATGAAGGATTTTCCAATATGTGATAAATGTGGAATGAATCACCTTGGTAAATGCTTGAAGGGAATGGGAGTTGTTATAAGTGTGGAGAAAAAGGACACCCAGTACATGATTTCAAGGATACGAAAAAGTGTTCAAATGTAAAATGCTTCATCTTCAAGGCGTTGAGAGACTACACGAATCAATATACCATTCATATGAGTATACAGCAAATGATGTTGTTGGATAATAATAATGTTATGATACTACCTGAGATGAAGAAGAAAGAGTAGTGTTCTTATGTTGTTATTATAAAATTATTTCATTTGAGTGTTGTATCAACAGTATACTGGTTAAATGGATTATGGAGATAAATAAGGATTGTACTGCAGTAATATTTTATTGAATTTTTTAGAGTATATGGTTCTAATAAAAGTGACTCAATAGTAAGATACACATTTGGGAAAATACATAGTTGAAGGAAAGTTAATCCTTAATATGGTCTTGATAATGAGGTAGAGTTTTTGGAATAAGAGATTTTCTGATTTTTGTAATTCAGGATTTTGTGATGTTGTAAAAGAATACATGATGAAGGTGTTTACATGTTATTACCTGGAAAAAAGGATCCTCATTATGTTTAACATCCTTATAAATTTTTTACTGAGAGATTGGATATAAGTATTTCAAATAATTATAAAGGCTAGAATGGATTGTGTTTTAAATTGGATACTATTGTTAAGGTTATTTTTTGATTTCCATAAAAAGGGAAACTCGGAGGTCGGGCAACAACACGCCGCGTCAAGCAAAGCCGCACAAATTGAATCCACAACCGATGAGCGACAAAGGTGCATCACATACGACTACACTATGTGATGTTCTGGTTTGTATAATTTCGTTTTTTGAAAAAACATAGTCTGCCAAATATATTAAAATTCATTTTTTGTACCCCTATACGATTTTGGTAAATAGATTTTTTTTTGAAATCATTTGGAGTGAAAGATGAGTTTCTGGTATGAATTAGCTTAAGGATGAAACTCTAATTGTCATGTATATATATATTTCATTTCTTATCTTATTATATGAATAAATAATTTCTTAAAATTTAGTTAGTGAATCTTAAAACCAAAAATGTGTTATCCTAATACCTTACGATTGTATTTTAAATCATCGTATATCGGTGGCTTTGAGACCAACAATTCTACAATTGTTTATGATTGAAGACCTCAATCACTACCTATAAATATTTATTTTTTTCCTCCAATTATGTGTCTATAATTTCCCCCAATGTTCTCATATCTGAAACACTAATTTGGTGGTGACTTTTTCATTCCCCTTTTTCCTCTTATTAAGACTAAATTTTATTAACCCAATTTCTGATGTGGGTTTTCCCATAAAAGAATTTTTTATTTTCAACCTTTTATTTTTGAATAAAAATTTCAAATTGCGAGGATTCAATTTATTGAATGAGGGGAGAATGTAACACCCCAAAATATCATAGTACATTATTTCTTCAATGTAATGCAATAACTTACACTACACACAACACTGAGTTCAAGAGCATCACGACTTACCAAACTAGCCGTTCAAAAGCGATTATGAATAGTATTAATTAAATTTTGAACATTATATAATCCTTATAATTTTTGAATCCATTTAATGAGTTTCTTCGACATAATGTAAGAACAAATTCATTATTTTTTTCAGATAAAAGAATTAGTTTTCAAATAATTCAATTTTATCACCTTTTAATGGTGAAACCTTTCTAAATCCAATATTTGGAACTTTTATATATTCAATATGATATAATAAAATTCTTCTTTAGAATCGGGACATATGAATTTAGTTTCAATAAATTTTTTGTGTTTTTCTGATAACTATCATATTTGGGTGAATAGTGAAAAATACTATAATTTAATTGAAAAAAAAAATTAATAAAAAAAATTATAGTGTTTAATTATACATTTAACTATTTTGGATGTATAATTAGATTATATTTTTACCCTTTAATCCAATGTTGGTCATTGGAATTAATTTCACATTGAAATTATACATAAACAAGTGTCAATCTTCTGATAGTTATTTTTTCTTAAAAACCCGAAATTTGTTTTGACAATGAGAATTAATTTTAAATTAATTAATGCAACTTCTATGTTTTGAATTTGGTAAAATAGATATCATTTTTGGATTCATAATATTAAATTTATCTTATGTTTAATTTTTGGTATTTTTATGAAAACTTTCAATTTTTGATGAATAGTGAAAAACACTGAGTTATTGGTTAAACCGACTTTTTTTTAAATTAATTAATTATTTTATTTAAATTTATTTTAGATCAAAATTGATAAATAATACCTATATAGGTTCAATGTAATTCTTTGAATTAAATTTATAATAATTTTAGATATATAAAATTTTTATTGAACTTTTCACCCTCTTTTACCCATCTCCTGGGAGAATTTTGAAAATTCACATAAAACATAATTTTACCGCTTTTTTGAGTGGAATTATGAAAATCCGAGAGACATGGTTAACATCATGGAGTACAATGTGGTTCAAAAAAACAATTTTTTTGAATAGTACCTTTTTAATTTTATTTACCACAGTTAAAAGTAAATAGGGTAATTAATGGTAAAAATGATATTCATATTACCCTAACACATGTCCTAATTCAATTGGACAAGTGTACCTCGACAAAAAACAACCTTATGAACAAATATTATCAAATAGGTCCTGCTGGATTATATTAGGACATTTATTATTATTTATTTCAAAAAAGAGTTAAAAGAGTTAAAATCAATGTTTAATAACGAATTTTTTTAATATAGTGTTATACATAAGATAAATTCGATTATAAATTTTCATTATAATGATAAAAATATTTCCTACATAATGGTATTTCGTTTATAATTTTTGTACATTAAATAAATTAAGTTATTTACGACACAATGATGATGCAGTAATTACAGTACTAATGAAAGATTAAGATAATTGATATTGTAAGTACCCAAATAAATGTAATTTGAGAGTTTTTATGAGTTACAATAATATTTTAGGTTATAATTACATATTATAATTGTTTATATAAATTTTTTTCGAAGTAATAACGCTGTTATGAATTTATCAAAAACAAAATCCCCAATAGTGTCAAAATTGACATAAAATAGTTTTTAAAACAAATATTATATTATCAATTGATATTATATTCCTAAAAATCTACGGTTCTACCAATGGACTTATATAATAATAGTTTTATCATTAATGGACCACTTGGGGGGTCTATTGAAAGTCTATAGTATGTTTTGATAACCATATAATATAAAAATACAAAGAGACATGGTAAATGTCAAACAAATTAACATAGAGTTAAAACTAAAAGTTAAGGCTAATAAAGTGACCCAAACCTATCTAAAACCAATTGGTTGAATGGATTTAGACCCATAACCACCTTATACTCGACATAAATAAATTTTAAGTCATTATAAACAGAATATTAATTTATTATAAAATAATATTTTATGTTTTTCTTAAGGTACCCCTCACCCCTCTTATAAAAGGGTACTCCCCCTTCACTGTATTCAACACCTTCTAAGCGATTTGGATCAGCCAAATACTACCCAAATATCCACTAAAATTACCTCAATTCATCAAAAGGGCCCTCCTTTGGACAGAAATCCTACTTAAAGATCATTTTTGATCAAATCAAAAGGAATAACCCGAATAAAAGGTAATGATTTCACCACCATCTTCCAAGTTCTCGTATTCTTCCACTTATTATTTCTTTGCTGTTTAAATTATAAAATAATAAATCCAGTATATTCTATATATAGTGATGTTATTATAAATATGGCAAAACTATATTCATTATCATATCCATCTTATGAATGATAATGTCACCATGTGTGCGTACGTACGGAATACCGTCTCCGCGTTGTGGTGTATTTTTTATTCAACACTTTGTTATTTGGATGGATATAATGATGAGTAATATGTATATAAATAATAAAAATAACATGCTAATGTCTCTGTAAAATTAATATACCATCCAATTCTATACCTTTAAGGAAATAATATTGTCTCTCGTGCGTACGTACGGAATACTGTCTCCACGACGCGATAAGATTCATTTCCAAGTTCACCATTCATCGACGATTATAAAATTATTTATTACTAATAAGTATGTAATATATGACATAATAATTCTATTGGATATATATATATATATATGTGTGTGTGTGTGTGTGTGTACTTGCATATTTCTTATTCACTTTGTTCTGTTCAATACTATATGAAAACGGAAACACCGTTTATGCGTACGTACGGACTACCGTATGCATAAACGATATTTTTAATTTCATATATATGTCTGTTATACATATTTATATTCCAAATATATATGATATATAAATCATGTATTATATTCTTTATGTACTTAAATCTTGATCTAAGTGATACAATCTAGAGTAACATGTTAAAACAAGTTTGATAAAGAAAGCGATTATTACCGAAAATGTTAATTTAACATGTAAATTATTATTAAATGGGTAGTATAAAGTAATAAATGAATCATTAATGATATCATAAATATTAATATAGTTTTGGTATACCTTAACAACATACTATGATCTTCATACATGAGTTTAAATGTACCCTCGACTAAAGGAAAGTGCATGGTAAGGGGTTTTCATCTCACTCTTTATTCCCTTGAAATTCGTACCATATTTCCACTATTACCTTTTGTTTGGTGTATTTACTTCCCATATTTGTATTCTTGGTGTAATACACTTTAATATATGTGTATTTACATATTCATTGTATAGTACCTCTTCCATGGGGTGTATGATTCGAAAGTTACCAAATTGGTAATGGTTAATTTCATAATCTCTTTATTATCTGAGGTTGTTTTTACATTAGTATCTACTGAGAAACATTTATTATCCATGTACATGTTTCATAAAATAGTTATCAATGGGATTCTATTAAGGTAATTTTTACTAAAACATCATTTTAAATGTTTTAAAGATTTATTCTTCTAAACCATTCTCCTTAATGTCCATGCTTTCAAAATGGTTGTAAGGATTTATTTAAAAGGATATGAATGTTTTAAAATGTTAATTACTTTCAAAAGTTTCAAAGTTGTATGGGAAAATTTGATTAAAAAATGTATTTAAATGTCTTCCTTTCTAAATTGTGTTACTTCTAAATGTTTTCATGAAACATGGATATTTCTCTCAAAGAGTTTTACAAATCATTTACATCAATGTCAAAATCCTTTAATGTATTTGAAACTTGTTTGAAGTTGATTTATTATGATAATAATCTTCCATATTTTGTTGAAGGTTTTGTGATATGTTTGACTGTAGATGTGTTATTTTTATACCATTCATGGTGTATGGGTAATGTATCGACATTCTCTATGATAGTTTTAATATGAATGTTTTTATGTTATGTTTAAACCTGTTCATATGAGAAATGCATTGGAATTAGTAAGTGATGAGTGGAGCCCGCTATATCTCCTCGATGCATCGGTAGGTCTCATGAGAAAAACTAGTGTCTTAGCATAAGGCCTTGACAAAATCTTATTTGTAGTCTTGGAACAAGGCCTTGAATATGTGGTTATGATAGTCTGTCATTACGCATTCCATCATTATGAAAGTGGTTAATGATATTGCATGTGATTATTATACTAGTAGAATATCCATGTGAATATGTAAATGGAATTATTTCATTTTATTTTTTCCATATTATACTGAAGTTCAATTTTAAAAGGTTTTTGTATTAGTTATACATTGCCTTAAATGTTTATGCTTATTTATGAAAGATTCCGTTTTATTGCGTACCCTTAATGAGCATTTGAGATCACCCATTTATATGTTTTATTTTTTCTAGTATTCCAAGAAGTGTATTTTGATTGATATGCAGGGTTAAGCGAATAGAAGAATGGGATTCATAAATGATTATTTATGTTGTTTTGTATGTATTAGAGTGTAATGTTACATTCATGTATGTAATATATTATCCAATACTGCTAAACCGATTGGTCCTTCGGGACTTTATTCCTTGTAATCATTCCAATGTATTAAAATAATTCACCGACTCTAGGTAACTGGGGTCAGGGTGTTACACAGAGGGTTTGGGAATTGTTCGTGTGTCCCTCTCCCTCCAGGTTAGCATCATAACAAGAGAGTATCAATTAATTCATCATATATAAACTATAAACCATTAAATAATTAAACGATATGTCAATCCATTCAGAAATGAAGAAAATAAACAATACACTTGAATTTAAACAAAACAGCTACCTCAGAATCGAAGGTGACATCAATTTTGCTGAAGATGAATCTACCCCTGATGAAGCTGCTGGCGTTCATCGTTCCTGAATCGATTCCTCAAACAATTTCATTCGAGCCTCCATTCATTATTGGTGGAAGATGATGCAACACATTGATAGAGATCTATCCTCCTAATGTAATATCACACAGTCAGCACCAGGGTGTAATCATCGTATCCTCTCTCGTATGAGTCTCCAATTGTATCGACCGATCTGATGGATCTACTAGAATCTCTGAGCTCCAAACGAGAGTCATGGAAACAAAAGGGTAAATGCAAAATGTGTATATATGTATTGAAGATAGGATGGAGTAGATACATATCATTCCTCGAATCATCTCTGGAGAACCTTGGTCATTGGCCTCAGTTGCCTAAAACTGAGCTCGTCCATGTCTGCCTACTCCCTGAGGTCATGGTGGACTAACTGGAGGTGATGGCTGTAGAACATTAAATCACCACCCACCACCTATTGCACGACATTCTCCACTTCCACGTCCACTACCCTACTAACTTCCTCACATGAATATAATCCTCTACCTCGACAATCACTCAACCATCTAATAATCGTCGCTACAATGGATCACGAAGTCGAGATCCATTTGGCCCTACTAGCCGCACATGAAGCTCAATTTGCTTCTCTACTAGCCTACTCTACCTGGTGTGCTCCACACCTCTGACCCTACATCCTGGGGGTGTCCATCAAATGGTTTGGCCCACATGGAACTATGTGTCATCTACCTACTGACTACTGCTGATGAAAAAGGTACCCGTCGTCTAGTGGTGGCTCTCACTGTCGGTTCCGATTCAGCACAAGAAGCTCTCCACCCGTAATGTTCACTCGAGCACTAAATCTTGGTTTGAGGTATTGAGTGATATCATCAATTCTCTGATCTCCCACCAGATACTCTGCTCAATAGTATGAGACCTGATGAAAGGGTCTAGTACCATGTCAGTGGGGTAGCACGAGAGTTCAGTGAATCTCACCGAGTATTGGGCTATTTTGAGGCTGCCCTACTATAAGTGTAGAAGTTTATGAATAGGCATAGAGCATAGTGTCGCCAGAACAAAATCTGCCCCGAAGAGGCTGTCAAATTCCGTCTAGTTGAGGGTAGCCTCGTCATGTAACCAGAGCATCAGGATGCAACATGTAGATTTCACACCCTATAAGAGGCTAGTAGATAGGATCACCATCTTCTCTATTGGTCTCTCGAATTGGTGGAAAACTCATGCCATAGCCTCCAGTTAGTCCTTAGCTGCTTGGAGATCTGTCTCCCCTCGAAACCTCGGAGGCCCATAAAGCTGGAACTTGTGCAGTGTACTATGTCGGCGTGCAATGTCCTCTTGTGGGTGATAGATTAATAGCTTCCCAACAGGTAGTGGTGTTTCTAGGTCATCACCCGAAGGAGGCATCAATGTAAGAGGGCCTTGCACTGAAGCCACATCACTCGATGAGTCATCATCATTAACTCTCTCTAGGTTCTTGGATGGTTGCCTATGTGGAGGAATCCTAAAATAAAACAGGTGTGCCATGATGAATATGATATAATTGGTTAGTTGAATCAAATGAGATTAAAAGTAAAACATTTTCGAAACACACACAATTATTTTTTTCGTGCACCGAGCTAGAAATCAGAATCTAGGGTCATGAGGTATGGATTCATCGGCCACTGCACCAACCCATGTCTCCCCAAACTGAAAAACACACTCAAAACACTTAACAAAATATCTCCATTGCAAAGATCAGATTCCATGTCCATTGTTAGATCTGAATTATTTGATACCACATTACCACGACCCATCCTCTAGGGCCCGTTCTGTGACTACTCCATGCCCACCTTCAATAGTTTATTGGTAGGTAACATGCACTGGAAAGGGGTATCCCTAAAATGGGAAGGAATATCCTTTAAACTTTTATAAACACACAGTCTAAGAACAAAACAAGAAGCAACCATGAATAAAAACTACAGTAGTAAAAGTGTCTACAGAAAGTAAAGGGGAAAGAATATATTCCAATTGAAAAGATAAAACTACAACTGAAAATATAAAATAGCTACTGAGATCATAAACCAAGGATCCAGCCAAGAGGGTAGGTATAGCTCATCTCTGCAGCTCTCCACATCATCCAATGTAATCTCTATACTACCTAGTCTTGTCACCCTAATGTCTCAGCCAAGCTACTCGTAATCTGCACAAGACACAAAAAGGTACGGGAGAATTCTGTGCATGGGTGAGTATAACAATACCAAGTAAGAACCCTGAGACCCCCGAAGGTCTCCCATTATTCCAAAAAGGAAAAACCACAAACCCTGACCACAATCACAAAGAACAAATTAGAGACAACTCACACCAGGTACACAACTCAGAGTTAATGAATAAAGAAGATTATTCATAATTGATATCATTTTATTCCATTAGGATGTCTCCTCAATCGATCCACAAAGGATTTGTTTCATTGTTGATCCACACAGGGTCAAATGTCGCTGATCCACAACACGCCTCTCTAAGGCTGGTCCTCATCAGTTCGCACACTGCCGATCCACACATGGTTTCTAGAATGTTCATCCACACCGGGTCGCTACGATTCTTATCCACATAGGGTCGCTAGAATGCAGATCCATAGGGGGTCACTAGATTGCTGAACCACACTGGGACACTATGATTCTGATCCACAGAGGGTCACTAAGATTCTGATCCACATAGAATTTCTATGATGTTGATCCACATAGGGTCACTTTTCAATTGACAGCCAACCACAGTATTCCCCACACTCGGTGCAATTGAGTTTCGTAGTATCTTATCTTCAAGATATCAATCTTATCTAAAGAACCACGACCTTTAAAATAATTGTAACCAACAGTAAATCCATTTCTTAAGGGTCCCTAAGTGACATAAGGTGTGTCAATCAGTCGCACGGTCTGTGAGTTATAGGCATTTTAGTGTCGAGGGTCTAGTTGGATTCATGTTCAATCCAACCCAACCATACTAAAAATTTATACAGAACTCAGTTATATTATCTAAAAAGGAAAATCTTGTTAAAAGGATTATAGAACAGTAGAAGGTTTGTAAAATGGACGTTTAGTTTGGGAGTTACAGCCCATTAAACTGTATATATCCCAAAGAGGGTCCGGGTCCGGTTCGACCCAGCCGGACTGACCTGACCCGCCACTTCATGGGCTTAACCAACATGGACTAGGTCTAACCAATCCCGGTCCGAAACGGCTTCACCTACCCTAGGGGACTGAACCACGTTGGGATTGGCTATCTGGGCCGCGGACTGGCTTGGCCCGTTGCAACTAGGCAAGTCCCACAGGGCAGTGCGGCCCCCTGCTAGGATGGCCCCCAGCCGGGTGGCTCTCGTTACGGTGTCACTCCACCATCCTGATGGGAGGCACCAAATCACGCCACCTACCTATCTACAGGACCCTTAGGGAGTGGGTCCCCTTGGCCTCCATCGCAGCTTCAATGACGTGGCCTCCTCACCGTAGTGCGCAACGGAGCACAACCATCTGCCAACACGGCCAACTGAGATCTGGCCGCCAGTGCGGCCGCGACACCCCTCGGTGTCGCGTGATGATGCGTCTCTTTCTGCCACCACGACTGATCGATGCCACCCGCCATTGGTGCCACACTGATGGAACATACACGTGCCACTAGGTGATCTCTAGTGGTTCATTTTCCCATCAGAATGCACCTATGGGCCTCCCGGGTTGCTGTCATCACAGTGTGGCTCTAGAATTAAAGTTGTTGTCGAGTTCAAACTTCTCCCACAATGAATACAACAAAATAGATTTGACGGATGGTCTGGGCCTTGTTTGTCTGGCCCACGCCCTCCGCGTTAGCATCATAAAAAACATGTAGAAATTAATTCATTATTGATATACTATAACCCATTAATTACTTCTATGATTATTCAATCATTTACGGAACGATGTAAATAAACAATTCACATGAATTTAAAGAAAACCCCTTCCTCAGAATCGGTGGTGATGTCGCAGTTGTGGAAGAAGAATCCAAACATGATGAAGCCACCGACGTTCATCAATCCACAATCGATTCCTACAATGATTTCATTCGAGACTCCATTCATTATTGGTCGAAGATGTTATGGTAACTCATTAGAGGCTCCTCACTTCCTTGTCAACAACCCAGGCCCGAACCTCATTTTAATAGAGGGAATGGGAGATTAATAGTATGAACAATTAATGATGTTCATTAATGAATGAACCTCTAAATCTCAACGATGTGGTTACTCAATATAACAATCAAGACATTAAATGGATTGAATACTCAGTGGTACCTTCTCTTCCGCTCAACCGTTAGACGAAAAATAAAATAACAAATTTATTTTATTTTATTAGTCTTTAAAAAGCATTAAAAATAACTTTTTCTCCCTACTTATTTTGTTCATTGTTAAGCATCCCTTAGGAAAATCGAATCCCTTTGGATTCAATGGTGCCCTCAAATTTTTAATTAGAGCACTGGTTCAGAACATAAAAAACTCCACCCACATGTTTACATAACGTACCTGAAAAAAAGATCAAAATTTTATTCTGGGGACACCAGGCCTTGAAATCACGCTTTGTCATTTTTTGATGACTCATAATAATCCTATATAATTTAAATATAAATATATTGAATTTTAGGGTCTTCACAACGTCTATACAAGATCATATGGCTATGTATATTAAGGGTTTGGGGGAAAGTTTATGGATTTATATGCTCAGACCCAACAAGGTAATCTCGATACATGTGCATAAATAATTTTTGTTTTTAGATCAGATAGCATGATGAGATGTGTATTTTTGAATAAAATATTGATTGTTATCAGAAATTAGAATGCGTCTCCTAGTTGGAAATATAACCTCTAGTATTATAGTTCATTTTATTATTTTTTATATGGGATTGGCTTAGTGGGTGATCAATGTATACTTTTCATGAAAGAATCATGTATTCCATTATATATTATTAATTATTATAGATACCATGATGTGAATTTGGTTTAGATATTTATTAAAATAATATATTATTATATCAATGGAATAGTCTCCATAAATAATGCATCAATCCATATCCACTAGTCAAAATACACTAGAATATGACTAGGCACACTTGATTCCATTTGGAATACTCCACATGGACAATACTGATTGGCCTGGGGTTGGTGAAACATAGGTGATGAATCATATTGAATTCATAAAATAATTAAAATGGATCTTTTTGGTGGAATCTACACATTAATTCCATAATTAAAGGGTTTGATATATAATTTTATAGATATAGAGGAAAAAAATATAAAAGAATATAATTAGTTTAAAAACATACATAATCATTACAATATTCAGATGGAAAAATTTATGAAGAATTTTTCTATTATTAATAATGTAATTTTCTTTTCTAATTATTCTATTATTATAATCCTCGTTTTCTCCATTATAATATTCTTAAAACTGAAAAAAAAATTAAAAAAATTGGGAATAGATTATGGGGAGGTTGATTCAATTAGTAAACAACATCATCCTTTAGACAACATAAGTTATATCGAAAATGGTATCAAAGGAATTGTGACCCTCTAAGACCTAAAATATTCTTATTATAGGTTTTATACACAGACTAAAAATCATATATACGTACATTAATAGATAATTAAGTACATATAGTTGTATATGATTGTATATAGGTATGCACATATTTATAAATATACATAGATAGATATATATAATTTTTATGATTTAATAATCTATGCTAAATCAAATTCTCTTATGATTAATGAAACACTTTAATTTGGTAAATAATTCTCAAACATCCTCTATCATCCAATTCCTAATTAGGATAATGATTTTTAATTAAAAAATTGTACAATTTAATATTTATTTATATATTTAAAATACGTGAATTAACAAAAAAATCATTCAATTTTTTCTATTCACATTAAAAAAAATCATATTTTCATTGAAATTTTTATTACCATGAAAACATACATAAATAATATTAATCATGAATCACATTTTAATTACTGAATAAAAAACAAGAAATTTTTTTCCATGACCAAATAAACCATGATTCCATATAAAAAATGACTCTTTGTATATGAATAAATTATAAACACATTAAATTGAAAATATCAATATTTTCTGTATTATGATATGTGAATCTTGATTTTCTGTTGGATTTTTAAAATTTATTATCGTTCATTATGTTAAAATCATGACATGACCATACAAATTACTAGCCTTAGCCAATTAAGAACCTTGATTTCATATGCTATAGTATAAATAGATATATCAGATATTATAATATATAATATTCCTACCATATGTATTTAAAGTACAATGAGTATTTATTTTAATTAATTAACAAAAATATATGTTAAATTTTATATTTTGAATTATTATTAGTCCCATGTAAAAAAAAATTATAATGTATATATTACAATTTAAATGATCAAATATATTTCAAATATCACATGAATTTATAACATGACCTTAATTAATGGTAAATGTATAAACCATTAAGACTTTAAAATAAATTTATGAAATAATTTTTCCCTTGGACATCATATTATATCGTATTAATTCCCTAAACCAACATCAATCATTCATACTAATACCAATATCTTTTATTTCCAGTACTAATTTACCCAATATGAGAATAATTATTTTGTAAAAAAATATTGATTTCTGTCAATTAATTTACTGTATTTAGTTTTAAAACTGTAATTTCAACTATATTAATAGAAAATATTGTAATATAATATTTCTTAAGTGTGTATTTTCATTTATGGTATGATGAATGTTCCTTCTGTTGTGTTACTGGTCATTTTATTGCTCAAAAAAATTATGTTAAATCTATAATGATTGTTTATTCTTATAATAAAAAATATAAAGTCCTTAATTTAAATAAATTCTTTATTAACATATGTGTCCTAATGTAATCATATTCCATTATGAAATACTCTACGAATGTTTTAATAGAACCCATACATCATATGACACATCTATAAATGTGAACAAATATTTATATTGTTAGGTGAAGTACACTATTTTTTATTTGGAAACTTTTATTGTTATGAACCTTAAAATGGTTAATTTTACCCAATATAAACTATGAAAATATCATCAATCCTTTTCGAGTATACGAATATAAAATTAATAAGTATTCAAAGATTTTTATATTTATATTATTATTACCATGTTGTTATTATCAAATCACATGAAATATAATTGGATGAGTACATAACATGGCATGAAAAATGTATATTGTTAATAAAATATATTTAATTTCAATTTTGTTTTCATTCCATAATATTGAAATTGGGAAAAATTTATAATAATTCTTCTTTATACCCTTATTATGTATCCCTATTGTGAATTCTTAATCTCCAAACATTTAATAATTTCACCATTTCATATGTCCTTCAAGGTGGTGAGAATAATTTTTATTTATATATATATACATTATTATGTAAATAATATATTTATCACCACCCATGTCTTGAATAAAGAATTGACTTCACATAATGACTTTTTAAATCATATGAAATAAATATCAATGAGGATAAATTATTATGAAAAACAATTTAACAAAAAAAATATTGTTTTTAACTCTCACTGAATGTTTTTATACAAATGAATGATCTTCTTTATTGATGAAGGAAAATTGTTTGATCAAATTATGAAATGATTATAAAATTATATTTCTGTTTTAATATATATGTATATATATATATCATTTGAGATTTTATACCCATGATTCATTATCTCAATCAATAAAAACAATATTCTATTTTATATAGATGTAAAATAATTTCCAAAGATAGAAACAATATAACATTCATCTAAAATATCTAAAAATATTAAAACTAAAATAATATATTATTTTTTATTAATTGTATTAATCATTAAAATTGTAGAATTTAATTTTATAAATTTTTGTAATTGTATTTTGAACAAGAAAAATATTCTTCCATGATCCCTGGTCTTATTTTGAGCAATATTATAGAGGTTCTCATAGTTTTTTCTAAGCTAGTTATGGATTAGCTTATTTTTCCCCCATATTCCTGTGTTTAATATGATCTATACCAACATTAGTCATCAATATTTATCATGTACATGGATTCATCCGTCAAATTGTTTCCTTTTAGCTTTATTCTTATTACTCTCACTTTCATTTAAATTCATATTCACACAGTGGTATATGGTTTTAACTATTATTAATTAATTTTACATTATATAATTAGGTATGATATTATAATAGTGGTTTTAAATCTTGGTTTCATTCCCATTTGGTGGCCCCTCTCACCTATTGATATTTCATGTTATGTTTGAGACACATTTTTTATTATTTTTTCTTTAAAATTATTTTTTATCAGTACATATTAAATTTATATGGATACACATACCTCACCAATGTTAGTCAGACATAATATTGTTTTTACCATAGTTGAGGATTAGAGGCCTATATTAGAATAACCCCTTAATTATTAATTCAGTTATTTCATTGATTATTTGGATCCAATGATGTCTTAAATGGCGATCTTCCAGACCATTAGTTTTGGAGAATTTCATGAGAGGAATTATGGGTGGAATGGCTTCATGGTTGTGGTGTTTGATCTATCAATTATTATATATGGTTGTGTTGGAACTACTATAGTTAAATTTCTTGATGTTTTTTGGGAATAGTTCATGCCCTGTATTTTGGTATAATATTAATCTTATACTAGAGGTGATAGTAGTTTTTTTATCCTTTATGAGAGATATGTACTATTATAGGTAGATATTCAATGGTGGTTTGGATTGCAGACCGATCATGATAACAATGTAAACATCAAGGGAGTGATGGTGTTTTTTGGTTTATTTATTAGTTTATGTTTTTTGGTACATATAATCTTTTAATAATTTCATTTATCCTACTATTTTGTGTCATTATATTTTTCCTATTAGTTAGCATTAGCTTCTCAACAATTCAAATGAATAGTGAAATCACTAGGGATAATAAAATGGAAAAGTTTCATAAATAACATCTAGTGAAAATTCATAATCACAATGTAAACCATGAGTAATTTTTAATTTCAAAAAAACAAAAGTTATGAATATAAAAATTACCATATATAATAGATTTAATTGATAAAATACACCTTCATACATTAGAGTCTACCCTCAGAAAATAATTGAAATGGTCAAATTATAGTCAATTTATATATATTATATCCCAAATTTCTTGGATCGTTTAAATTCCATTTATTCATAACTCATGAAAACATATTGTTTGGTATTAATTTCTTTCATCCATGAAAAATTCATCTAGCTCATTTTTAATGATATATTAATATCTCTTATAATCTTAACTAGTCATAAATGTTTAAATTATTTCTTCAATATCCATAAATGATTTTATTTCATAAATTATTTTTGGAATAATTCTTATTATCTCTCAAAATCTATATCATTGAATTATTAATGAAAAACTTAAATCAACTTTTATCCCATATTTTATTATTTATATTATATTCCATTATTGAAAATTTTAATCTCATTTAGTATTTTTTTTATCGTGGTAGATTATTAAAATAATATTTCAATATTCTTTCAGATAACTAATAAGTATGAATTCTCTCATTTGGATCTTATTTTATTTGATAAAATATGTTTCAAATAATTATGAATACCCCAAAACATTATCAAATATTAAAATTTGTACCTACAAACCCAATTTTCAAAATGAGTATTTTGTAAAACAATGCATCAATCCAGACATAAAGTTATAATTAATATCTATGATGAATAGGAAAAGATGATATAAGATGCTCAGAATAGATAATCAGAGATGAAACTAATATATTATATATTTTATAATCCTTTTTATTATAGAATTTCAATATGGTGTTCTAATATGATTGATATGTTATAATACACCACATACTCTAACACAATCTTATAATTTCCAGAATTATTTTCCATCACCTTGATATAATCTATGTTCCTTGGTATGTTTTACTTATTGAATATGTGATTTCTTTTTTAATTGAATGAGAATTTCTAATTATTCAATATTTAGTTTTATAGGACTAATATAATAATATATATACTACATTTGAAAGTGATGTATTTGAAGTAAAATTTACCAACTTATCCATAATTCCCATTACTATATATACATCTTTATGTATGATTCCCAAAAATGTGAATTTATTTATATTTTCCACAACAAAATATTATGTTATTTTTTTAAATTCGTAGATCATATGAGTTAAAATACAATCAATAATGTCACATTAAGGTTCAATACATTTGATTCTTTGTAAGGAATATTTCTATATGACTATGGTGTTGATGAAAAGATATGCAATATATAGATAAAATTTTTTTACCCATTTAAAATTTATGTTTTTAATCAATTTAATAAAATCTAAATTCCTTAAATCATTTATCATGTAAAAAGTACAATATATCTCATTCATAATCTCAAAGAAAAAAAATGAAATTTATATTAATAGATGTGACATAATGACATTATTCTATAACCAATTTCAAAAAACTCCAAAGAAGAAAATGATATTAACCATTTATATTGTAATTAAACATTATCTATTATAAATATAATGATATTAGAAATTTATCAAGTCCAATATACAATTCATTTATTTCAAATATTCTCAAATTTCAAATTCAAATCTAGTATCTAATATCCATGATGTATATTCAATATAATTGACATCTATAACATATATTCAATTTCATGAATAGTAATCTATAAATGAATTATTAAATTATATATAAACATATAGATATATATAAATTAATAGTTCATCTTTTAATAATAATTTATTTCATAATTTATGTACTATATCCCAATTCAAGTATATTTTTAATTGAATATGAATTTTCTGACATTATAACCAAATTCATCAAGTAACAAATCTTTAAATATAATTTTATATTCAATATTTCGATAATAGATCATAGACTTAAAACATTTAACTTTTCATCCACTATCTAAAAAAATTATGCTTCTAAGGAAGAGCCTCCTGAATATTGGTTACATTACAATTAATTATGAACTGATTAAATATACCAGGTTATAATTATAATATTTTCCGACTATGTATTTATTTGTAGACAAAAATACATGTGATTTTAATATAATTTATTTATCAAATATCATGATCAAATTGGATGATTCAATGTCCCTATTTTACATTTTATAATAAAATAATTAATATTAGTCATATATATCATTCTTGACATACTATTGGATGTGATTCATATCATGTTTGATCATATTAAATACATACATAGACATATTCTATGTTAGATTTTGAAAATCCTTCCTTCCAAATATAGTATTATTCATTTCCATGAAAATTCACATTTATGTTATTAATGGTACAATGAACACGTAAGAGATTAAATAATAACTATAAGTATTGTATCATTTAAATATAACTAGAAATTATCAAAACCAAACATTGTGTTATTCATTTCCATGCATTGTGGGCTTACCGAACCACAATCCGCACCGATACTCGGGCGACTCCATACTCTTTAGTATACAGAACAGAAGCAGTCCTTCCCATTGAGCTCCAATTTCCCTCGCTCTGTGTTTCCATTTGTTTTTAGTTATCAATCGATGAGAAATCATAAAAGAGGCTTGGTGAATTGGAGCAGCTAGACGAGAAGCGGTTGCACACTTTTCACCATCTGGAAGTATACCAAAACTGGATTTCACGAGACTTTAATAAAACGGTCCATCTTCGGTCTTTCATGGAAAGAGAATTGGTGTTGGTCCCCCAGACCCCAATGATATCTGGAAAGAAACCTCCAAAGTTGGAGTCCAAGTGGGAGGGACCATATTTTATACAGAAGGTATTCTCCAATGGAGCATATTTCATGATCTCCATGGATGGGAAGTTCACCACTACTCATATAAATGTGAGATTACTAAATAAGTATTTTTCATAGTAACTAAAAGCAGTTATTGTCCGAGCTGCAGGACGTTAAACTGCCATGCACCCAACAATACAAACCCTATGACCCTAAACTAAGAGTATTTCATCCTCACTACACAACGATAAAGTGCAAAGATTTCAGAGAACTACATATGGCTTGATTCCTGCCCTCGCAGGATATGTAGCGACGCCAGGGTTCCCCATCCTATCCCATCCAACCCCGTATAAGTAAAAGTTAAAAATACCCTTTCCCATGTATATGGGCTAGACCTTCACATGGTGTATTCCTCGTCCTTACCACACGATGTTAAAATGTAGAAATAAGAATATTTAAAAAATGACTCTTTCCCCCATGTACGGACCATACCTACATGGGGATTACTCCAAAGAGAACTATGTACGACTTTATTCCTGCCTTCATAGGATATGTAGAGACGCCAGGGTTCCCCATCCTGGCCCAACCATCCCAAAATAAAAGTTAAAAATGTCCCCTTCCCCCTCCACGGGATATAATTTATTAAGAGAACTACGTATGGATTGATTCCTATCTTCGTAGGATAAGAAGTGACACCAGGGTATCCCATAATAGCCCAGAAATCCCCAAATAAAAGTTAAAAATTCCCTCTCCCCCCGTGTACGGAATAGCCCTACACAGGGTGTATTACTCGTCCTTACCGCACAACGTTAAACTGCACATATAAGGATAATAGAAAAGAATTCCCCTTCTCCCCTCATGAATGGACTAAACCTACAGGGGTGTATTATCATAAAGAGAACTACGTAAGGCTTTATTCCTACCCTCGCAAGATACGTAGTGGCACCATAATTCCGCACCCTCTCCCAGCCACCTCAGATGAAGCCAAAAATACCCCCTTCTCCCGTACGGAGCAAAACCGCACGAGGTGTATTCCATTAAAAGAACTATGTGAGGTTTGATTATTTCCCTTGAGGGATACATAGTGGCACTAGGGTTCCCCATCCTAGCCCATCCATTAAAAAAAGCTCTCTCCCCCCGGATACGGACCAGACCTACACGAGGTGTATTCTTCATCCTCACCGCACGAAGTTAAACTACATGGACTTCAGAGAACTACGTGAGGATTGATTTATGCCTACACATAATACGTAGTGACACCAGGGTCTCTCACCCTGGATCAACCATCCCCAAATGAAAGTCAAAAATGTCATTTTCCCCCGTGTATAGACTAACCATTCGCGAGGTTTTCCTCCTTCGGGGAACTACGTGTTGCTTGATTCCTACCCTCGCTGGATGTGTAATGAAGTTGTGGTTTCCCATCCCGGCCCAGCCATTCCCGAATGGAGATTTAAAAAAATTCCCTCTTCCACTATTTACGGACCAGACCTACTCATGGGGGTATTCTTCATCCCCACCACTCGAATTTAAAACTACACTGACTTCTTCCTTACCACACGACATTAAAACTGCACGGACTTCATCCTCCCCGCATGACGTTAAAACTGTACAGACTTCGTCCTCACCACACAATGTTAAAACTTCACATACTTCATCATGAACCACCCAAGATATATGGTGAAACAAGATAGAAATACCCCTTAAGCATTTGGATGCATCCCCTCCATACATCAGTCACCATGGCCCAGATAATTATGGATCCTCATAACCATTCACGGCCATCGGAAGTGGAAGGTTATCGACCCATGGACACCTTTGCATGACTATGAATACCATGCCTTCAGCAGCTCTACATATTGATATCCCCTGGCCCATCTACCAAAGGAAATATTTCTTCAGGCTGTACTCTTCCTAGCTCCATATGCTTACCGGTCTCAGAGCCCCCATATCATATCTCCCAATAAAGAAATTTATGGCGCAGTGGATTACATGTTCTTCCCCCTTTTCACAACCAAAAGTTTCTAGGATATCCCTACCCGATTAGCCTATGTATACGCCCATGGTTCACATGACGACCTGCATCTACGAACATCAAGCCATGGCTAGGATACTTTGACTCAACAGACAATTTATGTGAAGATGTTTCTTGTATGCTTGGACACCATTATACATGAATATCGAACTCTGTACTATGAGAAATCTCAGATTTTCATAATCATTCATCGCCATCGAATGTGGAAAGTCATCGACCCGGGGATACCTTTGCATGACTATGCAAACCATTCCCTCAGCGTCACTACATATTGATATCCCTTGGCCTATCTACCAAATGAAAGATTTCCTCAGGTGGTACTCTTCCTAGCTCTATATGCTTACCGGCCTCATAGCCCCCACACCACATCTCCTAATCCGGGAAACCTTAGAGTTACAGTTTACAACCTTCATCTCCCACCCTATTCAGAGTATATCAGAGCATGTTAACTCAGTTATCCTTTATGTGACTGCAGCAATGGTCACCCATTGGTCCATCCTCTATGCCCTCTAATCTAGGAGTACTTATTCTTTACCGCATGATGTTAAACTTCATGAGTGAAGGTACACCCCCATGTGCAAGAGAAATCAGCACAAATATCTCTCTAAGCTTTAACAGTAACCGGGGCCGAATATTCCTGACGAGTCCAGATATTTTCTTACCAAATGATTGACTTCGTGGCCAGGAAAATCACGGATCCTCATAAACATTCACGTCCATAAGATGTGGAAAGTTATCGACCTGTGGACACCATTTCATGACTATTCATACCATTCCCTCAATGGATCTTCATTTTGATATCCCCTATCCCGTCTACCAAAGGCATTATTTCCTTAGGCGATACTCTTCCTAGCCCCGTAAGCTTCCCAGCTTCAGATCCCCTTATCATTTATCTTGATCCAAGAAGCCTCGGAACCATGATTTATACTAATAAACCCCTCTCCACGTCTTGGGAATTCCGATATGTTCAAGCCCATTTACATTCTGATCAAGAGTGGCCTTTGCAACTACATCCTTACCTCATGATGTTAAACTACATGGAACATCTTGGTCGCTTAGTATAAAGCCGCAATGAACAAGCATTGAACATCCAGGGAAATGCCTCCTACTACAAGGATTTTCATTGGTTTAAAAATTCCCCCTTTCCTCACTACACAATGTTAAAACTACACATCATCAGCAAAAATGCCCCCCATCCTTATTGCACGACATTAAACTGCACATCATCCTTTAATAATTCTCTTTGTCTTTACTGCATGACGTTAAACTGCATGGTCAAACCTATCATGGGTTCAGTAAGGAACATAGGCTTTTCTTTGTCCCGCAGTGAACGGGTCATACCTACACAAACCACCGTCTCCCACTAGCTTGAGAATGGATGAATTCACCCATTATCGGGAAATTTAGCCTATATTTTTCTCCAGTATACATGAACCATCTCCTCATAATCCATACTTTGTACTCAGAAAAATCCAAACTCTCATAAACCACCCCTGGTGGTCCTGGATCACGACTTCCCTGAAGTTGCTTGGCTATCGGTAGGGTGCAATCCTTTACTTAAGGACACCATTGCACATCTATGCATACCATGACCTCAGCAGCTCTACATATAGATCACCCCTAGCCCATCTACCAAAGGCAATATTTCTTTAGGCAATGCTTCTCTTCGTACGCCTCTTGGACCCTGAGCCCCCATGTCTATCCCAGGATTCGGAAACCCTCTGAGATAAAGATTACCAGCCTCTTTCACGACCCTGCCTGAATATCGTAGAACATTTTAGATAAGATTACCGAGAACTAGTAGAATTCGTTCCATTCAAGATAATGTCCCATCTACATGACTTTAAACTATACCAAAATCAAACTATCCTTTACCCTAGATAAATGCGTAGGACAAGGACCTTGCTCCCACACTCTGGATTGATACATATGTTCTCAACCCCTTTTAGATGTCACATACCCTTTCCGAGCCACCCCCAGTGGGTTTAATAATTTTTCAAGCCACCCATGGTGGTTTCTGTAAGCCGAACATCCATGAAGTCCTCAGGCCATCAAAAATGGAGAGTCATTGAAATAAGGACACCTTTGCATGACTATGCATATCATTCCCTCAGCAACTCTGCATATTGATCACCCCTGGCCCATCTACCAAAGGCAAGATTTCCTTAGGCGATGCTATTCTTATCTTTGTACGCCTATACGACTCCCATGACTTGAGACAAGCCATGTATGTCATTCAAATATAAACATGTTCCCCCCCACATGCGTTTGAAGAATATCGAGACATCTTTTAATCAACCAAACCTAATTGGGGACCTCAACCCACCATATCTAGTCAAATCTATTCGACCTAGAACATCAGTAATGATAGTCTTATCGGTGGGACTTTAAACTGCTCACAAAAAGAGGCACAAATCCCATTAGGACGAAAAGACGAAAATGGAGACCTAATAAAAAGCCGAGCCATACCCGCTGGGTCCACACCCAATGGGCCCAAGAAAAAATTAGGGTATTGATGCAAAAGACAAAATGTTTTTGGGGTTTCTCTCTAAAACCATTGAAAAAGTCGAACCGTTCCTGCTGAGTCCCTTGGCTCAGAAAAAATTTAGAGAATTTCCCAATCACTCATCGATTTTCAGGACCACTCTACATCGGAATGACCTCCTCTTCATTTGATCGTACCCCATTACGATTGGGGAATTTGTAGGGTCCTAAAAAATTAGTAATGGAGTATGAGATTCATTTTTAATACAAGAGAGATTCTAGAAAATTCCCCCCAAAGAATTGGGGAAATGTGTGGAGAATACTCAAAAGAGGGCACAACCTGAACCGGTCCACAGACCGGTCTAATAATAAATGGTATGCGGCAGGTTCTGTGAAGAACCCCCCTCCGCGGACCGCTTTCATTCACGGAATAGAGGTAGGGATCCTCCGCGGGACCAACGTAGGATGGGCGCCAAGAAGGTCCACTGTCACGAACTTCCCCAGCCGCGGACCGCGTCGACCGGCCCATGCCGCATCCACTATCGTTGGCAAAATGGAGGCGGAACCCTGCTCGGCCACGAAGCACTCCCTGAGCTAGTTTGGTTCGCTGGAAAGTTGCGTTCAATGCCCCCACGAATTGTGGATTGATAAAGTCATCCGTAAACTGAGTTTCCAATCATGGGAATGCAGAAAAGGTGTCGTATGACCATAGATACATATCATTACCCACTCTATAAAAGGAGATCGAGGGGGAAGAGTGGGAGGAGGCAATTGGAGATTGATCAGATTCAGGTGGAAGGATTTCGAAGGAAGGAGCTTAGGATTTCACAAAGAGTGATGTTCCCGTTCATGAAATAGAACAGGTATGAAGCTGGAAGCAAATTAATAAGGAACTGAACATGCATAACAAATTGGTGAAGTGCGAACTTAAAATAACAAAGAGTAGAATACTGTGAACCATGGCCCCTCTGGGGATGCACTCCCTGCGGCAATGGAGTTTATGGCCCTTTTTCGATCCGTCGCACCGCATAGAACCCTCCTACGTGGGCGAAGCCCTGACCGACAAACCCCCTAATGGCGTCGCCCTCGGCCGCCACTGCTCGCATGGACCCCTCTGTGTACCAACCTGGTATATGGGCCGAACCCGAAGCCATGAACTACCCTAGTTCATGGGATGCCCACCAGTCCGTGGATCCGCCTGGTTCGCGGACGGCCTCCCCAGCTGCGTAGCACCTCACTCTACAAAGGGAGCCACCACTTATACAGTTGTATGGCCGACAAGATCCTTCGAAGTTCCCATTCCCTAAGCCAGATAAAATCCTTCAAATCCGGCCTGATCCTCTGGAGCCCCCTCATTGTCCCATTCATCGGCCACGAGTCGTGGCCTCCACTAGAGCCACCAGACCCATGTGATGTAACCTTCAGGCACATCAGCGCGCCGTTTTGATTTCACATACCCATGGTAAGAGAGGGAGAAGGGTTTTCTCCGGCCCTTGTGCGGATTCCCGAAGCATTCTTTGGTTCACATTCCCATGGTAATGCGGAGTCCGAGCCTGGGAGTCCCCTTTGTACCCCTCCACTTGTTAGTACCGGGGCACTTCTCCCCTCCACGGGGCGTGGAAGACTACCCACCAGAAGGAATCCCCCATTCAACTATGTACATCCCCACGTCTATGGCCAAGGAAAGGGAGTAGTGGGGAAGGGTGATGATCCTTTCTTCTTTGGGACTATGTCCCTCTCCCGATGCGCTTTGTCTCCATGGGCATCCCTACTGCCACTTGTTTTCTCACACTGAGCATGACTCATGTGGCATTAGAGTAAGAATCAACCATGGAATCCTCTCCTGGGATGCCTTAGTGCGTAAGCCCCACTCCATCTGAACTACGTGGACTTTGATCCCTGTCTCCTAGGTAGGGTACGTAGGAAGCCTCCCAGAAGTTCAAGCTCAACAATCAGTTGTTCTGACTCTCCTTTTACGTCGGTTCTCCGACACTCCATCCAAACTACATGGAATTTGATTACCCACCACAGGGATACGTAAGAAGCCTCCAAGAGGTTCATGCCCGATCACCATCGGACCCCCCGGGTACACATTCACATTGGTTCTCCAACACTACCATTTGAACGACATGGAATTTGATACCTGTCTCATTGGCAAGGTACGTAGGAAGATTCCCTGAGGTTCGAGCCCAAAAACCGGTCGATCTGACTATCTTCACGTCGGTTCACCGCACCAACCCTGGGCATCCTGTAGTGTAAGCCCCATACCAAACCAAACTATGTGGATTCTGATTCCTCTCATGAGGATAACTAGGAAGTCCGTATCACAGGTTCAATCCAAACTATCACGTCGTTATCAGTCCCCCCTAGATGACCATAAACTCTAGAGTGCCTGGTTATGAGGCTTTAAATCAGTGTTGTCTCAGTGAGTCCAGACTCCTCGGGGTCATTAATCCAACGAGGGATGGTAAACATTAGGCCGAAAAGATTCCAAACCCCTATGTCCAGCTAACCATTTACAACCAGGAGTAATCTATGTATACTATGCTTGGGTATAAACCAAAGATTTGATAACATATTAATACATCTAAAATCTATAAGAGAGTCCTGAAACATGAAATAATTCCCCCCAAAAGGGTGCACTGAGCCCGACTTCCAATCCTCTTGACCAATGTGAGTTCTTAAGCATCGCTTCTCAAACCACCTAACGAACGCCTGCCATTGGAAAGTAGGTCCACGGATTTCTGGATATGGAACCACTGGGCGATTTGAGGAAAAAACGTTACCCCTGATATGAGTGATTAAGAAGAACAAAATATTCTCTAATCAACCATCGGGAAGCGCACATTTCTCCCCCATAAAACCATCGTGTGTCGCAAGACAGTTACACTCGTTCTTGTAAATTCCAAGAGATTTATGCTTGGAGTAGTAAGAGATCATTATGTATAAAGGAAGAATTCCTTGTTTAAGGGACAAGAGCCCAGTTGATATGATGTTGTTTTCCTGGTTCTTATGTTTTGAGGTGATCCTGGAAGGCTGTTGTGATATGTGGGGGTTAGGAGGCCTATTGATTGTGGAATAAGTTGACACCTAGAGTGGAAAGATTCATTGGTTTATGGATATGGGTGTCAGGGAGGACACTAAAGATGATGGAACATGTGGTATATTAATATTTGGATGCTTTTTTGTTTCTTTGTGGTTGTTTAATTACATTAATTTCCCCACTCCTCTAGGAAGCTTGTCCTGCTTACCCATTTTCAAAAAATGGGTGATGATTCATGGGGTATTCCATGTGTTTTCTAGGTTTTCCTTCTCGAGGGAGGTTTGGTCTATGATCTTGATATAGGTGGAAATGACTCAAAGGGTAATTAACCTACTCTCCGTGTTGAGCCCCTTGTGTTTAGTATCATAGAATGTTTTTCTAGAATGCCTGGGAATATTGAAAGTTTGTAACGTTCTTAATAAATTATTGAATAAATGTTGTTATCCCATTGGGATGGAGCTTGTTGGGACGCAATACTGAGGTTACAATTTAACGGGACAATGGACTTTAGTTGTGATTCTAATGAAATATAATGTGGAAATTTTTAATGGTTAATTAATGTTTAAATAATTAGTTAATGTAAATTGAAACTGATAAAAATGTAATGATGTAATGTATTAAAGGTCATTAAATGGTTGTGTGATTATAGGATACCTAGTCTTAAAAGTGGTAGTCGGGAGTCTGAGATTCGTTAGCTGTTGTTATGTATATAACTAGGTTATCCCCATAGTTTGGTTGTAAGATATAGTATATTCTGTAAAATTTTTGTTTCTATACAGTACTCCACCCCGTCAGTTATGGAAATGAACACCCCATGGATTCTGAGCCCTATGGGGAGTTTTCCCTTCATTATGGTGGGATGATAGATGGCTGACTACCCCCTTAGACCCCACTCTCTTCTATTGGTAGTTACTTGTGATGGTAGAAAAAATGGTTGGTTTTACCCATATATGTGTGTAGAGGGTTTTAATGTCTTGTTGTTATTCACACACATATTTTCTAGATATTGTTTCTGATGGACTACGATAGGTGTAACATGTATAGGATATTATGTCTTAGGGCTTCTTACTCAGTGTATTAGCTATAATGGATTGAGGTACAATTCCCGTTGTATGATACATGTTATTCGAGCTATGGTGGCTCCCTGAAACTACCAGGTTACTTTGATTAAATAGATGTGGTGGTTTTGTTGCTAGAGGTGCATGTTGTGGTGCTTCACCCAGGTGGTTACATGCATGACTTTTGAATAGGGAAGATTAGGACGTACGACATGGTGGAAATGAGCAAACCAATGGGGAAGTAGTAGCAGGGTAACATTGATATTCATTATTATATTATATAATATTGTATGTGATACTTTGTGAGAGTATCCATGGCGAGGATAAGAACATAGTATACCTGTTTAGGTGTCTAGTTAGTTTCACTTGTAATATACTATACATTAGCATCTTTACATTAATTTTGAATGAGAGACTCCAGGGAGGTTCCTGCTGAGTATTCTATTATACTCAGCCTATATCTATATAAAATGTTTTTTAGGTCACATTGGGAAGGTTGGAGATCAAGCTAGTTTCTACAAGCTTGGAGTTGGAGGAGCTTTTTGGGATTTTTGATGCTGTTGTTTTTACATTCTTTGTAACTTGCAGTTTTCCCTTTTCAGTTGTATTATTTTATCATGACATTACATATGTGCACTTGGGTTTTTTTTATATTTTAGTATGATTTGGAGTTGGATGGTGTCTATCTTATCTCTCTTTTTCACATGTGTTCTCTTAGAGGGTAAGGCCTCCTATTTGTGTGTTTACTATACCCTCAGTGGTAGTCTCCAACCCCAGACCTACTATAGGAGGGTCACGAGGGTCATTATCTCCTTTCTCACATTGTCGGACTAGTAGTGGTACACCTTGTGGAGATGGGTCATGACATAATGGTTTCAATGGTCTGGTTGAGGGATAAGATGGAGTTTGGTGTTAGGAACATGTGAGATTTCCTGGGTTTGTAGGGAAATAATGTCAGTCATGGTTAGAAAATGATGCAAACACTAGAGACCCATTGAGACATAGGCGCTTAGGTCCTCCTCTGATCTAAGGCACATACCTTTATGATTACAATGTCTATTAAATGTGGTGATACTAGATGTAGGGTAGAGACCTAGTAAAGGATCATGCATAAATATTATTTTTTTCATGTGTTTTAATGGGTAGAAAATTGGATAGGTTAACCTAATGGTAATAAAAGAAAACAATTATTTAATTAATGATGATTATTCCATATTCCAGGTTTAGGAGATCTAACAGTTTGTTATATTGTAGGTATGACTCTGGGTTGACGTCAACATCAGGATCACATAGAAGATGTCTAGAATGTTATGCTAGCAGATTGTCAAAGGGTATAGGTTTATGACAATGAAAATTGGAAGAGGAAACTCCAAGATTTATAGCACCAGAGTCTATAGAAGTATGAGGGCTCCATTTCATATTCAATCATAGAAGACTGGTTGGAGGATGTTGCGATATGATTCAGTTCCATCTGTTCTTAGAAGGAGAACTTAGTGTCATATGTTGTGAAGATTATGTTTGGAGAATCGACGTAGTGGTGGTTCTTTTTCCTCAGGGATAGTGGGGAGTTGTTGATCTCATGGGGGAGTGTTCTGACACATGTTTATAGTCGAGTTTCATTCTTCGACTGCGATGGCGTCCAGTCTCATGGAGCATCTTAACATTTGACAGGGGAGCTCTAGTGTGCGATAGTTTGGAATCCGTTTAGAATCCTTTTACAACATTCTTCAGACCTATTTCTAAATGAGGAGGCCAGGGTGAGGCATTTTGAGGAGGCTTTGTATCCAGAGATCTTGCGATAGTTCATCGCATTTATGTTGATGACATATCATGAGGTCCTAGTGAGGGAAGAGGTCATTGAGTGGACATTTTCCAGAACGATATCATCTAGAGAAGGGATATGTGATGATTCCTCACAATGCTGTTCTGTGGTCTGGGGTTCCTGATTTTCAGGGTAGAAGAGTTTTCTTTTAGCTAGGGGTTTGTTGAAGCCCTCAGGATCTTGTTTCTCCTGGGGAAGCAGCTCATAGGACTATACCAAGGTATCAAGAACTTGGTATTGTTGTGGTGGTAAAGGTCATTAGTATAGAGAGTGCCTGACATTTCAGAGAAGTCATCGTGCACCACGTGTTCCAATCCAGGTTCTTCCACTAAGGTAGTTCGAACCAATGTAGAAGTATAATGTTTCACCACCATTAGATCAGGAGACGGTGGATTGGGCAAGTTGAGGATAGCCCTGTGACACTCCTCATCCTCAGAGAGTAGATAATGGCATTGTTGGAGGTCATTATTAGGGTCAGAGAGATCATGGAAGAGGATTTGGTCAGCTTCATGCTCTAGCGTTGCCAGCAATAGGTGAGAAAGATGTCGTTCGAGGTTCCCTTTTCTTATTTTCTACTTGGATGTATGCCTTGTTTGATTCATGAGAAACACAATCCTTTATATCACATACCATTTTTCATGTATTGGGATATGAGGTAGAGGGGATTCATGTGCCCTTTGCATTGACTACGCTAGTTGATGGTCGAGATGACTTGTTTGATGTATGTAGAAACTATGAGATATTGTGGGGGAAACACCTCTCATGGGGATATTTCCAATGTTTATGGATACAACCATATGATTTCATCCATGGCATGGATTGGTTGTATTCGGTGCAGGCTATCGTGGATTGCATTATGAGGATGGTGTTGTTCTTCGATGCATATGGAGAGACAATGGTGTTTGTTGGTGAGTGAGACCCTTAGATGCGTTAGAGGTGTGTTATATCATTATCATTCATGATGGATAATAAGATTCTGAGTTATTTATAGGGTTAGAAGTTGGCATTTACTAGGGTCGTAGAAGAGTACCATGATGTCTTTCCAGAAGATGTTGAAGCATTACCCCCTCGACATGACATTGCATTTCAGATTGAGCTTCAGCAAAGAGAATCTCTTATTTCTATGTTTCCATATTGCATGTCCCCTTATGAGTTAGGAGAGCTACATATACATCTTGATGGTCTGTTACAGTGCGGTTTTGTTCGGATGAGGGTGTCACCATGGGGGTGCATCGGTTTTGTTCATGAAGAAGGTTGATGACAGTTTGTGGTTGGAAATCGATTATCGATACTTAAAGAAAGTGATATTAAGGAATTGCTATCATATTCTATGGATTGATGTTTTATTGGATCAACTAAAGGGTTCATGTTGGTTCTCAATGTTTGACTTCTGGTTCGGATAACAACAGATTCTTATAAAGTATGAGGATATCCTGAAGACTGCATTCCATTGTCGTCATGGGAATTATGAGTTCGTTGTAGTGTTGATTGGTGTGATGAATGCTATAGATATTTTCATGGGATTTTTTAACGTTGTGTTTCGTGAGTTCATGGATAATTTTTTGGTTGATTCCATTGACGACATCCATTTGTGCTCCATGTATAAGGAGGAGCATACATAGCATCTACATGCAGTTTTGGGTATTCTATGTCAACAACAGCTGTTTGGGATGTTGTTGAAGAATGTGTTTTGGGATTGAGTAGTCTGTTTCATGGGGAATGTCATTTCCTTGTAGGGATTAGTTGTGGATCCATAAATGATAGAAGCAGTTGTATATTGGGGAGCCCCCAAGATAGTAGTAGAGGTGCAACGTTTCTACGGTCTACCAGGATACTACAAGAGGTTCGTAGCCTATTTTTACTGGGTTGCGACTCCAGTAGAAACATTGAACAGGAAGGATCAAGCATTCATGTGGATTGATATTGGTCAAGAAGTTTTTGAGTATCTAAAATAGATGTTACTAAGTGCTCTAGATCATTGTCTTCTAGAAGAGGGATTTTAGTTTGATGTTTTCTGCGGTGCTTGACATCTAGTGTTAGGTTGTTTTCTAATGCAGCTGAGATCAATTGTTTCTTATGGGTCAGGGAAGTTTCTTCAACATGAAAATAACTATGCCACCCATGATCTTGAGTTGGTAGCTGTGGTGTTTACTCTAAAGTTATGGTGAAATTACCTCATTGGTGAGTGCTTTGTGGTTTTTACCAAACATAAGAGACAGAATTATGTTTTCTCCTAGCGTGACATAAACTTATGACAGTGTTGGTGGATGGTGTTATTAAAGGAATATGACTTCAAAATAGTGTATACACCTAAAATGGGGAAATTTTTAGCTGATTCACTGAGCAGGAAGTCACGTATTGATGTAGTGCATGAATCTGGTGATTTTTGGAGTGTAATGGATGTACTTTCGGCAATACAAATCGATATAGGGGATATTGGGGTGTAGATATTGTCTTTTACAGATGATGGTGCAGTCATCTCTAGTGCAGCAGGTGGAAGACTCCCAGTTGTGTCATCTAGAAGTGGATGTCTAGAAAGATAGATTGTTTATGGAGAGGCCCCTGATGGATGGTCTGTGGATGTACAACATCTAGGGTTGTATCATGGAAGGTTTTTTTCCTTTGGAGATGCACCAGACAGTTCTCAAATAGTTCTATAGTTCTCTTTTAGTAGCACGTCCTGGCAGGAAAAATATATACCAAGGCTTTAGGAGTCAGTTTTGGTGGCATGGTCTGATGTATGCAGTTGTAGATTCTGTGTCTCGATGTCTTGTCTGCCCAATGGTGAAAACTGAGCACTCTGTCCCTGGTGGTTTTCTCCAGCCATTAGATATTCCTCAGAGTAGGTGGGATGACATCCCAATGGGATATGTTACTAGTTTACCTCGGGATTAGGGAGGACCTGATGCTATTTGAGTTGTAGTGGGTCATTTAAAAAAATCATCCCACATTATACTGATAATGGAGTCAAGATCAGTGGATGATTTGTCAAGGAAGTATTTAGAGGTGGTGGTCAGACTACATGGAGTCCCAAAGACGATCATTTTTTACCGAGATCCATGTTTTACCTCCAGGGTGTGGAGAGGTCTCCAGGATGCTTTCAGTTTTCAGTTATTCCTCATCACCGCTTTTCATCCTCAAATGAATGGTCTGACAGAGCATACTATCCAGACCCTTGAAGACTTGCTACGCTCTTGTGTCCTATATTTTTTAGGTTCATGGATGATTCACTTACCCTAGGTGGAGTTCTCTTACCATAATAGTATTCACTCCACCCTCAGTATGAAGCTGTTTGAAGCCATGTAGGGTCAACCTTTCCATTCTCTATTGTGATGGAATGAGGTTGGAGAGTCAGTGATTCGTGGACTAGAACTAGTGAAGAGTGCAAAAAATATTGTTCAGGTGATTTGTGAGATGATGAAGACATCACATGGTCGTCAGAAATCATACGTTGATCAATGGAGGTGGCCTTAGGAGTTTTATGTTTAGGATCAATTGTTTATGAAAGTGACTCCTTGTCATGGGTAGCATAGGTTTGGATGTTGGAGTAATCCTTCTCCCCATTTTGTTGGGTCTTTTGAGGTGTTGTCTCGTATTGGAGTTGTGTCCTATCATATAGAACTTCACTTGAAGATGATCTAGATACATGATGTTTTCTATGTATCACTGCTCTATCATTATCTTCATGATGACTCACAGGTCATCGATTTGGGAGTGATCAATGTGGATGATAATGTGACCTTCAAGGAGTGGCAAGTGGAGATCTACAACTGCAAACAGAATGTGTTGAACCAGCATTCTATTCCCTTGGTTCGTGTCTTCTGGTGATAGGGGGAATGTAGGAGAGTACCTGGGAATGTGAGTCACATATACATGCTCTATACCCAGAGTTGTTTTATGATTATCTCTTTTCATGAAATTATTTTCATATTGCTCTTATAGACCTTTCATGTTGTATAGATGGCTTTATTTTGTTGCTTCTTGAGGCTTGCTATCATTTTAGAGATATCTTGATGGGTGGTATTTTGGACCCCGTTTCAGTTCACTTGTGGTCGGTTTTGATATCTCATGGACATTTTTTAGAGGTATCTAACACAATGGCCAGGACCACTCTGGCCCATTCCCTTGATGCAAGTTTGTGGTTGAGGTGTTCTAGGAGGTCAAGTGTCTCATCCCCAACAATTTCACAAATTTTCAGTTCAATGAACATTGTTTCTAGTTTAATAAATAGTTTCACGGTGTGTCATAACGTATCACAGTTACTGTCTCATAGTTAATGTATCATAGTTAATGTCTCACAGTTAATGTCTCACAATTACTTTTTCACAATTACTATCTCACATTTACTATCTCAGATTTACAGTTTCAAAGTTACTATCTCATAGTTATTATCTCACAGTTACTTTCTCAGAGTTTTTGTCTCACCGTTACTATCTCACAGATATTGTTTCATAGTTACACTCTCGTAGTTTCTGTCTCATAGTTACTATCTCACAGTTACTGTCTCATAGTTACTGTCTGAGAGTTACTAGCTCACAGTTACTCTCTCACAGTTAATGTCTCCTAGTTACTATCTCACAGTTACGGTCTCACAGTTACTGTCTCACAGTTACGGTCTCAGAGTTACTATCTCACAGTTACTATATCAGAGTTACTATATCACACTTACTATCTCAAAGTTATGATCTCCCAATTATTGTGTCACAGTTACCCTCTCATAGTTACTATCTCAGAGTTCATCTCTCATGAAAAATGTTTCCAGAAATGTTTCATATTTCCTTTGCAAAATATCTAGATTTTTTCTGTTTTTCCTATTTAACGTTTTCTGTGACATAAAACGCATTTAAGGACTTTTTAAGGGATTTATGTCTGAATAACATATCATAACTATTATATTAATTTTCTAAAGGCCTAGGTCCATTTACTTGGTCAACCTGCATTGTATAATGTGATCCAGTTTTAATGTAAAATCCATTGTATCTTAAACTAACCCTCCGTTAAGACTTCTAAAGGAACAAGATATCTTCCTCCCTTATTCTTCCTCCCTGTTCTATGGTGTGAGATGCTCAATTATTTCCTTCCGTCCCAATGTATTCGCACGAGAAAATTTTTTCCCATGGATTATTTTCCCTCGAAGTTCTTCTAAAAACAAGTGCACCCCCTATTTTGGTGCAACCAAGCAGTATCCACCAGTCTTCGATATAAGTTATTATTTATCAACGTTATTTTGGGTTCATCATATCTTGTTTATCATTTCCATATTATGTCATGTGATCTTCATGATTAAAATGGAGTTTCATGGGTTTTAATTGGTGCGGTTGTGGCATAACATCCCCAGGTTGATGCAGTTATCACGGAAGGAGGCAAATGTGATCCGTTTAGTGGATTGTTCTTATATAAAGAAAGTTATAAACATTTTGAGATAGGGGATTTATTGATTCTATTTTCTTTTATGTGAAACTATAGATTTAGTATATTTTTTCCCAATAGATAACAATGTAATTGAAATAATAAATATTTAAACCAGATAAATTAATTGATATCCATCATATGTTATTGCCTCTTGTTTTTCTAGATAGTGTGATATATGTTCTATCTTTGTTAAGATTTTAATTCTTGATTGAAATCTGTAAAGAAAATAAATCCAAATTTAATTGATAAAAGTTTGGACAATGATAAGGAGTAATGTAAAGGAATCATGTTTTTTATGTAATTTGATGTTAATCCAATTGGTGCAGTAAGCATGTTTAATAAATTCGTGATAGCTATGATAGCTTGCTATTTAGGTTACCAATAGTTAGAACCTACAAATAGTAAATCATTTATTTCAAGATTGATTAAATAACTTTGATGTTTTATTAACGGATAATGCCTCATAGGGTTCTGAGTTACCCTCTTTCTTGTAAAGGCCTAGAGCCTAATGCATGGATCTGTGAAAGATCGTTATGTATGATGGTAGAATGAATGGTTTAAGGGCCAAGAGACCAGTTGATATGATGTTGTTTACCTAATTCTTGTGTTGGGAGTTGAGCCTGGTAGGCTGTTTTGATAGGTGGGGGTAGGGAGGCATATTGGTTGTGGTAGAAATTGATAACTATAGTGGTCAGATGCTTCAATCTATGCATATGGATGTCTGGGATGACACTAGAGATGAAGAAACATATTGGATGTGAATATTTGGAAGCTTGTTGTTTCTTGTTAGTCGTTTATCTACTTTCCATTCTAAACTTCTCTAGGCAGCTGGTCTTTCTTACCCTTCTTCAAAGAAGTGGTGATGACATGTGGGGTATTCCATGTGCTTTCCATGTTTAGCTTCCCAGGGAAGGACGAGTCTATGCTCTCACTATAGGTTGCAAGGACTCGATGGTTAGTTCACCTACTCACGGTGATTACCCCAGTGTTTTTAGTAGCATAATTTTTTTCTAGAATGTCTTGGAATATGGGAATGTAATAATGTTGTTAATAAATGATTGAATAAATGAAGTTACCACATGTCGTTGGAGCTTCCAGGGATGCAATACTATGGATTCAATTTAATGGGATAGTGGTAATTAGGTGTGATGCTAAAGAAATATAATGTGGAAATTATTAATGGTTAATTACTATTTAAAGAGTTAATTAATGTGAAGTGAAATTGAAAAAAAGGGAATGAAGTAATATAGTAAATCACTTTACGTGGTTCTATGATTATAGGATACTTAGTCATAGAAGTGGTAGTTGTGAGTCTGAGAGACGTTAGATATTGTTGAGTCTAAGAAAAGGTTATTCCTATAGTGTGGTTGTGAGATATTATATATTCTGTACTTTTTGTGTGTCTATACACTACTCCACCCCGTCAGTTAGGGAAACTGACAACCTAGAGATTCTAAGCCCCTGCGGGTGTTTTACCCATCATTCCGATTAGAGGATAGATGGATGACTACCCACTATGGCCCCACTCACTTCTCTTAGTTGTTACTTGTGCTTATATGCACAGTTGTTAGTTTTACCCATATTTGTGTGTAGATTGATGTAATGGATTGTGTCTATTCAGACACATATATTCTATATATAGTTCCCTGTGGACTACTATAGGTGTAGCGGGTATAGGCTGTGATGGAACGAGAATCCGTAGTCGTTGTATGGGATGTAATGGCGTGTGTTATAATGACCTATGTATGATACACATTATGTGAGATTTGGTGGATATCTAAAACTACATGGTTACTTTGATTACATGGATGTGGTGTATTTTTTGCACGAGGTGCATGTTGTGGTGGTTTGCCCAGGTGTATGCGGGTAAGACTTCTGGAGAGAGATTCTTAGGACGTGAAACATTTAGGCAAAGTGACAAACCAGTGGGGATCTATTAGTAGGGTTCCCTTGATATTCATTATTATATTATATACTATTGTATGCAATACATGGTGAGAGTAGCCATGGTGAGGCTGGGAACATTGTATAACTTTTTAGGTGGAGAGTTAGTTTCACTTGTTGTTCACTGTTTATTAGAATACCATCTTTTCTTTTGCATGAGAGGCTCCAGGGATTATCCTAATGAGTATTCTATTATACTCATCCTATGTCTATATATACTTTTTTTCAAGTCACGTGGAGCTGGTTGGAGATCATGCTTGTTTCCAATAGCATGGAGTGGCAGGTTTTTTTGGGCTTGTGGTTGCTTTTGTTTTTACTTTCCTTTGGTACTTACATTTTCCCCTTTTAGTTGTAGTAATTTTGCATGACATTACATCCGTGCACTTGGTTTTTCTTTTATATTTTAGAATGAGGTGGGGTTGGTTGTTGACTTTCTGATCTCTATCTTTCTAATGAGTTCTCTTAGAGGGTAAATCCTCCCATTTTGTGTTTACTATATCGTTGATGCTAGTCGCCAACCTGGGGACTACTGGAGGCGAGACTCGGGGGTCATTATCTCCATTCTCACATTTCATACCAAGGAGTGGTACACCTTTTTAGGAGGGGGTCAAAACAAGGGGTATTTTTTATATTTTCAAATATTTACAGAGATATCATAAAATTTTAAAAAAATGACCCGTAAAGTATATATTTTATTAATTTTCACGAGTAAAATATAATAGTGTATTGTATTGGATGAAATGGATGACCAAAGATTATAGTATTTCTAAATGATGGTTTTGACAAGAGTGTGCAGAAGGGTCACCCAACTACGACTATGTTAATAATGATGAATAATGAAACTCACATGAGATCTTCAATGTGAGAATGGTTATAATGAATTGTATCAAATGTTATTGCAAATATATATATAAGTTCCTGATATCCTTATTGATGGTGGAGGGAAGTGATAAACCATTATGTGAGTACTATGCAAAGTGTGTTTAGGGCACATAAATTTTGGAGGATGATATACTTTTACATAAATATTTATGGTGTGATACCATGTAAAATTTTTATTGATTATAAAAACCTTCCATTTAATAAATATAGATTCTTATATAATGCACATTGAAAATAAAATAGTGAATATTTGGAAATTGAAATAATTATGATGCAAGATTGTAGATTCCATGGAAAATTGATTTTAACAACGAATAATAATTTTTTCTTTGATGTGATGTTTTTTTCAGGGTTCACATTGCCTCTTTTTTCTTTATTATAGAAGCTATATTACGTGGAGTGTAATTCTTTACTATCTATATAAATTATTAAATGGTTTAGTGTATAATAGTGATGATGTAATTAGTATGTAATCTAGAAAAAATTGATGGGTTATGAAATTTATTATTTTATTATAGTTGTTTTACTCTTTGTTGATAAATTTATGTTGGAGTGTTGATTTGAATTACTAGTGATGATGGATTGTATATAGTTTTCCTAGGTTTTCTCCCATTTTGTGTAGAGTAGTCAAATGATCATAGGTATGTATACCATAAAATTTTGATCATTTTATATGCTATTTCTGAAGAAAATATAAATAGTATAATGATTACCTATATTACTAACATGATTATGGTATCAAGACTGGGTGAGTTATTATTTATTGTTCATTCATATTACTTCAGTTATAGGAGTAATATTCACTATGCATATAACTGCCTCAAATGATTTTCTCACGAGATACCTGACATACAACCTAGTGGATTTCCTTCCATCGGTCCATCTATATAGATTTATATTGGTAGCATGTGGGGGTACAATGTTTGTAATTTCCAATCACGAAACTATATGTGTGAGTCAGTTTGTGAGGTTCTATATATAGTTTTCAAGTATATATTTTAATATCTATCCTTCCCTTACCCTAACTAAACGTATATGTTTAAGATCATGATATGGTTATATAATAAGTTATGATTGAGCAAGGAAATATTTATAAGAAATAAATTTGAATTTAGACATCTATATTTTTGTGGTGTCTGTTATAATATATATAATCTTTTATACGGGGAACGATTTTTTTATCTTGGTAATGAAATAATATGAAACATTAATCTCTCAAACTCATATTTGTTCGTTACATGAATTAAAAAGGCTGAATAATATTATCTTAAGAAACTTACTCATATGGGAGTTCATTAATTTTTTTTGAGATAGATCACAATAAGTAATTATAGTTGGCGAGGATGTGACTATGTATTATGAATTTACAATAGTGATTAATATATATAATCATGATATTGACATCATTACTCATCCTTTGAAGATAAACTACTATTTATGCAATTACAGTCACCCCATTATTTATACATATCATATGTAGATTTTTTCGAAGTGTTATCTGGTGGATTAAGTGCATTGTATTTCATTGATTGCTTGAGCATGGTGTTTGGGAACTATTATAAAATCTAGTGACATATATTAATGGAATGTATTTTGTTTCATTGTTATGTTTCTTTGAGTGTTTTTCTAAATTTATAAACATTTTTTTGATATATTTTTATACAATCACATCATGAACATTTATAATTTTATTATTTCATATTGGGGTTCATAAAAATCATGGTTTGTGGGTTTTAATATTTTTAATAGTCGTCCAATTTATTTTTTATGGGAAATGTATCCCATTATAATGATTTATACCCCCAACACTAGTATCTAACTCATGGACTATTTAAGGTGTTATTCAATAGTAATTCATTAGTTTCCCCTTATCATGGGAGTATTATAATGTAATCAGGCCTCAGTACTGTAATTTGAAGGGATCTTTTTATATCATTATGGGAGCTAAAATTAAACACAATTAGGTTTTTGGTCATCTTGGTAATACTTGAGAAACTATGTTAAAATTATTATAGTTTTTTTATGAAAATCTGGAAAATGAAAATTATTTTATGGTTTACAATTAATTTTCATTTGAGGACAATGAATTTATTTAAACTATATTAACTAATTAAAAAATTTATTATTGTGTATTTTTAGGTTAGTTAATGCGTCATATAGTTTTTAGAACATTTTATATCCACATGCTCTCTAATAATAGGATAATTTTTTTATAACGTAATGTTTTAAAATTCATATGTTTTTCTCTATTTGTTCCTCCAAAAACATATTCAATATTTTTTATTTCTTTTGAACATGGTACATTTCCATATAGAGTCGTTTATATGAATTCATGATATAATAATTACTAGTTATTAATCATTGAATGTGCAACATATTTTCCCTCATAAGGATAATGATGAGTTAATCCCAATATATTCTAAGAGTGGTAAAACATAATCCATTACATTTATTGATACAAAGAGGAAATTGGAGAGAACTGAGGTTCATGGTTCTCTATACAAGATATATTACTTGATTATACACATGTGGGGTGAGTTAGATTCTAGGTGGAAATGGTGTGTATGGATGATATTTAATTAGTGTTTTATTTTCCTTATTAGGGGATTAAATATCTAGGATATATCATTTTGTGATGAGATTTTTTTTTCATGGTTGGTAAATTAGAGGAGGTGATGCTTATAATTACATATGATGATGAAAATATTAAATAAGATATGAATTTTCACTAATTATTTCATGAAATTAGTTCTCTATTGTGGGGGTAGATTGGTAACTTGTGTTATTTTATATCACTTGCATTCCCTAATAGATAAAATTCACAACTTTTGATTCATGGTTTCACGGTTTAATGAGTTGGAGGGAGATAAGATCAAGAGGCCACATCAGTGTGAGAATGGGTTTCTGGATGAGGTTAGGTGATGATATTATGTATTTATTTTCATTAAGGTTTATTGGTATATGATCTATATATTGATAATTTCAATAAAGTTTGGATTGACATTTATATATCCCATAAATTAGCAAGATAAAAATTCATAACTTGTAAACTATTATTTTTGGGTGATTCATTGATAGATATATGTGGCCTTATATCCATGTAATTGATAACTTACCATATTGTAATTATTCTAGATATTTGACCTTACCCTCTCTGGGGGTTTGAATATTGTAGGATAAACCATCATTATATCATTTATAAGAGCGAAAAATTCTTGGATATTCACAACCTAATACCCTTAGTACGTATGTTAAAATAGTTATTGTAATGATTTTTTGTTATTCAATAATGTGGTATTAACACTATTTATGATTCAATTAAATCATATTTAGTGTAACATAATGAGTCATTTGTTCCATTATCATTCAATGAAGGTAGTTTGAATTCATTAGGTTAAATATGTCATTTTTTAATAGAATTATACTTTAACAGATCCCTAGTAGTCTATATAATTTAGGATATTGAGAAACACAATGTAGTTTTATGATGACTATTTCCCTTATTGGTTTTGAAGTTATCCATTAGATCATATATTATGAAAGAAACAGGGATCATTATGCAATGTTTCTCCTGATGCATATTATATTGATGATATTAATAAATATATAAGTAATATATATACCCACATCATTCATACATGAATATTGAATAATTTTTAAGAGAAACATATAAATAATATAACTCTCATTAATTTTTAGTTTTAATGTCTTGGGAAAATTGGGTCCCTGAATCATGATTTTATATGAGAAATTAGTCAATAATCAAATTTTTCTTCATTTTATTCCAAAAAGATTAAAAATATTCAAAGAACGTGGATTCACCGAAAGAAATATAACAAATAAAGTGTTTGTTAAAATCCCTATACGGGGAGGAATAATATGATGAAAAGTATAAATGAATAAACCTTGGTACATGCTTCACAATTATAATATTTATCACATTAAGATCACATAATCCTAAGACCATAATTTTGAAAATGTATAAAACTATACGAAATATAGAACAATGATATTGTGAATTGAAATAAAATTATAAACAAAGCTAACAATATCATTCCTACTCATAGAATGTAAACAATCATAGAACAATGATTACAAATAACATTAGTGTGAAAATATAATAAAATAATTATCACACATAATAAAACCATGATAAATTTATCATTACCTAATTCACTAAAGGGGTATATATTACATTATCACTTATTACATTATAATATTCATATGATTATGATTTCCATAAAAAAAGAAACATATATCACTTAAATACAAAAACTAAACTCATTTGAAAGGAATAATTTTCCTTTTGCTATAATAGAAAATATAAAAAATGATAATAAGGGATGTTTCTGAATTAAAAAAAATATTTTTTTGGACATTAAATAATGACATGATAGATCATAGGTTTTTTATAGTGTATGAAATGGAAACCTAATAATCAATGATATGTTTGAAAAAAATATTATGCATAATCATTTGAATTTTTTAAGAATTTATTCTAATTAAGTTAAAAAAATTATTCCCTAGTGAAAAAATTCTGCCTTAAAATACATATAGTAGTGGGTTTTGTGGAAACATGAGGAATACATTGAGGATGAAAGGATAAAACAAAAAAAATTATGGTTGAGAATACTCTTATATATTTTTTATGTATACTGATAATAGTTCACCCAATATGTGAAAATATTTTGTTTATATAAATATTAACAAATAAATTGAAAATAAAAATTGAAAAATTAATATTTACCCTTCACAAATATGTTAAATTTTGTGGAATAAAATTAATCCAATGATATGAGATTGATATAATAATCCCATTATGTACATTTTAAGTAATAGCATGAAGATAAATGATTTAGATTATAATTAATGTGTAAGATCAATGATTTTATCTAATTTAAATTTAAAATAAAAAAATTTCAATACTCGTTTAATTTGCTTATTATAGGATATAATTTATTTTATCGATTCCTCATGTGTGTTTGGTGGCCTAGGGGCCTAGACATTTTAAATTGGATCGAGCCTATAAAATAAAATGTTATAGGATGTCTCTTGGACAGACAATGAGGTGCCACTATAAAGATGGAATCCTGATTAGGTGCCTTAGTGGATATCTACATATAAATGAATAAATGTGGAGGATAGTGGTTAGTCAGTGGCCTCCATAAAATATTTTATATTATGGAATCCAAATATTTTAACCTACGTCATTTATTTTTTAGGATTACTCAATATATTCTCCCTATTTCAAAAAAGAATAAATTTTACACACTTTACTCAATATCCAATTTTTTATTGGTCTTCATCGTTGCATGGTTGTTTTGCCTTTTTTTGGGGCATTAGTGAGATAATGTAATGGTTATGAATCCTTTCATTTTAATTCATCATTTACCTCATTGTCATGTGAGATTTCACCTTCTTTGTATAAAATATTATATTTTATGTTATTTTCTTCTTCAATTACATCATCTTTTTCTAAAAGTTATGATATATTTTGTTTGAGTGATCTATTAAGAGGTTATGGTAGGTAGTCCACTGATTTACCCTAATGTCCCATCATATTTATATATTTATGTTTCATCATTTACCTCATTGTCATGTGAAATTTCACCTTCTGTGTATAAAATATTATATTTTATGTTATTTTCTTCTTCAATTACATCATTTTTTTCTAAAATTTATGATTTATTTTGTTTGAGTGATCTATTAGGAGGTTATGGTAGGTGGTCCATTGATTTACCCTATTGTCCCATCATATTTATATATTTATGTGTCATGGAGTCATATTTTTCTAACATTATGTATCCATAAAACTAGTTCAGTGTATTAAATTTGTGGGATCCTTAGTCTCATTATTTTAAATATTTTAATAACCTTCATGAATGTCAAATCCAGTTGGTTACTCCAGATTTGAAATCAAATGTGAAATTTCATAAATATCACAGTAAATTAGAATGGCCTTATGAAATGAATATTTTTATGTGAATGTTTTTTATAATTAATATGTAACCTATGATTTGTAATTGAAAACACATAAAATGTGGGTGTATGATCATGGTGAGTCAATGTAACACTTATATTTTGAAATGGTATAAATTAATTTTTGGTGGAATTGATAATATATGAATTGATAAATGATGAATTTTTTTAATGAAATGGTCATGTGGTAAATAATGGGATAATGACACTAACTGATTTTCAAATTCATAAAGATTGGTTTGGAAAATAAAAATTATATGGCCATTAATCTAATCACATTGTAAATTATCAAGGATGTATAATGTAAATTCCTATAGTGTTATCATGATTCAAATGAAATTATAAATTCTCAATGAGTGGTCTGGTAATTTCTTTTGAGTCATTCATGACACTAACTGAAAAGATAATTATCATTGAGTGGAATGAGTAATCCATTATTGTATGTAAATATTAATACTCTTTTAAAGTTATTGTTTCAAATGAGGATTAATTATTCTATGAAAAATCCCATTATGTTCTCATAGAAATCTGGCACTGGCTACAACTAGTTTTATAGACATCTTTTCTCTCTGCAGAGCTTGATAATCGATGATGTAACTATTTATTTTCATTATTTAATTATAGTATATTACTATGAAAAATATTTCTGTAGTTTAATTAAAACAAGTTATATTTATTAATGTCCATGGTGGTATTATTATGAGTTTTGATCATAACCTACTCGGGCTTACTAGCGTACCCATGTAGAACAATTGGTTTTATGTCTGGAGAAGGTCAAGGCCTAAATTTATAATGGTATATTTCAGTTACCTAGGATATAGTATAGATGATGGTACTAGGTTGGACTCAGAATAATTTTATGGATTTTTATTCTTTTATTGGTTATTTATGTCCTTTTAAATATTTTTATACTATCCAAAATTGGGGGATCCCATGAATTATATTTTATACACCATTTTGATATAGAATATGTTGTGTGGATTCTTTACTAACACATTTTCAATCTTCTCAGTGGTGTGTTATGGGATGATTATAATTGGATGGACATATTTTTATAAATATTAACACTATGATGATATTTTATAGTCTCCTAGAATTGCAATCGTATATCTTCAACTGTAGTTAGTAGCATCTAGAGTATGGGGAATTGTACAAGAGGTGTACAAAGAACCATTTATATAACTCCACAACTTGATCCTAAGAAGGTATAGTGTAATTTAGTATTAGAGATACTTTTTATTTTGTATAATTATTTATTAAATCTAGATAGTATATATGAAATCATTAAAACATAGTTGGAACTATGTTCTTTGGAGTTGTTAAAATATATATAGGGAAGCTGAAGTCACTAGGATGGGATTTCTTGGACCTTTGTCATTAATACTTGTTCTAAATTCACCTAGAGTGATCAACATAGTGTTTATTATGATTTATGTGATTTTATATCATATATGGAATTGAAAAAATTGTATTTTCATACCTCATTATAGTAATTTAGGATTGATATTTTTTACATATATTTCATATTATTTAGATGTGTCTATATATGTATAAGGGTTTATTATTTAAATTCTCGAAGTCAATATTTATGGGATTTTCACATATAATTATATCATGGTATCTTAATTGAACAAATTCCAAAGTGACATCAGGGTAATTTTGTAAAAATAAATGTAATTTTTTTGATTACTTTTATTATGTAAAATTCTTGGAAAAAAATTATATGATGTTTTCCCTTATAAATTTTGAATTAATTTTTTGCTGAAGGTGAGGAATTTTGTATGGTAATAATAAATTTGTTGTCAAAATGAGAAATCTTATAAAATTGATGATTTTTGAACATGGGTAAATAAATGATACATGAGAGGGTGATTGATTATGAGATCATATAGGGTTGTGTAATCTAGTGAATTAGTTACTATGAATGTTTTCAATGTTTGAGCTTTGTTAGTGGGGTTTTTAAAAATATTATGTTTTTTATTCTAAGGAATTATAGAGATATGTTAACATCAATAACCATAGTTCCATGCATGAAGTTAGAGTGAAGACATGCCTCACTAAATGGTGGTCCACACCCTCCGATTATACAGGGTCTAGTTTTATATGATAATCCTCATGAAATCCTATTATGAATGGTATAGTTGATGGGGATGATACCTACATGGGCTATAATAACTATTTCGTACAATACTTATGAGTTACTGTTATAATAGCCACTAATATTCATTGGTGACAACTGTCTATAAGAAGCTATGATGAGGATGATGTATATACTAATCATTATTTAACAACTAGATACACCTCTAAAAACAGAGTGGATTCAGATATTTATATATTATATGTCTTAGCATGATTTTGGTGTTATGTTTTGGTTTAGGATAATTAGGATATTAAGATGGCCTAAATGTATTTCATAAAAAGCTAATTTGAATATTTCATTCATTATTCATAGCGGAAATATATTGACTATAAGATTTATTTCTATAAATTGGAGGGTGATTTCTATAATACATTATTCTTCAAATTTTTTATAGATAATATTTTTTTTCTAATTATACCTTATAATGAGGCTATAAATGAGAGGTAGTTCGGTGAGGGATTCCATTATGAGATTCAGGGGAGGGTAAATTTTTTGGACTAACAAACTTTTATGACATATTAAACCAATACCCTATCATATATGGGAATATCATCTAGGGGTATGGGGCCAGAAGAAAATCATCTTCGAAGTGTAGTGATGATACGTCCCCTAGTATTAGTTTTTGTATGTTATTAGATACAATTAAGAGTAATGGTAGTCAGTCCATGCTGAGTGGTTATTAACATCATTTTCCTCTATTGGGTTTCATTAATAATTGTTATAGTTTGGTTTTAGAGAGAATACCATATTAAAATTTACCTAACCTAAAAATGATTTACATCATAATGGGAGAATTGTGAATATACACTACTTTTAGTAGGGATACTCATTACAAAACTTGTGGTAACATGTCTAAATCAATGTATATTTCGGGAGGTGGATCTATTATGCCTTTTTATATAAGTAATTAATGTTCCACTAGTCATTTGAGTAATGGTTGGGGATATAGTGGCCAAGGATAGAGACAATAGAGTTCTTATGGGAATTAAAATCAGGGGAATCATGATAACATATAGGTTAATCGTTTTTGACAATTAAATACTATTGAGCCTATAGCATCCATTAAAAAATATAGGTCCTTTTAGGGTTCTAGGTAGAATTATTGTGGATTAAAACATTTTTAAAAAAATATTTCACATTGGATATTTGAATTATTTTATCACTGAACATTTTATTAGAGGTTTAGGTTTTATTATAGACTATTTTTATGTCTTATGGTCAATTGGAATAATTTTTGGCACATAATCATAGGGGATTCACAGATGTCTGGATTGTGAATTAGTGTTAGATGTTATTGTTTCCTCTGATATTTTTTTATGTTTGACTTCATAAATTTTATTAGGATCCATGGAATTGATTGGAAAAATCTATATCCCCATCATAAATATTATTAATTTATATGTGTATAATTTATATATCCTTTGGTTGGTAAATTATTGTTTTGTCGTTGCGATGGGAAACTGGGTCATGTAAGACTTGATCATCAATAAATAATTAGGAAAACAAAACATCTATACAATCTCATTTTGGATAAGGGTGCGTTTTTAAATGAACTAGTTCCCCTAGTTGTAAACTACATTTAGGTGGTATTAAAAAAATAATTATTACCAATTGAGTGTGGGAACATGTTTATGATTGAGTTTGTCTCGAGTAGGAAACTTATTTCTATTCCTCTTTACTTAACAGATCATATAAAAAATAAATTTTGATGTATTGTCTATAAGACCATAAAGAGATGTGTTTTTTACCCGTGTACATCCTCTTATGGTCCACAACCTTATTCTCCAAGAAGGTGGTTGCTTCATTGGTGTTGTGTTTTTATGATAAAAAACTGAACCCTGAAATAGTTATGAACATTTATTAACTACATTGTATCGAGTAAATTCGATAAACATAAGGGTATTCTTATTTTCCCTATGGTTGATCAATATATAGAGTACCATCAATTTAGGGTGAGACAATATGACATTATTAATTCAAAATTTAGTAGAAGATATTTCCTTAATATGTAACTAAAGATACTTTTTATGTTGATGAACACACAACAAATGTGTATGACTAGTTAAATTAGTTTATTCAAGCCTCTTTTTATTCCTTATTTTTATTTTTTATTATATTTTTTATTACTTCTTGTCAAATTAAATTCATGTTAGACACATGGAGGTATTTTTCAAAATGTTTTGGGGGAAATAGTATTATTAAAAATATTCATTGTTTTAATTTTACCATGATTTGGTTCACTTTATAGGGTACTTTAAATCTGAGTAAGTGATATGAATATAATTAGAGAAGGAACTGTTCATGGTTTCTTGGAATATTCCCCTGAATTTATTAGTGGTTCATAACTTCTTTGGATAAACATATTATTATTATATGTTATTGAGGACTTTTCCCACATGACAGTTTCATGGATAAGAATATCCCTGAAGGGGGTCATGTATGAATGTTGTGAGGTTTTCGATAATAATTTTATGTAAATTTAGGGATTGATGTCTTCCAGATTAGTCTAGACCTTACCAAATCCATTTTAAAGTTATTCCAGGTATTGTGATGTTTAAGGGGATTGATTGAGAGTAGTACAAATGTAGGATGGTGGGATAGTCATTTAGGGTTCATAGATGCAAAGGTTTCATTAGTGTAACCACCTAAATAATGATTTTTAAATAAAAATAGATGTAAATTGAATTAGTTTTTTGTGGATATATAATTTTTGTAATTTTTTATAGTTTTTACCAACTATAAAACAATGAAATAAATTTTCTCTAATTGTGATTAGAACCATTAGTGATGAATATGGATTTAGTATCTATTATTATCATAATTTTCTATATTTACACTCCTATGAATGTAAAAATTGCTACATATCTATTAAGAATGAAGGCCAAGACCCATGTAGTCCATGAATTCCACGTTTAGATGACAATTATTACTCTTTTTACTAAATATCATCTAGATGTTCATAAATATCAAGGTAAAAAACTCTTGGTTCCTTGTTGATTTCTTCTTCAATTATCGACAGTGTGAAAGAGATTAAACTTTCACACTCATGTTTCTTATTTTTGAAACATAGTATATAAGTAAATTGAGACCAAAATATTAGGCCATTAATGGTGGAGATATTCTCAATGTTCATGTCAAGGTGGTTGTCCCCATGATCCCGAGAGATGAATTGATGTGGGACTTCAGTGTCTCCAAATAATAACCAAATACCAATATGGAAAAAATTTCGTTTGTAATATTTGGGGTTACTGATTAATATAGAGATTATATGATTCATTAAATGATGATCCTCTTTTTAGAAAGTGATGGATAACACTCAGTTTCTTATTAGTCTATCTAGAAATTACCCATTCCAGATGTGAAGTTATATGATGTGGAAATGGATTTCAGGATGGTATTATTGAGTATTTCAAATGTACATTTAACATTTTCTGTTACTGTGGATCAAATGATCAAAGTATCTTGTTTCATAAATATTAACGTCATATATTATATTTATGATATACATATGTCATATATCTATGATGTTGTTTGAGTTCATGTGGTTATATAGGTTATAATATTATTAAAGGATTCACATTTAACCATGAAATTATTGTATGGTTCACAAAAGGAACTCGGTATGTTGTTACACTTGGTACATCTCATCACCCATATTTGTAAGAGGGATATGAAAATACTATTTAGGTTATTATATAAATGTTATTGGTTTGTGTTTATTATTTTTTGGATTATTGGGAGAGTAATATATTATTCGTAGAGTTATCTTATAATAGAAACTACTATGATTATATTAAAATGGAACCATTTGTGTCATTGAATTGGAGGTTTTGAAAATTGACCTCTATATTAGATTGAAGTTGGAGAGTAATTTTTTCACATATCCAGACTTATGTAGGAGACCTAAAATAGAATTACATTGATCAAGATGTTTACTGGGAAATCCTGGATACGGTAGAGAGCTCTGATCAAACAAAAGTTTATAAATTTTATAACTTTTTGATGAGAATTTGATAAAATTAATTACAATTTTTTGATTTATAGTGGAAATATTATCATATAATTATTTTGTGTAATACTTTATACAATATTTGGTAGATTATTATAGAAAATAACAATTTCAAAATTAAGATGACTTGTGTAAAATTATTAATATATATGTTTTTATTGGCCATTAAAAAATTCAAATATATATTTTTAATTTTATTTATAGTTATAAATTTTTTTCATTTATAATGCCATATTTTTCATTTTATAAATTTTCATATATTTTATTAATTGTTGTTTTTAATGCATTATAACATCAATATTTTAAAATTATTTTGATCCCTTTTTAAAAAAGAAAAAAGAAAAATGGTGTTTGAATTTTGAATCATTTTGTCTAAATAATATAATAAGTAATGTTTTAAATTTTGGAATAAAGGATAAACTACATAGAAAAAAGTATCTACCATGTTGGAAACCAAAATTTTAAAAATGAGTATCCAATATTTTAAATATATATTGTGAAAAAATATATGTTTCTGTGATTGAGCTATTTCTAAATACTCTATGAATTGATATCATCATTAATTAAAATTTATTATGGGTTATTCATTGTTGTGTTTGATATAATTTTGTTAAGCATTGAATAGTTTTGTAATCCACTTCATTTAGTACCTTATATCAATTAAGATTCTATATAAAGATGAAAAGATTTTATAATTCAATATGATTCCATTCTGAAATATTTTATATTGACCATACAATGTGACTTGTGATCTATCTAATCCAATTTTTTGACTAAAATTTATTTTCACATTTTTAACTACTATTCATCCCCTCTTTCATTGTTAAACTAGCATATATTGGACCAATAAATAGTAATATATATTCTACGAACTTTATTATAATTCGTTTTCCCCTTATAAAAACACATGAAATTAGATCCAATGTCTACCTAAATTTAATTCTTTTTTTATTTCATATCATTAATTTTTATTACAGCTAATATCTACATAGTTCTAATGCGTATATTTGTATGATTCTAACACGTCATATCAAATCTATTATCTACTAAAATTGTCCTGGATCTTTTTTCTTTAATTTATTTACAAGAATATAGTATTATTTACTTCCCATAATAGGGTAGTCGATGAATGTTTCATTTTATTTTAGATATAGAAGGATATCTAATTAAAATGGTAGATAATTCCTATAAGAACTAAAAACTAATCACTAGTGGTGTGGAAAAATAATATAGGCATGATTGGATAAGTTTTTTTATCAACGTAATAGTTGACCACTTTTTATGTATGATCAATGTGAAAAAATCCCAGAAAAATAATTATTTTCATTTACAAGACATGACAATATAGAGTATTAAGTGAACTATGAACTAAAAAATACCTTCAATTGATCAATTATTTTAAATATATATAATAAAATATCATCTTCTAAAGTAGAAAATAATATATGGACGATGTTAGATATTTTTTAGTTAGGGACATCCAATGTTCTTGGAACATGAAGGTCTATGTTGATAGAATATACCCAAACATTTCAGGTTCTTCTAGTATACTCAATGGTGTAAAAATGTAAATTATTTAAGAAAATTATTAAAGGTTTTAAATCATTATGATATATGTTATTTAAATATTATCATCTCTTTTAAAAAAAATTAACATTTTTTCAAAAAGAAATAAGATACCAAGATAATAACTACATCAGATACTATGTATATGATGATGTTTTATATAGATAGTCTCATAGGTAAATTAAGGAAATATGGGAATCATTTGAAAAGTCATGTGGAACTACAGAAGAAAAAAATAGAGTTACATTTTCCTATTCTTCCGACACATAGACATTAAAATATACTACTATGAATAGTAATTATAAACATCAATATGGTGATATATTTATTGAAACTATTGATGGTGAGATTTCTCAAAATTCTAGGATAATGATTATGATTAATGGAAGGAAGAAATTTTTTTTATTTTTACATGGATATAAATTTTAAACTCAATATTAAGGATTCATTGAATTATATATATTATTGATTTAAATAATTGAATAATCTTAGAGCATATTATACATTTTTTCCAAGAAATGATATATATGGAAAATATTTGATGATAAAATAATTTATGGACTTATAGGATATGAATGATATATGTATTATCAGTGGGGAATGTTCATTTGATCGTAGTAGTGATTTAAGGGATGCTACCACGAAATTATTGATTTCTATTTAAATATAACATAGAATTATAAATGATAAATGTTAATAGAATATCCTAAAATATCAATAAAATTATGTTTAAATAAAAATGAGGAAAATAGTTTAAATTATTTATATGATGATGTGATATTCCAAATTTGGATAAAATAACTATATATATGGATTTCTAAGAAAATAAATTCAGAAAATTAACTACAGATCTATACCATTCTAGTAAAAATAATTAAATGAGGATGATATGATTTATAATAATTTTTGTAAATAATCAAAAACTACTTCTAAGTTATGTAATAATGATGTTTAAAATTATTAAGTAATGATATGGATAATTAATATCATAATGAGTTGGCAGAATCAAAAAAAGAAAAAAATTATAAAACTCTTCAATTGAAAAAATAATAATTTCAATAATATCATCAAAATATATAATGGAATGTGTTACACTAAATTAATAAATTTGATATTTAATAATTTTATTGACAATGTGTACCACTAAAGGAAAGTAAATGGAAAAATATTATTTACAATTGGAACCTTAAATGAAAATGCCATATATTTTTCAGGAAATAAATATAATATATCCTTATTAAAATATTTACTTTTAACAACATATTCACACTTTTGTACTAAATTTTGGGGTGGTATTCATTGGAAATAGATTTATAATTGGAAAAAATTCCAATCCATCAGTATTTATATGTGTTTTAATTGAAAAGATCACATATATATTCAACAAAAAAGAGTTGAATATATGTGAGGTTCTTAATGTTTCATTATAACATATATTTTTAATATATATACATTAGACAATTATTTTAACATTTCATTTTCTAAGAAGATAGGTTGACTAAAAATAAAAAGAAAATATGTTATCCTGAATTTTTTTTATCAACATATGACTTGAGGTAAATACAACTTCATGAAATTAAAAAATTTGAAATGTGTATAAGTATCCTTGAGAACAATTTTAAATAATTGATTTATTATATCTGAGATATTTTTTACCGTGGAAAGTGAAAAATTTATAATATCATTTTGGTATTATGACTTAGAAACAACCTCATTAGAATTTTCTGAATAATAGATCATGGGTACTCATTAATATTTTTAAATTATAGATCTACCAGTAATGGTTTGGATGGTGTCATCACTTTATCTATCATCATGGACGGTAATTTTTTCACTATCAATATAAAATATATTTTTAATTGTAAATTTCTTTAAATTTTCCTAGTTTACGATTATTCATGGATTCGGTATTTGAAAATAGTTCTCTACATTTTTCATAACATATATATTATATTTAGGAAAGGAAATTTTTGGGATATACTTGAACATAAATTTAATTATCCTATATTTTGTGATCCTTATCAAAATTGAAAATATAAGTCATTATTTAAATCATTTTATGTAGCCTTAGTGTTTGTTTCATTATAGATTGTTTATATAGAACTCATTAATCATATAAAAGCTATGATTAATGAGGTTATTTTTATACCTCACTATTTATCAACATATTATTTTTAATTTGTCTTTGATTCTATCATTAAAATCAAATGAACTATATGATTTTTAATTTTGGGTTCCCCTTGTATGAAAAATGAAAAATTACTTTTAGTAACTATCTCGTGATTTTGAGGTGGAATATATTTCTAATATGGTAATGGAAATATTTTTAATGAAGAAAAGAAAAAACAAATAAATTCATAGAACCATGAACTTCATGAAATAATGGTTTATTATATGGATAAAATATAACAATCTCTGAAATTTCCTATTATGCATGGTTTGAATCCTCTGTAGATATTTTTTTTGGTGTGATCCATTAGTAAAACATCCAACATAATAAATTGATAAATATTTCATAATTTGATTAAAAAACCATATATTAATTGATTTCTCAATGTAAACCTATATAAATTTAATTGATTTATTTTGTTGTTTTCATTGGATGATGAATTAGATTATCATAAAAATTATTCAGAACATGATCGAGGAAAATTTATTAGTTATTCAACCATATATATGTCATATATTGTATTAATAAAGGGAAACGTATTGTATTTGAAACAATAAATGACATGTTTGATCCAACTGATCATTACTCAATTTATATAAATCAAGAAATTAATCCTCTTGACCATGGTATTGAAACCTCTTCTATTATTTTAATAGAAGCTGAATCCCATCAACTAATGTTTAAATTTATAAAAAATAGACTATCATATGAATCTCTACTATAAATTACAGGTGAATATTTTTACCTATTGAGAGAAAAATATCATCGTTCTTTGTTCCGGGTAAAAAATTATTGATGAGTCATACAACAAAGAATATCATTAATCATGTAAGAAAACACTTGATAACTACAAAGAACTTATAAAATTAAACGATTAATATTTAATTCTTATCTCAAATAAGAGGCTAAAATTGATGATGAATCCAGGTTAATTTTATATAATATAGTCTTTATGCTAAAAGAGATAATCATTTTTGAGGGAACATGTTTTGGACTATTGTTTAGATTAGAAATATTTTCATGATTATAAGAAGAAAATTATTCTACAAGACCAAATTTTATTAAAATGATATTATATTTTTGAATAATGAAAGAATATTTACTAAGGGATATAATAAAGACGATGTAATAAATTATGGAGAATCATTTTCTTTTATTTCTAAGATCAAGTTAATCTAAATTTATATATCATTTTTAGATCATATAAAATTTAATCTCCATAAAATTATTTTTAAGAGTTCATAAATTAGTGTAAATTTTCATTTTAGAGAATGTGGAATGAAATCCAGGTTTGAAAAAACTAAATTTTTTAAATTTTTTTTATAATTATAACATATCATAAAAAATATAATTTTTTTGGGATCCTCGTATAATAGGTTCTCTAATTTTATAATAAAAACATGTTTATTAATGTATTAGAAGAAGCAAATTTTCCTTCAATAATTTCTTAAGGATACTATCATTGGAAAAATTTATGTCGATTACAATTACATTTGGTAAACTCAAGAAACTCATAAAAATAATTTTTTAGAACTGATGTTGAGTGAGTTTGAGGTATGTACGATGGGAGAACTAAATTCACTTCTTGGAATCCAAAATATTTTATGACTGGATGGAAAAAACATATATCAACATATTTATATAATATATTTACATAAATAAATTGGTTTTTTACAAGTCATGTAGTATAATTATACTAGTAGTTAACTCATTTATACTTATTCTTTATGTATATGTTAAAATGGTTTATCATAAATTATTTAGAGGGATTAATATATCCTAATTCTTCACAATCATACATAGACTATAAATTATGTTTATGGTATTATTGTGAGTGAGGTTCCATGTAAACCAATATTAATCCCATATCAAAATTTAAAATTGGATCTCCCAAAGCCATAAAGGTACTTCAAAATTTAGTTTATTTTATTCAATTTGGAAATGAATTTACAAAAAACAGTTATTCTAGTGTTTCCATTGGTGCATTCAAAATAAACATGAAGAGGACTTTATAAAATTATAGTTCAATAGGTCAGTATTTAGATATATAGACTAATAATACCACACAATTAGTTTCACATTCCACCACTAAATCGAATTGTATGGAGGTGGTAAGTTATTGAGATTAGTTTTTGCTGATTCAACACACACTCATATATTATTCCTTGTGTTTAACTCAATGTATGAATCTATTTGATAGACCATGATTTATTTCATTATTTTTAAACAATGTAAATCACTCACATGATATGGTAACTGAAATGTGAAACCACATAATTTGGGAAAAAATATAAAAATAATTCCTTTTTCACTATTTCATAGGTAATGAAAATAATAAATCTCACATTTTTACAAATCTATTAAATTTTGATTGATTTGGATATATTAGATATTAGTAATATATTACAGACAATTATTTTCATAAATTTTATCCTCTCATTTAAATTATATATTCATGCTAAAAAAATCATGATAAAAGAGAGAATTTTTCATTTTATAAGTGTGGTATATTTTTATACATGAAAAAAATATATTTCAAAAATTCAATGGAAAAAACGATTCTTAACATAACTTCTAAGTAGATAATTAAATAATAGATATATGTAAAACTAATAGAATTTAATTTTATAGATGATTTTAATAGATATTAAATTTGGTAGGGTAGAACTCAATTTATGGTATATGTTTAGGATATGTTCCTATAAAATTATTTCAGGTACTCTAGTTCTTTAAATATAATCACATGGATGTTGTTAAAAAAATAAATTAAATATTCCATAAATGAACAATGTACCAGATTGTAAATATATTATTCTATATATATTTAATACAATGCCTGAATATCATACATATCCCTTATTTAACGAATCTCTGATAGTTTAATGTTTTTGAATATATAATTTTTCAATAATTTTTCATTATTTTTTAGTAATATAATTAATACATACGAAATAGAGATTTATTTTCATAATTTTTTTGGAATAGTTTATTTTTTAATTTATGGGATTATAACAAAACCACTATTGAATATTCTGATGAGCCATTTTATTGAATAGAAGATCATTTATGTTTGTCACTAGATAACTTCTTAAATATTAACTACCTCTAAACTTATCACTTTTTAATTGTTATTATTTAATTTATTTATGATCATTAATTTGGAAATAATATGAAATATTTTTTATATTGGGGTGAATTACCCCTCATAATAAATTTAAATCTTGATCAATTTATTTATTTCCCTTTAATTATTTATTTTTTGAATCCTAAATGTTATGAGGGAAGGTATTATTTTACTCTATAATCATAGTTTCTCATTATATTCCATTTATCACAATGGTTAATATGCATTTTTAATTTATTCAGGTAGTATGATTTGAAGAAGGAAATATTGTATACTTTCAATAACCCAGTCCGTCTTCTTAATGTATGAATTTTATATATATAATACATTAAATCCATGGGTGTTTAGTCATACATGATGCATTACATGAAGTTTAATATTTGGGATATATTTTAAAACATATATTCATGTTACCTTTCAATTATGTCAATTTATTATCCGAGATGGGTGATTCTATATTTAATGAATCATATAATTTTTTTCCTTAATGAAAATTAAACATCATTATGTTTTTTATCTTAATTTGTAGGGGCACTTTATCTTTTTAACTGTGTATTTTTGATGTCCAATCCACATGAATAAATTGATTTTTATGCCTATAAGACATTTTCTCATTAGGATTTCATCAAGAATATTGGATAACAATGATAAGGATATATCCATATGATGATGTAAAAATAAGTAATAATATTTTACAAGTAAACCCAATGAACTCATAATAAATCTATTTATGTTCTTAATGTGTATTTTTTCGTATTCAAATCACAGATTCAAATAATAGTGGAATGAAAAGATGATTGTATGTACCAAATTTTTTATTTATTATGATGTCATGAAAGATTATTATTCTATCTATGTAATCACTAATGTATTTTTTATATTTTTAATCTATTCTAATAAATGTGAGGTTTTCATTATAATTCGATTAGTTTTTATTGATTTAATCATTCTTATTCTTGTCCTTCTAGATCAAGGATTTTTATAGATTGGAGATAGTTTATTTGATATAGTTTATTGAAGGATTTCGAGGATTGGAAGTCTCATCCAATATTATAGGGATATAGTAAATGATTATCATGGTTCAATAGATTACTAAGATTGTCTAGTTTGATTGAGGGAATCTGGGGATATGAGGGCAGTGTGTTCAGCAGCAAGAAATTGGTACCATCTGATGGGATTATAGTCAAGGACATTTCAGGTTTAGAACATGGGTAAATGGAACAGGTTTTTAAATATTATTTCTAATCAGGATAAATTTTAAGTCTTTATATGAGTTAGATATAGTTTGGTATTTCAAATCAATTATGGTATTCAGTTTCTTAATAAATACATTATGTATTTTTTTTTAACTTTGGTATCATTTTAATTTATATTATTCCTTTTTTAGGAAGTAGATTATATTACAATAGATTTATATTACTCTTAATTTACTACTATATATATGTTATTTATCAATCATCTGATAAAAATAACTTCCACTAAATTATGTTTTTACAATGATATTTTTTATCTTGATCATACAATATGTATTTTTATCAACATTTACACTGATAATGTAAAAAATTCCTATTATTGTTTTAGAATACACATAAACAGCATATTTTTGTGTTTACCAACATCAATTAAGAGAAAAATTGAGCACCTCAATATTGGAATTAAATTATTCAATCAATAGTATAGGATACTTTTCTTTTATAATGATCTTGATGATCTCTTTGTAATCAATTCATAGATGCATTAACCAATCTGTCTTTATGGAAATGAATAGTAGTGAACCCCAAGGGGAGGAAGTAGTGAATATAACACCATTCTCAGTATTATCATAAAATTTTATCTCTATCACCTACAGTTATATTATGGAAATCCTTTTTTGGTTATTTTGGGTAATATGGTTTCACTGGGTATTTTTTTGTTGAGAATTCAACCTCATGAGCTGAAGGAATTACAAAAAATATATTTTGAAGAATACATTAGTATATTTCCTCATTGAATGGATGTATTTTTGGATGATTTTTACTTTTTCTAAAGAATTTGAGATATATATTTTTCTTCTTTCCTTATAAACACCCATAACCGATGCTTATTTTCTGATGAAATTTATATTCATTATATCATTTGTATAAGATCATGGGTTGTTTCAAGAAAAAGATAGGGAAAACATTTTCTGGTTATTTAATAATATAACTATACAATTGGATCTGATTCATTCTCTGTATATCATCAAATTCAATAAAATAAATACATTAAAAATTCACTTGACGAATATTCATACAGATGATAACATGTGATGATTCCATCAAATGGTCAACAATAATTGGGAAAATGTTGTATCAATATATATCTATACTTATGGTTGTTGATATTGTTAATCGATTATTATAGAAAAGTTTTAAGAAATAACAATAGTCATAAAATGAATCAAATAAAAAATTAAATAATATTTAGAGAATTTTAAGGATATGTTTCACCACATGATTTTTGTCTTCCTCTCTCAGGATAGTGGTTTCATATTTCATATATTATTTTCACATAGATGATTATTTTGGATGATAAACATATATGCCCCTACGTTTAGGGTGTTTTCATTATATATTGACCACTTTCATTAAAATTTAAGCGTTAAAAAAAGTTGGTTCCCTGACAATTTTATTATATTTTACGCTTTATCATTTTACACATTAATGTGTCATCATCATTATTGAGTTTGATTCCGTAATTTTCCACAAAAAAATCATGTCCTCGTTCCATTGAGTTGTTATCTTGGGTGCTTCTCTCCAAATCAATAACATATGGGTAGTTATATATCCATACATATTTTAACATTTGATTCACTTTCTTAGAACAACATCCTAGGTTTCATGACTCCATATCGATGTGACCATATTCTAAAATCCATCTAAACATTGGGAGAAAAATGTTCCCATTTTAAAAAACATAAAAATATCATATTGTTAGAGATTTTTAGATTTGTGGTTTTAAAACACTAAGAAATATATCTAGTTTGTTTTATTGATTACAACAAGGATAGAGGATGAATTTTCAATCCATATAAAAATATACTAATATGTTATAAAAAATTCATTAATCCTTTTTCAGAATATCTATAAATTCTCTTTCCATCATTCAATGAATAGTTCAATAGAATACTTGTTAGGGAAATTTTTTCTTTAGTTCATCCCAATATATTACAACAAATTTATTCTCTATCTTTTCTCACAGATAATTTCCACAATTGGTAATATTCTCTTTATAAATGGTATACTAATAGTTTAAATTTCTATTTCTCAGAGAAATAATGTCTAAAATTTAGTTTTCCTGGATATTACCCATTTTTTCTAATAAGTTGATCAGAAGATCCACTAGATGTGAGTGGTCATTTATACATGAATGATTCAATGTCAAATTAATTTCTCATTGTTGAATATGGAAATTACACATAGAAATAGTTAATTTTTTAATATCTATGATATGATGTTTAAGTACCAACATGTGGTTTAAAATTTCATCTCTTATTGCATTAGTGTAACCATATGAACAATAATTACAATGCCCATCACATGTGTTGTTGGCATGGTTTTATCAGTTCCCTAATTTTTCAAAAAAGGGATAGTTTATTACAAAACATATGTAAATAAAGCATGGATGGAAAACATATTCCTAGGATTAAATAAATTCCTGAGTTATAACATAACAAATTACTATATTTAAAATAGGTTTTCTAATATAGTAATTATAAAAATTGAATAAATTGTGATTGTATATTAAAAAACAGATGGCGACGGTTATTGATAATTATTTTATCTATTTTGAATATATATTAATAAGTCAAATTAAATGTATGATCAGGTCCTTAGAGATTATTGATTATTTAGTTAAAGAGGTACATGGAATGAAGTTTATAATCATTGAAGTAGGTTAGTGATGACTCTCTGAGAACTGTTACTGATTCATTTGGTCCATTTCATAACATAATTCAGAAGGAAAATTATGATGATAATTATTAAACTTTGTATAGATATAAACGACATTTTTTATTCCAAAATAATGTTAAAATATTCTCTACAATGTTATGATCTGAAAAATAATATGAATTGATGGAAATAGAAACATAATATCATTACATGAGGAGAAATTCAAATGGATTTATTTGAAATAAAATAACCTTTGGATAATTTAATAAGGTGATTGAATTCACGAATTGATGATAAAAATTGAGAATTTTTTTTAGTCTATGTTCATGTAGACAAATATTTTTTATACAAAAAATTTAATTGAAAATGAGAAACATTTTTAGAGATATATGTTTTAATGGGGGATATTTAATTGAATTTTATAGTAAATATGTTTCATAATTTTTATTTGAAATCCAATTTAAATTAAAGAGGATTCTAGAATTTTTTTTAATTTTTTCATGGTATTAGTATAACCCTTTTTATGAGAAAAAAGTGTAAAACCACAGTAAACCAATGACCTACATCAAACAACCCATGTAGAATCTAAGTGGTTTATCATGTGAAAGGAAGGCCTAGGAGGTCATACATGGTTTATAAAGGGTGCATAATGCCTAATAAAATGGTTCATATGAACTAGTGGTGGATGAAAATATGACCGATTGAAGGTACAAGGTGGTATATAAGGGTATATACAAGTAAAATCTATACCTTATGTGATTTATGATAGTGTATCATGGTACGGACCTGACACCGACCATATTAACTAGCGGTAATAGAATGTGTTTTAATGGTGTACTAGGAAGAAAATAAAATAAATGTGGAATGGAAAATGGTGGGTACTATTCACATATCTTAAAAATACCCATAATATAATTGTTCTTCTAATTGTTTTTATTTTCATTGTTTATCAATGGCATCGTTATCATCTTCTGCCTACGAACATTTAATGGAACTACATACAAATAATGTTCTTGGTAGTGTCCTTTTTTATAAATTTGATATCATGTTTATAATGAGAATGATAGAATAAGATTAAAAGATTACTTATATTCATAAATATATTAAAATTATATGTTTAATTATCAAAAATATAGTTAAGAAAAATTATGTGTGTTAGGTTTTTCCATTTCATTACTTAATTCATCAATCTATGTTTGAATAGTTGAGTTTTATCAGTTGAATACCTTGATCAATAAAGAAGCATGTGTTTATCATCGTATTCTTGTGAGACATCATCACCAGGCCAATCCATCATCTTTTTCGTGTCATGTAAAAATATTTAATCCCCGATTCATATTTATGAATTCACAATATTGTTATAATTTTATATAACACGATTGATGAGATACTATTTTCAATCATTAAATACAGTAGAGAAAAACAAAGGTGGTGTGAAATCTTTAATAAATTCCCATGAATTAATATTATATATATTTATTGTTGTTGTTGATATTTAAGATCATTGGTTTTCCGTAGGGAATATAGAGCATTCACTGGTTTAAAATTTCATAATGGGAAGAAGAAATACACATATCCCCCATTTCTATACGAGAATATACGCTGATTCTTTTTTCTTTTGTAGAAAATATGATCCCCCTATGATCTTTAGTTAGAATCATTATGGAGTGATGATTTAACACATGAAATATTCATACAAATAATATTGATTCCATCAACATAAAGTGTATCTTGAAGGCTTTTCCATATAACCATTATTGTGTGATGAGAAAATTAGGGATACATAAAATAATAATTTCCACTTGATGTTTTATGAATCATTCCCAGTTTTCTAAAAATTTTGAGATACCATTTAATACTTTGATGTATGTCAAGAATATGATAGGGTAATGTCTGATAAAACTGCATTACGAATTTTTGGTATTTTTTTTACTATTTGAATAATTTAATTGAAAGAAGAAAACTATTAAATAGAAGGTGTATACACTAGATCATATCTATTGTGTGAAGGTGCATTGCTTATTCAATGATGAATTAATATATGATATTGTGAACGTGCATGAAATCATGAAAACAACCATATATCATGATAAAACCCCCAAAAAATAGTGTGAATTTCAAATTGATATATACAATTTATTTCAATGATAACATATCCAAAATTAATGAAATACTATGATATGGTGCATGAAATAATAAATTAAAAATAGTACGTCTGGCATTATTTATTCTTATTTATTTCAACATTCATTATATCACACATGGATGAAGTATTTCTTGATTAAATAATATTTTTATTCATAAATAAATTGAGTTTAATTTTGAATGTGAGTTCTTGAAAAAATATTATAAAGGAGATTATGAGAATAACCTCTAAAAAATATTACTGAGACTATATGAATTATTAAGAGAATGTGTATCTTCCCATGTAATTGACAATAAAAGAATAAGACAAAGTGGATTAAATTACATTTAAAAATCACAAATCATTCTAACAATGAGATAAAATAGGAATATTGAAAAAAATCAATACCTTTGATATTACATAGGTTGTCGAAAATTTGTTTACTGAGATAGAATATATTGTCCAATTTGATGATGTTAAATCCCTGAGATTATATAGTAATCATTTTTAGAAATTTGTTGGATAGAATCATTACAGAGCTAGAAATTTCTACATAAATAAATAAAATAATGAAAATGTGGTATCTATATAAAAAACCCCATCCATCATTTAACCGGAGAGGATTTTACATATCTATTTTTTTAAATTATACATCACAGTTAATATCTATGATTATTGTGATAAGAATTTTTTTGGGATAACCACCAGATAATGATGATAAGGGAATTCACATTGAGGGTAAACCTTGTAAAAATCAATATTGTAATATATATAATTTATTATCTTCTTTAAATGTGTCTTTGATTATTGGTAGTTCATATAAAATCCATTAATCTAATATAGGTATTTAGTATTAGAGTAAAAGGGTAAAATTAAAAATAAACTATTTAGTTAATAAAAGTTGGTACATTCATTCACACCCCTCTTAGTGTCCTTGTGTGATCTATCTACTCCACACAAGTTGTATCAAAGCATAGGAATGCTTGTGATTATATTAGAAAATTATTCACAGTTGATTTTAAAATGTTTAGGTGATGTATTTCTTTGATATTGATAAAAAAATTACATTGGTGGTGGACTTAGTATCCATAATTGTTTATTTATATATGAAGGCCTCTTATATGACTTTGAATAATAAAAATATGATGATAGAAAACTGATTTTAGAAAATCTCAAAAGAAATTACAGAATGATCTATCATAATTTGATAATAGTCAAGGTAATAATTTCACTAATATAAAATCTATTGAAATTAATCATTTTAATCGACTAGATCGACCAGTTTAGAGTGTAAGTAAGAGAAGACAATCAAAAAAATTAAGACATCAACTATTAATTTTAAAGATGTTTGAAGAATGTTATATATAATTTGGTTATATATGCGCTTTACTTTTTCGGAGAGAATATAGATTATAATTAAAATCCTAAAAAGGAATATATTAACATGGAGTATGTAATAAGGAATAAATCAAAAGGTTAAATTTTCTCCTATGTCTCATTGATGAAAAGGATAAATATATTACTCTTCTAAATGAAATTATTTCATTAATTGAAGAATAATTGAAACGGGTTTATTATGATATCATATTGAGTAAACGATTCTTAGGGAATTAATTTATGTACATGAAACATTTCGTAATGTTTCTGTATTACTCATATATGAACATCTTGATGAAAAAATTTATAAGGGTAAATAGATTAATATTTAAGTGGATGGGAAGAAAATTATTCATAATGATTATATTTATAAGATACATTATCCAGAATAATCATGTAAAGCTACTATAAGTTTCAATAAATCCCCTTTGGTGCTAAATCCACTTGAACCAAATAACATGAAAAATTTTTTAATGAATTTATTCGAAATCATAAATATAGGATTAATAATATAAAAATATAATAGGAATAAATAATGAAATTATATAAAAATGAATATCCTTTAACAGAACAAAATAACTTCACTAGATATTAAATTGAGAATTTTGAAGGAGTAATGTGTTCGAACATCCATAATTGTTGAGAATAATTCTATCATTGAAACATATGAACATATTCAATACAAAAAATAGATGATTTTACAAACCATTGATTAGATTAACCTATGGAGACTGAAATTTGGTGTAGGAAGACTTCAGACATATCTATTGATCAACCTTATATAGGATCATAGAAGAAGTCAACCCATATACAAGTTAATTTAGTTCATATTAATGTAGTATTATATTATAGTATTGGTTCAATGAAAAAGTCATGGAACATATGGGAATATAATAATATTGTTCAATCATCTAAAATACCATATATTAAAATTATAATGAGCATGAAAAATAACTCACAAATGGATGCTCAAATAAGGAAGGTCAAATCCCTGACCGAAAAGGCACTAAAACTAGTTAGATATATACTATAAGAAAAAGAAGAATATTTTTTGGCCACTATTGGGGTAACATGAAATTTTTACATCATGATATAGTTTGATGGAATAGATTAAAAATTAATGATGTTTATATAAGGACTGAATTCGGGGGGTAGAAATGGTAAAATGAGTAAACAAACTAAATAAAATCAGGTTTTTCATAAGAGAATGAATCTATACACTTGATGTATATTATAATTTTTTAGTGATTTCTAGGATTAAAAAAACCCATATGGTCACATTAATGAAGATTACAGGTGTGAATTATGTAGGTAAAAAATTCAACATTAATTTGAGTAAAATACCAGATGCCTAGTATAGGTAGCTTAGAAATAAAGAAAAACTAGATACATTGGGGGACAAATAGTTGATGAAATATGTTCAATAGATAAAAATAACTAAAAAACCATTTTTAGGAAGATTAGAAATGTAGATGTCCTGAATTTCATGCCAATCAAGAAAATAGTCTTCTATGACAGAAATTGTTTTCAAACACGAACCACTATAAACTGGACAAGGAAACTAAAATGAATAAAAGTGAGAAAAATCAAGATAAAAATTAATTGATGAGAGAAAAGACATTATGATTGACTGAATACATTTTATGGAAATATTTTCAAATCTTTTCCATGAATGGATACTCAAACATAGTGAAATAGTTATATAGAATATTCAATGTAGATTATGTTATAAGTCCATACCTTATTATATTTCCAAATATTATGAATATTACAATAGTGATTAATATTATAATGATGTGGTCCTAGAAAGAGTAAAGGAAAAAATGTTACTAGGTTGTTCTACATGAAAAGAACTTGTATATAATGAGTGGTTTCTATCAAATGAAAGGTAATGTTTAAAAGAAATTAATCTTAATGTAGACTAAATATAATAAAATAATGTGTATTAATCATCTACCAACAAAATATGAGATTCTAAAGATATAAAAAATTACATAAGGAAGCTATTCCATTGCTTACAAAAGCGACGATAAATATTAAACAGCAGATGAATGTCAATGAATTTAATAAGTCAAATTTTTTATTGAATTATTAAAATTTTTAATATAAATAAGACATAATTGTGAAGATTTCTACACACATTATAGACACATATAAAATAATCACTATTTTAAAAACAAATTACTATCCACATAGCTTTTATTGAAATGATCATAACTATTACACATTATTCCTTTACATGATATATTTATATATGTTATTACATTGTTTGGAAATGAAAGTGTATATGATCCTGAAGAGGATAACTATGTGACAAGAGTTGATGATATCAGGTCAGAATGATTTTTCATGATCTGAAAAAATCATGAATTGTTTCACAATGGTAGACCATCAATATTAAAATATTCAATATTATCTATATGAACTTTACACTAGGTAAAAATAAGATAGTTAACCCCTTATGGGTGAAAAATATAAAATAGATGATATCAAGGCTTATTCAATTAATATCTTTATTTTTTCATTATTTATAAAAAAATAATATTGATGTTACCTTATTACGTATCAAAAAATTTCATTTATTATATAAAATGTGTTTATAAATGGGGAGTGTTGGATTATAAGTTTTCTCATAGAAAGGGGTATAATGTTATTTTTTTATATTAAATTTAAAATGTATTTATTGAGAGATATTTTGGATCAATATTTCATGTGAATTTTTTTTTCAATCTCTATGGGTAAAAAATATAGAAATTGTATCACCTAATGAATAAGTAAATAAACAACAATGATGTCCCAGTGAAATCACTTTTTTTTGTACACCAGGAGTGCCCATGTGAATTTTGAGATATCTAGATAATTATTCATTATTATAGAAACATGTGATATCCTCTCCATCATTATAAACTAGAAAATTAATCTTATGAATTTATAACCAATACGAGGGAGAAGATACGTTATCATTATGTAAGGAAATGTTTTTGAAAATAAAACAATGTTTGTGATTGCAAATCCCATATGGATGTTTTTTGAGAATTGTTCTAATTATATTCAATTTATTGTAATGAATTTAATTCAATGAATGATCAAGTCCGAGGAGGATAGTGATTAATCCTTAAAATAGATAGTTAGAATGAATTTTAGAATCATTGATGATTGTTAGTTATTATTGTAGTAGATTTTTTTAATTATTATTTTTCATTTGTTATGTTAATTATCAATATTATATGTGATAATTTTTTTAATTCTTTGCAAACTCAAAGGAATGTGTTAATTCAAAATGTTGATGAAACATTGTTTAAATGTTCACATTGTGATGAAATAACATGAATTTATGTCCTTTAAAAATTAAAATAAATCTATATGGGGAAATTATATTGGGTTTATGTGAATTAGAATAAAATTTGGATAATATTCTCCATGATTGAAAATTATTAATTGATAAAGATAATTTGATAATTTTTTATTGATATAAGATAATATAGAAAAATATTTTTGATGTGAGAAAATTAGTGTTATTTTAGAATAGAGAATATTTTTGGAGATAATAGTTTTCATTAAGAATATAAAATGTATTTTTTTATTAAAGAAAATATTTAATTTATAATTTAATTAATAATTAAAAGAAATATTACCTTGAAATTTTAATTATATGTTTGGCATTGATTTTGGATTACTCATTTTATGTTGAATAAAAAAACTCCATCCACAACCAACCGAGGACGTACCTCAATCCATATAAATCGTACCCAAGGGGTCCACCACATAGGTGGTTAGTATATTATCATAACCAAGGTGGTAGGTGGGTTCATAGACCCAAAAAAGGGGTAAAAAGGAACTTGTGATCGGTGATAACAAAACAGATGAATTTTATGGGTTCTTGCATGAGGTGGCATTTAGGTTCTACCATTCCCATTTGTAGTCCGTGATATTCAATTAGGAATCCAACCATAATTCTAGCTCAATGGATAAATATGAACACAATGTGATATAATGCATTGTCGTGTCGAATGTAAAATCAATATGGGATAGTGAACCACTAGTATTGTTCATGTTTCTTAAACATTTTTGAAAATTAGAACATCCATGAGATTTATTTGATCTGTATTATCTTATTGTGGGGCAGTTTTTTTTTTCCAATATCAGATATGTGAGGGATATGAATGCAACCAGAGTTCCTGGAAGAATCCATCCTGATCAATATAATCTCATTGTTGTGATAAAGACGGATGAACATGATCGATAGAATCATAAAATTCATAAACCAATGATTATGATATGTTTTTTATAAAAATAGTGATCTTAATAAGAAAGTTTGTTGGTAATTTCATGCCACAATAACCAAAGAAGAATTTAGGAAGAATGCATATGTTTTTTAGATTATTTCCTCGAGATTTAATGAAGCATTAGTTTATCATCACATGAACAATAAAAATTATCATGACGCAGAAATTTATATTTCATACTTGCATAAAAATAAGGAAAACATTTTTCATACGTAAGAAGAAAAATTTCATCGGTGATTAAAAAAATATTGTAGAAGTTTAATTAAAGACAATAATTAAAATATTTTGAAGAAAAAAATAGGTTATGTAATCTCATCTATACATACCTGAGCACCTATATAAGAGAGTATTGTTATCACTCAAGTTATTTGAGAGTTATTATTTCACTCAATGAAAATAAATCAGCCAGTAAATTGGTTTTGTGGTTAGGTTTATAATAATTATATAAAATCTTATTTTGGAAAAATTAGATAATATTAGGGTTTCTTATTGCATTATAAGGAAAGTCCAATGATGAGAATTATATTTACGTATTAGGGAAAATATATCCCATTCAGGACCAATTTAGGTAATGAATATTATTTACTTAAATGAACTATGTTTTTTATGAATTTTCCACATACATATTGACTATGGAAATTACACTTGAAGGTTGCAAAAATAAAAAATACCCTCGGATTTTTAGGAATCCATCTTGGTTTGCGAGTATTTTTGGTGATACCACATACATTTCTAATGTGTGTGAAGAGGAAGAGTAGATATAGTCATATATAACTAATTGAATAATTTTAGGATTCTTATTTATTATATTCATAAAAAAATTTATGGTTAAAAATTAAGATTGAGAAGGTGTATGCATAGATTTATTTCTATTGTGAAAATGTTAATTTTCTATTTGAATGAGAATTCATGCATGATACTATCAAAATTCCTGAGATCCCATAACACATCAACATATCGTAATGAAACTAATGAATATAGTGGGAGGTAAAACATGATATATATATATATAAGATATTATAAGTAAAATTTATACAAAATAAAATAAATACCAATAGACAGAATATAAAATAATAAATAATGAATAGTATGTGTTATGTAATTTATTCTCAGTTTTTTCACCATGAATTATGTCATAGATTCATGATGTTTCTCTTGAATAAATCCAATTGAGATTCATAGTAAAGATAATTTGATTTGTGAATTATTTTTATTTCATAAAATTTATCATTAAAATTGTCTGTATCACCTGCACACATATCTCAATAATTATTAGAAAATAATTAATAGAATAAGTATCTTCCGGTGTATTTGATAATTGTGGAAGAATACATCAAATTTTATTTTGTATTTGATAGGAATTGATCATTCAAATATTTATCTATTATAAAATGGCCTGCAAATATGAAATATTATTGATATTACATAGTCTTTCAAATATATACTTTTTATGAAATAAGATCATATTTAATTTTTTGTGGTGACATTTGTAAGTTCACTTAGAGATGTTGTTTAGATTTTTTATGGATGGAATCATTGAGGAATAGGTGGTGTCATAATATGAAATTTCATTGAAGAACACATGGTCCCAGTAAAAATAAGATCATTTATCTTTTAATGGATTTTAATGTTACCTATGTAATTTTTTTTCAAAACACACTACACATGTAATCAATATAATTTATAGTGATAATAAGATCCATAATGTCACGACCCGTCCTCGGGGCCCGTGCCGTGACTACCCCAAGCCCGCCTTCCATAGGCCAGGGGCTGGCGACTAGCACCAAAGGCGTAAAATCCCGATAACTGGGAAGGCATTGCCTTTATAAAAGAAAACAAGCACCACAGAGTACAAGCGGAAGTAAAACACTAAGTACAAAAAGAAGTGCTGAAAAGTAAAAAAGGGGCCGGAAATACAAGCCCAACTGTAAAGTAAAACTCGAAAGGGAAAACAACGACTGAAAAGTAAAGCTGCTACGCCGAGTTGTCCACTGGAAATCCCACCTGAAGGGTGGGTACAGATAGCTCCTCTACTCCTCGGGTCCCGCCGTCCGCTCCGAGTATGTCCCGCCCAGTGGTCCACCTCCGGGTACCGCCTCGTCGTATAGTCCACCTCCAGGTACCGTCCAGTCCTCGAACACTCGGCCTCTGTCAGTACTGGTCGTCGTCTGCAACCAACACAACGAGGTGTGGGCATAGCCCGTGCAGGGGTGAGTATAACGATACTCAGTAGGGACCCCGAGACCCTCAAGGTCTCACTAAAACCAACAAGGATAACCACAAGAAGATCTCAACAGATAAACTCTACTTAGGTATATGCCCATACATATACCTAAGTTATCAAGTAACCCATCTCAATCATGAGGAAACACAAGGATCATGAGATCAACGGACAACCACTACCCAGGTATATGCCCATACATATACCTAAGTTATCAAGTAACCCATCTCAATCATGAGGAAACACAAAGGTCAAAAGTCTCAGCTCAAACCAGGATTTTCATTATCGAAATCGTAACTACTGAAGAGCTCAGTCTCTAGAGTGTACAGTGGTCCTGTCACGACTCCGAGGTACTTCTCACTAACCTAAGACTGCTGAGGTACTCCTCCTGTCGAGTACTACCGGTTTGCGGCCAACTACCGGGCGCTCCGTCCGCTGAGGGTCTGTCGCCAAATACCAGGCGCTCACCCAAATAGCCTACTGAGGTACTCCTCCTGTCGAGTACCGCGGGTTTGCTGCCAACTACAAGGCGCTCCGTCCGCCGTGGGTCTGCCGCCAAATACCGGGCGCTCCGTCCACTGGGCTAGTCGACTCACTCCAAGTCGAGTCGGTCAAGCAGTCGTCAGGTCTCAGTCGGCTACACGGTCTCCGTACTCTGCACGCTCGTCTCCGGGAGGGTCTGCTCCACGAGCTACTGGTCGATACTCCAATTATCACAAAGTCCCACAAAGAAGTATCTCCAAAGACCGTCTCGTCACAGGGGTCTCAACGCAACAGACGGCGCGTCGATCGGACGCCCGGTCTGTGAGTTATTAGCCTTTTCGTCCCAGGGGCCCGGTTGGTTTCGTGTGCGAACCAATCCCGGCCGTATCACAACTGTACCCTGAACTCTCATAGGGTATACTCAAAGGGACCGTTACTCAACGTAACCACCAACGCCGCTGACGGTTCGTCAAACGGACGTCCTGTCTGAAAGATATCAGCTTTCCCGTTCCAGGGGCCCGGTTGGATTTCGGGTGCGATCCAACCCGGCCACTACTAACTGTATCCAAAACTCGGGAGAAGGATACCAAAAGTTCCGTATCGTAAACAGGAACTCAACGCAACAGATGGTGCGTCGATCGGACGCCCGGTCTGAGAGTTATTGGCATTTTCGTCCCCGGGGCCCGGTTGGTTTTTAAGGCAAAACCAACCCGACCGTACTCCACCTGCATCCAAACCTCGGGCGGAATATGCCAAAAGATCCTTCTCACTAAGAGGAACACAACACAGCTGAGGGCACGTCAATCGGACGCCCGTAGCTCAAGATATGAGCGTTTCCGCTCCAAAGGCCCGGTTGGTTTTGTGAACAAACCAACCCGGCCGAACTCAATGTAATCCGAAACCTTGAGTGCGATATACCGAAACGACCGTCTCGATCCGAGGATCGCGTTGCCGCAGACGGTTCGTCATTCGGAGGTCCAAGGCTCACGATATGACCAAAAGACCGAAACTGGTTCGAAACGGGGGGGTCCGGGTCCGGGCTGACCCGGCCCGACCCCCCCCCCCCCCCCTGGGGCGGTCGGGCCGGCCGGCAGGCCGGCGGCGCGGCGGCGCGGGGGCCGCGGCGGCTTGGCGCCGCGGGGTGGCTGCACGCGGGGGCTAAGCCCCCGCTGATTGAAAGGCGGCACGACCTTTGTGCCGCGCCATTTGCCAGAAACGGCCCCCGCACGTGGGGGCCGACTGGAAATAAAACCGGGGGGGCTGTTGCCCCCCCCTTTATATGAAAACCGCCCCCCTTTAAGAGGGGGTTTTTTATGCGCTGGCTGGGGGATTAATACCCCCGGTTTAACGTTATCCGGCCGGCCAGCTGGCCGGCCGGTTTTTTCCAACGGGACCGGAAATTCCGGTCCCCTCTTCGGCTTCCGACGCCGGCGGCCCGGCCGCCGGTCTTCTCTTCCCGCCGCGGCCCGGAACCGGCCGCGGTCTCCTCGTCCCGCTGCGGCCCGGAACCGGCCGCAGTGTTCGTCGTCCGGCGCGGTGCGACGGCACCGCGCCCCCTTCGCCGTGCCTTGATTCCTTTCAACGCAGCGCGACGGCGTCGCGTTCTTGAAGATTCTTCCTCGGCGTGGCGCGGCGGCGCCGCGTAAAATAATTTCACGATTATCCGCGTGGTGCGACGACACCACGCCACTTTGCTTCCACCCGCAGGAAATAACAACAAGAACGATGGAGGGGGTTAGGCCGTGTTCATGCGGTCCGGCCCCCTCACGTTAAGCAATAACGCATCTTTAAATAATCCAAAGCCACACGTTAGACTTGCTAAAAATCCATGATCAAAAATAGAATAACTAAACAATAATCAACAACCCCTACCTTGGTATAAGGTTCGAAGATTTGTCAACGTTCCGCAGAAGACGACGTCGCGGAGGTCGGGCGTCGCGGTAGCTGTTCGTCAAATCCGATGACGAAGGGGTGCGTCCGAAGAGACACGTCGTTGGCGAATACTTGTACGCCGACGAAGGTTGTCCGAGGAAGAAGCGGTGTCCTCACTCGTTGACACGGAAGACGAAGAAGAGCGAAGCGGCGTTCTTCGTCGGAACTTGAGCGTTCACGTCAAGTCTTGAGGAATGTCAAATAAAAAGAAAACAACAAACTCAAGAACCCCTACCTCGATAGTCGCACGTTGACGTAGTCGTGGAATATCGGTGTCGATTCCTTTGACGTCGGAGGAAGAGTCGTTGTTGATGGCGTTCGTCGCGGAAAACCGTCGCGGAAGAGATGACGCGGAAGAAGTACGTCGCGTCGCGGATACGGCGTCGCGGATGGACCGTGTTCTTCGGCGGAGAAGTTCTTCGTTGAAGAACGGCGTTCTTTGCGTTCTTCGTTAAGTTTGAAGAAGATGAAGAAGACTTCCCTACTCTCTCAAGGAGATAAAAATTCTAACAAAATAAAATAAGACTCTTTCTTATTTTATTCACACAACCCAACCTCTTTGAATTTCAAAGGTTTGAAATTCAATAACCACACACAACTCACCTCATTAACTCATTACATTTAAGTCATAGGTTTATAACATAAGTTAACATAATTTAAGTGGGAGTTGAGGGGGTTTTAGAGGATATTAAGGGGTGGGGTTCGTGTGGGCCCCACCACCCTCATAACCTCCCATGGGAGGTTGGGTGGTTACCCAACTTCCAACAAGAGATATCACTTAGAGTAAAATAATAAAAATTGTAGTGTAATTACAAAGTAAACATCCACAATTTTTTTATTATCAACACTCGCATGAACGCAACTCCAGAACAGGAGTTCCTAAGCGTATACCGGCGCTACGGTTCCATCGGTGCCCTCGGAATTCGATTCCGGGCACCGGTTCAAAAGTTAGAAAAACCCGCTCGTCCGTTCACTGAACGTACCCGAGCCAAAACTTCAGAAAATGATTCCGGGCACACCGGGCCTCGGAATCAGGTGCCGTCAGAAACCGCGTTCTTGTAAAATTCCAAAGAAAATTAAGTAAAAAATTTCCTTGAAATTTACGGGTCTTTACATTACTCCCACCACAGGGCTTTACGTCCCTGTAAAGCTTCACCACAAACTTAGGGAAACAAAGCGGTACTGAGCACGCAACTGAGCCTTCCGCTCCCATGTGTTCACCTGGAGGTTCCCGCGCTGCCAAAGAAAGTGCACAAGAGGAATCGACCATCCTCCTAGGATCTGCTCCTGTCGATCCTCGATCCCCACAGGAACCTCTGTATAAGACACTCATCGCCACCGTCTAGCTTCTCATGGTCGATGATATGCGAAGGGGGGTCAAGCACGTATCTCCTCAGTTGGGATACGTGGAAAACGTCGTGCACCTAGTGCAACTGAAGTGGATGGGCCAAGCGGTAAACCACCTCGCCTACCTAGCTGAGGACCTAGAAAGGTCCGTTGAACCTCGGAGATAACTTGCATCCCAGGCCACATCTCCGTAAACCTTGTCGAGATGAGTCCCGTAAGAAGACGTTGTCGTCATCTTCGAACTCCAGAGGTCTCCATTTCTGTTAGAACTGAAACTCAAAACGACTGCTGCTATGATGGTAAGGTTGACCGACTCAAGAGTGATCGGTCGCACCCCCCCTGTGCAAGAGTTACCCTGCACTGCCTGGGGTTTCCTTTTCCGCCGACCAAGGAAAACCCATCCCAACGTTTGCCTAAAACCGTCAATTTGAGTATGAACAGTTATTTCCCATTCTATACTCAAACTAACGTCGTAAGGCCTCGACGCTGCCACCAAGATATTCCAACCAGAACTCTCGCCTCGAGGGTCTGACCACACCGTCGGCGTAAGTGTGATTATCGAGTCTCCTCCCAAGGTATCTCCAGACGTGAGGGTCAAGTCCACGGCTTACCGGAAACTCTATGTCTGGAACAAGATTTGTGGAAGCAATGAATGATTCATATCGACGTCTGTTACTACAGCAGCTAGTAGTGGACATAGACTGTCCCTTGAATCATTTCTAGAGCCATTGGGTCACACTCCTTGACCGCATGCAGCCGCACTCTTCCTCCGCCCTCCAGCTCCCTGAGCCTGGCGGGAATAACTATGGCGGGTGGTTATAGCATGTTAGGATGTACACCACCTCATGCTGCTCTCCTAGCTTTGCCTCCACGTCAGCCACTTCGCAGGCTCATCTCTCCTTTAAGCTTCCTCTTCTTGAAACATTTAACACGCCCGAGTCTCTAAGACTGGTACTGGTTTCCTGTTTCTTACTGCACTGTGCAGTCTTCATCCGCTCCTGGATGAACTGCACCTCCTTTGCATATGATCTGGAAGAGCTGCTAAAATTTCTCCTTTGCCGAAAAGAGAAACCTGGTCTCATCCCCTCTCTAGATGAACCACGCCCATTGCCTAATACAGTCAATCCTGGCATGAAGGATGCATTCATGCCATGGATGACGTCGTAAGGCCTCCACGTAACTACTAAGAGATCCAACTGTCACTCTCGCCTCCAAGGGTCGAGTCACACTGTCAGCATCAGTGTGAGGTCACTGGGTCTCCTCCAGTTGAAATCTCAAAAGTGAGGGTCAAGTCAACAGTTTAACCGGGACCACTCAGTAACATCACAAAAGAGGACAGGAAGGCAAACATCACAAGATAAGTGTCTTTATTTTATTACAGCTCATGGTACAAAGACACAAAAACAATATCAACATGGAACTAGAAGTACAAGAGACGTATCCACTAGTTCCGCTCCTGTCCACCTGCTCCAGGATCTCTACAGCCTTGTCCACTGCTCTACTGTTGCTCAAGCATTCATCGCTGCCTCTGCCTCGGTGGCTCCTCAAAAGCCTATGGATCAACTGAACGAGGAGTCGGACAGTCACGTGCCAGGTGACCCTTTCCGCGGCATGAGTAACACAGTCTGCTTCTGGAACGCCTGGCTCTGTTCCCTCTCCGGGTGCCCCACACCACCGGTCCTAAAACCCGAGATCGCCCAACTGCTGGTCTGGTCCTCCTAGACCTCTGCATCATCTGTCTACTGCCCACAGATGACTCGGCATCTGATCGAAAAACACGCGGCAAAGGCAGCAGCTCCTGAACATGCTCGGGGTGTAGAGCTACTGGCACAAACTCCACCCTGAAGAAGGTCTCGAAGTCTTCCCATGTGAAAGCCATCCCATCGCAATACTGGAACAAGTGGCTCCACCACCTGCCTGCTGCTGCCTGAAGAAGGCTGGCAGCAAAGGTCACCATGAAGTCTGATGGCGTCCCCACTAGCCTGAAGACTCCCACCACAGCCTCCAGCCAATCCTCAGCCGCCTGCGGGTCCGTCTCTCCCCCGAACCTGGGTGGCCTCTGGCGCTGGAACTCATGCAGTGTGCGCAAGTAGCGGGCATCGCCTACTGCTGGGGCTGGTGGCATCGGTGGCCCAACGTATGGTAGTACCGCTGGTGCCTCCGCTGGTGCCTCAACTGCAAGAGGGCCCTGTACCGAAGCCTCGTCACACGACAGGCTGTCAGCACGCACATCCCTCTGGGCTCTAACTGGTCGTCCGAGAAAAGGCATCCTGAAATAAACAACGTAACACGGTCAAACGATTATACCTGGTGAGCTGACCTGGTTTGAGCTGTTTTACGGGGAAAAACCTTTGAAAACACACACACAATCAGTGTTTTCGTGCACAAAGTCGGAAATCAGTTGTCAGGGTCCTGGTGTATGGATACGTCGGCCGCCCGCACCAACACTGGACTCCCTGAACTGAAAACCACACTCGGTACCCTTAACACTATTGCTTCACAGAAAGAAAGATCAGAGTCTGCGGTAGAACCGACCACCTCTGATACCAATTTGTCACGACCCGTCCTCGGGGCCCATGCCGTGACTACCCCAAGCCCGCCTTCCATAGGCCAGGGGCTGGCGACTAGCACCAAAGGCGTAAAATCCCGATAACTGGGAAGGCATTGCCTTTATAAAAGAAAACAAGCACCACAGAGTACAAGCGGAAGTAAAACACTAAGTACAAAAAGAAGTGCTGAAAAGTAAAAAAGGGGCCGGAAATACAAGCCCAACTGTAAAGTAAAACTCGAAAGGGAAAACAGCGACTGAAAAGTAAAGCTGCTACGCCGAGTTGTCCACTGGAAATCCCACCTGAAGGGTGGGTACAGATAGCTCCTCTACTCCTCGGGTCCCGCCGTCCGCTCCGAGTATGTCCCGCCCTGTGGTCCACCTCCGGGTACCGCCTCGTCGTATAGTCCACCTCCAGGTACCGTCCAGTCCTCGAACACTCGGCCTCTGTCAGTACTGGTCGTCGTCTGCAACCAACACAACGAGGTGTGGGCATAGCCCGTGCAGGGGTGAGTATAACGATACTCAGTAGGGACCCCGAGACCCTCAAGGTCTCACTAAAACCAACAAGGATAACCACAAGAAGATCTCAACAGATAAACTCTACTTAGGTATATGCCCATACATATACCTAAGTTATCAAGTAACCCATCTCAATCATGAGGAAACACAAGGATCATGAGATCAACGGATAACCACTACCCAGGTATATGCCCATACATATACCTAAGTTATCAAGTAACCCATCTCAATCATGAGGAAACACAAAGGTCAAAAGTCTCAGCTCAAACCAGGATTTTCATTATCGAAATCGTAACTACTGAAGAGCTCAGTCTCTAGAGTGTACAGTGGTCCTGTCACAACTCCGAGGTACTTCTCACTAACCTAAGACTGCTGAGGTACTCCTCCTGTCGAGTACTGCGGGTTTGCGGCCAACTACCGGGCGCTCCGTCCGCTGAGGGTCTGTCGCCAAATACCAGGCGCTCACCCAAATAGCCTACTGAGGTACTCCTCCTGTCGAGTACCGCGGGTTTGCTGCCAACTACAAGGTGCTCCGTCCGCCGTGGGTCTGCCGCCAAATACCGGGCGCTCCGTCCACTGGGCTAGTCGACTCACTCCAAGTCGAGTCGGTCAAGCAGTCGTCAGGTCTCAGTCGGCTACACGGTCTCCGTACTCTGCACGCTCGTCTCCGGGAGGGTCCGCTCCACGAGCTACTGGTCGATACTCCAATTATCACAAAGTCCCACAAAGAAGTATCTCCAAAGACCATCTCGTCACAGGGGTCTCAACGCAACAGACGGCGCGTCGATCGGACGCCCGGTCTGTGAGTTATTAGCCTTTTCGTCCCAGGGGCCCGGTTGGTTTCGTGTGCGAACCAATCCCGGCCGTATCACAACTGTACCCTGAACTCTCATAGGGTATACTCAAAGGGACCGTTACTCAACGTAACCACCAACGCCGCTGACGGTTCGTCAAACGGACGTCCTGTCTGAAAGATATCAGCTTTCCCGTTCCAGGGGCCCGGTTGGATTTCGGGTGCGATCCAACCCGGCCACTACTAACTGTATCCAAAACTCGGGAGAAGGATACCAAAAGTTCCGTATCGTAAACAGGAACTCAACGCAACAGAAGGTGCGTCGATCGGACGCCCGGTCTGAGAGTTATTGGCATTTTCGTCCCCGGGGCCCGGTTGGTTTTTAAGGCAAAACCAACCCGACCGTACTCCACCTGCGTCCAAACCTCGGGCGGAATATGCCAAAAGATCCTTCTCACTAAGAGGAACACAACACAGCTGACGGCACGTCAATCGGACGCCCGTAGCTCAAGATATGAGCGTTTCCGCTCCGAAGGCCCGGTTGGTTTTGTGAACAAACCAACCCGGCCGAACTCAAAGTAATCCGAAACCTTGAGTGCGATATACCGAAACGACCGTCTCGATCCGAGGATCGCGTTGCCGCAGACAGTTCGTCATTCGGAGGTCCGAGGCTCACGATATGACCAAAAGACCGAAACTGGTTCGAAACGGGGGGGTCCGGGTCCGGGCCGACCCGGCCCGACCCCCCCCCCTGGGGCGGTCAGGCCGGCCGGCAGGCCGGCGGTGCGGGGGCCGCGGCGGCTTGGCGCCGCGGGGTGGCTGCACGCGGGGGCTAAGCCCCCGCTGATTGAAAGGCGGCACGGCCTTTGTGCCGCGCCATTTGCAAGAAACGGCCCCCGCACGTGGGGGCCGACTGGAAATAAAACCGGGGGGCTGTTGCCCCCCCTTTATATGAAAACCGCCCCCCTTTAAGAGGGGGTTTTTTATGCGCTGGTCGGGGGATTAATTCCCCCGGTTTAACGTTATCCGGCCGGCCAGCTGGCCGGCCGGTTTTTTCCAACGGGATCGGAAATTCCGGTCCCCTCTTCGGCTTCCGACGCCGGCGGCCCGGCCGCCGGTCTTCTCTTCCCGCCGCGGCCCGGAACCGGCCGCGGTCTCCTCGTCCCGCCGTGGCCCGGAACCGGCCGCAGTGTTCGTCGTCCGGCGCGGTGCGACGGCACCGCGCCCCCTTCGCCGTGCCTTGATTCCTTTCAACGCAGCGCGACGGCGTCGCGTTCTTGAAGATTCTTCCTCGGCGTGGCGCGGCGGCGCCGCGTAAAATAATTTTACGATTATCCGCGTGGTGCGACGGCACCACGCCACTTTGCTTCCACCCGCAGGAAATAACAACAAGAACGATGGAGGGGGTTCGGCCGTGTTGATGCGGTCCGGCCCCCTCACGTTAAGCAATAACACATCTTTAAATAATCCAAAGCCACACGTTAGACTTGCTAAAAAATCATGATCAAAAATAGAATAACTAAACAATAATCAACAACCCCTACCTTGGTATAAGGTTCGAAGATTTGTCAACGTTCCGCAGAAGACGACGTCGTGGAGGTCGGGCATCGTGGTAGCTGTTCGTCAAATCCGATGACGAAGGGGTGCGTCCGAAGAGACACGTCGTTGGCGAATACTTGTACGCCGACGAAGGTTGTCCGAGGAAGAAGCGGTGTCCTCACTCGTTGACACGGAAGTCGAAGAAGAGAGGAGCGGCGTTCTTCGTCGGAACTTGAGCGTTCACGTCAAGTCTTGAGGAATGTCAAATAAAAAGAAAACAACGAACTCAAGAACCCCTACCTCGATAGTCGCACGTTGATGTAGTCGTGGAATATCGGTGTCGATTCCTTTGACGTCGGAGGAAGAGTCGTTGTTGATGGCGTTCGTCGCGGAAAACCGTCGCGGAAGAGATGACGCGGAAGAAGTACGTCGCGTCGCGGATACGGCGTCGCGGATGGACCGTGTTCTTCGGCGGAGAAGTTCTTCGTTGAAGAACGGCGTTCTTTGCGTTCTTCGTTAAGTTTGAAGAAGATGAAGAAGACTTCCCTACTCTCTCAAGGAGATAAAAATTCTAACAAAATAAAATAAGACTCTTTCTTATTTTATTCACACAACCCAACCTCTTTGAATTTCAAAGGTTTGAAATTAAATAACCACACACAACTCACCTCATTAACTCATTACATTTAAGTCATAGGTTTATAACTTAAGTTAACATAATTTAAGTGGGAGTTGAGGGGGTTTTAGAGGATATTAAGTGGTGGGGTTCGTGTGGGCCCCACCACCCTCATAACCTCCCATGGGAGGTTGGGTGGTTACCCAACTTCCAACAAGAGATATCACTTAGAGTAAAATAATAAAAATTGTAGTGTAATTACAAAGTAAACATCCACAATTTTTTTATTATCAACACTCGCATGAACGCAACTCCAGAACAGGAGTTCCTAAGCGTATACCGGCGCTACGGTTCCATCGGTGCCCTCGGAATTCGATTCCGGGCACCAGTTCAAAAGTTAGAAAAACCCGCTCGTCCGTTCACTGAACGTACCCGAGCCAAAACTTCAGAAAATGATTCCGGGCACACCGGGCCTCAGAATCAGGTGCCGTCAGAAACTGCGTTCTTGTAAAATTCCAAAGAAAATTAAGTAAAAAATTTCCTTGAAATTTACGGGTCTTTACACATAAAACAACCATAGGTTGACCACGAACAGAGTATGATTTCTCATTTATGTAAAACCATAAAAAATTAATTCTATATTACTTCCTCGCTTATTATTTACATCACAGGTGTATTTGTTTCTTGATAGTTCAAATCAGGTCCATTCCTCTTAGTCAAGTTATAGTTATAGGAGTTATAAAAAATATTTTAAAATAATGTATAAAATTGATAATAGTTTCTTACAATGACTATTCCACCTCATCTTAGTGTCAATTCATGATCAATATGTACATTTTATGTGGTATAAGAGAATATGAATATCTCTTATTGGATTAATTTTATTTATTCCTAGTTGATTTTATTACATTTATAAAACTAAAATATATACTTCTGATGCTAATGTGTCATAGGTGGGAGACATAGTCTCCAATCATTTATTAGAAGACATGGATGTCTCTACTAGGACTCAGAAAAATAGGAATAGGGGTAAAGAAAATAGTTTTTATATCATAAAAAGGAAAGAATATAATTTTCAATAAAATTTTTAAGAATATCAAGGTGTTATATGAACTTACATCAAATACGTCAAAAATGATACATTTTATGATACTAGATTGATCTATTTTGAGTTGGAGTATTATGAGACTATCAAAATTATTAAATAATTATTCTCTAATTTTGAAATATATAAGTAGAGTTCTCATGATGAAATTGAATCATATATAATTTTTTTAAGGTGAATATTAATGACAAGGAAGTTCATGAAGAGGAAACTAAGAAGATAGAGTATTACAGGGGTATGAAATTGAAATGGTATAATGATTTTTATTTTCCTCTTTAACGAAAATAAAGAATTTGAGACTATTTTTAATGGCCATATTTCATTAATTTATGAGTTATTGAAAAAGTTCATTTATGAGATAATTATTAGAAAATATGTTTTTATTGATTTAATACATAAACTATATATATTACAAAACATTTCTAGGAAGGTAATATATTCACATCTTTAAGACATAATTTTTATGGAAAAATGTCTTGATTAGTATATTTATAAGAACTATTATATGTAAGAATCACATAAAGATACGATTACTATCATGAATGCCCATTTAGTAATTAAATATAGATGAATCAATGACATTGATAACTCTTCGAATAAAAGTAATAAAAACATGAAGAACACCGTTTAATAAAAATCAAATTGCGAACAAAGAAATACATTGTTTGAAAATTAAAATTATATTACCTGTTTGAAATTTATTTAACTATAGGATAAATTTAGAAATTAGATTGACACACTTTCTAGAACATCCCAAGATGCTAAGAATAATTTATCCACAAACAGATAAGAAGAGTAAAAATCCATAAAATGGATTATTCTATATAGATAATTGGTGAGGTTTATTTTTATAAAGAGAATCATATTTGTAGTTGTAACTGTTCAAAATCATATCATAATAAACCTTCTATAATAATTGGAAGAACCTAACACATAATCTTGTTAACATTGATTCAAATGATGTATTCAAATTTACTAGCCTGGGTTCAAATCCAAAATCTTGGAATAGATGTGTAGATAAAAATGATGATAAATCAACCAAAATAGTCATGTTTGATAAACGAAATATCAAGAAAACAAAAACCCAAAATTAATCAAGAATGAATGAAAGTCAAATACATTAATAGTTAGGTAATAAGACAATTTACACTAGTAATAAAAGAAAAAGAAATAGATTCATTGGCTACTGTTGGTGATACTAGAAGTTTGAGCATCAAGAAATTATTCGTTGGAACAATATGAAAATGTATTAAGACTCTACAAGGATTATATTTATGTGGATTATATGTGAATAAATGAGTAAACTTGAAAAAATGAATCAAATTCCCTAGAATTGTATGAATATGTACACCAAATAAAGATTGAAATATCGTAAATATTTCTGTTATTAGAACAATATATTAGGCCACATATTATAAGTGTGTTGGAGAACATTATCTAAAGACATATCCAAGGGTGTTGTTAATATAATACTAAATCCCTAGAGAATTAGCTAAGAAATAAAAGAGAATTATCTTCCTTGGTATATAAATAAGGTAAAGATAATGTTTAACAAAATAAATGAACAGAACAGAGAAACATAATAAAGATGTAGATGTTGGATTCCATGAATTTCAAGTCCATAAAGAATATATGATTCTACTCTAGAAAGAATATTCATACCATGGACCACTAAAAGTTGTCCAGGGAAAATAAAATGAATATATGAAATATGAAATAAAAACGAGAATCAATTAAATTTTAGAAATAAGAATATAAGATACATTGGAGAATTTTTTTTACAATATTTTGATATGTTACTAATGAATTGTGACTCAAAGAAACTAAATAATCCACATAGAAGCTCTAATGGATAATATTTTATGATGAAACAAAAAATTATATTTCCATATGAACTTCTTGATTCTATAACAATTAAATAAAATAAATATGATGCACTATATATAAAAAAAAATGAAAAAGGATGATCTAGATTTTGAAGTACTCAAATTTCAGGGGATGATTAATAAAACCAAAAAATAATTTTTTTGAAAAAAATGTGTTCAAGGTGAAAAAAGGCTAGACATGATGACATAATTTGTATAACTTTCATATCTATCTCAGAATAGATGTTAAAGAAGGAAAAAATCCTCAAAAAGAATCTATTTCAATAATGGATCATGTGAAAATAAATAATCCATAATAGATGAAGGTGAATTCCTGTAAAGAGTATATGTAGTTATTGAAATACAAGAATGTGAAATGTAGTGGAGAAATTAGAATGAAGAGTTTCAAGAAACTTTTTTACTATATGTAAACTATTTTCTTGGATGAGGAAAAAATAATAATCCTAATTTCACTTATTATGATGTTTATAAGTGTTCTTAGTTATTCGCTTAATTATCATATAGTATGTTTGTACCAATATATTAGGTATTTGAAGGTAAATTTAATTATCCAAATAAAAATATGTGAACACTGTGAAAAACAACAATTTGGATGTACTATTAAAGATTATAAAAAACATGAATTTTACACCCTGGTGGATCATCAATATGATCATCTTGATGACTATGTGATGAAACTATAATCCATCAAATGAAAAGGTGGCACAACCCTTGAGATGGAGAGAAATGGATATTCTATAATGTTGTGTTATATAGATATCTAAAAGCTCCAAACATCTCAATAGATGATGAAAATGATGTATGTTAATTATAGTTCAAACTTGTACAATGATTATAAAAAAAATGTGTATAAAAGACGAGTGTTTGTTTATGTGTAACTCATAAAAGGGTCCAAAATATTTTTTCATGTTAAATTTAATATTTATTTGTTGAGTTATTTAAATAAACTTTTTTCCCAGAAAAATATTTATTTACTTATCCCTGGATGAAAAACAATGAAATTATATTACATGAAAAATTAGTGAATAGATAGAATGGATGTCTTAGTGAAATAACTATTCATTTCAACAATGTGTTATCCTATGTAGTCATAGAGTTTACTAGCTAATTACTCAATAATGTAGAAACCTTTCATATCATCCACCAAATTTCTAATCGACCAAAGGAATAATTTTCATTTATTGTGAGAAAGGAGGGAATGGATTTTGACATTATTTGAGAAATGATATTGATAGGAAAGGTAAAGGATTAGATTGAAAAGACACTTTGGAAATATTATTAATATGCATGCATTTTTTTTTCTATTTATAAAAAGAAATCAATGACAATCTATTGTAATGTACACTAATATTATTGACTAATCATAAAAATATATATATGGAAATAATTTTGAAATAATTGATGAAGAGTAGTCATTATACAGGGAGAATTACATGAGATTCATTGGATTTCATTTGGTGATATAACTCACCATGCTAAATGTGATGGTTTTTGTGATGTTATTTAATGAACTAAAAGTGAAATTCCTCGAGTTTTTTTGAAAATATTTTTTTATAAATAATTTTATATAATTGATGGATTGAAATACATAAAACACGTAATTTTAACAAACCGTGATACACTATTACTATATTATAATTAGTTGTGATATGTTTAACATTTTCATTAATTTGAACGTTATGAATATTATTAAATTATTTAATAAATATATGTAAACACATTTCACAATATTAATATATTGATAAATATAAATTTAATAATACATAAATATTTGGTCCCCTCCTATACTGAATTAGAAAAAGAGGACTTTGATTTTATAATAAAAATGATGCTCTGACTTCAAACATTATAAAAATTGGTAAAGTCTTTGTAATCATCAAAAATTTGTTTTTTCAAAAAATGTTTTTTATAACAAGTCAATATTCTAATAAAATTATTAATATTTTATATAATATTTTTATGAAATTAAATTTCACTTTTTAATTCATTTTGTAAAATATATATTAAGATGATTTTTTTGGGAATTTATTGAAATTTTAATGTTTTTAAAGAATATATAGAGATACCATTTTTTATAAAATTGCCATTTCCAATATATGTAAAGAACACTTAATGATTTGAATATGAACATAAAGTAATTTACGTACTATTTAGTTATATATTTTATAATTAATTATATTTTAATCATCTTTATACCATCCTCTGGTTTAAGTAACATCTGGGGCATAAAATGCATTTCTTACAAAATCTATTTTTTATTGTGTTTTTCATGATAAATATTAAATTAAATTAAACCAAATCAATGAGTTGATCATCAAAAATGAATTCCATATTTTGAGTCACATTGTCCATATTTTCTAAATCATTCCCTTTTGGGGATGCCCAGTAGGATAAATGTATCATTGAGAAGGGGAGGATTGAATAAGTTATAGCTCTTTTATGTTTCATTTCCTTTGAAAAAACCTTCACCAATAAATAAAGATTTGTTAACATGATGAAAGCCAAAAGAAACACGAATCCATATGAACACAATAATTTAAAATTTTCACTACTCAATAATAGTAGCCACATACTTGGTATGTTATGGAAGAAATAAGAAACCACATAATCCACTTCAAAAAAATCCATTTTTTAGAATACAATGACTTTTATATTCTATTACACTCATGTAGCACAAAATTCAATAAAATAGTTCATGTGCATCAAGTACAATTAAATTATGTAATACAATTTTTGTAAAAAAATGTGATTGTGATTATTAATATATTTTTAAAATATGTTCTTCAAAACTATTATTCACTTTCATTCTCAACAGCAGGAATTTACATACCTAGATATTGTATTGATACTGAGTATAATTTCCTATGCCGATTACTCACTATGATTACTTGATATAGATAACAAATGTAACGACTTAACCCTATATAGTGGAGAACCAAGGTCTATTATCAATTAAATTTTCATTATTACAATGAATAAAGCCTCGAAGGACTGAATAGTTTAGAAATTTCAGAAAACCAGATACAAAAAAAGAATTGTATTTCATATGGATACAGAAATTACAACATATTTATTTCATTTTTATAATTAACTAGATTCAAGGATAACAGTAATGAATATATTAAATTCCTTCATATCATTCATAGTATTATTCAGGTATTTATAGAAAAATTATCATAATAAAGTTGAGCTCAAATTATCAGCAAGATAAAAATATAGAGGAGGAAATAATGAATTCGTGTAAATAATAATTTTGGCTTGGAAAATAACAGGACCATTATACCATGTAATCATTAAAATTAGACGTAATAGAATACAAAATATGTAAATGTGAGAACTAGAAATACATTCCATTAAAATAACAAGATACCTAATAATATATATGGAGGGGTATGAAACTAAAACACAAGCCATTAAAAAATGAACTGAAATTAAATATATCCATAGATATGTTGACACAAATTCACATGGACGTATAATAATTGAAACTACTACATTGGAAATTATTTCATAATGGAAATAATTTATAAGGAACAAGATGACTTATAATCGTAAATAACATTCAAAAGAAGGTTATAAACAATGGTTAGAAACCCATTTGAACAATTATTCATCTCATGAGAACCGATTGACGTATCGAGGAGCTATGTAATGTTTCATCTGAACACATCATTTCCATTCTAAATAATTTCTCCTATTTAATAATCTAAATATATAATATTCCATATAAAATAATAGTATTTAGTGAGCAATATAGATCTATCAATAATTCCCAAAATAATAAAATATTTTTCAAATTAGGAAATGTATGTACCTTATTATATGGTTTATACATTATTAATATCTATGATAAATGATAATGATCATTTGGATAAATTCAATTCACAATGATCATATGTTGTTGAATACATCAAGGAGACTAAAAAATAAATCATGGAAGTTAATGGGAATACTATCTTTGGACAAAATAATAATTCTCTATCCTAATTAAAAATTATGATGGTACCAACACAGAAAATCCAAATAGTGGAAAAATAGCGTGTTGTTGTTATTGGTGAAGTAAGAGAATATATTTTAAAACTATTTCTGAGGAAAATTTCATTTTCTTTTTTAAAACCATTCAAAAAAAATTTTCATTGAAAATCCACTATAATAATTTTTTAAAATAATCCCAACAATCATTACAAGGATACCAAAATGAAATGATGGATGATAAATCTATACATGTCATACATGTTGAGAAGACAATTATTTTTTCACGGTAAAAAGGAACGAAAATTCCTCCATCAGAAAGAGAATAGAAGATTCCTTTCAAAATATTAGTAAAAGAAAAATAAAGGTAATACTGTCTTTAATAAATAATTATATAAACATTAGTGAAAACATATAAATAAAACATTATTTTTATAAGAAAAAAGGTTATCTGACTGAAAAGAGAAGTGATGTTTGGTATTCATTAAATCATTTTGAATAAAATTTTAGTACCAATGAGTGAAAAATTGAAACTAATACTTGAAATTGGTTATTAAAAACTAGAGAGGATTTAACATTGTTTATTAAACAATATTTAAATATTTTCCTCATATGGAAATTACATTGAATGATCAATAGGAATTTTCTTCAGGAAAATAATCATTTAATATTTCAAAAGTGTCCCATAGCACATTGAATAATTTTTAAATCATTAAACCATTTAAATAATATATCTAATGAATGAATTAAAAAAAATATTTAATACTAATTATTTATATAATATAAAAAAATTGAAGTAGATACACACCAAAAGTATTTAATTAGTGAACATGAAATTTATCTCACTGATTTAAAATGTGGGACGCTAATCCCATACCAATGTAGTAACAAATGAATTGGAAATAAAAAAGTTAATAGCACATAAATAAAATATGAAAATACCATGATGATAATATAATTCATGATATAATATTTCAATGTGGAAGTATGTACACTATATTCAACAAATTAGTTTCACAACAATTTAGTATGCCCCACGGAATGAAAATGTGACAAGAATCCCATACCTTGTGTTTACATTCGAGTGAACGTCACTTAAAATATTGTATAATAAAAATATGTTAGTATCATAATTTATTCAGAACCATATTAATTTTTATATTTACTTTTATTTAACTTATTAACAATTTTTATAAATCTACATAAACAAATTAAGTTCACATCGACTATTTTTTTGACTAAATTCGGCTTATGTGTCAAAACAACTAATTTTTGTAATCTATGATCAAAGAGGTCATTATATAACCTCTATATAATAAAAAACACATTAAATAATTATCATATTTATATATAAATTATACTTTTAAAATAAATCACGAAAAATGGTTATGAAAATGAACCAATATTTCACACATGGAGACGGTAGGTTGTATGTACGAATGAGTGACATTCCAATCATTAATTTATCATGGTGGAATGAAGGGAAGTAACTAATATCCTTCCCAAATGATCATTATATAATAAATATCATATTATTTAATCTTATATACTAATATATATACTTATTTTATATAAAATGAGTCACATCATGTCGAGGAGGTGGTAGTCCACATGTCTACAAATGATGTTATGTATTTTAATGTTACTGAATGGCTTATAAAGGAGATGATATATATATATATTTGTAAATATTATATATACATAAAAATAATTATGTCATGAATATATTATTGTATTTTTTTCATTTCAATTATTTCTACTTATTACCATTCTATTTTACATTCCATGTATCGTGCAAACGAATAACATCCCTTTAAGGGGTAGTAGTCCAACCTTCTTCATATGATGTTATCGTATTAACATGAAATGTAAAATATTAAATGTATATATTACAAAAGATTTAAATATATATAAATACATAATAAATTTCATATATAATACATATAAATAAAACATCCATCACAATTCCTACCATGAGTAGTGATAATATAAAATTGACCAGTCATCGTTTTGTGAGGTAGTAGATTTCCATACACAGTAATAGTATGTTCATTTACATTTGATGAAGTTATGTGTATGTGTATGTTGTAACATTATAATAAAAAAATTATATTTGTGATACTTGTATTTTTGATAAGTAGTAGAAAAAACGTCTTTTGGAGGTGGAGAATTTAAATGAAACAAAAAATTGAGATTATGAGTTACCTCTTAATCGTGAAACTTATTTTGGTATATAGAAAAAGGGTTCCATGGGATACTTTCTATCCAATGGGAGGATTAATGGTCAAGGTTAAAAATGTTTTGAATCATTTTTTTATATCTTTTCTGAATATATGATCTTTCATATATGTAAGGAATGGTTAGAGGTGGTGTCCTTTTATAGGGGTGGAAAATGACTCACTTGGTATTCTTGGAAAGAAGCTAGGTTTTCACACTTTCATACCAAATAAAAGTCATAAAAATCCAAGAAAAATGAATAATATAATCTTTTGATTATGGTATATTTCCATCCAATGGATTTCGAAGATGTGGCTAGGTGAAATGGGAATGTAATAAAAAGTATTAGTCTTTTATTAACATTAAATTTCCCATAATAATTGTAAATAATTTTAATCAGGTTCACGAATTTTTTTTGTCAAAAAAATGTTGGTATTTTAAAAGAAACAATAAATTATTATGATTCAAAATTTGGATTTTTTTTTTCAAAATTCCAATCATATATGTTTCAAAATAAATTAAAATTAATCCAGTAGATGTAATGAAAATGCGAGTTTTTAAATAAAAAAAATTCAAATTTTGGATATGTATTTATATTTCATTATAATGTGAAATTGATTTTAATGATATAAATTCGATTAATTTATAAAATTATAATCTAATTAAACATTAAAACCAATTATAATTATAATTAAACATTAGAAATAAAATTGATTAAACATTAGTTTTGAAATATAATTCTGTATTTTTAACTATTCATTAAAAAATTAAATTTATCAATGAAATATCACAATTTGACCATTACATAATTATTATGTTTCTCTTTCTAATAAGATGTATATTTTAATATATTAAATCAGTTTTAATGTCAAAATTCATAGTTAAAATTGGTTTCAATTAAAATGTGGTAAAATTACTTTTATAAAAATATAGGGTTTTATATGTAAAATATGGTTTATTCTTATTTTATGAATATAAAATAAAGTGGTTGAATAACCAAAATAATTAATTGAATATTTAACACATATATATTTCCATAAAATAATTCAGCAATTGTAATTAATTATTATTATTACGGTAAAACTACATTGGATGAATAAAAATAATAATATTTCATTTATAATCAAATTGGTTTTGATATTCATTTATAATTAATTAGTAACCCTTGAATTAATTTTATAATTATATAAAAATTATATTTTCAAATTATAGTTAATTATATTCATAATCAATACTAAAAATTCTAGATTATATCATAATATATTAAACAATAATATTTTTATAATACATTTTTCTTTGGTGAAATTGAGTCTTGGAAGTAACAAAAACTATCGAGGATGTTAACTCTTGTTGGTATCGCATGATATTAAGGAAGGCCACTCTTATGTGTAATTCAATATATCTAGGATTTTCACTATTCCATGTAACTCAAGCCAACTCAGTGTCACGTGGATTAAAATATATATAGAATCTATTTTACATTTTAAATGTGTTATAATTATTATGATATTACCTTACACAATTAGTGTAATGTGTCGTACACGCTATCGAATATAGGGTTCTTATATTGGTTTTTTGGGGCATCACATTCTCACCACATTATTCATATTTTGTAATCTCAATTTAATATCGAATATGGGGATTAATTGTTTGATACATTAAATTTCTCAAATCCCACTTCATTGGAAGGGTTCATAAGTAATCCTCTATAAAAGGGAGAGTCGAATGTATAATGGTTAGATTAATTACATTTTAACTAGGTATCACAATAGGATAAAATAAGTATCATGTAGAGATATGTTCTTTGAAGAAAATGTTAATAATTTTTGGGACTAAATGTGGTTATAAATCACTAACATATGAATAAAAAATGGAAATTTATGTGCCTAAAATATATAAATCTTTTATTATTTAGATGGACATTAGTTTTACAAAATTTAATGTATTAGGAATAAAATTTATTTCTATATCATTTTAATAATTTTGGGTAATTAAAAAATATAACAAAATATTGTAACATGATAGTTTTCAATCCTAACATTTGGTTTTTCTTTTATCAGAATCTATTTAACCCCCTTTCCCTCAAAAATGAGTTAAAAAAAGTGATGTTTTTATGCCGCAAGAAATAAAGAGTCTTTCAAAGTGTCATAAGTCCTATAATATAGTAACAAGTCTAACTATTTTCCTTTAAAAATTTCCAAAAAAAATATGGTTATTAGATTAATTTCTACTCCTCAAAAGTGTTACTATGGGTTCATCATTAATATTTATTCATTAGCTTTTTTTATCAAAATCCAATGAAAATGAACATGGACATTGCATTGGTCAGTGGTTGGTGTGAAAATCTTATCATCCATTGGTCACAGGTTAAAGTCCTATGGCCTTACTAGATTTAATTTTTTATCCCCCAACTTATAGGTTGTCCTTTTCTAAAACCAAAAAATTTATGATGGAAATATATGAAGTTGGGTTAATCACTAAATTTCTTTTTAACTGATGAGTTCAAAACATCTTTAATACATAAATTCTTCATCCAATTTATTTCAACATATGTCCTTCAAGGGTCTGGGGTTTATCCATAATATTATTTCTGTGATTTCTATGTCATGATGCCTTATATTAAAATATAATTCAACATAGGTTTAACCAATATTTTTAATTTTCAAAATTAATTATTATTTTTTATAATGGTTTGTAAAGAAAATTTTAATTATCTAGAGAGTATCCCCTAAGAGTGTCAATGTGGGAGTAAAATAAGGCTTGTTTTCTTATACCAGGTAACCCCGAGTTAGGCCTACAATAAAATGTCCGAGTTGTTATACCTATGTTCATCTATGCTAGTGAAATGTCCACTTGTAGAATCCAGATATGGATATACTTCAATGAATACCCACATAATTTATAATTTAACAACATTAATGTGTTTTCATCTATAATTATCCTCAAATTCTATCTTAGTTTAATGTTCTATTACTTACTATTTCCAAAATATAGTTCCCAAGGAAGCTATTAAGATTCCTTTGATACCAAATTTAGTGACACAACCCTAGATATCCCATTTTAATTGAATGATTTAAATTATATTGGAATTATTACAATGAATCATGCCCAAGTGGACTTCTAATTTTTTTATACTTGTAAAACAAGGTACATAAATCAAAATTGTATTAAAAATTCATACACTAATGAAAAGGTATATTATTATTCTTTATAAATAATCAATATGGATGATAAATGTATTCCATATAGTAAATTTCATCATATCAATCATTGTATACATCCTAGATTCCTAGGGGAAGAAAAAATTTACGGCGAGATCAAATTCTCAATAAAGAAAAATATTGAGGAAGGAATAATGAATCAATGTGAATTATAATTATGGAATGGTATATAACTCAACACATATTGAATGTAATCATAATTATAGAAGGAACTAAATAAATAGTATATTAATGTAATAAAGAGAAATAAATACTATTCAAATAAATAGATAAGGTATAATAAATATGGCATGGTATGAAACTAATAAAATTCTATTAATCAGTGAACTGAACAGAAATGTATCTGTAGAAATTTTGGCGCAAAATATGATGGAAGACTAATAACTGAAACTACTATGAGGGATATGATTTATTAATAGAGTACATGTATAAGGAACATGATGACCTTTTACAATAAATACCATTCATAATATAGTTTAAAACTAATGGTAGGAACCTAGTTGCGTAATTATTCATCTCAGGAGAACCTGTTGATGTATCATGGATCTTAAAAAATTCCGGACTCTAGCCATCATTTTCACTCCAATTCATTCCAAATATTGAATAATAACAAAACTATTAGGCCTTATCAAATGACTGTATTGAATGAGGAATATAAATCTATAAATAATTCAAAAATTAATCAAATTACTCTCAAATTAGGAACCATATGTATAATGTTATATTATTTAGGAAATAATAATATCCATGATTAATGTTTTGTAATATTAGGAGAAATTCAATGCCCAATGATCATATAAATGTGAATATTCCAACTTGGCTAAAAAATAAATCAAGGTAGTGAGTGTGAATAATAACTTTTCCAAATCAATAATAGACCATCCAAAATAATAATAAGAATGGTATCAACACAACACAACACATGCGGTGTAAAATATAGGGTTTTTTATGTTTATGAAATAAAATAATATATTTTTAAAATATTCTTGTGGAAAATATCTTTTTCCTTTGAAACCCATTTGGAAGATATTTTTCATTTTAAATACCATTTTTTTAAAAATAATCCATTTAAAAATGGTTTGGATACCTCTATGAAATTACAATTGATAAATTTATGCATTCTATAAAATGTAAATGAACATTCATTTTTTCTCGGTAAAAAGGTAAGAAAATGACATGTTCAAAAGGAGCCATAAATATTCATTTAAAAAAATTGGTAAATGAAAAAAGGGAAAAGAATTATTTACAAAATAATTTATAAAAATTAAAACATTTCAATAAAAATGGTTCCAAGATGAAAAGAGGTTCTTGACTAAAGGGAGAATTGAAGTCGGTTTTTCTTTCAAACATTTATAAAACACATTGAGTACTAGTGAGTGGAAAATTTGTAATAATACATGAAAATGGACATGAATTCTTATAGGGGAATGAAATTTATTATTAAAAAATTGATATATAGTTTTAAATAATGTACTTTACATAGAAATATTAGTAGGATTAGTCTTGAGGAAAATAATCTTCCATCATTACAATGTGTCCCATACCACTTTGGAACATTTTTAAATCATTGAGATTAGAAAATAATAAAACTAAATTAATTTTTTAAATAGCATTATGAAAACTAAATCAAGATATAATATATCAAAGTATTAGTAGATAAAACACACAAAATTTGTAATTATTCAACGGAACATTTATCTGACAGAGGTAAAAATTGATATGAGAATTCATTACCAACATAGTAACAAATGAATTTGAACAACCAAAGTTAGAAATAAATAGATATAACATATAAATACCGTTATTTTAATTGACTTCATGATATAATATTTCAATTCTCTAGTATTTACACCATATATAAGAGATTAGGTTGACACCAAGAAGTATGCCTCACAGAATGAAAATGAGAACTGAATCCCTTACCTTGTGTTTCGTTTTTGGGTGAACATCCATTAAATTAACATATAATAAAAATATGATAATTTTATATATTTTTTGGAACCTTTTTATATTTTATATTTACATTTATTTCACTTATTATCTATTTAATAAAACTACATTTACTATTATGTTTACACCAATTGTTTTTTGACCAAATTTGGGTTATGTCACAAAACAACTATTGTTGGTAAACTATGGTCAAATGGGTCATTATATAACATCTAAATAATATTAAAAATGAAAGAATTATCTTATTTATAATTTAATTATACTTTGATAAAAAATAATTAATCATTGTTAAGAAAATGAGGCAATTTTACGCTCATGGAGACAGTAGGTTGCACATTTGCACGAGTAGACTTCCCATTTTTAAATGATCATTGTGGAAAGAAGGTATGAATATAAAATAATTATAAAAATATAAGTATATAATAAATAAATTATTATTTAATCATAAATACTTATACATAGAATTCTATAATGTAAAATTAATCACAACATGTCGAGGAAGTAGTAGTCCAAACTTCCACGAATGATATTATCTCATTTAATGTGTCTGAAAGGGTAATAAATGAGATGATATATATATATATATAATATAATATTTCCATAAATATCATTATTTCATGAATGTATTATTGATGTTTCCTTTTTCAATTATGTTTAATTATAACCATTAATTTATTCATTATAAGAATCATGTGAATGAATCACATCGCTTTAAGGGGCACGTTTGTCCACACTTTCTCAAACGATGATATCGTACTAACGTAAAATGGAAAATATTAAATTTATGAATTATAAATGGTTTCAATAATTATAAATACAGAATATATATCATATATACTAAATATATATTATTATTCATTCATAATGGCAAATATGAGAGGCGGTAATAGAAAATTTGGCAGTCATCATTTCGTGAGCCAGTTGTTTTCCATATATAGAAATAAAATGTTTCCATCCATTAGATGGAGGTGTGTGTAAGTATAGGATGAAAAAATAGAATAAAAAATCCTATAATCTTTATGATAGTAGTTTTTTACAATAATTGGAAGAATATATATAAGGAGGTGGAATGTGGAAATGAAAAAAAACATGAGAGAAGGTGTTAACTCAATATCGGGTAACATATTTTGGTTTACACCAAAATGAATCCTTGTAAATATTTATGTCATATGGGATGGTTAATGGTCATGGTCAGGATGGTTGGGGGTATATTTTTATAATGAATTTCAGATCATTTGATTTTTAATAGGAGTGATTAATGGGTAGAGGTGGTAGCCATTTATAGGGATGTAATAGAATCATATGGTAATTTGGAAAAGAAGTCAAGTGTGCACATGTTATTACCTATAAAAAGTAATAAAAACAACTAAAATCAATAATGGAAGGTCACTATCCGAGATTTGGCCATCTATTCGTTTTTTAAAAGATTTTAGGTCATTTCGGAACATAAATAATTGGATTTGTCCTTTATTTTTGCATAATTTTTCCTTATTAATTGTAATTGACTTTTGTCACATTCGTTAATATTTTTTTCCCAAAAAAAGTAGGTATTATTAGAAATTATGGATCATTATTATTCCTAATACGGAATCAATTTTTCTAAATTTTAATCACATAAGTGGAAGAAAATAAATTAAAAGTAATCTCGTTGATGGGACGATAATGCTTGTTTTTAATGTACAAATTCCTGAAAGATTGATATGTTTTTATAGTCAATATCAATGTAAAGGTAAATACAATTACCTAAATTGGAATAATTTTTAATTTTTTTTTTCTAAATATACTTTTGATCCCATTAAAAATATAATTTATTGTTATAAATAATTTTTTTTAAAAGTAGTTTTGAATTAAAAATCATAATTTTTTACTTTTCATTAAAAAGTGAAATTTCTATGAAATATATAAAGAATTCAAAATAACATATTTATAATGATTAAATTCTAAATAATAAGTTCAATTGGAAATTTTAAATAAATTTATTTTTTAAAATTCCTATTCAAAATGTTTTTTCATTTAAATGGAAGTAAAATTGTATTTATAAAAATATATATTTTTATGTTTAAAATAGGGCTTGTTATTACATATGAATATAAAATCTATTTTGTGAATATACAAAATACATTATTGAATATATAAAATATATATTTAATTAAAAACAATAACTAATTGTAATTAAATATTTTTATGAAGATAAAACTCTATTTGAAGATTAAAAATAATAATATTTATTTGTATAACCAATTGGTTCTTTTTTTAATTTGTCATTAATTAGTAAGCAATGATATGATTATATATATAAACCATGTATTTTAAAAAGTTAATTAAGACTATTCATAACCATTAATATAACATCTTGAATCTAACATATTGTAATCAATAATAATATTTTAATAATACATTGTTATTTGGTGAAACTCGGTCTTATGGGTAATTAAAACTATCAAGGAAGGAAACTGTTGTGTGAATCAAAAGATATCAAGGAATATCACTTTTTCATGTAATGAATCCAAACATGGAAGTTCTCTCTTATATGTTAAACGGGATCACTCGGTCTTTCATTCATTAAAAGATATAGATAGTCTATTTTAAATAGTTAATAAATTATAAATTATTAGTATAACACCTAACATGGTTTGTGTCACATTCCATAGATGATATCATATACACGGTTATTACATATGTTTTCAAGGAATCACATTTTCCACACCATGTCTAAATTAACTCCTCTAAATTAAAACCTTATTATAGGGATAAATTGTTCGATACTTTGTATGTTTGAAATATTACATCATGAGAAAGGCTTACATGTAATCCCCAATAAATGAGAGAATTGAAATTACAAAGGTCACATGGAATACCATGTAACTTGGCCTCTAATTTCGAGAACATAGTTGGAAAGAAGTTATATGTGTTTGGAGGTAAAACATAAGTATTTATAGTTACAGAACGGGGTCATCAATCAAAAATAAATGAATGATAAATGGAATGTATTGGGTCTCAGATACAAAATTCATTAATGATTTAGAAAGCCACTGGCTCAACAAAAAATTTATGTAATAAGTAAAAAATTTATTTTTATGCCAATTTACTAATGTTGGGTAATTAAAAAGTATAATGAAATATTATTACATGATTTGTTTAAATCCTTACTTTTGGATGTGCTTCATTCAAATTCAAATTCATCCCTTTATCACCCAAATATAATTACCAATAACGAATTTTTTTATTCCCTATTCACTAAAAGAACCATTTAATGGATCGTAAGTCATATAAAAGATTAACAATTTTTACTATTTGTCTAAAACTATGTCCAAAAAATAAAAATGGTTAATTTATTAATTTTTAATCCCCAGAAGTGATATTTGAAGAAGGTGGTTCTTGGATAGAAAACCAATCCATAATTATTACAAAAAAGAGAGGTTACAAGGGTCTAAAAGATGGAAAAAATTAGAATTTTTTTAGGACAGGGGTGTAGATCAACAAGAATATCATTAGTCATGGTAATATATTGATTATAACCCTTGTTCTCAAGGCCATCACCAACAATGTTAGCTTCATGTTATATTTTAGTGATGAGGTAGTTGATGTCAAGAAGAGTGATGATGAATCCCATTCAGAAGGTGGTGATCGGCTACACAAGATGTATCACAAAATTCCAAATTGCTTGCACAATTTTGGTCAAGTCACTATCAATCAAATGGTTTCTCTAACCATGTAGTTTGGGAAAATAAATGGTATGAAAAATACTCATTGTTTCACCTCGAAGTGAAGAGGTAATTCCACCGCTACCATAAAAAATATCTATGGATCTTCCCAGCATGAATCCTAATGATTGAACCACAACCTCTGGGCCCTTCTTTCCTTTCGACGCACTATACACATTTATGATAACCCAACTAGGGATAAGGGGACGCCAAAATACATTAAAAGTGTAGCAAGATTGGATTTATATTCCATCAATACAGAGTTTTCACAAAATACCAAAGTCATGAACCATGCTGTTATAATGTCCCTTTTGGATTGATGCAGCTTAAAAAAATTCAATGAGATCACTCATTCTCCCTTAATTGTGTTTTCATAAGTATTTATTCCGAATAAGAGAATTTTTATCATACCATATCACATGGGGATGCTTGTGACGACATCATTTAAAATGTTATTAATCTGTTTAGAATTATCCATATGTTCAAATCTCTTTAATTCCAATTTGATAGAGTCATTTGTCAGCCACCAACAGTCAAAAATGTAAAAAATATAATTCCAAAGAGTTGAAGCAGTGCCACAAGAAAAAAAGAGATGATTAGTATATTCTATGTGTTGGTGGTGAAGACAACATTTATAATAGAGTTGATTACCATATGATTGAAGGAGATCATCTATGGGGATTCTATTATGAGAATGTCACCAAATAAGAGTAAATCATGAGGGTTTTATGCATGGTTTGTCAAAGAGCATTTTACACCCAAAATCACTTTTTGGGAGACCAAAATTGGGTTTTTAATTGTTTTCTAAATTAATAATACTATTTTGAAGAGGATCCCGGAGTAAGAGGTCACTAGGGATATAAAAATAACATGTATTAGTGGCATTCATGATTGTGTCAGGAAGATGATTATTTTGGGAGTAAAGGACGTCTTTGATAGAGAGGATGGTGTTCTCAGGACATTGGTCAATAGAAATTCTTTATATTAAAGGATTTATAGTCTAGTTATCCAATCAAAAATTCATTAAACAGTCTCTATAGACCATCCACATGCTATTATTCATAATAGAGGAAAAATATTGTTTTAGGGATGGATAGATAGTGGAAGTAAGAAAAGTGGAGTTTCCTATCTTTTTTTTCAAAATTTCAATTTTTATGGAATATAGTTGAAACAGATTTCTTATTCAGAAGATTCCAAGTGATCTTGGCATGAAGAGAATCATTAATGTGTTTAATATTTTTATGACTATTCCTCCTTTATCAATGGGTTGGCAACATTTTAACCAATGTATAGTGACTAGTTACAGTTCCACCAAGCTACCTATCCACACAAATTGTTTGACAATGGTATTTTTTTATGAAAAACATGATATTTGTAGACCATCATTGAGTAAACCATTTAAGAGACAATAGTAGATTTAACAAGATAGATTCTACCTACCATAGAAAGTGAATTTACCTTTCAATATGAAAGATAATTTATAACATCATTAGCAACATTAGAGTAATGTTATTTTTTGTGTCTTCTATAAAAGATGGGGACACCTTGGTTTTTAAAATGAGATCCCTCCTTTATACAAAAGTCACATATAATGCGACATTTCCTGTTAGGGGAGAATTTTCACAAAGAATATTGATTATTTGTTTTAACTAATCACTTTTCCGGAGATCTTCTCATAATGGAAAAGTTATTTTTTGGGTTTATTAAGATTATTATACCACTATGAAGAAAAATAATGATATCATCAACAAACAACAGATGAGTAGGATCACTCATATTTTGTGAAACATTAATGGTATTGAGTTTGTTTTGATCGGTAAGAATAGTTATAAAGTTTCTATGATAATCCTCTGCAATGGATTAAATGATGGCAGATAGAGGGTCCCCCTATCTTACACCTTTAGTGCATTTGATGTATCCTCTGGGGGAACCGATGATTGGAATGGAAGTGGAATCCAAATTGAATATGGTTCTAATAGTAATGATAAATGAATTAATATAACCAAATTATTGAAGTAAATTGGAAATAATACTCAAGTCCATGTTATTAAAATCCTTTTAAGTGTTGTGTTTAATAGAAATATTACCCACCCTATTAGCTTTGTTAGAAGTGTTAAAACACTCTGACACTAGGAAAGTGCTATTTTGGATTGATCTACCATTGATAAACCCTAATTGATAACAGGCTACTATTTTTTTCATTGAAGGATGAAATTATATTAGCAATGAGTTTCATGATGATTTTATAAAGGGAGTTAATGAGAGTAATGGGAATAAACAAGAGGATCTCAGAAGCATTGTCAACTAATGGAATTAGAGAATGAAATAGGGAATTTAGACCATCTATAAGATTACCATTAGAGAAGAAATATTTCACAAGCATAAAAACATCAAAATGAATAATATCCCAATAGTGCTACAAGAAACCATTACTAAAGCCATCGGGTCTAGAAGCACTATCAAGATTTAATCTAATAACAACATCTTTATTTTCATGTTCTAGAAAAGTGTTAAAAAGAATGATGTTATCTTCATCATTGAACACCAGCCTAATGATCTCATTTAAGAGGTCCCTCTTGTTTTCAGGGCCATTAATGATATATTACATGTAAGAGACAATATGATTAACAATATCATCTTCATCGACTAAGATTTTGTCTCCATGTTTTATAGAGGCAAGTATCCTAAACCATTTTTGAGCACTTTGTAGAGAGTTATAGAACATAGTATTCCTATCACTATCAGAAATGCATTTAACATTAATGGATTATTTCCTCATCTTCTCTTTAAATAGGAGTAGATATTTGAGATTTATTGAGGTATTAATTTCATTATTTGGATCAATGATAAAATCAGAGTCAGTGCTATGGTTTTGGAGTAGATTGTGCTCATTATCAAGGAGGATTATATCCATGTTGATTAGTTTGGCATGCAAGCTACCCTATATTTGATCATCGCTTTACGATACATTATTTTGAAATAAATGGTAAAGGCATCATTTTAATGTTTCATGGAAAGCCATAATGTTTTAATGATGTTTTCTCATTCAGTATTAGTGGACCAAGGAATTTTAAATTGAAAATGAAGACGGCGTTTCACAGTGTAGGTGGATATAATGATGAAAATATTATGGTGATCGGAGGAAAGATTGTGATGTGTTGTTCTAGTAATGGAGTTCCAAAAAACTAAAGTAGGAACATTCATAAAGGTTATACATAGTTTTGAGTAAACCATCCTATTGTAGTACATCTTATACCATGTGTATTTGGCACCCATAAGATTTATTTCAGTGAGGTTATTGGTTCAATAGTGGATTTGAATTAAGTAATGGATATCATAACATGTGATGGACCAATTTAGTCATTTGGATTGAGAATATTATTGAAATCCCAAATTACTAACCATGGTGCAATGATGCTAGTACCTGTATAAGTAATATTATATCATTGGGGACTTCTATCTTGGTATCTATTCTTGGAATAAATAGAAGATAAAACAATTTAAGTTCCCTAAAAACCAACTCACAAGTGATACCTTGAATGAGTTGTTAAAAACATTGACATTATGGATGGAGGAATTCGAAAATATCCATATAGAATCAACCAAGGAGGATTTTTTTGTTGCACTATTAATAGAATATCCATATTGACATAAGTGATAGAGCATGGAAGAGAAATTTATTTTTGGTTCAGCAATTGAAAATAACACAGTGAAGTGAGTATTAACTGATATTTTTAACACAGAAATGCTGTTATTGTTTGTAATACACTGACAGTTCCAAAAATTAATACTCATGGGAACCAAAATTTGGAGTTAGAAGTTATTTTTTCTTTGTTTCCCATAACCTTATGCTTAGAAGATCTTTTGGTATGTATAGTCATGGTTGGGATCTTTTTCTATTCTTGACTTCTTTTGGAAGCATTACGTGGGCTATTTGTATTACTTGTATTAATGTTACCCTTCATAGGAAAATTCATAGTTCTTTTATTATTGGTATCATGGTCATCATCATGTTGAGTATTCGGGTTCACAACATTCACTGGAAAAACACTAGCATAAAATGATTGAGATATAATTACTATTTGATTTTAAAAGTGAGGATAAGATGAACCTGAAATAGTTTTAGATGGGATTTATTGTTTTCAGGTACTTGGGGATTTATCTAGAATCTTTCCATAACCAAGAGGGGGTTTTATTGTGTGTTCCAGGTTCATATGGATCTATTTCAAAGCCAAATTGGTTGATGCAACACTTGTTTTCTCCTACAAGCTTGGCTCATCCTGATCCAAGGATTGGTCTAGGAGAAAGGCAGATTTTTCTACATCTATAGGTTTAAGAGTTGATACATTGGGAAGGGTAGTGTCCATGCCAAATGATTTCTCCGAATAGCCACTGAACATACCACTACCCAGGTTTGAACCTAGATTTGGTTTTTATTGTCTCTTCATAGATGCATTTATAGAAATCTAGTATGACACATGTATTGTATCCACCTGTATCTCACTATAGCCTCTAGAGGTGTCTGTAGGTGATGCTCCTACAGTCAATATTGTTATTCCATTACTAGATGGAATGTATGGGACACCAGACAGAACATTTGTTTAGACCCATGCACTAGAGAATTAATCCTTTCGCAATCCCGACGATGGGAGCATGCGATTGCAAGATAGGGACTCCTATTGGTGTGAATTTCCTTCATTGGTCAATGCACAAACAATATGACCTGTATCATTGTCATTTTCTACACCTTCATACATAATATTGAATGTATTCAAAGTAATTTCACTAAATCAGAAGGAGTTGAATTAATAGTACGAATAGGGAGTGAGGTTACACCACTTATTTCATTCTTTCCATGTTTAGTTTCTTGTTGATATTGTAATTCCTACAAAGAAAGGGATTATAGAATAATATGGAGTTTTTTATCATTTTTTTCTTCATCTTCTACAAGGACATCTCAAGATTTATTTATGTTATTAATTATTGTTATTTATTTTTTAGTCTTCTAAACCCATACATCATTCTTTTGATTAAGGTTTCTAGTATATTCTTGATGGGTGGGTTACCTTTTTATTATTTTTCATTTCCTCTATTCATTCTCTAGTGGTTAGAACACATGTTTCTTAATCACCCGACAATTTTCTATAGTATTTCCAATATGTTTTCCAAATTTAGAGTATGGTGGCATTTTTTTGATATTATATCCTAATTTCTATTTTATATTCACTATCATTGAAGGATATTGAATTAGGAAGAGGGGAAAATGATTGACCTCTTCCATTACACCCACAAAGAGGCCCAAATAACAATTTAATTTTCTTTGTATAATTTTCCCGGGCAATCCAATACAAGAAATAAGGTCATTTAGGATTTTAGGATGTAAAAAATACTTGTTTAATACACAAAATATAACCCATATTAAGGCCATTGTATTCCTTTGGGTGTTTGTATTAAATGCATAATCCCATTCATAAATCCATTGAAAGCCATACATAAGTTGGATGTTACCTATTCCCCATACTCTCTCAAGGTCATTTTGATAATTTAATAGAATTTTAATGTTAATGCATCCTACTGGAACTAATTTGTTATTCGATATAGCCCAATATTGTGCAATTCTTGGTTTTAGGACTACTTGAGTCAATGGGAGATCACTATTCAAGTATGAGATGTGACCCATGATAGAGAATTTCCATATCCTCACACGTTGTTGAAGTGCTTCTGGATCTGATTCAACCAACTACCCACCATAATAAAGAGAGGATGCCTTGTTTATAAAAGATATTTTCTCTGATTTGTTCAATTGAGTGCATCAATGAAAGAGATACCGTTAGTTATTCTATAAATCAAATGTTTTATAACTCCATAATTTTATTTTTGTTCATTGTTCAAAGTAGAATTTTCTCTCCAATAAAGATATTAATTTAGGAAATTATGGGAGTCCAATCTACTAGGTGGAGGAATCCCATTAGCCATTAAAAAAAGGAGAGAGGTACTGGAGAACCATAGTTTCTCACAATTTTAGAGAGAGCGGAGGTCTCTCGAATATCTAAATATCTATCTAATAAAAAAATAATAATAATTATTTATTCATTAAATTATTTATCTAAAAATAATGAAAATGAACATGGACATTCTGTACGTCAGTGGTTGGTGTGAAAACCATATCATCCATTGGTCATGGGTTGAAGAGCCACGACCTTACCTAATATAATTGGATGTCACCCAGCTTATAGGTTGTCCTTTTCTAAAACAAAAATATATCTTATGGACATCCATGATATTAGGTTAATAACTAAATATCCATTTATCAATGGTTTTCAACATGACTTCAATACATTAATAGTTAATCCATTTTATTTTCACAGAGGTCCTTCCATAGTTTAGGTTTTTTCCATAATATAATTTCTATGATTTCTAAATCATGACACCATATATTTAATTCTAAAATATCAATCGATTAACCTTTATTATTTATTGTCATAATTATTTCTATTTTTTCATACCGGTTTTTAAAGGAAGTGTGGATTATCCTAAGCTTATCCCCCAAGTGTTTCAAAATATGTATGTAGTAAAGCCTGTTGTCTTATACCCAGTTACCCCATGTCAAGCCCAAAAAACCCTGGAAGAGTTATTACTCCATGGAACTCTGGGCCAGTTCCCTGTCCACTTGTAGTTTCTAAATAGGGATGTTTTTCTTGGAAGACCCACATAATCTATAATTTTAACAATAATTCTATTTATTTTATCTATACGTATCATAAAATTCTTTCTTATTTATATGTTCTCTAACTTAACATTTCATAAATCTAGTTTCCAAGGTAGCTATTATACTTCCTTTAATACCAAAAGTATAGACCTAAACCCAGATAACCATGAGCTAGGGTATTGTGTCAATTACATTGGTATGATTGAAAGAAATCATTCCCCAAAGCACCGATAAGGTTAGTAGTCTTTGAAAACCGGACACATAAATGATTATTGACATTAAAATGAATACACTAATTATAACATATTTCTTTATTTTTAAATAAATTTCCTTAAGGATAACTCTAATCCATATCTCAAATTACATAAAATCATTCAAAGTATAATTTTGGGAATCCTGGGGAACGAATTATAATAAGGGTGAGCTGAAATTATCAATAAGGAAACAATATTAATGATGCAGAAATAAATCAATAATAATAATAATTATGGAATGGAAGATAATTCGACACATATACCAAGTAATCATCAGAATCCAAAATAAACTCAATAAAAAATATGGAAATATAATAACTATAAATATATTCCATTAAAATAACTATATAAGGATAAATAAATAAGGTAATGTATTATACTAAAACACATGCCATTATTCAATGAACTGAAATGAAATGTATCCATAAATAAGTAGACGCAAAATCTCATCATTGAATAATAACAAAAACTACAATGAGGGATATGATTTCTTAATAGAAATCATGTATAAGTAACATGAGGACCTATTACTGTTAATTACTTTAAAAATATGGTTAAAACTAATGATATAAACCCATTATAATAATTATTTGTCTCAAGAGAACCTATTAATGCATCAAGGATCTATGTAATCTTTAGTCTGCAGCTGTCATTGTTGTCCAAACCATTCAACACATTGAATAAAAAATAACTAATATGATTTATCAAATAACTATATTGAATGAGGAAAACAGATTTATCAACAACTCCCAAATTTATCTACTAATTTTCAATGTAGGCACTACATGTTCAATGGTATACGATATTGACAACAGTAATATCAATGATAAATGTTATGGATAAATAGGAGAAATTCAATGCTCAATGATCTAATGATTTCAAATATTTTTGGGTGACTAAAACAAATCAATGAAATAAATGTGAATTATATCCTCAACCAAATCAATAATTGACCATCTAGTTTAATAATAACGGTGGTATCAAAAAAAAACACAAGTGGGGTAAAATATATGGCCATTTTCATTGGTGAAATAAAAAAATAAAATTTAAAATTATTCAGGAGTAAAATTCATTTTCATTTGAAAAACATTTTGAATGTATTTTTCATTGGAAATACCATTCAATATAATTTTGAAAATAATCCCTTTAAACATGATAAGGATCCATCAATGATATGATAGCGAATAAATCTATCAATGCCTTATAATGTAAAAATAATATTCTTTTTCACGGTAAAAGGCAATAGAATTCCTTGTTTGAAAATAGAATTTATGATTACTTTTGAAACATTAATAATTGAAAAAAGGGTTAATATTTCATTACCATATTATTTAGAATAAAATTGAATACATTTTTATAAAAAATGGGTTTAATAGTAAAATATGTTCCCCGACTAATGAGAGAATTGATGTCGTGTTTTATTTAAAAACCATTAAAACACATTGAGTACAAAAGAGTAAAAAAATGGAACTAAAACATGTTTATGTTTATGAATAACCATATGATAATATAGTGTTTTTTTAAAAAAATATATAATTTAAATTCATGGAAATTTTATTAAATATCGACATGATTATTCTTGATGAAATAATCCTTAAACATTCCATAGTGTCCCATACCACATTTGAATATTTTAACATAATAAAACACATGAATGAATAATAATAAATGAAATTATGAAATACCATGAGGGTTAATTAGTTCATGATTTAATATTAAATAATGTAATTATATACATCACACAAAATATGTAATTAATGAACATGAAATTTCTCTCACGGATGTAAAAAGTGAGATGTGAATACCTTACCAATGTAGTAACAAATTAATTGTGAAACAAAAAGGTAATAATCAATATATAAAACATCTAAACACCACAAAGAAAATATAATTTATTATTTTATATTTCAATGCGGAAGTATGTAGACTATATATAAGAAATTTGGTGCACAACTATAATGATTTCTTCATAGAATGAAAACTATACAAGAATCCCCTACATTGGCTTTTAATTGGAGTGATCATATTTTAACTTCATGTATAATAAACATATGTTAATTATATACTTTTTTAGTATATATTTTCATGTTTATATTAACTTTTAGTTAACTTATTACTATGTATTATTCAACTACATATCTAATTTAGTTTACATAGGTTGTTTTATTAACAAATATGCTTTATGTGTCAAAGAAACTCTTGTTTGTAAACATTTTTCAAAGGAGTAATTATAAAAAATATGTAGAATAGTAACCCTAAAATTATTTTAATATTTATACATAAATTAATATTTTAAAATAAATAATTAAATATTATTATTAAAATGATCCAACATTACACTCATAGAGATAGTAGGTTGACGTACGTATGAGTAACGTTCCCATTTTTAAATGATCATTGTGGAAATAAATTAAGTACATAAATCATTCTAGAATTATCATTCTATAAAAAATAACATATTATCAAATTATATATAATTATATGTATGTGTGTGTGTGTTATATAAATGGAATCCAACCATCTCATGGAGATGGTGGTCCACATTTCCACCAACGACGTTATCTCTTTAAATGCGTGTCAAATAAAAATAACCGTGATGATATATATATATTTATATATCTAGATATTATATATGAAAAAAATATTATTCAATCATGAATATAATATTATGGTTTTTCATGTCCTGTATTTTTAGTTATAACCATTCTTTTATACATTCCACGTATTGTCTGAACGAATCACATCACATTAAGGGGGAGGTAGTCCACACTTCCTCAAATGATGTTATCATATTAATTTAAAATATAAATTATAAAATTTTAGTACTATTAAGGGTTTATTGACTTATAAATAGCTAATAAATATCATATATAATAGATATTAACAAATTATTTATCACAATGGATTCCATGAAATGTGCTAAACAAAAATTGAAAAATTATCATTTCTTGAGGTAGTAGATTGATGTACAATGAATCATTATGCTCGATTCCATTAGATAAATGTGTGTGTAAGTGTAGGTAGAATCATTAGAATAAAAAATTCCTAGTATCATGATGATGATGGTGTTTTTTACATGAATAGACAAAAAATTATGAGATGGAGAGTGGAAATGAAACTAAAAATCTTGAGAGATGGTGTTACATCTTAACCGACTAACTATTTTTTATTTATACTAAAAGTATTCCATGGGTCATATTTGGACCTATGGGATGATTTTAAGTCTAGTGTATGATTTTGGGTAGATATTTGGGTATATATTTGATGCAATTATGTGGTTTGAGAGCTGTGAGGAATGTGTAGATGTGGTGGCCTTCTATAGGGAAGGAAAAAAGACTCACTTTGTATTCTTGAATATAAGTTAGCATTGAAAATTTTATTACCCAATAAAAGTCATAAAAACCCAACCAAAATCAATAATGTAAGGATAATTGATGGGATATGGCCATTCAATGGGTGTTGTACTTGTGTATAGGTAATTTGGGAACTTAAATTAATGTCTTATTACTTTATATAGCTTAATTTTTCTAGAAAAATTCTAATTAATATAAATCACATTCACTAATATTTTCATCAAAATAAAAGTTTGTATTATTATAAATTATAAATTATTATTATTCTTAATATGGAATCCATTTTTTTCAAATTCCACTCAAATATATGAGAGTATTTAAATTAAAATTAAAACCATAGACGAGCAGATAATGTATGGTTTTAAAGTAAGAATGTCTAAAGGTTTACTATTTTTTTATAATGAATTTCAATTTGAAAATGATTAAAATGACCTAAATTGGATTAATTAATAACTATGGTATCTATATAATATTTTAAAATAAATAAAATTATAATTTAACACTATAAATAAATTATACTAAATGCCATTTTGAACTCAAATGTAGTATTTTTAACTATTCGTTACAAAATGAAAATTTTCTGAAAAATATAAAAATATCCCCATAACAAAATTATTATGTTTATTATTTATGAAGAAGTTTATTTTCACATATTAATTTAATTAAATTTTCAAGTATAAAATTTAGTATCGTGTTTCCATTAAAAGGTGGTAAAATTACATTTAAAAAAATATATGGTTTTATGTGTAAATAAGGGTTCCTCCTGATATTATGCATATGAACTTTTATGAATGAATATCCAAAATACTTGAATGAATACATAAAATAATATTTAATTAAACTAATTCATTAATATTAGTTAATTATGATTATTAATATAACAATCTATTGGAATCATAAAAATAATAATATTTCTATTTTATATGCAACTGGTTATTATTTTCATTTGTCATTAATTAGTCACTTGTGAATTAATAATATATTTACATAAACCAAATATTTCTAAAATTTAGTTAATAATATTCACAAATTATCATATTTCATTTAGGAAATATCATATTATATGAAAAAATAATATTATAATAATACATTGTTATTTAGTGAATCTTGGTCTTGCATGTAACAAAAACTATAGATAAATGTCACTCTTGCATGTATCACACGTAATCAGTGATGGCCTATTGTATGTGTAATTAATGATATTGAGGAAGGTCCCTCTTCCATGTAACTCAAGATAACTTGGTGTTTTGTGCATTAAAATAAATATTGAATCTATATTAAATAGTAAATATAATATAAAATATCAAGATATTACCTTACATTCATGGTTTCAGATGTCATATAAGTTATTGTAAGAAACGTACTTATTTATGTATTTCAGGTTATCAAATATAATTTGGATATAATTTAGTTGTGGGATTATTTAACTACTTCCGTCTGAATCGATTAATCCATGTTCAACTACTCATTCTGATTCCTAAAACCCTAATTAAGATATTTTCTCTTCTCCAATCTTTTTTTAGTTCAACTAAAACATATTCCATTAAGAATTATCTGAAAACTTCTACTCTCAAAATGTATTCTATGATCCAACTTCTCTCTTGAATAGTACATCTATGTCAGGAAGTACAAGGTACTAATTCATTTATAGGCATCCCAAAAGTGTTTTGAGAGGGTTTCCGAAAATGAATACCACCCAAATTAATTATCCTTTAATTTCAAATTTCCTCACATTTTGAGAAAATATTCAAACCCATAAATTATTATCAACTCTTTATGAATATTTTTATAATCTTATCACAACATTATCTTACATAAAAAATTCAGAAAAATCATTAGTCAGATTCCAATTCACCATTTTTTTTCTCTTTATAATGAAGATATATGTTCATCTTTAGTTTATTCATTATGATTATCTACATGTTTTGAATGATATATAATATCAAACTAAAATATTCCTTCTCATTATAATTCCCATAGTCAATAACTCGTTTTGATTCTTCATTCCAACTTGAATGATATAAAACAATCTTGTCATTATGAGTTACTAATTACGATTGATATATGAGATTATTCAAACTTCATAAAACCAATTCTATTATTCTCTTAATACACATTAACAAGATTTAAGATATTATATTTTATTACCATACTGATGATCTTAATAATATTATTATTGTTAGCTTATCTCTAAGGATTTAGTCTTTGTTCCACTCGAACAATAAGTATCATTCCCAGTTTGATCTCTCTTGAACCAATTGAAATAATAAATAGTAATTTATTTTATCTAGTTCCCCAATGTTTAAAAATATCAATTTTTTATTGTATCTTGATTTACGTTTTTAGGGAAACAATATACAATTTTTATTTCTGAAATTTGTTCACTACATTTTTCATTGACCTCTATTTTTTTGTTTAATGTATTCATTGGTCACAACAACTCTTAATTACTTTTCCTTTTATTAGTCCCAAAAATATAGAAAAATAAGTCTACCTCCAAAAAATAAATCCTCAGATACTGAAAATATACCAACACTATGAATCAGTATTAGAGTACATTATGATGGATCAGTTTCACACTGTGTCTGATGGATCTGTTCCAACATCATCAACTAAAGACACTTCCTTCCTTCTCTGTATAAAATATTCATCAACTTCCTTTGATGATTTTTTGATCTGGTGTATTATTTGTCTTAATGAAAACTATCATCTTCATTACATCATGTTTAAATCAGCCTTCCAAGACAAGAAGCATTGGTGTTTATGATGATCTCACTCCATTGGGATGAGACCCAAAATCATGATCTTCTAAAACATTTGTTAATTCCAAATATTCATCTTGTATCATTAAATTAGTTGTAATTTTAATACAATGAATATTAGATTCATAATATTCTGACATATATTAGTATGTATTGTAACATTCTCCCCTTTCTATTATTCTAGATTTTTTTCCAAAAAATTTTATATGATTCATAACTATTTTTGTTCACCATTCCTCATTGAATGTTACGTCTCATTTTTTAAAAGAAATGTCTAATTTTTTAATTTAAATACATCAATGAATTTTTTGTATTATATTGGATTTTTTCTGAATATGAAAATAAACATGCTTTCAATCTAGAACCAATTTTAGTATGATGAACTTTGTTATCTGGAAAATGACTTCCCAATATGATGGAATTTGTTAATAATTGAGATTTTGAACTCCTTAATATGATTTTTTGTGTGATCTCCAACGACTAAAAGTTTAGCTGATTTCATTACATTGAAAAAAGATATAATTCTCATGGAAAAATGTCATTCTGCATCAAAAAACAAATTCCAAAAAACATAGTACCAACAATATCCCCCTTTGGATTGTTTTCAACAAATATTTATAAATTAATAGACATTGTAATGTTAATCAATGGATTAAATATCACCGATTTTAATCTTATGTGAGGTAACTCATTATTAAGAACAATATTCATTTTTAGAAAAATCATGTTGTGAAAATGTAGTGACTCATGAATGTTCTTTAGAATTGAAACTACCTTATTTATTCTTAACCACATTCATTTATTCTTCAATTTTCATATTAATTTTTTTTCGTACAAACACACTAACAAATAGTTTTAGGTGTTCAATCATTTAGATTTTTGAAATAAATGCTTACCCAAACCTCTCCATTTTTACATTCATCCTCAAAAGATTTAGCACATAACAATTGATATATTTATGGATAATATTACCCCCATTGACATACATACACAAAGAAAATATGAGAGTGGGAAAAACACATACTTAATCCTTGATGACCTGGTGGTCATATTCAATTGTTCAAGATAAATTTAGGAAAATATTCCTTTGGTAACTATTTTGGGAAAAAGCTAGTAACTTGTTCAGATATCAGAACATACTATAGCTTCAATTATTTGTTCTCCACATTATATTTTATGAAATGATATTTTATATCAACAACTTCTGAAAAATTATTTTGGGCTGGAATTATGGATAGGTTGAGGGAACTCTGATTATCATAAAATCATAAAAAGGGAAACTTCACATCTAAATGTAAATCATCCAATTGTGATTCTATCCATATGAATTGAGTGGCATCTTCAGTAGAATAAACATACTCAAAATTATACATGATATAAGTTACTAAATTCTATTTCATTGTATGAAATCCAACATATCTTTTTCCGAGAATGAACACTCCACTAGATGTGGATATTCTATCATCAATATTTCCCACTATATCAACATCTGAATATACAAACAAAGTCATATTTTGTATGATATTGTACTTAATTATGTAATTTGATATGACATTGATATATCCATTAATTATCTATCATGAAAACAAAGGTGATATTTCTAGAGCACTTTGATATCTTTCATAAAATGTGATATTATAAACAATACCAGGTCCTAATAAAATTAAAAAAATATCATATCTCTCTCCAATACACCTTTCAATCAACTTCCTTAATTTCCCTAATGTTAGTAAAATTTGTTCCCATTAAAATTTGTGTTGAAATAGGCTTTTAATTTTTCATGCTGAACATCTTATGAATTTCCTTTTCATAATTTTCCTAGGAATGAAAAATGTGTTCTTCTATTGTAATATTTGTAACCCAAAAAATTATTTATTTTCTCACACCACAGAGGTCTCAAACAACACTTTCATATCATCATAAAATAATTCACATGTTCTTTTATCATTCCATGGAATTATAATGTCCTGAAAAATAACAATTACAATGAGGTAAAATTGATGACATTATTAAACATTCTAATTCTCACAACTATTTATTTTTTAAAACTCATTTTAATCAAGAAGGAATACAATTTAGAATACCATGGTTATGGAACATAATTAATTCCATAAAAGGATTTATTCAACCTATTCACATTACATTCATTTATCACAATAACAACGAAACATGGTATTTTAATAGAAATTACCTCATCAAGATCAACATTCATATAAACTAATCTTTTGGTCTATTTAAAAAATATTGTTACTTATTTGGGTATAAATGGTATGAAATATTTTTATAGTTTCTGAACATTCCACTAGATAAAAATTATCATCATATTAAATTCCTTAAATTTTGGAGTATCCTTTTTACAGGAATATTTGATTATTTATTATCACTTCACTGTCATCATTTAGATTTATCTAGAAAACCCACTTTATACCGATAAATATTTTTCTATTGGTTTGGGATCTATTTCACATTTATCATTCATATCAATCTAAATCGTTTTTTATTGTTATAATAAACCCATTTCAGATTCTCATAATATTCACTCACTTCTATTGGTTCAACTTGAGATACTAATTAGTATGATTCATTATCCTTCGTGTTTGAATTCATTTACATTGATCTCCAATAATTTTTTATTCTATCACATGCTTCCTCATCCTAGTATAATATTTTCAAAATTAATCATCATTATTAGAATTAGGTCAGTCCAATTCTTCTTCTTGATATGTATTATAATTTTTCTCATATTTATTAGAATACAAATCAGATATGATTTCTTCATGTTCATCATTTTTATTATCATTTTTCTATTTGTCTTCCATAAGATTTTCAAAAACATTCATATCAATGGAGTAAAATAATATTATTAACACTTTTATGAAACATCTATATCAAATTAAATCTAGAGCATAACAATTAATATTTCATCATCACCTCTCTCCTCTTACTTCCCATGGATTCCACATTTGTTAATGGTGGTTCATGTGCTCCAAATGCATCTGAAGTGTTTCAAACATGGTTTAATTCTGTAAAGAATTTTATATAGAGTCATATCATAAAAATATCAATAGAAGTCATTATTTAATATACATGGTTGTGCTAATGGATTTCTACAAAAATAATTGAAAAAGTCCATGTTCATGTTACATAGTCCGGCCCATTTCTGCCAATCTTCAATTTTTACTTCCAGCAACAAATTTTTTATGAAGAGTGTATTATGTACTAAAATAATGATGAATTCCATGATTCTTGATGTAAATTTAAAATTAATAATTATTATATTCATTACCATTATCAATTCTAAACGTCGTCAAGAATACACAAATTCTTTATCATTATTACTCTTGAAAAAGTTAATCATTTTTAGAGAATCTGGATTATGATTCTTACTCATGACAAATGAAATGTGATTAGGGTAATAGAATAATGTAATTAAGACATTATTAACATGAGTTTATTGTTTTTTCAATTTCCATGAGTCGATTTCATTCTTATTATCTGACAAATATTGGAAAGAATATGTTCTGGTGGTCGTTTTGAAGTACTATCAGCATTATTTTGCATTAAATTAGTATACTTTACTTTCTAACCAATTTTACATCAACAATATCTTATTTGTGACATATAAATAATTCCATGGAAACTATCTCTCTTTGATAAAATTATCATGTTTCTCTAACACATGTATTTTATCATTGTATTCCATATTGGCCTATCTTCTACCATGTCTAAAAACCAACCTTTTGTATTTATCCAAATTGGAATAATTATCCATTTGTGTATTGGAATATAGTAAAAATCCTTCCATATTCCTCACAATTAATAAAAAATATACCATTTATAAAAAAATATCTTCATCAAATTTTCTTGAAACACATAATCATATTAGTCTCAACACATAAAAAGAAAAATTATTTTTGTATTTCACTTTTTCTTCATGAATGATGGTTGATCCAACAACTTTTATTTTGAGTGATTCATTATTTCCAAATGTCACTATCCAATATTTTAAATCATTTATATTATTTAACAATTTAAAATATTCATTCATATGATACGAACACCCACTTTTACTATTCAATGTTATTTATCCCTTTTCCCCTTGAGATTGGTTTCAATAGTTGGAGATTTTTCTTTCCCATTATCATTATAAATATCGGGATTTCGTGAATTTATAACTAATTTATTTTACTAGAATAAAAAAGAGCATCCATTTGAAAAGTTTATAGTTTGTTGATGTAATTCCCAAATAGTTTCTAGAGGGTGGAATATATTTTTAATTTTGACACCTGTATTCACAGTTTTCTTCTGAACATACTCCTCAAACCTTTTCATTTCAGTGGATTTGATCCCCCTCATAATTTAGAGTCTATTGTTTTTGGAAAATTTGTAATGGATTTTTTAAACTAACACATATTCATAATGTATCTCAACCCACCAAAAAATGAGCATTATCTATAGAATGAATATTTTCATCTAAAAATAATATTCTAATTGGAGTTATTAGAATGTTTAATAGTAGATATATTAATAGAAAAATTTTGAACAAAACAATTCATTTATCAATTAAAATATTCCTTTTAGATCAATTTTATTTTCAGCCATATCAGAAATATATAATATAGAATAGTTTTTGTACTCTGGATTTTTTTAAACTTCTAATATCACAACATTGTGTGTATTGGACACATTCATAACATTCCCAATACATCATTTCTCAAAAACAATTTCATCTTTCTTCTCAAAATTTAATGATAACTTTTGATGATCTTAATTACTATCATCCTTTTTATAAATTTCATTCACATCAAAATAATAATAATTATCATAACATGTAAATATCAATTCATATTTAGAACGGTGTTGCTGGAAAATTTATTACTCTTTTTATTTTTCCTTCAACATTACTTATAGATGGTCATTAATATTATTTAATTACTCTGGATATTTATTCAACGGATCAATCTATTCTAGAATATTTACATTTTTATATGGAAAACATTCTTGATTTTTTATTGAAGAGTCTTCACTTTAAAACATCCAGGATTCTTTCTCAATCCTCCATATCATTTTCATACATAGTTTCAATTATTCCTTTAGATGAAACACTAATTGATTTTATTAATCATTATACCTAATTATTCTAAGATATTTATTGTTAACTACTGTATGAAATGTATTCTCACACTTCTCAATAGAATTTCTAGATTTAGATTCACTATCATCTTCTTTATCAAATAATTTAAAGATAACATTCCCATTTTTTTAACATGTACATATTTTTTATGTTTTAGAAAATATGGTAAAAATTTTAACAATATTTTTACATATATCATTTTTAGAATCATAATCATCAACATCATCATCAATAAGAATCTTCATTGACATATCTTAATTGAATGTCCTGAATGAAATTTCTCTATGATATTTTTGAACATTCAAAAATTTCTTCCAATATCATTTAATAATTAATGATTGTTTTATTAAAATTATTTCGAGATTATTCTTCTGGATCTCTATCATCCAATGGGTAAACATTATTTTCCATCATGTTAGGAATAATTATTATATTTTTTTAAAAAATAGTATAATATTTTTACTTTTCACCATGACATATATTAGTGATGAAAATTTAATTCAATATGGTAAAGAAGTCACCAAAAAATCCATATTGTCCCATTTTGATATATTTATTATTTTTCATATAGATATGTAACATTGACTTCATTAATTTTATATTCTCTTCATAAATATTTTTCAGCTAATACCAAATTTTATAGGTAGTGGAAACACCCTTAAATATTAAAATCACTTTTAGAAACTAATGAGATTAAAGAATTATTATCACATCAATAATTCTCATGTTTCTTATTATCAATATATATAAGAGGAAACTTAACATCAATGGGAGGAAATTTATCTATTTCATCTTTAGGAACAAAAAACCCAATACACAGAAGATAAGGAATCATACTATATTTCAAAATGTTGTAGTCATTAACATTGAAGATGGAAATACACTTCAAAATCACATAATTTGAAATTTTAAATAACTAATTCTTCTTTAAAACATCAGAAAATAGTAAATTAAGGGAACCATTAGCACTGATTCGAATTAAGAGTGACTGGAATGATCAATGTAACACTAAGAGTGGGAGGGAGGGATTCATTAATATATTTTTCTATTAAGTTTCATTTCTAATTATACAACTTTATCCTCTTGTTGAAGATTTATTACATTGTATAATACGAAACAAAACCCACTTCCACTATGAAATAAGAATTTACATGGTTCAATACTCAATAAAAATAATTACCTCTTTTTCAGGGCATGGATATAATCTAATACCACACAATGCACATGAAAAAATCCCTTTTCTGTGGAATAAATAGAGTAGGATCTTCCCTTACACTCATGTGGAACTGTATTCAATACAACTATTCATGTGAATCAAATATAAAATGATATAATATAATTTTTAAAACAATCATATTACAGTGCTTATTGATCAACATTCTTAAATATTTTCTTCAAAAAAATTCTTGAATTTATTACATATCGGAAGGAATTTACCTATATAGACAGTATAATGATACTTAGTCTGATTCCATATTCTGAATCCTCAGTCATATTTCTCAATATATAAATATAATTCAATCATATTACATCTGAGCTAATATTGATTTATATATATCATAATCCTGAAATCCCAATCCAAATTCTCAGTTTGAATTCAGAAACACTAAATATGATATTTTCTTGTATCCTTTCTTCTTTTGTGTGGTGAAACATCCTCTTATAACTATGATCCAAAAAATCATCATTATGGAATTATGTCGTGCTCTACTTCCTCTATTAAATAGTAAATATTTGTTGAATAGTAAAATGTTTTAAGCCTTTTAAAGGAATTCAAAAATTGGTTGAAGAAGGATTCGGAAAATTTTTCCCACTCAACCAAATTGTACATAAAAATAAATTTACCTTAAATTTTAGGAACATATTGACAACTTCATCAATTGTCAACTCTTCTCAAATATTTTGAACATCCTCACAAAATCCAATCACATCATAATTTCTTCAAAATCATCATCTAGATTCCTATTCACAATTATAATTTTAAAATTTTGATGAAGATATATGTTCATATGTAGTTTATTAATTTTGTTTCTCCAAGATAATTTAATCATATAAGAGATCAAACAAACATCTGTTTTCTAATTGGGATTCTCAAAATATGAAACCCATTTTGATAGTCTATACAAACATTAATGATATAAAAAATTACCCACATTCTCATTTGATCATTAAGATGGAGACATAAACTTATTCAAAATTCGTCAATCGCTTCTACGATTCCCATGATACACATAGAAAAGCTTCATGAAATTCTGATTTTCATCAATTCTGAGAATAATGGACTTGATGATGTTACCAATTATAGCTTGTTTCTATTGGATGAGTCTCTAATTTACTCTATTAATCGGTTTCATTTCTAGTCTCATGGATCTAGACACAATTTAAATTCTAATGAAAAATATATTTTATCTCATTCTCCAGAGGAATAATAGATCAATGTCTTTATTTTCTTAGACCCACTATTTTAGGGAAAACAATTTTCAAATTATCTTTATGAAAATGAAGTACTACGTTATTGATTGAACTATAATTTTCTTCGTATCTATATACATTGGTCCCAAAAACTCTTAATTAATTTTCCATTTATTTTTCCCAACAAATATCAAAAAAATTACACCTCTCATAAAATATTGCATATCACCTTAATGAGAAACCAATAAAATGAATCAATGTTACAATTGATTAAGATGGACCGGTATCACACCAAAACAGATGGAATGGTGGCCAAGAACTTTAACTATGTAAAAATCATTCCAAATTAGATTACAATCCTCATAAAATAACTTTTCTAATATTTTATTACTCATTGTTTACGAGGCTGACTGAAAACTTGTATCCTCATAACATCATGTTTAGTTGATCCATCCTAGCCAGTAAATATTTCAACATATGGTAATGTAACACCTATTGAATGAGACCAGAAATTTTTGGATTCAAGAACATTTCTACTTTCATAATATTTTTCTTTTAATATGTCTTCTTCATGACACTGAATATGATGAAGACTGGCTTCCTCATCGTATGAATTACATTGGGATGAATTGTAACATTAAATACAATATATAGTATATATTTCTTCTGAACCCTCAATGAAATTGGATACTAATTTTATCCTATTTTCCATTATCACACTTTCATTAAAATTTATTTGGATAACTCATAAAATTTTAATTACAAAAATGAAAATCCTTATCAGTTTTATATTGGATTTATTTAGAATATAATAAGGACGATTTTTATCATTTTGGGATCATGGTTGGATTAATGAACCTTTTCTCTTCGAAGACATCTTACGAGTCAATTGGAAATTTATTAGCATTGTCAGTCCTAACTATTGAATACGATGGTCAATTCGATCACCAGAAAATAAAATGATTAGGTGAGTTCATTCATATGAAAACAGAATTAAATTATATTGAAAAAAACTTCATTCAGCACATGCAAAAAAAAATTCTAGCCATCTAAATCCCAACACTATTTATTATGGTCAAAAATAATTTTTACAATAGTTATCTTATTACCATGATAAGGGTAAATTGAGAAATTTAGGTTAAAAATAAAATGATAATTATTATTAAATATACTAACTCTTGCCTAAATATTATTGGATTATTTTATTTCATACATTACCATTAAAATTTTGTAAATATAAACTTTTTCGTTTTTTGTGATATTATGAATTTGTACTATTTTACTTCAAGAAAATTAAAAAATTTCACACTCTTGAATTTTACGTGTAAAATATTTTATCATGGGGTCATCTAGAGTATATGAATGATTATAAATATTATTTTTAAATATATACGATTTATCTTCATCGTGGTATTTTTTTTTAATTTTTATGAAATAAGAAATTACCGACCTTTCATATATAATTTTGACCTAATAATCATTCAATTTTAGGAAAATTTAAATAATTAACATTGAATATTTTAAAATTATTATAAATTGAAATAATTCATGTGTTCCAAAAAATTTATTGATGAACATTATATATTATTATGTAATTTAGGAACTGATTCTGTTTTCTATTTTCTCTTTGATGTTTTTATGCTCCAAGTTTTGAATGATGTTACAAATGAAAATAATGTTCTTTTATTAAATTAATACATTTTAAAATTATTTAAAAATTATCAAAATATTAAATCAGGAAAATTGGATATGATATAGTTTAAAATTGAATATTAAATTCATTTAAATATCATTTGGAATATTTTTTTCTACAATATTATATATATAATTTAATTATATGAAAAATTATAAAAGTAACAGTCACATAAATTATAAATTTCTCCCTCCTCCATAAGTAATTTATATCACTTTGATCCATTTATCCAGACTATCCCATCCAAAATTATCTTTTCTACATCATATGTATCATTTTGTAGGTGGTGGTATTTATATAAGACCAACCCTAGAGTACATTAGAGAAGATATAAAGGAGTCAATTTAATTAATAGGAGGTTCACAAACATTCAACGGAATTTGGTCCTATAGTATGGTTCTTCAATCTATGTTTTATTTTTTTGCGACAAATGCATTATTTATTATATGTTTATTTTTATAGTTCATATATTAAAAATTAGTGTCTTTTATGATTCTTCTCATGAAAATATTTGGATATATGTTACAATATAATTTTTATTCTTTCATGAGATTATAATTCATATTATACCACATCAGTATGGGTTTATATCAATATCTCATCATTATTCACAATTGTTTGTGTTTAATTTTCCAATGGGTAATATTTCTATTCTACGAACACATATTATAAATTTTTTTACACAAAATGTTTCTAATATTCTTATATAATTATTAACATCGGTATACCCATGTTTGATGTTTTTTCATTTTTATTTCAAAATATTGTATTTATTGTTTCCTATATAATGATTACTGTGAAATTTTTGACACATATATGGAAGGAATGTTTTTAAAATATAAAAAATGATAATAGTTTACAAACATCATGATAACTCATTGCATTTAATCAAACATTACAAGTTTATTTCAAAGAAAATGATTTCATTTATATGTGTATATATTATTACGAATAAAAGTGATTTAAAAAGGGATAGTTATTTTTATAATGAATTATTCCAAGTAAATTTCTATAGAATATTACATCATTAATTGATAATTATGATTTATGGGGAATATGATCCATTGATACTATCATTATTATTTTTCTAATGGTTAATATTTTTGATGAAATGATAAAAATATTATGAAACATAATTTTTTCCATGGATTATGATATTATGTAATGTTTAGGAAATAAATTTATTTTCATGATTTTATATTAAATGAATATTATATAATCATGTGGAACACCGATATTTGGCTGTAATTTAGTGGTGGTGTTTACATTAAAATAATTGATGTGTCAGACCTATATGTACCTCTAATGTACTAGGTAGTTTATTATATCTCATGAGATAGTTAATGAAAAGAAGTGAATGTTCTTGATCTATTATTGGATGTAAGTCGATTTTCTTTATCTATTATAAGAAAAAAAGTATATGTGATTGATATTTTATGGGAATCAAGTGGGTATTCTAGATCTGTTTTGTGAAACAAAGGCATTGTTTTAATGATCGATCACAAAATACGAATATTGATATATAATATCACAAGAAAATAAAATTATAAATTCCTTTGGTTTAATAATAATACAATTTAATTAATATTATGCAATAATGATACAATATGTATGTTTTAAAAGTCTCGTTTTTTATACAAAAGAAAGAGCTAATTGAAAATTGATATGAAATATTTTCTACAACATTATGATGTGGTGAATGTATTTGAATTAAAGGCCAAAAAAGTTTATATTATTGCATGAAGAGAAGGTAAACTGACATTGAATTAATTGGAATAACATTTGGATAATTTTATGAACATTTAGAATTATGGAACTGAAGATGACAATTTTAGATGTTTGTATTCATTGAAGAAAATATATAAAAATATTATTACTAAAAATAATAATTAATTGATAAATTGATATTTTTGGGGAGATATAATTTTTCAAGAATAATATTTAACATAATTTGATATTGAATATGTTTTGGTATTTTAATTTTATTCCAAATTACAAGAAATGGGGGTGGGGGTATAATTTGAATTTGGCTATTGGATTGAAATTCAAATAACAATTTTTATGAGGAATAAAATTAATTTCCATCATCATTCAATCACAGAACAACATAAAAATATTAATGATGGAATAATGGGGTCTACCACATGGGAGGAAAGTTGAAAAATCTATCCATGGTGGTATGATGTTTAATATAACTCGAAGAATGACACACGAGAACCAATGGAGGGAGATAATAATGAATGTATAGTGTGGTTGGTGTCATGAAAGGTTGAATATGGGTAACACATGTCCCATTTATAGTACGTGATAGTGTTTAATGGTGTTGAACATAGTGTCATCAGAATGGCTCATCGATAATGGAATGAGTTATAATGGAGTGGTAGGTAAAACATAAAATCAATATGGGATAAGGAAGCATCGATAATTTTCATTAATATTAAAAATATTTAAAAATTAACTGAGTTATCAGATTTTTTGATCGAGTTTAGTCAACATAGGTGTCACATCCATATTATACCTTTGTGTGTCTAACATATTTCAATATAACTAGAGTTTGCGGAATAAGCCTTTGTGATTGAATAATTCACATGGTTATGATGAATTTGATCAAATATAATCGAGAGATGTTTCATATTATCAAACTATATTTAGTTATCTCTTCTATTATAAAAAACAATATTGAATAAAGGGATATTAGATGGGGGTTTTCATGTCTCAGTCTTCATCATTGAGATATTATTAAATAAAAGATTTTTCTAGATGATAAGATATTACCTTTTAAGAGCTTAAATTTATCATCTTATTCATGTGAGACATCATCATATTTCCAATGGGTTATATTTTTTGTAATTACTAGAAAAATGATACCATGTTTTGAATTTATGTACCACTATGATCTATGGATTTATATATAACAGTCATGATGTCGTATTATATTAGGGAATTTAAATGATGTGCATTACCTCTAGGGTGGTATTAAATATCCTATAATAACCCAACACCCATGATGAGATAGTGTTTTTATACTCATTATATTTGAGAGATCTAGTTTTCCTTAATGAAAATTGAGAATCCTCTAAATTATATTTATATGAAGGGTGGAAGAAACAAACAAAGGTTTTGTGTTGTGTATGGAATATCACATGATGATTTATTCTTGCTTGAAGAATATGATCCATCCATGAGTCCTAATCAACTATATGACAGATTTTAGGTCATGAACCTGACACATTCACATGAAGAATCATTATTATACAAACACACTATATTGCTAAATGTATTGTATTCATAATCTTGACTATTTTAAGGATGTATTAGGTTACATAAAGAAGAAATAATCATATATTTTCTTGAATCCCACCAAGATTGAGTGAATGTTCTGAGATACTAGATACCAGTTTGATGTAATATAAGAATAATATAAAAGATGATGTGATATAGCTACATGATGGATTTGAGAATTTGGGTATGTTGTTTTCCTTAGATAATTTTGGAAGGAAAAAATGAGTTAAATTAATTTTATACACTATTTCTTATCTATAGTGTGATTGTTCCCTTTTTATTGAAAGGTTAATTCATACATGATACTATGAACATACATGCAATCATGATACATATCCATATACCAATTTTCATCCATGAAAATAGAGTGATGTTGAACTTGGGATAAAAAAAATTGAAAGGAGAATATAATGATCTATAGAATAATTATTTTGAGACTTAACATTGTATAATAAAAAATATATATTATTTATTCAATTATTTATTATATATTACTTCACTATTCATTATATCATATATGAATAAAGTGTATCATAAATAATACTAATTTGTAATCATAAATATATAGAGTTAAACTTTTTATGTTCTTTATTTAATAATAAATTATAAAACTAATTATGTGCATCATTTACACAGATTTATCCTTGATGACTGGAACTCGATAAATATAAGGGGTATATTTATAAGTATTTTGAAATCAAGAATAAATAATGAATGCATTATTATGTATTCAATAAGTGTTAACCATTCTTATAGTGAGCTAATATTATAGAATGGAAAATCATGTAATACCTTTGATATTACAATGTTCGTTGATGTTTGGTTTATTATGGATAAATATCCTATTTAATATGATGTCAGGACATACATGTGGTAAATGAGTGATCATCCTCAAAAATATTTAGATAGAATATTTTAGGAACTACATTATCTATTATAAACATATTCATTTAACAAGTGGTGGTACTAATATAAATAAATTCTTACATATGTCACAGGAAGTGGATGTTGCCAATGTAAACATGGATTCCAATTTTTACAGCACTTAAAATAACTAAAATTAATTATGTTCATAAAATCTATGAAATATAAATATGTTGATCATGGATAGGATTATGATTTTTTAGGTTATACATCGTAAAAATCTATGTCTGTTGTTGTCTATTTTATTACCATACTAAAATCTGTAGGGTATTATTTATAGTTCATATCTGATCCATTCAACTTAATATTGGATGTGGTTTGAGAGTTCGAGGGGGTAATGGAAAATAATGTTAATTCCTAATATTATTATTTTATACTTATTCATCCCCTTTTAGTGTCTGTACACAATCAAATATATATCTACATATAACAACTTTTGAATCGTATATCTTATATATATGAGTATTATAACATTTTTACAAAAAATACATAACCTTATAACTCATAAAATAGATAGGTTTAGTGTCTTATGAAAATTAGGTTTATAAAATATGATACCATATGAAAGAATAAAAATTACTTAAATACATAATCATTATGTTCCTAGAAGAATTCATTATATTCATAAAACATATATTCACCTGATGAAATACATCAAAAAATGTGCGAACTAAATGCCATGCAAGTGGAGTAATAATAAAATAAAAATAAGGCATTAAGAATCCTAGGAACATGGATGAGAAACAATCATTATCACATTTTGAGAAATGAATCAGAGTCAATATAATTTTGAAAATTTATATATATACATGGTATATAGAAATTCATTATAATTAAATATCATAAAAAGGCAGAGAATGATACATGTAGAATTTCCACTCATAGAATGTGAAAAATACTATCATCATATTTGTCCATTAAATATTTATACAAATCTATCTTCTTCACTTTAAAAAACAATAATTATATCCATGAATAATATTCACCTGAGATATATCACTTTAGGTAATTCATTGTAGAGATGCCAAATTATGGGTCCACCCTTTACATAATCTATTTTAATGACCATTCATGCCATAAAAAAGGAAAAATATATCAATCATAGTCATGAAATAAACCCATAAAAATGAAATTAGTAACATTATGATATCATAAATCATACGAAAAAAATAATCTTTGAGATTTCTAGGAGGATAACTAAGACACAAGTTTTGACATTAAATGATGGAATGAAATGTCATATGTCATTAAGATATTAAAAAATGACTGAAAAACATTAAAGAGATGTTTGATATAGAAATTATTTAGCTATAATCATTTAAGGTAATTAAGAACCCATTATACAGATATAATAAAACAAATATACTAATAATAATAAATGGAAATTAAATTAATATATGTCTTAATGTGGGTTTCTCAATAATAATTGGTGAATATTGTATGAATATTAGGTAACCCCTAAATAAATAGTTAGATTTGAGAGTACACTTGTTGATTTTATAATTTAAATAGAATGGAAAATTAAATTTATGAAATTAAAATGTACATGTAAATATCCAAAATTAATTAAAAAATATCAAGGATACATTAATATATCAATATATACCCATCATAAAATGTGTAACATTTGGTGGATGAGATATATGAAAAAGATATGAGATTTAGATAACGATCCCCTTACAAAAATAATAAAGAATGTATTGATAATAAATTAAATATATTTTATTAAATGTCCAGGTAAGTCTATAAAAAATAATAATATAAAACAAATATGACAGTTTTGATAACAATTATACAAAACTTATTTTAAGGAATATTAGATAAAGACTGATAATCCCGATGTGAGTAATCTAGATTGATTTGTATTACCATTGGTAAATTCTCGATTTATTATTATTACACAAAATATATAATGATATTAGGTATGTTAAAAAAATTATTTTGAATTTGTTTATATAAATATATTGTATTCAGGAAAATTTATTTCATTTAAATTTTTTAAATAACTTTTAAAAAGTTACAAATGGCATAGTGACATGTCTATTTTGAAATTATTCTATTTTATTTATTTTTATATGTGATAGTTGATTATTGTATATATTATTTTATTTAATTTCCACTAGAATATAATAATATATTAAATAAATTTATTTGAATAATATATAATCTAATATAAATATCCATAATGGTTTTGATAAGTAAATCATTGGAATTTTCCTGAAATATGGTTAAGTAAATATTAATGGAACATTTCTGGGAGTTGGAGATAGAGTGAGAGAGTATGAGTGGGTATGATTATACATATACAATATAAAAAAATATATTTTCAATATATTATAATTAATTATTCTTTAATGATAAGATGTTGAATAGGAAGTGTAATATTGAAGGACCAGGAGAAATAATGGGAAATAAGACATGATATAACATTTTCCTTTATGTTCCTCCTTATAAATGTGCAATTAGCATTTATTCCTAGTTTATAGGTCAGTCCAGAATAACTCTAATCATTCTAGAGTGTATTACGATGATTTATTTGGATGGTATTAAATATTGGAATGATGTTTATAAATTACTTATAGGTGGGATGAGTATTTATATATAATGCGGAAGAGTGTTGATGGGATATAATATTGGAAAAAATATTATAACTTGATAATGGATTTAAGGTGTGGTATTATTTGTGAATATGAATATTATTTTATTAAAACCATTTTTTTATGTATTTACAATCATGAAAAAATTCAATTTATTAATATATACAAAATAAACAAATAAAAAATGAAAAAGATATTATAGTGTCACACATTGTCTTTATGGACCATTGGAATTATATTCATTAATTTCAAATGAATTATTTTCCTCATAAATCAAATTTTAGGATATAAATACATTTTATAATTTATTAGGTCATTATATAATTAAAACTATGTCATAAAACATGTTGTATTCGAGAAAGTGTATTTTTTCTATTCGTTAAAAAATAAATGATTTTTATAAAATTACCAAAAAAGAAATCTTGAATAATTTCAACACACTAATTAAAATAATTATGTTTTTTATCATAATAATTTCCTAAATTTTTTTATTTTAATATCTATTTATTATCATACAAATTAATTTTTTTTCAAAAGAAGGTAAAACACAATTGTGTAATAATATACATTATAATTTCATTGAGATTCATAATTTATGTATTGTTATTATTTAACTAAAATATTTATATTTAACTATTTCAATCATAATAAATATTATTTACTTGTAATTTCACAATTTTATTAGTCATATTCTTATTTCAATAGTCATAATACTCTTCAAACAGTTACCTTACTATTCAAATGGTTAAAATACTATTCTACTAGTAATATCTAGTTTATAATTCTTATAAATACAAAATATTTCCTTTATTAATCTTTTTAATCAATTTATATATTTTTCTCTTCAAATTTTAAAATATTCCAAACATATTTCAAATATGTTGTCATTTGTTGTAATATTTCTCATGGGTATCATGTTTCATGGAATCCCCAACCTGGTAGATTTTGAAATAATATATATGTTATTTATTTATTTTTTCTCCCGTTATAGTATTTTTTATATTTAGAGACATATTTATTCTCCAAACATATTTTATTATATCATTAAAATAAATTTGTTTTTGTTTTTGAAACATGGAGCATGTGTTTTATTATATAACGTATTCCTAAATTCAATATATAAAATAATATCATTATAGTGGTTTTGTTATTAGTTTTAATTATTAACCTCTCTAAATACATTACTGGTGGTTATATAAAATGGAAACTAATACTATTTCCTTCCATATTAAGAAAAGTTTTTCTCAAGGAAATTAAATATTTTAAAAAATAACTATCTATGGATATTTCAAAAGTAGTTAAAACTTATTAAAATATAAAATATAATTATAAATGTTATGTTATTTCCCATAATTATTTTTTCATTTCAAATAATATAATAATAAAGTACTAGTGGTTATATTTTCCACTATTAATATTTATGGTAAACAAATAATATATTGTAAAATTTGTTTCAACCCCCTAATTTATATTTTAATATTCTTCACTTATTTCATCACAGTATCATGATTCCCATAATTTAAATATCCCCTAAACTATGGGCCTAGAGTCCCACTACATATCACCACCAACTCATTTATATAGAATTAAATATAACATATTTTTATCTCTATTAACAAATAATTATCATTAATTATTATTTTATTTTACTGTTGGCCACAACTCAATCACATGACCCAACCAATTTGATGAATTAATACCTATTTTTTGATATGGATTGATTGTATGTATTTTAAATTAACTTGATATCACTTACAACAATTTTGAATATGTTCTCTAAAAACCATGTAGGTTATTTTAATACTCAATATTCATTATGAGAAATCCAATATTTCTATGTTGATTATCATTTCATTCTAACACGTTATGATTTTTGAATATATTTTATCTTCAAATTATTACAATGTTTCATAGTTTTATTCTAACATAATACTGATATAAAAAGTTTAGTAACACATTAGATGAATACTATTAATAAAACATTATTAATAATAAATCATATATTAAATAATAATTATTTATAATATCATGAAAAATACGATTAGAAATACATTATAATTTATATGGGAATTTTTTATTCAAACTATGTTTCATTTATTTATTTTATTTTAATTTAAAATATAAATAGTTAAATTATATAATTTCACTATTAAAAATAAACTACATGTTTAGATTCATAATTTCAATATTATCTTATGATTACTTTTTTTTTGTTTTTGAAGATAATTTATTTCAAATGAATTGTGATAAATATAGTTTTTACCAAGGAAATTTTGAATTCTCTTACTCTAAAATTTTATAAGAAAGGAATAAAAGTTTATAATAAAATATTTAATCATAGATGTATTTTTTTGTGTAAAATTATTAATTTTATATTTTATTTTGAACATATAAAAGATATAATTAATTTTCAAAAATTATGTAACATTTAATTCAATTTTTTTAAAAATGTATTTTATTTTAGTAATTAAACATTTATATAGTAAAATGATTTTATATATATTTAAAATCTAAAACATTATTTCATTAATTATAAACGAGTTTATCTCATGTAAATTAATAAATTTGATAATTCTAACCAATTAATATATTTTAATTAGAAAAAAACATTTATAAAAACATTTATACATGTTATGTAAGTTAATGATGGATTTAAAATTTTTAAACCAAATAAGTGTTTATTAAATTACATTTTTTATATTTTAAATTATAATACTCAAATTTTTCATTAATTTGATTTTTTTATTCATTAAATTTAATTAACGAATTAAAAAACTTAATTTACTATGATAAATTTAAAATGTTTGAAAAGGGTTTTACTAAGTATAATAACTAAAAATATAGATATCATTACTCTATGTGTGTATATGATAGTTTCTTTAGACAAACATCCTCCCCTACATTATCTTAAACTTTTGGATCCTTTAGCCATAGAATATTAGAATAAAATTATACAAATATAATTTTTACGTTCAAAATTATGATAATCATAACTTAAGAGTGGGGATCAATTTAATAACTTCTTGCAATTAAAACACCATCAAAATTCATCAAAAAAATCTAAAATTTCACTCCTTTTAGAATCACACTCTCAAGTTCATAGGCCACAAGTATCAACTTGTTATCCTATGTATTTCAATTCCTATATTATTTCCATGAAAAATCCTATGTTCTCAATGGGAATAAATTATTTAGTGGATTTTACAAATTTATGTAAAGTGTTATGTGTATCAAATTTAATTTCGTTATAAAAATTTCATATTTTTCACCTAATGTATATTTATGAGTTTTATTACCACGTAATTTTTTTCTTCTTCCATAGTCATGTAATTCATGGAGTTTTATTTTTATTATCATGTTATTTCAATAAATGTATTTTGATTTAAACAATATCATTGTTTTCAAGGCTCTTTCTTCAAAGAAATTCTAAATTGAGATATACTGTGTTTTCAAAACATCATTTCTTTTTTCAGTGTAAATATATTATCAATGGTTTTCTCTTAAAATAATATTCTTATATTTTCATTTATTTAAAAATCTCTCTTGAAATATATTTTCAATTTTTTTTATTTATGTTATATTAAAGTTTTAAGGTAGTTTGATATCTCAAATATCATTTCATTGAATTATAAATTTATTTCAAGTAATACTTTTTTTATACTTTGTTTCTTATACTATATTGTTTTATTTCATGATTTTTTCTCTCCTACTGTAGGGAAAATTATTATTTAAATAAACTATTTTACCTTAATTAATTTAGAACACAAATAAAAATTATTCATTAGAATAATTCTCATCCACTTTAACCACGGATTAAATTATCTTTGCATGTTTACCATTCCATAAACTATTATACACCCTATTTAGAAAACTAATTATATTTTATATCATTTCACCTTATAATTTTTACTATACTCTTTCAAAAATGATGTTTTGTTACCCCATTTAAAATTTGTTTGTTCAACTACGGTATTTAAAAATAATAAAAAGGGTTTCCACCATTGAAAAAAGAATTTTTCTCCAAATGTACATTTTTATATAAATTTTTTTATAAATTTCAATGTAATGTTATTGTATATCCTTTTTACAATTTAGTTCTGTAAAACAATATACATCACTTTTAAAAAAATAATAATTGAATAAGACCCATGACTTCAAAATTTTGTGAATTTTTATCTAAAAACACTATATAGATTCCCTCATTGCATGATGGCTCTTTTGTATGAAATTTCATTCACATTTTATAATATTATTTTATAAATGATATTAATAATTGATGATTTTATATATAAATTTAATTATTATATGTTACATTAAATAAAAATTAATATTTGTAAAAGTATTTAATGATTATAAAAGGTATTTTAATGACATTTATTTTCAAAAATAATTATTTACTTATTTTTATATCTTCTAAAAGAATGTTACTTAAATAAAATTTTTCTTATAAAAATTGTTTTAGGAATTTTTTATTTTTTATTTTAATGGATTAATTTTAAAATTTTTGATTTCTATATTGATGTATTTCAGTTTAAATAAAACATTTCATGGAGTTTTTAAGACTTTCAAAATGGAATATATCCACAAAATTTCTAGTGACTTATCCAAAAATTTTAGATATGATTTTTTAAAACTATTTAAATACCCTAAATGTTTCCTAATGTTTCACCAGGATTTTTTTTTAAAATAGCATCCAACATCATTAAAATGTTTCATTATAGAATTTTCTAGGAGTTTTTTCATGAAACTAATCTCTTTTACATAGGTCTATTATAAGATTTTTAAATTATGTATGTTTTCATATTATAATGGAACAAATATGTGTATATGATTATTATTATGATGTTTGGAAAACTATATTATCATATAATTCATTTTATATGAAATTATATCTTACGAGATAACATTTGGAATCCAGAAGTGTTTCCTTATCGACTATAACTTGGGAATCTTGTAACGATTCATACTCTATTATGTTAATGTGAATCAGGATATGATTGCAACTCCACTATGTTATGTGAACATAGTAGTGGTTTATACTCCATTTTTTAATTGGAAACAGTAACGTATTTCTCCTATACTATGTTACGAGAGTCATTTGATGATTTCTACACCACATTGTTTATAGGAATTCAAGTGTGAATTTAATATCAATATGGTAACTATGTAACAATTCATACCCCACATTGTTATATTAAATGACTAGTGATTCCATAGCTAATATATTATGAATCATACCCAAAATTTAATTCCACAGTTTATTTTTATGATTTATTTCCATGAAATGTCATATCATTATTCTGAAGGTTATCTTATATGGCTAATGTTTTGATGAAGAAATTATGTTCTAAGGTGATTTTTAAGAAGTGGGTTATGAAATAAAATAAGTTACAATATTTATTTTTTATAATATAAATTCTTTTACATTGATTGAGCTCTCATTTTATAGGTGGACATTTAGATTGTAATGGATCAAGGAAAATACAATGGGTCTAGAGGATTACTTCGATCTATTTTAAGTAATTAGGGAGAGTGTGGTACTAAATTTTTATCCTATAATTATAGAAATTATATTTTATACATATATTCATAATGTTAAATCTATTTAAGATTCACTACTATTAAAATTATTAATTATCATGTTTATTCTAATATATTGATGATAATAGATAAATTTGGTAATACAAAGATGTTGGTGGAACATTGGTTGTTGAAATGAGAGTTGTGCAGTTGATGTTATATTATGAAATATCAATTTAGAGTATAATACATGGATTTAAAAAAAATATAACTATTTTAAGAGAATAATTCATGGGGTGTGAATGAAGGAAGTCAATTATATTAAATACAAAATATGTGAAGCCTTCCAAAAGAAGTATCAAATTGGTATCATCATCCAGAATTTCATGATGTCATCAGACCGAGTATTAAAAATTTATAGGACGGAGTTATACGATGCCATTATGTAGATTATTCACTATAGAATCTTTCTAGAAGATTATGTTTTATAAAGTCATCAGAATAAAGGAACATATCTGACTATTAAGGGCGTATTAGATAGAGACAAATATATTAACATATAGGAATCCATTGAATAGGGAAATTTTATTTTGAAATAATTATATGGAAGCATAAAACAATCATAAGTCAATGAAATTTTAGATGAAAAAGATAAATATAAAAAAAATCATTAAAATAAACAATGAATAATAAATTTTAAAAACATATTAATGGACAAATCATAAGAAACATTAAAGTTATTTTTCTAATCAATAATGTATTGATGCTACGAATGATGATAATTTATCCAATAATAATAAAAGAAATATCTGGATTCAAACTAATATATTAGTGGTTTGAATAATTTTATTTATATCTTATTTTAATTATAGTTTCTTATAACATTCAGACTCTTATATTTTAGTAAGATTGAAGGTGGTAAAATATTTAATGTTTCAGTAAGATGTTCAAATTTTAAGAATGAAATTAGAATTTCATGTTCACAATCCTCCATTAATCATTGATGAAGTTAGGCCTATACAAATAAGAGTATTTATCCATGATGTTTCATACTATAGTTTTTAGTAATGAGTGAATTAATGAATGTTTGAGGTGAAAACTATTGGTCTTGCAAGTGACCAGTTGTCAAGACATTAGATATAATATCATTATATGAAGTGTTACCCAATATATAAATCAGTATCAGATGAATAGGGTGAAGAAGTATACGATTAAGAGGTCTAATGGAGTGACATAAAATCTATTTCTCATGAGATGACTATGGTGAGTATATTGGGCGCAACATACTTGATTGATTGTTACCATACATATGAAATTTATTGCGAGATTTTTTTTAAAAAAGTGTAGTGGAAAAAGTTTATTCTTGAAAGTAATGTGTGATGAAATTTCCTGAAGTTTAGAAAAAACATTACGAATCATATTTGAGAAGGGACTTGCTATATTAGTATAATTATTTAGATCATATTACATGAATGGGGGTTACAAGAACAATAAAATTAATTTTTTTCTATGTAAGTGATGAATTTTCCATAAATTCCAGAGCTCGAAAAATTATTGTTTAATAATGGTTGTGTGTTCAAGGATTTTTTCAAAACCATTTTAAGGACTAGTTTCTCCCATTGAGTGGTGATACTTGTATATACCTTATTTCGTTGGGGTATGTTTATAAATTTCATTCCGACAGAGTCAACTCTCAATAATTGTAGGTGAAGGTTGTTCTTATGTAATAAATCATTAAAATAAATTGAATATTGATTCACCCTCTCCACTATCAGTTATCAAAGTGATCTTATTTGTTCCTTTTATGTTTATTATATCATGTCTCGACACACTAATTCCATGGTATATATTTACACATTTTACATTTCATGCCTTAATATAATGGATTTTGGATAACTTGTATTATTGAATGTTGTTTTTAATAGGATATTTATTCCCTGATAATTTCTTCACTAGTGTATATGAACAATCCCTTTATGAAATATTGATAAGATTCACCTTCCATTGGTTTTGAACCCAGTCAATTATAATTTTTAAAATCCATAAGTTATAAATTTGGTTATTACCTATGAGAACTATATAAGGGGGTTTATATTAGATCATTTATAGAGAAATATTAACTAGTTTTATTATATATTTATTCATATATCTATTCCTCAAATACACTAATCATTTATCATTCTAGTATTTTTATATTATTTTGATTTATAATGATTCAATTGTTGAAATTTTTGTATTTTCAGATTGGATTAACTCAGCCTTTATCAATTCCAAGGTATAATGAATGTTTTTCGAAACATACCTAGAAATATGGGTTTGGGGTGTCATAAATATTGTAAAAGACCAAAAATTCGTGGAAAAATATTCCTCTAGTTGTGTTCATGAGAGGTGGCCAAACCAACCCTCCTCTACTATAATATTTTATTCTTTTGGATCCTTTTACCTCCAAATAAAATCATTCCACTGTTTAAATGTTGTGGGTACATCCAATATCTCCATTTCTTCACTTATGAAAAGGGGTCAATTAATATACTTCTTGATACACATATCCCATTCAAATTTAGCCTAAAAATAATACATTTCACCTCTTATGATCCTAACTTATTTTCAATATTCTATTATCACAAATAGTTATCCTAAAGCCTTCATTAAAAAGGATATTTCCTATATAAATAGTATGTTATCATCATGATTCATGTTCTTTTTATGAATTCCGTAATTAATGTGTTGGGCTTTATATCATAAATATAATTTCTTGGAACATATTTTTTATTTCAAAACCTAAATTCATTATTATGGATTTATTAAAACCTAATTGGTTTATTTTAAAATATTAATGTATTTAATGAGGACTTAATAGTCATATAATGATCATTATTTAATTGTGTTTTTATTTAAATACTATTATAGTTGTGATAATTTTGGAATAACATCTTTAAATTATTGAGATATTTTTTTTATTCACTAATTTTTACCATTTTTAGGTGTCAGGACTATGTTGGATGGATGTTATTTTCACATGTTATGTGTTCATATTTTTTTTCTAAAAATAAATTCACTTAGGATGTATTTTTTATTTAATAAAATGGAAATAAAACTCTAAAGGATGGATGCATTATTTATATGAAAATACATTAACATTGCTTTTCTTTTCTAAAGATGTTTTTTGAATAAATTTTGCTTTGGAATCATATTCTTTTTGAAATAATGGTTTTGATTAGTATGATGAATAGCATGGGAGTCTAAATGTATCAATATTATATCCTAATTATTTTTGTTGTTTTGGAAGTTATAAATATTACAAGTAATATTATATTCATATGATAATATTTTTTGAATTATATTAGGAGAATATGTGTTTTGAACTTTTATGTAGATGATGTTATATTGATATTATTATTCTCAAAGTCATGGAGTCATAATTATTCCAGAAAGTGTTTCTGAAGGAAGAAATCCTAGAGAATTTTATGTAACTGAAGTTGATGTTTTTCTAATGCACTGATCGACCAACCCATCGTACCAACTTATTCATCAGACTGTCCGATCCTCAAAAGGAAACAAATCATGATACCAATAATCCGTATAAACAATTTGGAAGTGTCAAGTCGTTGATATCATTATTACAATAGATATTAAATTTCATCAATATATGAGAAATAGTGTGTGTAAAATTATGTAATTGTATGAATATTTTTATTATAGGTAGAATTGTTAATAAACTGGGAGTTTTAGTGAGAAATGCACTAGAATGAATCGTAGACCAATATAATAGAAGAATAATTATAATGTATCCAACCATTTTTGTAATGTCTTTTCTCAATTAATGGAATTTACAGTCGAATTATGGTTTATATTTTTAGTCGGTTAAGTGGAAAATAATTTTTCACATGGAAAGGTGCTAATAGTTACAATAGGGTTATTAGTCATTGGAAAATTCTATATCCATATACATCAGAAAGAATCAAAGACTGATTGATTAGACAAAAGGTGACTATTATAATTCATCATATGATGGAGTTCATTGGATGAAGGATCATTGGTCTGAGATGTTTTTTTCTATTTTATGAAATGAAGATCTTTTCTAAAAGGGTTTTTCTATAAATTTTTCAATGGAGTTTTCTAATGCTTCAAATTTTTTAATGATTTATATTGAACAATGGTTTTAGAATTATATATATTTCAACATAATTAGAGAATTAGAATGAGATTTAATTTTTTCAAATGAAATATGGTAATGAAATTGGAGTTTTTATCCTTACATATGTATTCAATATAATAATTAATTAACTAGATAACCAAGGTAACCAACTAAAGATATTTTAGCAATTTCAATGCAATGAGATGTCATGTAATGATTTGAGAAGGTATCAAAATATCAATAAGATTTGAGAAGCATTAAAATAATCAAATATAAAGTCAAAATGGAAATTAAATTTATGATTATGGATGTTTGGTTGGATGAGAAAGTGGAAAACATTTCAGACCCCTAAATCAATTAGATATATTTTAAATAAAAGTTATTAAATTATACTTTTTGAACATTTTAATATTTACATGTTAATAGAGAGAGAGAAAACTAATGGTTTATATAATGAGTAGGTGTTTCCAAGAAAATATCTCTTGAGGATGTTTTTTGGACATAAGAACAAGAAGAAATAGTAGTTTAATTGTACTTTTCCATCGTAATCATGTTTTTTGAAAGAGTTTTAAGTGTTTTGGAGTTTTTTCAAATGTTTTAATTTCTTATCTATTTTCCAAACAGATGTATCGAATAGATGAATCAGATTGATCCATAAAACTGAGAACTTTTACAATGTCAAATGTGAGAGTTTCTACCTACTACTGTGAATGAAATTGAAGAAAGGTTTTTTGAAGAATCTCAAATGTCGATGTTGATGGGGAAGCATAGTGACTTGTTATGGAAAAAACTTGTGAAGGTATCTTAAAATGATACACAGGATTTTTTACAACATTTTTTCTAGAGGAACAATATACTTTTTTGTATTTATCTTGGTGAAACACATGTGTGAGGGGATATGTTAATATGTTTATCCAGTAAAAGGATTCTTTTCTTGAGGATTGTGCAACATTAGAATATTTAGAAACCTTACCAAAGACTAGATACTCTTATAGATTAGTGAACCATGTAAATATATGGGTTCATATAGATTTTTTAATATTTTTTATCATACCGATCGATATTTAAAAAGAGGTGAATGTTATTATTAAATAATTATATCAGTAAACAAAATTATATCACCGATTAATCTCCTTCCCCTATCAGTGATGCATCAATACTAGTAAGGCCTTTTAAATTATTGTTAGATAAATGGTTCCCATCATTTTCACATTACTATAATATTTATGGAGAATTTGTTAAAGACATTCCAAATTTTGTGAAAAGTAAGGGGATTTTGATCATGGATTGAATGAACTATAATATTTGGAAAGAATGAATGTTTCCTTATCATATATCTCTTGGGTATGGTGTTTGGGATAATTAAATACAAGTATTCCAATGTATTCATGAAATTTTTTATGTTACATCAATATGTGATATGAATATTGAGAATGATGGAAGAACAAATATTTCATTACTCTTGTCACTTTCTAAAAGTGGGTTTCTAAGAGTGTACAATGTTTCTACAAACAAAATTATTTAAGAATAGTTGAAAAATATTTAAAAACTAAATAAAAATTTGAAGAAAAATATTAACAAATATTTAGGATAGATAATTATGATCTTCATATTGATAAGTACGAATTTATGGGTGACTTCATAATAAGGGTGAATGATATTTTTGTCACAATATGATGTCTAGGTGATATGATGAAAAACTCAAATATTTTCAATAGATTCATAAGATATATTTCTAAAATGTTTTATTCCATATTTTAATTTTTAAAAATAATGATATGGAAACCATATAATTTTATGGCCATCAATGTACATTAATTAAATATGAAATAATAAGTGACAATGTTTTAAAGGTAAAAAAAGCTGATCAGGAAACATATTTTATGGTTTCCAAGAAATTATTATCTATGAGGCATCTTAATGATTAAGAGGGTGTTGAATCTGAATCCTAAAATGAGGTATGTAACAGTCACGATGAATCTTTTCCTTTTTTCTATAAATGTGATAATTTGTACAATGATGAATAAAGGTAAAATTACATTGAAATTTTTTAAGGTGGAGTCTCTTGGTATATTTTTTCTAGTTATCCATGATGAAATAATGATGATGATAATGAAGAAGGTTATAGAATCCCCGGAATATCTTGGATGAAATACGGTGAAAATAAGAATCCTTTTAAATAAAATGATAAAAAATTAAGCAAATCCAAAATGAAAATATTTTTATCTAAATAAAATTATAATTATGATAGGTATGTAGAAGATAATTTTTTTATAAAAATGGAAGGTGAAAATTTTATATTTGAAATAGTTAATGATAAATAGTTTAGAAGCAATAGTTATGAAGAAGAAGAAACAGATTATGAATTTTATCTAAAAATGGAGTTGAAAGAATGTATGAGGAAGATAACAAGAATTTAAAGAGAAATCAACAATTGAAGATGGAAATTCCTACAGTAAACATTGAATAATTAATTCTTATATAAAATAGTAATTTTTTTGATGAAGATGATTGAATAAATATGTATATTTAGAAGGCAAAGTATTTGAATGAGAATATTGAAGTAATGTTGATGAAAAATTATAAAGACTTACACATTTATCAATATAAATTTTTAAAACAGGAGCATAGTGTTACATTTTCTGGTAATTATATATCTAATGTTGGTGAAATTTATGGAAATGATTAAACATATACATTCAAAAAGATACCTTCAATCATTAGAATGAAAGTTGAAAATGTACCTAATAAGATTTATTTTTATTAAAAAAATGTACGTTTGAAATGTCAAAAAATGGAAAATCATTGGTTTCTAAAAATTATAGATCTAATACTAATATTAATACTACGTTTAATTTTGATAAGTTTGTGAATAAATTTTAATAGAAGAATATGATTTTAGATAGTGACAGAATGTTTGGGACTCAAAAATGATCTAATGTGAATGATAAGAATGTTTCTATGAAACTTTTTAATAATTTCAGAAATTATGGTGGTAATAGTGGAAATTATTTCTACTATGGTTAATACTGATATTGTGGTAAATTTGGTTATACAAAAAATATGTGGTGGTTCAATAAAAAATATGAAAATTTACCCACGATTCGTAGAAGGAAAATATCATGGGGAATTTATCTATATAAATGGAATAAATCTGATGAATATTTTTTGATTGATGAAAATAGGTTCTATTTTTTTGATACTACTTGTGAAATATGTCAACAAAATTTACATCTTTCAAACGGGTACCTTGTTTCATTACCAGAAAAAAAACATGTGTATAACAATTTATAGAAGCTATAAGGGAAGAAAGATAATAGTTAGAGAAAATAATCATGTGTAGAAACAAATCTCAAATCTACATAAGGATAGATATTATGGATTATGGATAACCAGTGTATTTCTCACATGATAGGTGATTTGAAATTATTAAAGAATATTAAATACTTCAATGAAAGAACAATGAGATTTGGAAATGATAAATCCCTCAAAGTCAAAGGTGTTGATTCTCTTACTACTAGTAAAGAGTCAGTGAAATATAAAAAATATTTAATTTTTTATGTGTTTAATAAAAAAATATTAATATATTAACATCATTTTGATGAAGGTGAAAATTATTTTTAAAAAATTATGTTTTGTTATGAAAATAGAATAAGGTGAAAAAGTTGTTACAAAATTACAACATAAAAAAGTCATCCAGGCCTATGTTGGTGAAGTTAATTACTCATTGTACATATGCATGATTGAAGAAAAAAAACTTGTTACATAAAAGGATGGAACATATGTGTCATATAAATAGGATAATGTTTTCAAAACTAGAGACTGTTTTTAGTATTCAATGTCAAGAAGATGTGATTGGTGTTGCTCAAATTATCAAAAAGTAATTATGAAAAACTATATTCCAGATAATGTTGACATTCATTCATATCAACCCATGTAAACCATCATTATAATATTTTTGTTCCAATGAGATAAAAACATTTAGAGACAATTATTTATTTCTTCCATTGATGATTTTACTTACAATACTTGAGTTATATATTTGAATAAAAAATATTATTCTTTTATGATGTTTAATATTCTCTGGAAATTAATTTAAAAGGAATGGGGGTATTTTCAAGATAATATAATAATTGAAAAAATTGGTTAGTATATGAATGTAGAGTGTATATGTTAACATAAAAAAACATGGTATATAGTACGAGTTCAGTGCACCAAACACTGAATAAAAAAATAGTGTTACTGAAAGGAGTAATAAAATATTTGTTGAAAGGGGGTTTACTATGTCACATGAACATGGGCTATCTCATTAAATTTGGTTGAAATATAATATTATATATATTTAAATTCAGATCCACTTTTTATATATGTAGGGTTCTGATATTATACCTTATGAATTGTTCTAGGAAAAAATTCCATGTTTGTTACACGTAAGAGTTTTTTGGAGTACATGCATCGAAAAAGATGGTGGAAACCTTAAAAATAATGATCAGATTAGTGGATATATAATCATTCCTGGAAATGCTATGAATGCAAGAGGATATATATGTATCGAAAGAAATATAAAAGACTAATTGTATATTATATTGATTTAATTGATCATTAAAAAGATGAGTTAGATACTAGGAAAACTCATGAAGGTGATGAAGATAAACATGATGAATGAATTGTTTTTAAGAAACATGACAAGGATTACAAGAATAATTATATTATAAAATTGGATGAATAAAACTTTACTATTTCAAGTGATGAGAATGAATTTCATACATCTTATCCTATTCTGAGGAATCGTGTGGAAGATCAAAACAATATCGATGATCCATATTTTAAATTTTAGTCATGGAAAACATCAAAACATATTATCAATTCTTATTTTTTTTCAAAAGATGTGCCATAATATGTGGGTGAATCCTTTTCGTATCTAAAAAGGTTTTAATCTATAATGTATAGTCGGATAGAAATGAGAAGAATAAATCTTGGGAGTCATACAAATTTCATTTCAAAAACAATTTATTGGTATCAGGTGGGAGCTCTAGAAAAAGTTAAATGAAGATGGTAATGTTAAAAAACAAAAAGTAATGTTTGTGTGAAAATGATACTAACAAATTGTAGGTATTTATTTCAATGAATCTTTTGAACCTATGTAAGGGTTTTTATTAATTAGAGTTTTTATTCCTCTTAAATCTCAAAGATTTTATTAAACTATTTATTTTGTTGTGAAGTAAAAAATTCTCATTGGAGAACTTGATGAAAAATTTCTTGTTGAGAAAATAGGGGATTTAATTTTTTAAAGGATGAATGTTATTATTTCAATTGGAAAAAATAATTTTTGGGGATAATTCTAGTTCAAAGGTCACATCATTGAAAATTGGACACATTCTTAAATAATTGAATTTTAAGAATGGAAGGGATGAAGGTGATTAGTCCTCAAATAATGTGAGGAAATTTCTCTCCTTATTATTTTTTATTATGAAGGTTTTCCATCTTTTACAAATAAAATAGTATATCTTAGACACCTAATTTCTTATAAAAAGTATTATTTACATATTAATGATTGTTTCCTGATGATCCTTTTTAAATGTAAAAGGTTTCATATTAATTCACATAACCTATCTGAAAATGAATTTGGAATTTGACTTGTAGTAACAACACTTGGTAATTTTTTTCATCTAAACCCTCTTTTATTATTTGTACCATCATATAATGATTCTAAATTTTGAAACATCATTTTTATGTTTTGAAATAGATTTTAAATTTATCTTAAATGTTGGTAACAATTAAATTTAAATTTTTTTGGATATATTTTTGGTAAGTAATTCATTTATTATTAAATTAAATTTTTATTTTAAAAGGGATTTTAAATTATTGGGTCATCAATATATTTATATAATTATACAAATTTTTTATTGTTTTCTAAATGTTTTTATTTTAATGTATGTTTATCTAAAAAATTATATTCGAAAAACTTTGTTTATTAATTTGAATGATGATTTTGGAAATGTATTTACATGATAAAATTATATCATTTTATAAAAAAAATTAAGAGTATTCATTCACATCAAGAAGGGGTATTTAATATTAGTTTGGAAATTATTTATTAGATAATATAAGAAATATGTTTTTTATCATTGAAAGTATCATTAATTATTATTATATTACACTATGGATAATTTTTATATTACCATTGAACATATTTCGTTGAATTTCCTCTCAAAAAATCTAGAAATGTATTACAAGAAATCTGTCTCCATTTCATGTTTTATTTATGTGTTGTTTGATGTGTTAATATTTAATGTTATAAGGGAACACATATGTATTGATGATTTTTATTATCATGTTCTAGATTTTATATTTCCAACAATTTTCTTTGGTTTTCTGGGCTAAATCATTATTTTTTATTAAAATTAATGGGTGGATGTGGGAATCGGAAAAAAATAGTTCCACAGAGTGCCCTTAAAGGGGTCATAACATGTGTAAGATGGTGTCAAACCCTTTGTAAAAGACCTAAAAACCATGGGAAGAGATCCTATAGTAACATAAAAAATATGTGGCTACTTTGGTCTCCACAAGAATGTATGTGAATCAAAAGAAAAATTAGCTTCCCTAAAAATGTTATGGAAAAATTGTCCCTATCCTCTATGAAAAGAGAATCTTACGACTATGTATCTTATGTTCCAGCGAAGCTCACATGTCCCCTTGACCATCTTAACCAAAACCTCTAAATCAGATTTAATTTCATCCACTTGCAAACTCAATCTCCTTCAAACAGTGATCCCCGTGAGTAGAGCCATCATTTCCACCCCTATAGTGTTTCCCGACCTGAAGAAGGTGATGAATCCCACCAAAAAATGAGCCTCACAAATCATGAAGAAGGCCCTGACTTATCATGATCCCATTCCAACCTGAACTGTCAACATTAATTTTCATCCCATGCATGGGGGGAATCCAACAAACCCATCGGCCACCCACACTACCCATCGCACTAGAAATGCATGGAATATTGATGAAATTTCATAATGTGAGAGGGATCTATCTACCCTTAATAAAATAACCCAAGTCAAAGTTGATAATCTTCACCCTCATCTAAATGTACCGCAATGAGGGGGGAGATCCCATTCTCGATTGGTTTCTTGAATCCAAAAAAGTAAAACAGATTGATGAAGGAATAATATCATAAATCCTGATCTCCATCGAATTTTCGCCATCCCTGAGCACCTAGGTGGAAAAAAATTATGAAAGGCTAGCTGGGGCCTAATGCAGAGAGAGTTCGTGAAAAGAATGGTAAAAACAAAATCTTCCCAATCGCTTTGGATGAAGAGGGGAAGTGTTGTCTCTATCTGCTGGTTCCCACATAAAAACCATCAGGAAGATAAAGAGATATTTTTTAATTGAATATTCTTACATATCAGTAGAGCCATGTTACATATCCTCCAAACTAGAAAGTTAAATTTATTATGTGCCTCATTACAAAAAATCTTAGAGGACTACTCATCCAAGGACCGATCAACAAGTTGAAACTTTCTATAATCCCGGATAGAAAATTGGAATGAGGTCTATCCTGTGAAACAACACATGTCTGCCTCATTTTTCAAGATGATGCTATCAGAAATATCCCTCTACCCCAGACTGATAATGGCCTAAATAATAGAGGGAAATCCACATCCCTTCATAAAGGGGACCACAAGGATGGTACCACCAGGGAAGAATAGTCATTCGCCAGCCTAGTTTGACATAAAGAGACTAACATCACCACTACCAATGATCCATCGGGACACACCTTGATGAAAATCCAAATGGGGGATCATGCACTTAGTGATGGTAGAGAGACCATCCCCACTGTGTTCCAAGGACCAAGTGTTAAACCTGTATCTTCTTCTGAAGAAAGAAGCCTATAACCCCCCCCCCCAACAGACACACAATAACCTCCCATGCCAACAGTTCTTGTAACCCAATGTGGTACTATAAATATAACGGATTCCCACCCCAACCTCATCAACATGACTTTAAAAACATCTCCAAGAGTCCCAATGACACTACCCCACCAGATTGTCTTCCCATATAAAAATAGTACAAATTTTATCTATCCTTGCAATTATTCTATTTATTGTTTTGACGATTGATAATATGTGAATGGGAATATTCATGCAAACAATATTTATCATTGTTACTTTACCTCCAATCAAGATAATCATACTCTCCCAGTTGATGATACTTCATTGAATTCTGCTAATAACATCATTAGATAAGTGGTTCTTGATCTATACAAAAGATAAAGGGATACAATGATAAATAATCATCAATTTCATCTTTTGGAATCCCAGAATCCCAGGAATGTCTCTACATCGATTGATTCAAAAAAAAATTAGACATAAAAACATATCTCTTAAAATAGTTGATACTATGTCTGCTCAAGAATTCATATGTGTCCATGATCTCCATGAAGCAATGCAGAGACTGCCTCTGCCCATTCATGAACACCAGGATATCATCGACAAACATTAGGTGGTAAATACCTTCTATGACAACAACTATTTCATTGGATATTTATTTATATCTCATGAAAAAATTATTCTAATATTTAAGTGATTATTTCACTATAATGTTATGGAAATTTGGTAGTAATTTTTTATTCACTCTGATTATTAAAATATGAATTTGGTACTTTCACCACTATGTTATATGAATCATTTTGTGACATTTTTTCAAATATTTATATAAGAATCATGAAGTGGTGAACACTCCACTATGATATGTTAATTAGGTAGTGATGAAAACACCACTATGTTTATGGGAATCTCAATGTGAATCATGATACACTATGTTATGGGAGTCCAATGTTGATTCCTATTCCACTATATTTATAAGAATTTGGTTATGATTCCTACACATATATATGCATCATGTAGTTATTTAAGCACCACGATGTTATGCGAAATGGTTAGTGATTCATTATCCACTATATAATGATTTATACACTTATGTTAGTTTCATATATTATTGTCATACTCCATTTATTTTGATATCTATACTTTTTTCGCATTGATTATAGTCCAGGAATCATGATGGTTTCTCAATTTCCCAAATATCATTTCATTATATGTTTTTATTTTATGATATTATATTTATTTATTTCATGGATTAGTGAAAAATAGTACAATTCTATATTCTATTTAATAATATATTTATCCAATATTAATATTTTCTCTCCTCATTATGATCTAATGATTGATAGAATATTGATTACATTTCCCTTACTAAACATTTGGGCTCACCCGTTAGTTGGGATTATATTCCTTAGGATATGAAAATGAGTATAATATATTGGTACTATAAAAGGGTGACTAGTATGTCTCAATTATGGGAAATATTCATAACTATTGTAAAAATTAGTCTCCTATGTTGTTATCCCTCAATGATACCAAACTATTACCCATTTAACAGTTCAAGATTATTATGATATGTAATTAATAAATTACTTAAATATATATATGCCTCAATTTCATTATTTCAACTTGTATCAATTCTAGGTTTTCAAGAATTTTTTTTGCACCTGGCCTAAGAGTACTAGTCTAGAGGGACATATTTAATAGACATCATACAAGTGAATAAAGAATGTAAAATTATTCATGTAAATTATAGGGGATGAACAAGAAATATGATTCCAAATGCATAAGAATTAAAGACCCATTTAATTGGGATATGGCATGTGATTGAGACCACTTATGTGATAAATAAGAAGTTGGATTATGCAGTACCACTATTGTATACTAGTTTACTGGTGTGGTCAATAGTAAAACTCGAAAATAGTGTTTATTTTAGGAAACCATTTTATAACCTGATATGATCCTATGGTGAATCCAAATAAAGAATCAAAATTATGTAATGGTATTGATAAATGGTCTGAGATTGTTCTTATATCCCCACTATGAGAGATATTTTACAGGAATAATAAAATATCTATGGAGACTATATAAAAATATTTTTTACTTAATAGTTTTGTGAATTCACTTCTATAATGGACTTATGTAGTATATGAAACATAAATTGGGGATATGTAAACATAGCCAAAAATACAGAGAGAAATTACTAAACCCCTCCCCAATGATAAAGATTCATTTTAACATCCAAATAACTACAATGATGTGGAATATCATATGACTAATGGGTTTGATGGCTACCTCAAATTCCCATGATGCACGATATCTTGAAATACATTTATTGATTTGGTTTCTTAATACAAGGTTACTACTAACCTTTTTATCCCACATATGTTTCTTAATTGTATAAATAAATCTTGGGATGATGAAGAAAAATAGTTTTAGGAAGAATATATAAAAGGAGGGGAAAATAACATGAATAAATCGTATAAGAATGGTAAATAGAATGCGGTGAAATCTATAACCTCTATTAATGGGTTCAGTATAGCCTAAACTAAGGGCATATATACTTTAAATTGAAGGTCATTTTAAAAAAAATCTTGGGTTGAATAATCGGGACACCTATTCAAACATTATACACTATATGATATATAACAATCCATATACCTTTTTCCTGTTAATCATATGGTTCAATTTAATAAATTCAAAATTATTAATATTATTTCTCTTTTTTATAACCTAGTATATTATAATTGATGTTGAACTATTGTTGAAGCATTATAGATCATCGCAAAGTGTGATATGCATACTACATTATTACAGTTAGGTCAACAACACATCACAATTCACATTGATATTTCCACATAAACCATATGGATCATATATACTATGTATAATATATATATATATTTAAAATGAATATAATGTATAATACTAATAAAATAAATTTTTCATAAAAAAGAAAAAATTATAATACTAATAAAAAATGTATATAAAAACAATGTATAACAATAAAAAAATGGTAAAAATAGTTTGAAAAGAAAATCTAGAGTAAAAATAAAAATATATTTTACACATAATAATTTAAATATTAATACAAAAACTTATTTATTTAAATGTAAAATTATGAAGGAGTTTTATACTAATAATATATATATATATATACACTACTGGAAAAGGGACTTTTCCCAACACTTCAATACCAACAGTTCAAATAACCATTGGTATATGTTGTCCTTACCAATGGTTTTCAAAAACCATTGGTAAAGGCCTTGAACAACTGACTTTTCCCAATGGTTTTATGAAACCGTTGGGAAAAGTGGGGAAAAATCACTTTTCCCAACGGTTTCCTCAAACCGTTGGGAATTATGGGGAAAAGATAGTTTTCACAACGGATTTATGAAACCATTGGGAAAGATTGAGATTTCCCAACAGTTTTTAAAAACCATTGGAAAAAAGCCCCAAATTCTTAAAATGCAGGTAGCGGCCTCCCCATGATTCTAGAACCCTTCTGCTCGTCTCCAGAAGTGATTCCTTGGCAGAAGCACTTCCGAATCCCCACATCTTCCATCAGATCAGCAGCTACCAGGTTAGACTCCTTCCATATATTATCAAGGATATTTTTCCCAATATTATAAAGCATATCCTTCTATTCTCAATGATTTTGTTATTCCCAATTATTAGGGTTTCTGTAAAATTTTATGATTGTTCCACGAATTGTTTACTCAAATCCCTATATTGGTGTATGTCCAATTAATGTTTTCATTACACATTTACATTTATAAGGGAATGATGTCTTTTTGTTGTGTTCTGATTTTGAATATTCATAGTTTTTTTTAATTTTCTTCAAATATTATAGCTTCATGTATATGAACTAATAAGAAATTTTTTGTAATATGTATTGATATTATTTCATGAAGATCACTACTTTCATTAAGATCATGCCAAACATGAAGATTTTGTTCATATTAATTTTTGTACACTATGTGTATTACATAACAAGTATGTATAATGTTTCTATCAAAATCTATATATATATATAAAATGACACACTGTTCACTTATCCTTTTCACAATAGAATATATGGAGTATCTTCTTGAACTTTGAAAAATATTACGTGGTCCCTAATTAGTACTTATTCCTTCTTCATGAAACTAATTCATAGAATGTAAAATTCGCAATATTAGTGAATAATAGTTTTTCTAATATAACCATTAATCATTCTGCCTTCGACATCATACATGTGTTATTCAATCACCCTTTTAAAACAGAATGACCATTTTCACTGATTTGGGGTTCCTCAAAATGCTTGGGAAAACTAGAAAAATGCATGTATTGAATCTTGTTTCTCATATAGTTTCATGGATACAAGTTCATCTCGAAAATCATGACTGCGTGGTTCAAATATCATGAGGACCATGGGATTATTATTCTTCACACAAATGAAGTTTTTTTCTACAACTATGTGTTTTTGTTTTCACTTTTGATATGGCCGAAAGGGGAGCTTTGTGGTCATTAATCATGGTTGTGGGTGGTCATTTAGGATGTAAGATAGTATGACTTCATTTTACGTTATATATCCAATATTATTATTGATTTATGTTCAATTTGATTATCTTTAACAAGTGATGTTATTAAATAAGTTTTTATTAACTATTGTAATAATGACGATATGGTATATGGGTTCATATGGTGTGTATAAGGGTTCAAATGGTGTGTATAACAGTTGAAATGCTATCAGTGAACTCAAGTCATTAATTTAAGACTTCATTCTCACTAGCATGTAAGAAATTGAATAATGTAATCCCATCCTCACATGATTTCATACCTTAGATAGTGTCCAACATATGGAATACGAGATTTTGAATTCATCAGTTAACCAGGATCATGTATTCCATTTCCCCCAAGATGATTGTAATAATATAACATTAGGTTAAACTAAATATGGTTCTCATTGTACGTTGTATATTATGTATCCTTCTTGGACAATACTCACTTTTATGAGGGTGGGGTGCTTTTCACTACCCATTCTAGCGTGTGTAGACAACCATAAAAATGTTAGATAATTCACAAGATTAATTCAGTAATGTTGTTATCATTGACATACTATATTAAGAATTTCAAATTTAAAAATAAATTTTTTTGTCTATACTTAATGAAATTAAATCTTTTTATAGGTCATGAACAACCTAATAGTGTAAAAGCCTAAAATTTATTCACCCATGGGGTGCGCTTGACTTGTGGAAGTAATTGTGTAATGAAAGGTATGGCGAGGTGTCAATAATGAGTTATTGAACATGAGTGAATGATTTGGGATGCCTATAACAAATGATGGGACCTGAGGCATGTGCCTCTTATAGACCAAATGAAAATGAATATATATAAATTTCAATTTAATTTATGAGTACTTGTTCTTTAAATTATTTTAATAGTTCACTACATTGGCTATAAACTTCTTCCTTTATAATTTACATAAATGTATTTTCTATTAATGTTCAATCCTATTGAATTGTTTATAACAAAACGACTTATATAAATTCTTTTTATAGAATGGATAGAAGTTGGATGTATGAAACTGATCGGATCTCAAGAGATTTTCAAAACAATTTTGAGAGCTTTATAGATTTTTCATTTCACAATGCTTTAGACAGTGGTCGCATACACTGCCCGTGTTGCAATTGTGTTGGTAGAACTTGGTTGAGCCGTGAAGAAGTCAGCTACCACATAACCAAAAACGGTTTTCATGAAAACTACTTTGTGTGGTACACAATGGGGAGAAAATGAAATCTCAAATTGGTGATGATCGAAATGAAAAGACTAGAATAGAGAATTTGTTTGATGATCGGTTTCCGTTTATTCGTCATCATGAAAAAGAAAGTATTTCCACTCAAGAAGACTTCGATATGAGCACAACATATGCATCTAGTGAAAATGATGATATTGATAGGGTGAAAAAATTGAATTCTTTTTCCATGACTCCAGTATATCGACAATGTAATAAAATGAAAAAGTTGGAATTTTTAATGGGATTGTTTCATGGGAAAACTATGTATGGGATTTCTAATACAGTAATCGATTAAATTCTTACCCTCTTGAAGGATTTACTTCCAGATGATGCAGATATTCCATCAAACCACTATATGGCATTGAAGTTAGTTGAGGAACATGGATTTTCAAGAAACAAAATTCATGCTTGCCCGAAATATTGCAATTTTTTCTGGGAGGAAACCGCTGAACGAAATGATTGTATAAAATGTAGCACATCCCACTGGAAGTAAAAATCTGATGGAACACCATCCCGCGTTCCACATAAATAATGTGGAACTTTCCATTGATCCCCAGACTCCAGAATCTTTTTATGTCTGATGACATATCAATAAAAATGAGATCTCATGATACCGAGAGAAAGAAGACTAATGATGAGTTGGTTTATCCTGTAGATGGATTTGCATGGCAGAGATTTGATGCTCTACATCCTGTTTTTACAGCTGACGTGCGTAATTTGAGGCTGGGTCTTTCATGCGATGGTTTTAATCCGTTTGGGCAGATTCTTACTTTGCATAGCACATGGCCAGTTTTTATACACATTTATAATCATCCCCCATGGTTGTGTATGAAAAAACCTTTCACTTTCATGAGTATACTCATATCTGGTCCTTCTGATCACGACATTGATATTGATGTCTACATGAAACCTTTAATAAAAGAGTTGAAACATATTTGGGATGTGGGTGTGCGCACATACGACGCATGTTCCAAAGACATATTTCAGATGCGTGCTGCGCTTATGTAGATGATCAAGGATTCTTTGGCTTATGAAATGATGTCTGGATGGAGCACGAAGGGAAAATTGTCAGGTCTAGTTTGTATGAAGAATACACGATCTAGAAGACTGAAACATCGCTGTAGTTTCAGTTTTATGGGACATCGGTAATTATTTCCAAAGGATCATCCATATAGAATGAATCGTTGATGATTTGATAATACCATAGAGATCAATGTTCCACCTCAGAGTATGTTTGGAATTGACGTGATTAATGAATAGAAAGATTTTAGTTGTTCTTTTGGTAAGGGTCAAATAAAATCTGGAAAGAGAAAGAATGTTTCCACTAAAACCTGTTATAATTAGAGGAAGAGGGGTATCTTTTTTGATTTTCCTTATTGGTCAACCAATTTGATACGTCATTTCTTAGACGTAATGCATATTGAAAAGAATATATGTGAAATGTTGCTTTCAGTTCTTCTAAATGTCAAAGGGAAGACAAAAGATTATATACGATCTCTGCGTGACTTGGTGGATTGGGGCATCAGACCAGAATTACATCCTCTTCATATCAGTGAAAATAAATGGAAACTTTTATTTGCTTCTTTTTTTATGAAACCTATGGAAAGAAAACATTTTCTGTAAGTATTAGAGACTATTAGAGTTCATGATGGCTATTCAAGCAACATATCTAAATGGGTCAACAAAAGATAGTTGAAGCTAAAATCTTTGAAGACTCATGATTATCACGTTCTACTGCATGAGTTGATTCAAATAGAAATCCAACATATTTTGTCCCACAATGTAAGGGTGGCTCTTATTTGGTTGTGCCATTTGTTTAGAGATCATTGTGCTAAGAAGTTGTCAAATTATTTCTTGCAAAAAATGTTGACAGATTCCCCATTAATTTTGTGGGAGTTGGAGAAAATATTTCCTCCATCATTTTTCACATGCATGCTGCATCTGACTGTCTATATTCCCACTGAAATAATTCTCGGAGGACATGTTTCTTTTCATCGGATGTAACCAACTATAAGATATATTTTCACAATAAGTATTATGTCCGAAATAGAAATCATCCCGAAGGTTCTATCATTAACGGTTACTTGGCTCAAGAATGTATGGATTCCTGCTAGATGCATTTTTCTGATCTTACTACAATATTGAACAGACCAATGAGAAATGAAGAAGAACAGTATGAGAAAATTGAACCCCGTTTTCCCTCACTTCCTCACACAGGAAGAATTCGTGGATCATATACATTGAAGACATTAAGTCTTGAAGAGCGGGATATGGTACGTCGCACAGTTTTGTTCAACTGTGATTTGTTCGATGAATATATCAGGTAACTAAATTGATTATGTATATCTTACATATATATCTGTTAAAATATTCATATTTTTTATCTATAGGGAACATAAAACAATGATAAATAGGAAGAATCATTCTTTATCTTTGAGAAGGAGAGAGACTTTTCATAGCAAAGAGTTTTCTCCTTGGTTAAAATTTAAGGTATAAAAAAAATAATGTTCAAAATAATTATATCAATATTTAATTAAGCTTAATAGTCATTTATATTGCAGGTATTGAGTTTCTCTGCTGACTCTGTCTCTGAGGAAATAAGATCTTGGGCTATTGGTCCTAATACCGTGGTTCTTGACTGTAAATCAATTGTTATCAATGGGTACAAATTTATTGTCACTCAACGGGCAAAGAACATGAGAACACAACATGATGGTGTTATGGTTACTGCCACAACAGATTTTTATGCGAGTGCATTAGATAGTAGTCCACGGTTTGAAAATGTGGGATATTATGGATTTGTTGTGAAAATAATAATATTGGATTATTACTCTCATGGACGAGTCACAATGATGAAATGCCATTGGTTTGATTCGATGAAGAGGCATGGCACATTTATTGATGATTTTGGATTTCAAGTAATTAATTTGTCTCGCACTCTTGCTACCGAAGAACCATATGTGTTGGATTCAATGTCTAAATATGTTTTTTATGTCAAAGATAAACTTCGAGGCGTGGTGTGGCCGCCACCACTCAAATTGTCTGCCTTTTATTTCAAAAGGATGTCATTTTAAGTGAAAAACATCAACTGACATACAGAAAAGCGACCAAACACATTCGGATTGTGTTGATACATTAGAAAAAAGATCCATGGGTCATATGTGACATGTAAGAGTCAACCACACCTTAATCTGTGGTACGATGTGGCCGGAATCACTCTAAGTGGATCTTGTAAGCTTAAAATGGACAACATTTTACGTACATATGGAAAACTGACCAAACACATTTTGTTTCCATTGAAACATTAGGATAACGATTCATGGGTCATATGTGACATGTACGAATCAACCCTGACTCAATCTGAGATGCGGTGTGGCCGACACCACTCAAAGTGTCTGTCTTCTGTTTCAAAAGGACGTCATTTTAATTGAAAAACATCAACTGGCATACATAAAAACTGACCAAACATGTTAGGATTGTGATGATAAATTAGCACAATGATCCATGGGTCATATGTGACATGTACGAGTCAAACTCGTATCAATACGAGGTGTGGTGTTTCCACCACCACTCAAAGTGTCTGCATTTTATTTCAAAAGGACATCATTTTAATTGAAAAACATCAAATGGCATACGGAAAACCGACAAACACATTCGTATTGTGTAGATAATTTAGAACAATGATCCATGGGTCATATGTGACGTGTACGAGTCAACCACGCCTCAATCCGAGGCGCGGTGTGGCTGCCACCACTCAAAGTGTCTATCTTTTGTTTTAAAAGGATGTCATTTTAAGTGAAAAATATCAACTGGCATACGGAAAAGTGACCAAATGCATTCGGATTGTGTCGATACTTTAGCACAATGATACATGGGTCCTATGTTCCGTGTATGAGTCAACCCCGCCTTAATATGAGGTACTGTGTGGCCGGAATCACTCTCAATGGATCTCTTTTGTTTAAAATGGAAAACATTTTAAGTACATACAGAAAACCGACCAAACGCATTTGGTTTCTGTAGAAACTATAGGAGAACAATTCATGGGTCATATGTGACATGTACGAATCAAACCTCCCTCAATCTGAGATGCGGTGTAGTCGGAACCACTCAAAGTGTCTGCCTTTTGTTTCAAAAGGACGTCATTTTAATTCAAAAACATCAACTGGAATACAGAAAAGCGACCAAAAGCATTTGGATTAGGTCGATACATTATCACAACGATCCATGGGTCATATGTGACATGTACGAGTCAAACCAGCTTCAATCCGAGGCGCAATGTGTCCGGAACCACTCAAAGTGTCTTCCTTTTGTTTCAAAAAAACAACATTTTAATTGAAATACATCAAATGGCATACGGAAAACTGACCAAACGCATTCGTATTATGTCGATACATTAGCAAAACGATCCATGGGTCATATGTGATATGTTAGAGTGAGCCCTGCCTCAATACAAGGTGCGGTGTGGTCGTCACCACTCAAAGTGTCTGTCATTTATTTCAAAAGGACGTCATTTTAAGTGAAAAACATCAACTGGCATACAAAAAACTGACTAGACGCATTCAGAATGTGTCGATACTTTAAAACAAATATCCATGGGTCATATGTGACATGTACGAGTCAACCCCATCTTAATTGGAGGCACAGTGTACCCAGAATCACTCTAAGTGGCTCTCTTTTGTTTAAAATGGACAACATATTAAGTACATTCAGAAAAATGACCAAACGCATTCGGTTTCAGTTGAAACATTAGGAGAACGATTCATGGGTCATATGTGACGTGTATGAATCAACCCCTCCTCAATATGAGACGTGGTGTGGCCGACACCACTCAAAGTGTCTGCCTTTTTTATCAAAAGGACATCATTTTAATGAAAAAACATCAACTAGCATATGAAAAACTGAACAAACGCATTCGGATTGTGTTGATAATTTAGAACAAAAATTCATGGGTCATATTTGATGTGTACGATTCACCCCTGCCTCAATTTGAGGTGCGGTGTGGCCGCCACCACTCAAAGTGTCTGCCTTTTTTTTAAAAAGACATCATTTTAATTGAAAAAGATCAACCGGCATACGGAAAACCAACCAAACTCATTCGGATTGTGTCGATACATTAGCCCAACGATCCATGGGTCATATGTGATGTGTAAGAGTCAACCCCGCCTCAATCCGAGGCACGATGTGGCCGCCACCACTCAATGTGTCTGCCTTTTGTTTCAAAAGGATGTCATTTTAAGTATAAAATATCAATTGGCATACAGAAAAGCGACCCAACACATTCGGATTGTGTCGATACTTTAGCACAACGATCCACGGGTCATATTTGACGTGTACGAGTCAACCCCGCCTTAATTAGAGGCACGGTGTGGCCGTAATCACTCTAAGTATCTCTCTTTTGTTTAAAATGGCCAATATTTTAAATACATAGGGAAAACTGAACAAACACATTCATTTTCCATTGAAACTTTAGGATAACGATCCATGGGTCATATGTGACGTGTACGAGTCAACCCCGCCTCAATCCGAGGCACAGTGTGGCCAGAACCACTCAAAGTGTCTGCCTTTTGTTTCAAAAGGTCGCCATTTTAATTAAAAAACATCAATTGGCATATGAAAACCCGACCAAATGAATTCGGATTGTGTCGATACATTAGAACAACGATCCATGGGTCATATGTGACATTTACGAGTCAACCCAGCCTCAATATGAGGCACGGTGTGGCCGCCACCACTCAAAGTGTCTGTCTTTTGTTTTAAAAGGACGTCTTTTTAAGTGAAAAACATCAACTGGCATATGTAAAACCGACCAAACGCATTTGGTTTGTGTCGATACATTAGTACAACGATCCATGGGTCATATGTGACGTGTACCAGTCAACCCCACCTTAATCGGAGGCATGATGTAGCACCACAGGTAAATAAAGAATATGACATTTTAACATTTATCCATATTTGTAAATAAAATATTAATTTAACTTTAAAGGGGATTTTATGCTCGATGGCGTACCCAATACACAACAATGAGATTCTTGGGAATCTTATGTTGCACTCTAATAATAAAATATTCTTATTTTAAATTGTAGTTAACGCCTAGCTGTTGTAATGGCGCGAATGAACAAAACTAACTACAAAATTATTATATATGTTTGTCAAATATTTTTACTTTTTACAATAAATGTTAGAGGATTAAAAAAGTGAATGAATCCGATTTTAAGCGTAAATATTTTAATATTCTTTAAATGGTCGATTAACCTCCTTTTGATGACGAACCTCTTTTAAATCCACTTTTTGACAATTTTATGTGTTATATTTGACAAAATAAAATTCTTCTTTAGAATTGGGACATCAATATTTACTTTGTGTAAATATTTGGTATTTTCCTGATAAATTTCAGTTTTTAATGAATAGAGAAAAATGTTGTATTTTAATTTAAAACCTCTTTTTAATATAATTTATTTATATGATTAGATTATGTTTTTAATTGGTTTTAAAGTGAAATTGGAATATATTTTTACCTTTTAATCCAACAGTAGTTGTTAGAATTAATTTCATCTTGAAATTGGACTTAAACTAGTGTCAATCTTTTGATACTAATTGTTTCATAAAAACATGCTATTTTCTCTGACAGTGGGAATTAGTTATTAAATTAATTAATGTAACTTAGATGTCTTGAATTTTCAAAAATAGACATCATTTTTGAATTCGGAATATCAAATATAGATTAGGGTGAATTTTTGGTATTATTCTGGAGAACTTCAATTTTTGATGAATAGTGAAACCACTAAGTGGTACTTAAAAAACTAATTTTCGTTTAAATGAAATTTTACCACCTTTGTGTTTTGAATTTCAAAAATCAGACATACATGGTTGTGATTAAGAAGCAAAATGTGGTTCAATGAAATTATAATAATTTTTTTGTTGAATAGTAACTTTTATGTTTTAATCGCGATTAGAGGTAATTAGTGTAGTTTAAGGTAAATGTAATGTTTTAATAATATGAAATGACCTAGACACATGTCCTACCCACATTGAATGGGTCATGGACGACCAATAAAATCCATGGGTCAACTTGGGGACCCCATGGAGCTAAATTGGTTGGAAAATGACATTAATACCTTTTTATTTAAAGTTAAAATTTAAATGTCACAAACATGTGTTGTTTTACTAAAACAATTTTTAGATGGGGTTATACAAGTCATATTTTTGACTATAAGTATTCATTAGGAAGATAAAAAGATTCCTTACATCATTATTGTTTTATTATAATTTTTAGATATTAAATAAATTAATTTATTTATGACACCGTGATGATGGAGTGATTACCTCATAAATGAACGATTTAAATAAAATGAGAAGATAGGGCGAAATATAAGTCTTACACTTGTCAAAAACCTATTGGATGGGTGTATTTAGAAACCTTATCACCTTGTACTCAAATTTTTTTTACTTTTGGGACCTTTTCAATCTGAAAATCATTTTATAATAAAGTAATAATTTATCACTTTCCAAGAGTGCCCCTCCTCTCCTCTTATAAAGGCCCCCAACTCTACAACCTTACACACACCTCTCAAGCCTTTGGTTCGGCCAAACCCTGCCCATTTCATCTCTCCAAATCCCTCTATTCATCATTGAAGCCTCAAATTGGGAATAATCCTTTCCAAGTAAGCCTTTGAGCTCAAATCAACGAGAGTTACCCGATTTAAAGGTAATGTCTTCCCTTGTGTTCTTTTGTCTTATTTTTCTTTTCCAAACCACTAAACTCTTTTTATTACCATTTTTTGAAACAAAAACAGTATCTTATATTTACTAGAATGTTTTTATAATAAGTAATAGAGCTACACTTTCACACACCTCCGTCTAATTGTTAAAGAACATACTGTTTCTGTGGATGGCGAATTACTCCCTCACGAAACGATGATTGTTCAATATTATTTTAACACCTTCAAAGGTGGCCATTAAGATGTCACTATATTTATATATCATATAGAATAAGTTTAGGTTTTCCTTAATCTTCTTTATTTCCCATTTATGTCATACCTTTATGGTTTCCATTATGGGTAAACGCGATATCTTCATTTTATGATGTGCGGACTACCGCCCCCTCAAAGTGATTTGATTCATTAATGCCATATGTGGGACGTATAAAGGATGGAATTAATGGTATTACATATGATATCCAACTGGAATTATAATATACCTTTATATCAATATTATTTAATTCTATTGAATAAAAATAGAAATGAATGTAGCGTTCATGCATACATACGGCTTACCGTCTCCATGAACGGTACATTTCATTTCTTATCTCCAAATGTTATGTACTATTATAAGTACATATATATAATGGATATATATGTAATATATTACATATATATGAAGGATATAATTCTGGAATTATAATATATATATCTCTCATTTTGGTTTAATTCCATTTATATGACAAAAAAATGAAAGTAGCGTTCATGCGTACGTACGACCTACCGTCTCCATGAACGATGCTTTTAATTTTTTATTTACAAATTCAATGTAATAGTATAAAATGATTATATACTGGATATATATCATATTTAAAACATCAATACTATTCTGGAGACGATGTACCTATAACTACATGGAAAATTCTTTTCCAATAAGTTCAATTTTTACTCATGTACCGAACATCGACAAAAACGTCTGATATGAACTCACTTTATTAAACAATTATTATAACATTATAATATGTGATATGAACTGAATAATAATCTTTAAAGGAGCTCCTTAAGAAATTGTAAATTGACCAAATTTTTTTATTTAGGAGATTAAAGAACGATCGAGTCATGTCGGACACGAGGTAAGGGATCCTACCTCTCTCTTTTTTTTAAGTACACTCTTTTATGTCATTCCTTTTAAGCTCATCTTTCTTATGATTGGGATGTTATTTTAAATTAATCATACTGTACTTTTTATGTTCATAAAATTAGAGACCCTATTTTCACTCATCAATCCATTTTGGATGTTTTGAGTGGCACCGTTAAGCTGCCGAATTTTCGTAAGAGATCCAACCTCTCTCTTTCTGTTTAAGTACTCGCCTTTACGTCACTTCATTCAAGCTTCTCTTTTTTATGTTGGGGGGTGTTATTTTATATTACTCTTTCTATAAGTTTTATTTTAATATGATGAGAGACCCTATTATATCTCATCAATCCATTTTTGGATGTTTTATGTTGCGCCGTTAGGATGCCGGGATTTCGTAAGGGATTTTTCATCTCACTTTTAGTCCCGTGAGATTTATGCTAAATTTTCCACAGTTTGAGTTGATTGGGGTATTTAATTCCCATTATTATACTCTTTGTGTAATATAATTTCATTTATGGGTATTTAAATATTCATTCTATGAGCCTTCTTCAATGGGGTGTACGTTTCGAATGTTACCAAAGTCAGTAAGGGAACCTTTCACCCTCCTCTTTTTAAAAGACTTCTTTTGTTATGTCTTTTAATTCACATACTATTATGTTGGGATATGTTATTATATATCCTTATTGATGTATATTTTATGTACAAGTGATGAGATTCCATTTTTATCTCTCATCACCTCTTTTTCTGAATTTTGAAGTGACACCGTTAGGCTGTCGAATTTTTGCAAGGGAACTTCTTAACCCAATTTTGATTCATTGGGATAAACATGTACTCCTTGAATATGTTGTTCTATGAATATTTGTGAATGTCCTATGATTGGTTTACAATTAATATCCACTTATATTTGGTGTATTCTTTGGTCACACATAATTATGTAAATGATTTATCCTTAATCCAAATATACCGTCTTTGTAAGGGACTCTGTCTCAATCTCCTTTCATTGAGGCATATTTTGTTTTTTACACAACCTACTTTTATACAGTGTATAAACCCCTTTGACTTTTATGTTTATCCAAAAGTAATCTTTTTATATGAAGCGTTTTACTAAATGACAATAGGGAATGTTTTTGTCGTACGTATGCGGCGACAACGACTTCTCCACCACCGTGACCATTATTTGAGTTTCAGCTTCCTCTAAAAGACATACCTTTTTTTGTAAATGAAAAATAAATACCATGTTTAACTTTTATTTTATTTTGGTATTGAAAATGGTTTTCATAATTTTTTTATATAAATGTTTTGTATTGATATCTTGTGATTGAAAAGTGGAAATGGTTTGTTTCCTTTATGCATGTTTTATGTGATACAATTATGTTATGGTTCTTGGAAATTATTATGATGATGGGTGGTTCCGTGATAAAATAAGGGCGTCTGAGCCTGATATAGCACTCCAATGCATTGGGTAACGTGAAGGAGTTAAACGGTATGGTTTCTCCGAAGAGATTTCGGGAATATACTGTGATGGGTATTCCAAACGTAACCAAGAGGGTTACTCCCTACGTAAGAATGTTATGAATGCCTCAAGTTACCTTTATGCATTATTATTTCTATGATTTACTCCTGATTTGAAGAGGTATATTAAAATTCTTATTTTTTATGAATAAAGTATGATTTCATACATGGACTAATGTTTTCTTTTCATACTTTTATATCCCTTACTGAGATTTTTATGCTCATCCCAAATTTCTGAAATGTTTTTCATAGGTCAAGGGAAAGGTCCATGATATGATGATAGTGTCAAGGAAGTGTCAAGAAAGAACCCATGTTTTATTTTAAATATGTTTCTGTTGATGGAAAAAAACGAATACTATCTTTTATGTATCCACATTGATTAAATGCGGAATGTAATTCATGATTTATGATCTAATTCTCTAAAACTCTAAACCTGAAAAGATCTTCATTGTGAATTACTCATTTAATTCAATATTAAGTAAGGTTTAAGGCCTGTGCCTTATAGTTGTTATCAACAGTCGGTTTAGATAACTTTATAGGTTAGGGTATTCTCTAGGAATAAGTGACATTACCATAATGGTTAGGATTTCAGAAAGAGTCCTAGTTTTAGATAAAGTGAATGAGTAAGTATATCTTAGTGTTTATATTCCACATTAGTACGTGATGGTTTTGTTGATATACTCACACTAACATTTCTGTTTTTAGTGAATGGATGGATCTATCAGGCACCAAAGTGACAATAGGTTTGAAGGAAACTATGGTGGTTCTCTGATTAAGAAACTGGATGAAATGGGTGATTCAATGAGGAAACTCGTGGTTGTTCTAAACCAACTATCAAGGAGTCATGTTCAACCACTTGTACCTTGGTATGTTCTTTAATGCATCATGTACGAGATGACCAATCGATGTGGAAGTTCAGATAATAATTATAAAGGTAACCATTAGGGTTTATATGATCCTTACATTTGAGGTAATTATGGGTTATTATATATTATGATGGAAAATGAAAGGCATGAGATAAACTGGATGTTAAAATATGTTATGATTATTTTTGAAGATTTTATATCGTTTTGGGGAATGTTTTAAGAATTATATAGTTTTGGAAAAAGGACAACACGGAGACCGTGTGACAACCCGTCGCGTCGGACAAAGCTGTGGGAATCGAACCCACAACCAAAGTGTGACTGGTACTTATCACCTACCACTGGTCAACGTGAAGTCCCTGGTTAGTTTGACTAATTCTTTTTTAGTTAGATTATTTTAGGATTCAAGAGTAATTTTATTTTGGGTTATCTATGGAAATTATTAACCTATCATCGAGGATATCTGATTAGGATAATTACTTTTCAATATGAGAATTTAAGAGCAACTAATGTTATTTAGAGATAAAAGTTATTTTGTACCTTGGAATACTATGTGATTAAATCCTTAAAATATTTGGGATTCAATCTTAGTTTGGTTTACATTTAAGAATTTTATGGGCCAATGTTTATCGAATGGTCTTCGTTGAACCTTGGGTTTTTTTGGACATATTTTCGAGATTAAGAATAGATTTTATTTTTTTAAAGGATTATACTTTTGTGGATTATCTGATCTCATACTAACAATTATTGTTTTGGATTATTTTCTAAAGACATGGGAAATATATAGTTCTTTTTTTGGGAATAGGTGATTCTCTAGAAGTTGATTACAGCTCTCTTAATGTGAACAAGTCATCCTAAATACTCATCTTTTGGAGAAAATATGATTTCTTGTATGAAATCGAGTAAAAGTTGAATGTCAACATGAAAAGTTAGTATGTTTCCTTAAGATCAAAAATAAATTCCTCAATGAAGAGTAACTTAAAACAAAAATGTTTTCTGTTAACATTTCCTACTGGGGAATCGAATACCGTTTAACCCATCACAATTTTGTGATTTTCCTATGGTTAAATTTCTCCTAGACATGTTTACTATCACTCTCCCTCAGAACATGAACCATTGTTTTTTCCTCCATATCCATGTTTTCCTGCTTGGAATCCTAGTATGGGTTAACTCGGGTGACCTTTGTACTTCTCTTTCTTTATTTTAAAGTGATTGTTTTAATAACTCTTGATCCGATGTGGGATTTTCAATGATGTTTCCAAGTATAATTTTAAAATTGCGAGGACGCAATTCCCCGAAGGTGGGAAGGATGTAACACCCCAGGTAAATAATGAATATGGAATTTTTCACATTTATCCATATTTGTAAATAAAAAATTAATATAACTTTAAAGGGGATGCTACGATCGATGGCGTACCTAATACGCAACAATGAGTTTCTTGAGAATCTTACGTTGCACTCTAATAATAAAATAATATAATTTTAAATTGTAGTTAACGCCTAGCCATTGTAATGGAGGGAATGAACAGAACTAACTACAAAATTATTATACTTGTTTCTCAAATATTTTTACTTTTTACAATAAATGTTAGAGGATTAAAAATGAGAATGAATCCAATTTTAAGCATAATCATTCTAATATTCTTTAAAAGGTCGATTAACCACCTTTTGATGAAGAACCTCTATTAAATCCAATTTTTCACAATTTTATGTGTTATATTTGAAAAAATAAAATTCTTCTTTAGAATCGGGACATCAAAATTTACATTGTGTAAATTTTTGGAATTTTTCCGATAAAGTTCATTTTTAATGAACAATGAAAAATGTTGTATTTTATTTCAAAACATTTTTTTAATGTAATTTATTTATATGATTAGATTATCTTTTGAATTGATTTTAAAGTGAATTAATAATATATTTATTCCATTTAATCTAATCGTAGTCGTTGGAATTAATTTCATCTTGAAATTGGACTTAAACTAGTGTCAATCTTTTGATACTTATTGTTTCATAAAAAACACGATATTTACTCTGACAACAAGAATTAATTATTAAATTAATTAATGTAACTTATATGTTTTGAATTTTCTAAAATAGAAATAATTTTTTAATTCGGAATATCAAATATATCATAGGTTGAATTTTTGGTATATTTTTGGAAAACATCAATTTTTGATGAATAATGAAACCACTAAGTGGTACTTAAAAAACTGATTTATCGTTTAAATGAAATTTTACCACCTATGGGTTTTGAATTTAAAATATCCGACATACATGGTTGTCATTAATAAGTAAAATGTGGTTCAATGGGATTAAAATAATTGTTTTGGTGAATCGTAACTTTTAAGTTTTCATCGCAATTAGAGGTAATTAGTGTAGTTTAAGGTAATAATAATGTTTTAATAATATTAAATGACCCAGACACATGTCCTACCCACATTGGATGAGTCATGGTCGACTATGAAAATCCATCGGTCAACTTGGGGACCCCATAGAGCCACTTTTCTTGGAAAATGACATTAATACCTTTTTAATTAAAGTTAAAATTAAAATATCACAAACATGTGTTGTTTTAGTAAAATAATTTTTAGATGGGGTTATACAAGTAATTTTTTGACTATAAATATTCATTAGAAAGATAAATAGATTTCCTACATCATGATTTTTTTTATAATTTTTATATATTAAATAAATTTATTTATTTATGACACCGTGATAATGTTGTGATTACCTCATAAATGAACGATTTAAATAAAATGAGAAGATAGGGGGAAATCTAAGTCTTAAACTTGTCAAAAACATATTAGATGGGTGGATATCGAAACTGTATCACCTTTTCCTAGAAATATATCATTTTGGGACCTTTTAAATCCGAAAATAATTTTATAATAATGTAATATTTTATAACATTCCAAGACTGTCCATCCTCTTCTCTTATAAAAGGACCCCACCACTACCACCATAAACACACCTCTCAAGCATTTGGATCGGCCAACACCTTCCCATTAAATCTCTCCACATCACCCTCTTCATCATTGAAGCCTCACTTTGGGCATAATCCTTTCCATTGAAGCCTTTGAGCTCAAATCAAAGAGAGTTACCCGATTTAAAGGTAATGTCTTCCCTTGTGTTCTTTTGTTTTATTTTTCTTCTTCAAACCCCTAAAATATTTTTATTACCTTTTTTGTAACAAAACCAGTATCTTAAATATACTAGGATTTTTTTATAAGAAGGATTATTTATACACTTTCACACACCTCCGTCTAATGGTTAAAGAACATACTGTTTCTGTGGATGGAAAATTACTCCCTCACGAAACGATGATTGTTCAATATTATTTTAACACCTTCCAAGGTGTCAATTAAGATTTCACTATATTTATATATGATATATAATATGTTTATTTTTTCCTTAATATTCTTTATTTTTCATTTATGACATACCATTATGGTTTCCATTATGGGTAAACGCGATATCTTCTTTTTAGGAAGTGCGGACTACAGCCCCCTCAAAGTGATTTGATTCGTTAATGCCATATGTGGGATGTATAAAGGATGGAATTAATGGTATTGCATATGATATACTACTGTAATTATAATATACCTTGTTATCATTATTATTTAATTTCTTTTAATCCAAAAAAAATAAATGAAAGTAGTGTTCCTGCGTACGTACGGCTTACCGTCTCCATGAACGGAACATTTCATTTATTATCTCCAAATGTTATGTAATATTATAAGTACATATATATAATATATATAAATTTATTATATATATTACATATAAATTTATTATATAATTCTTGAATTATAATATATATATATCTCATTTTGTTTTAATTCAATTAATATGACAGAAAAATGAAAGTAGCGTTCATGTGTACGCACGGCCTACCGTCTACATGAACAGTGCTTTTAATTTTTTATCTCAAAATGATATGGAATAGTATAAAATGATTATATACTGTATATATATGATATTTAAAACATCAATACTATTTTGGAGACGAAGTACCTATAACTACATGGAAAATTCTTTTCCAACAAGTTCAATTTTTTACTCATGTACCGAACATCGAAAAAAAACGTCTGATATGAACTCGCTTTATTAACCAATTATTATAACATTATAATATGTGATATTAAATGAATAATAATATTTAAAGGAGGTCCTTAAGAAATTTTAAATTGATCAAATTTTATTATTCCGGAGATTAAAGAACGATCGAGTCATGTCGGACACGAGGTAAGGGATCCTACCTCTCTTTTTTTAAGTACACTCTTTTATGTCATTCCTTTTAAGCTAATATTTCTTATGATTGTGATGTTATTTTATATTAATCTTACTGTAATTTTTATGTTCATATTATGAGAGACCCTATTTTCTCTCATCAATCCATTTTGGAAGTTTTGAGTGGCACCGTTAGGCTGCCGAATCTTCGTAAGAGAGCCAACCTCTCTCTTTCTGTTTAAGTACTCCCCTTTATGTCACTTCTTTCTGGATCCTCTTTGTTATGTTGGGGGATGTTCTTTTATATTACTCTTTAATTAATTTTTATTTTAATATGATGAGAGACCCTATTTTATCTCATCAATCCATTTTTGGATGTTTTAAGTGGCGCCGTTAGGCTGCCGAGTTTTTGTAAGGGATTTTTCATCTCACTTTTAGTCTCGTGAGATTTATGCTACATTTTCCACCATTTACATTGATTGGTGTATGTAATTCCAATTATTATACTATTTGTGTAATATAATTTCATTTATGGTTATTTACATATTCATTGTATGACCCTTCTTCAATGGGGTGTACGTTTCGAAAGTTTCCCAAATCAGTAAGGGAACCTTTCACCCTCCTCTTTTTAAAAGTATTCTTTTGTTATGTATTTTAATTCACATACTATTATGTTGGGATATGTTCTCTTATATCCTTATTGGTGTAAATTTTATGTCCAAGTGATGAGATGCCCTTTTTATCTCTCATCAACACTTTTTCTGAATTTTGAAGTGACGCCGTTAGGAAGTCGAATTTTTGCAAGGGAACTTCTTAACCCAATTTTGATTCTTTGGGATAAACTTGTACACCTTGAATATGTCATTCTTTGAATATGTGTGAATGTCATCTGATTGGTTTACACTTAATATCCACTTATATTTGGTGTATTCTTTTGTCACACATAATTATGTAATTGATTTATCCTTAATCCAAGGATACCGTCTTTGTAAGGGACTTTGTCTCAATCTCCTTTCATTGAGGCATATTTTATTTTATACCCAACCTAATTTTATATGGTGTATAAACCCCTTTGACTTTTATGATTTTCCAAAAGTAATATTTTTATACGAAGCATTTTACTAAACGAAAAAAGGGAATGTTTTTGTCGTACGTATGCGGTGACAATGACTTTTTCGCCGTTGTGACCATTATTTGAGTTTCGGATTCCTCTACAAGCCATACCTTTTTCATAAATGAAAAATAAATACCATGTTTTACTTTTACTTTATTTTGGTATTGATAATGGTTTTCATAATTTTTTTATATCAATGTGTTGTATTGATATCATGTGGTTGAAAAGTGGAAATGTTATGTTTCCTTTATGCTTGTTTTATGTGCTACGATTATGTTATAGTTCTTGGGAATTATTATGAAGATGGGTGGTTCCGTGATAAACTAAGGGCGGGTGAGCCCAATATAGCTCTCCAATGCATTGGGTAACATGAAGGAGTTAAATGTTATGGTTTCTCCGAAGAGATTTAGGGAATATACTATGATGTGTATTCCAAACGTAACCAAGAGGGTTACTCCCTACGTAAGAATGTTATGAATGATTCAACTTACCTTTATGCATTCTGATATCTATGATTTATTCCTGATTTGATGAGGTATGACAAAATTCTTATGTTTTATGAGTAAAGTATGATTTCATACATGGACTAAAGTTTTCTTTTCATAATTTTATATCCCTTACTGAGCTTTTTATGCTCATCCCAAGTTTTTGAAATGTTTTTCACAGGTCAAGGGGAAGGTGCATGATATGATGACAGTGTCAAGGAAGTGTCAAGAATGAATCCATGTTTTATTTTAAATATGTTTCCATTGATGGAAAAAAATGAATACTATCTTTTATGTAACCACATTATTTAAATGTGGAATTTAATTCATGATTTATGATCTAATTCTCTAAAACTCTAAACCTGAAATGATCCTCAATGTGAATTATTCATTTAATTAAATATTAAGTATGGTTTAAGACCGAGGCCTTATACACGGTGTGGCCAGAATCAGTCTAAGTGGCTCTCTTTTGATTAAAATGGACAACAATTTAAGTACATAAAGAAAAATGATCAAACACATTAGGTTTCCTTTGATACATTAGGAGAACGATTCATGGGTCATATGTGATGAGTAAGAATCAACCTCGCCTCAATCTGAGATGTGGTGTGGCCGAAACCACTCAAAGGGTCTTCCTTTTATTAAAAAAGGACGTCATTTTAATTGATAAACATCAACTGGAATACAGAAAACCGACCAAACGCATTTTTATTGTGTCGATACATTATCACAATGATCCATGGGTCATATGTGACATGTATGAGTCAACCTCGCCTCACTCTGAGGTGTGGTGTGGCTGTCACCACTCAAATTGTCTACCTTTTGTTTCAAAAGGACGTGATTTTAATTGAAAAACATCAACTGGAATACGGAAAACTGACCAAACACATTTGGATTGTGTCAATACATTAGAAAAACGATCCATGGATCATATGTGACATGTACGAATCAACCCCGCCTCAATCCGAGGTGCGGTGTGGCCACCACCACTCAAAGTGTCTGTGTTTTGTTTCAAAAGGACGTCAATTTAAGTGAAAAATATCAACTAGCATACGGAAAAGCGACAAAACGCATTCGGATTGTGTTAATACTTTAGGAAAACGATCCATGGGATATATGTGACATGTATGAGTCAACCTCGCCTTAATTGGAGGCACGGTACAGCCGGAATCACTCTAAGTGTCTCTCTTTTGTTTATAATGGACAACATTTTAAGTACTTACGGAAAACCGAACAAACACATTCGGTTTCCGTTGAAACTTTAGGGGAACGATTCATGGGTCACATGTGATGTGTATGAATCAACCCCGCCTCAATATGAGATGCGGTGTAGCTGGCACCACTCAAAGTGTCTGCCTTTTGTTTCAAAATGACGTCATTTTAAATGAAAAACATCAACTAGCATACGGAAAACTGACCAAACGCATTCGGATTGTGTCGATAATATAGCACAATGATCCATGGCACATATGTGATGCGTAAAAGTCAACCTTGCCTCAATCCGAGATGCGGTGTGGAAGCCACAAATCAATGTGTCTGTCTTTTGTTTCAAAAGGACGTCATTTTAAGTGAAAAACATCACCTGGAATACTAAAAACTGACCAAACACATTCGGATTGTTTCTATACTTTATAAAAACGATCCATGGGTCATATGTGACATGTACGAGTCAACTCAGGCTTAATAGGAGGTAGGGTGTGGCCAGAATCACTCTAAGTGGCTCTCTTTTGTTTAAAATGGAAAACATTTTAAGTATATACGGAAAACCGACCAAACACATTCAGTTTTTGTTGAAACTTTAGGATAAAGATTCATGGTTCATATTTGACATGTATGAATCAAACCCACATCAATCTGAGATGTGGTGTGGCCGACACCACTCAAAGTGTATGCCTTTTGTTTCAAAAGGACGTCATTTTAATTGAAAAATCTCAACTAGCATATGGAAAGCCGACCAAATGCATTTGGATTGTGTCGATACTTTATCACAACGATTCATGGGTCATATGTGACATGTAAGAGTCAACCCCGCCTCAATCCGAGGTGCGGTGTGGCCGCCAACACTCAAAGTGTCTATCTTTTGTTTCCAAAGGACGTCATTTTATGTGAAAAACATCAACTAACATACGGAAAACTGACCAAACCCCTTCATATTGTGTCGATAATTTAGAACAATGATCCATGGGTAATATGTGACGTGTATGAGTCAACCATTCCTTAATCGGAGGAATGGTGTGACTAGAATCACTCTATGTGGATCTCTTTTGTTTAACATGGACAACATTTTAAGTACATATGGAAAATCGACCAAACGCATTCGGTTTCTATTGAAACTTCAGGAGAACGGTCCATGGGTCACATGCGACGAGTAGAAATAAACCCCGCCTCAATCTGAGACACGATGTGGCCGGAACCACTCAATGTTTCTACCTTTTGTTTCAAAAGGACGTCATTTTAATTGAAAAACATCATCTGGCATACAGAAAACCAACCAAACACATTCATATTGTGTCGATACTTTAGCACAATGATCCATGGGTCATATGTGATGTGTATGAGTCAACCCCGTATCAATCTGAGGTATGGTGTGGCCGGTAGCACTCCAAGTGTATGTATTTTGTTTAAAATGGACATCATTTCAGGTAAAAATATATGGTATACAAAACACCGATCAAATTATGAATTGACTTCTGGATTCCACATATAATTGTCATCTAAATTTTAAATTGAATTATAAATGAATTATGTATGTTTATAATTACATTATGAATTCTAATTTAATTATGGATGTGTATAGTTCTAGCATTATATGTTAAATGTGTATGAATTTTTTCTCTATATGTATGTGTTAGTCGGTTATTTTAGGTACAATAATTGTATATATATGTGTTAGTTTATTTTAAGTACAATAATTGGATTTAAAATGAGTGGGAACCCACAAAATGAGACCTGGTGGGCATATTGCAGAGCTACTAGGCAAATTGCAGAGCAGCTATGCAATTTTCCCAGCATAGGCTATGCCAACGGTTTGAAACCATTGGCATAGCATCTCTGGGTTCGGTTTTACCAACGGTTCCAAGAACCGTTAGTAAAACACTTTACCCAATGGTTTAGAAACCATTGGGAAAGAGGAGACCTTGGGGTTTTCCGAACGGTTTGGCCAAACCGTTGGAAAAAACCAATAATGTTTCTAAACCGTTGGGAAAAGATTTACCAATGGTTTGGCAGAACCGTTGGGATAAGGTAATTTTTCTCCACCCTATCCCAATGCTTCACTGTAAACCAATTAGGAAAATATTTCCCAACATCTTACTTCCCTACGGTTTGCAGAACCATTGGTATAACATATACCAACTGTTCAGCAACCTTTCCCAAAGGTTCTAAACCGTTAGGAAATACTATATTTCCAGTAGTGATATATTCTATAATATTTATATAATTAATATATTTTTATATATTTTTATATATTCAAATGAAAATTAGATTTATTTATTCATATATAATGTCTATTATACATATATATTGTTATAAGATATTGTATTAATGAAAAATGTTTAATTTAAACTTATTATTTAAATTTTATTCTTATTATTTTATATTTATATAGATACACGTATGTTTATATAATTCATTTATACATAAAATTTTCAAGGTATTAATTGTATAAACAATTCTAAATATATACATATATTATTCTTGTTATTGTTGTTATTATTATTATAAATTATTGTGATTTGAGGGCAAGTAATGGGTGATGGTAGAGAGGACTGAAGAAGATTAGATCCAACAAAATATCGACCATTCCTTGATGCGGTCTTTTGATGATATCAAAACTCAAAGAATTTTCCCACAACATTAGCTATTGAGGTTGAATTTATGCCAAAGATGTTTTGATATTAGGGATTCTTGGAGATTAGATTATCAATGATGGAGTTTCATTTTTTCTCATTAGATCATTGTTTTGATATAGTTTTTAAATTCCATCAAATTTACCTTCATTTACCATCTATTGAATATAATTGGAGTCAATTTATTTTATTAACTTTGATCTCAGTAAGGTTAATGTGATGACTAGTCTATTTCAATATACATAAAAAATATTATTACATAAATAGTTTAATGTCTCTTTAGAATTACAATTAATGTTTGAAAAAGGTTATTCAATGGTTCCCATAATTTATATTGGGATCATATTCATCTACACTTATATTCTTTTAAGGATTCCGATGTTAGTTTGTTAATCACATGAAGAAATGTACTTCATTTCAAAATACATGTTTTATATACTATTACATTAAATTGGAAGGAGAAACTAGGAAAAAATTAAGAATTTATATTTTCCATTTCTATTAAAAAGATAAGCCATGAAAATCATTTATATCCTATATTTAAATTATGAATGGGGACTTTGGGTTTTTAATATGAGGTTTCATATGAAAATTTACAAAACTTATCCATAGGTTACTTCAAATTGGGTATTTTTCATACATAATTCTCTCTATTTAAACTATATATCTATCATCATCATTAAATTTTCAATTTTATCAGTATCCATGTACATATTCCATGTGTTGGGAATAATTGGGAGAGGAATCCTTTATTTGGATGAGTCTTGTTCTATAAATAAAGAAATGTGTGTAGATGATCTCGAAGACATTGATAAAGGAATAGAGTAATTATAAATCATATGTGGACCATAAACTCCTGCCGCTAGTCTTTTAGGATTGTGATCATGTATTTCAAAGAGTTTAACCTCCATTGGGACATCGTCAATTGGGTATGTGGAGTAAGTTTACGTCATGTTTTGTAGTCCCCTTTCAGATCATTTAATAATTGGGAAATGTTTCATATAATTTGGACTTACTATCTCATTTTATGTCCATCCATGATGTTTTTCATTTATAATAGTTGAGGATGTATCAAAGAAATCATGCCAATGATATTGAATGGGAGGATGTTGATCTTGTTTGTGGCATCACTATTGTTGAGTATCAAATTCATATTATACTCAGTCGGGAGATGATTCATCATTGTAAAATGATTAATTTAGTCTGTGTACTGTGTCTATGTATAAGGTATGGACACAATAATTGGGAATGAGAATTTTTAATGAGTCTACATTGGAAATATAATTTTTAAATTCAATGATCATATGGTTGGAATGGAGACTCAATTTGTATATGGTGGGATGATAATAACACCTCATAAACATCCTGCAGGTATTAATTTTATTTTGTTTATGGTTTTCCATTTTGTTTTTTTGTATTATAGGGTCTCCAAAAATGGGATCATTTTCTAGAAAAAATTAACTAATTTATTGAGATGCATGTTGGTTTGAATTAATGGATTCTTTGAAGAAGTGGGCATATAAATTTAGCTTGTTCATCTTTTGATCAAAGAGCCTTAGTTTTTAGTTCATAGGTTTTTTATGGGAAACATGGTATAGAAAGTCTTCATACACCAATTCTCATTTTGAATGGTTTACATGACATGAATATGAAATGGGGAAGATTCCATGAATCTCATTCTGGGTGTGAAAATTTTAAATTCAATGAAATATTTTCATGTTTTAAAACAATTGATCATGATTTATTTTAATTTGTTGCGATGCGTTTTTTTGGGTATCATTAATATGTAATATATCACACCATGAAATATATTTACAACATGAATTCCACATGTCTATTTATTCTAAATGTTCAAAATAAATTATTATTTAATAATTCATTTCACATGCTACCCTCTCAAAGCCTATGGGGATTTTGGGAGACATTGGGTGATCTCCCTGCTTCTGGATCACACTATTCTCCAATTGATTCCAATGACGATTTCACCACAAATCACTGGTAATTTATCATATTTATTCTCATTTTAATTGTTCATAATTGTTGTATTGGATGTATTTTAATTTAATTTTCATTATATATTTGTATATTCAAAAAATCCCTTATAGGTCAAGGTTTTTTTATTAAAAATATGATCAATGGGTTTTTATTCCCATTGTTGAAAGAAATAAGGTTTCAATTTCTCTTGAGGTTTGTGTATATATGAAAGGGTTTCTAATTCATGAATTGATATATGTTGTATGTGTTATCTTGTTATTCACATTGTAACAGATTTACATTGTTTAAAAAGTGTATGTATTAAATGTTATCATATATTTTGGGATATGGTTTTATAAAAACAAAGCACATAGGGATCCTTGGGGTGTGTTGGGAAATGAACATAGTTTAACCAAGTGTTTGTGGAACAAAACGGGTTTACTTTTTTGATATCAAAAGACCATGGAAAGACTCAATATTTATTGGATCTAACTATTCTGGCATTGGTATTATTTTAGGTCCAGTACATATTCACATAAGCTAGATCCCAAATAGTGATGTTTTTCTATAATAACTTGTTTATCTAATGTTGGATTGTTTTCATGGATTTTATCTTATATGTTTAATTTACAGGTTATTATTTTATACATAATATATTAAAGGATTTGGTGAATATGGTATGCAATTATGAAAAAAATAAATATTTAAAAATCAATTTATTTTTGAAAATTATTTATAAACTATATATTGATATATAGATAGAGAATGTTCATTATTGATATTATAAATTTTACCTATTCATTGGATATATCCTACTAGAAAATGTTTTCACACTGAAAATTATTCTATTGATTATTATAGAACATGTTTTGGAGGAAATATGGAAATGGATGTTCATCTTGTAGAATTCCATGTTCTCTTGTCATCTTAAACCGTTTTAGTGGGGTGTTTTGGAGATGATGGTTGGTTACAAAGAGACTTCATATCCTTATATTTTCAAACGTTTTGAGTTTATCCAGTTTTTCATCAGATGTATGGATAATTTTAAAGCTACTTCATCCACATTGTAATCTAGTTGCATCTCCTTTTTTGGTTATATTTAAAAAAAATTTCCATTTTCATTATTATAGCTCACCATGTGACAGATGGTTTGGATGGATAATTTAGATGACTATAATATTTTCATCAAACATCCTAACAAATATTCCAATTTTTTTTCATATTTACAGAAGCGATAATATGTATCGTTTGTAGTCTTTAACAAAATTATAAAATGTGATCATATTAAAAATCAAAAATAATAAATCAATCCATGAAATAATTATTATTATTTAAAAGAATAATTACCCAGGGACATGGCATAAATAATTTTTTCCCAGAATTACCTTTTCATGTAATCATTTATGTCCAATCATGCACTAAAAAATATTTTTAAAAACTACATAAATGTTTCATCCTCAAATAAAATTCTCATTCAAACCTATAGTATCTAGAATTATAAATATTACACTCATCAACATTATTTTACTAGTTTATCACTATAGTATGAAATTAAATTTATTTCATAAAATAAATATTAGGTAATGTTTTGAGATTATTCATTTCACTCTTATGGATAATTGTTTAGAATGATTATCAATATTTTATAATGTGTAATTATCTATATACACTATAAGTGTTCATTTTTTAAATTCCAACATTGGAATTTTTATTCGGAATATTTTATATAGTACTTACAACTAGTAAAAATATAATTTCTCACCTTTGATAATCCTAAGGATAGTCATATATTAGCATCCACTACATGTAATAATTTTCAGAATTCTATCCATTGAAATATTATCAGTATTTTTTGAAAAACCCAGATTGAATATTTAATTCTAGAATAAAAAATTACTAGAAAAATATATATTATAAAATATTATCATTAAATTGATTCTAGAAAACCTAACACAATTTAGAGTTCCCTTAAATAATTATAATTTTATTACTAGATATAACAACAAATAAATAATTTTGTACTACATAAATTTTCAATATTATAATAAAAAATGTTAGTCTACATAATTTAGTTGTTCAATTAACATTTCTTAATTAATAATTATTAGAATTAATTACACTACATGCAAGTTATAATTGTATTTTTTAATTTAATGTTTATTATGTATTACCTTTATATTAACATTGTTCCATTTTTTATATTAATATAGTTTATTTCATAAATTTTGTCAATTAAACTAAATCATGATAATTCCACACATTCAAAATACATAGAATTATAATTCAAAGAACCTCTAGTAAATCAAAAATGCAACAATGATTTTAAATGATTCTCACATGGCCCAATATGAAGCTGTAGGGAGAACCATAATATCCCATAATCATTATGAGACAAAAAATGGTTTTACATGATCACTGAAAAAGTAACAATATTTTTATACAACAAAAAATTGATACCAAGTTAATATTAAATTGTTTTATTTTCCATATTTAAGAATTTGGAACATAAAAATACTATTTAATTAAATCTGTATAATTGACCTGGAAGTCTACATAAAAACAATGATTTTACGTTCTACAAGTTAAGATGTATCAAACAGAACTTATGATGTATCAATCCAATTAGTATTGATGCAGATATGATATAGAGAATTAGAATAATTTAGATATTTTTAATTATCCATTTTTTAATCATCAAAAAAAATTTATAAAAATATTTACACATTATTTAATTAAATTAATCCCATTTTATTTCATAAATGTAACTAATAATTCATTATGGTGTTTCACGCTTCATCTTCCATTTAAATAATTTAAATCAAATTTATATTTTAATCTCTCCAATCTCATTAATTATATAATACCCCAATCCAAATCATTAGATTTCCTACATTTCTTTAACTTTGTAAGCCATACACATCATACGCACTATTCTTCTTTTTTTACCTTGAAATAGTTACGACATATATAGTTATATATCATGTATTTTTTAATCCAAATCTCAATATATATATATATATAACATAAACATTACCAAATATATAGAGATATATATACAAAAAATACACACACACACACATATATATCTATAAATATATGTGTGGGTGGGTGTGGGTGTCTGAAAATATACTCACATGTATATGTATAACAAATTCAAATGTATAAACACACACACACACACACAAATATATATATATATATATATATATATATTAATATATAACTATGAAACACATACATCTGCATTTATATAACAAAGTTGTGTTTATATATAACATACATATCCCAATCAATTTGAAACATTTAATTAAAACATGAGAAATATAAATATACATATTTACACACGTGTGTAATATGTTATAAATTGTTCAATATATCATAACGAATGAAAATTTTGAAAAAAAATTGAATTCAAATTTTATTAAATAAATTAATTTATTAATTCTACTTTTATTAAATACAATTAAAAAAATAGGCAATAATAATTTAAAAACCTCAAAATTAATATTAATAAATATCAATCCCTTTTTGAAATACATTTATAATTTTTCAAAAAATCATAAACCTTGAAATTGCTTGGAAACACCCTCAAAAAACATAGGAATGATCGGTAGTATTATTTAATGTTACATTACATTATGATAAAATAATTATAACACTCATGAATCAGATAAAGCTACAAGGTAAAGGGATATGGTTGTTTGAACAACCAAACTGTAACACCCCGAGATTTTATGAGAAATAATATTATTAATTTCTGTTATTTCTAATGTTATACACTTCACCAAGAATATCTTGCACTAAATGAAACACTATATTAGCATGCAGTATATGCTACAATATACTTGGCTTGAGTTACATGCAAGAGAGACCATCCTCAATAGCTTGCGTGGTACGCAATACTGAGCTTCACTAAACAATGATATATTATAATATTATTATGAACCATCCGTTCAGAATACGAATAAGCACATTTTGAATTTTGTAACATTATAATTCATCTAAAACATTTTATAGAACATGGTATGAGAACAAAATAATTTTTGGGGTAAAATTTGTATTTTTAAAAAAATGCATTTTTGCCTCCTTTTGATGGCGCACCCACATTAAATCTAGTTTTGACACATTTATAAGTTAAATTTAACTAAATAAACTAATTAATTTCAATAAGGATATAAAAATAAACTATGGATAATTTTTTTTATATTTTTTTTGTTAACTTTCATATTTTGATTAATAGTTAAAATAACTAAATTTTAATTTAAAACATCTTTTTTCATCGAGATAATTTATATAGTTATATTATAACAATGAGTGGTTTTAATGTATAAATAGTGTACATTTTTATTATTTTATATAATGTAAGTCATTATCATTAATTTTACACAGAATTCATAGGTAAAAACATTTCAATCTTTTGCAACGTTTTAACTTTTAAAACACGTTTTCTCAATAGAAGGATTTATTTTAAATTAAATACTTTCACATCTGTGTTTTTTATTTGTAAAACTGTACTCCATATTTGGAATCAGTAGGTCCAAATTATGCTAATAGGCTACTTTTTTTATACATTATTAATAGTAACTACTGTAAATTTTGTTGACTACAATTAAAGGTAAATCAGGTAATTAAGAGTAAAAATAATATTATAATATTTTTCTAACAAATGCCAAAATTCTATTCGATGAATAAAAGTCAACCCATATCACCTAAGGGTCGAAATAAAATCATTTTATGGAATTTTTACAATGAAAATGATATAATTATTGTTAAAACCAATGAATGTGAGAATATGTCACTCTCTTATATCTTATAAGTGTAATAAATTTAATATTGTGATAAACATCATAAAACATTGAAACAAAATTGTGACCAGAAAGATAATATAATTATCTATATCAAGTGACTTTATTTAGTATTTTTAGGTATTAAATAGTCATCATTAATGGTGACACAATAGTGATGTAGAAATTATTTTACTGATTGAAATATCAGATAAATGGTTTTAAAATTTTAAAATAAATATTATATGAACAAATTAATGTGCTCGATGAATGTTGTAGATGAATATGTCATTTTAGGAATCTATTAAATAAATTTTATTCAAATATATCTTCTTTTTGAATTTTTTTTAAATTCAAATAATTAAATATTGTCAAAATTGACACTATTGATATTTTATAAAAATAACATATTATAACATTGGATAAAAATCACAAAAAATATTTAGAAATTATAAATATAAATTTATGTGCTTGATAATGTCATAAATTACCCAATTATAGACAATTTAAAATATATAAGTAATTATTTATAATTTAGAATATTATTACCACAAATAAAATTAAATTTATTAAATGAGGATAAATCATGTTAAGAAGGATTAACCTAAATTACCAATAGGTATAAATTTTATTGGATGATAATTTTACAACCCTATATCATCTCATATTAGAATTTTATTAATTTTTTATGTTTTTATGTGTGTTTTGGGTTTATTATAAATTAATATTTTGGAAGTTTCCAAAAGTTCCTCTCTCTTCTCTTATAAAAGGGAACCTCCTCCCTCTCTTCTTCACAAAATTTTGAGCCGTCAAGGTAGAAAAAATCATATCCATTTATCTTCTCCACTTTCCTAGAAACAAAATTTTTCCTGGTGTTCTTCAAATACCAACATTAGTGCCCTAAGTGAAGGTTTAGAAGAGGTGTGTCAAAGAAGAGGTAATATCCTTTACCGATTATTTAAAATTTATTTCTTCTTATACTTCCTCTTCATTATTTGTATCATTATAAAGTAATAACATCATAATCACTCATATAATTATATGTTATTATAAATATGAAACAACCCCATTTCACCTCTATCCATCATACGGAAAATGAAATCACCACGTGTGCGTACATATGGAATAACGTCTCCACACCGTGGTGTAATATGTTTTTCCACCAAAACTTTACATGGATGGGTATAATTGTGTAAAGAATATCTATATATGAATATTATAACATCATACTGATTCTGAGATATCATATCATCCACTCCTATTCCATTCAACAATTATGGGAATGATATCGTCGCTCGTGCGTACATACAGATTACCGTCTCCACGACGCGATGATATTCATTCCCCATGAAAACCATTCAATGATTATTATAATTTATACATAATAAATAATCATGAAGGATATGAAATAATTAAGATACTATATTTATGTGCATAAATTTTTTATTTACATAATTCCATTCAATTCAATAAGGAAACGAAAACAGCGTTCGTGCATATGTACGACCTACCGTCTCCATGAATGGTGTATTTCATTCCATTTATCGATATATAATATATATTTATATTCTGAATATATATTATATATATAGATATCATATTTTACAATCTAGAATTAATTAAATCAGGTTATAAGTAATAATATCATGAACAACAAGTCCAAACACGTACGATAAAGGAAACAATTTTACCCAAAATGCTGCTTTTACATGAAATTGACAATAGAATAGGTAATATAAAGTCATAAGTGAATAAAATATGATATCATAAATAGTATTATGGTTCTGTTACATGTTAATAATATTTTTAAACCCACTATACCAGATTTTATGACACTCATGAATGAAATTGGACCTAAGGTAATGGACAATTTTGCGATATCATTTTTATCTGAGATTGTGTATTCGTATGTATTTACTGGGGTTATATTTATAATCCATTTACATGTTTTATAAAAATGTTTTCATAATGTATTTAATATTATTACATGTATGTTTAAAGTCTTGTTTACCCCTTTTTTACTTTTACTATGTAGTATGGAAGGAATCATTATTTTGTTTACCATACGAGTTACTTTTTGAGTTTTCCGGAAAAAGTACAAGAAGAATGTTTTTTTAAGTTATAAAGAGTGAATGGATTTTTACGATTTTATAAAACCTTCTTTCCATGAATCTTACTCTACCAAATATCATAATTATTTTTAACAAAACTCTTTTCATTTAAAATCACATGGTATTTTGATAATAGAAAATGATTTTGAAGAAGGAAAGATATTTTCCTCAAGAATTCATTTCAAATGTTTTATCCAAACTATTTACCATCTAAGATTAAATTATTTAATATGGATATGCTTAATGTATAATGTCCCTATTATTTACATTGTTTTATTTTGTTTATGATGAAATTATATCCAATAATTTATATGGATTATGTTATTATGGGATGACATATATGAAACAAATATTATTATTTGGTTTATGATGAATGATTTATGTTTATTTTGTGCCACATGAAATAATTATTTCATTATGAGATGGGTGGGACCTATATATCCTCAATGAATTGGGTAATGATTTATATCTCATGAGATAGACATGGCTAGAATGACCAGTGAATCTAGTTCTATAATACAAGGATGGAACGACAAGTAAACTCGATGCAGTAATGAACTTTGTCCACTATGATGGTCATGGTAGTAATGCATTGTCTACTATGGAAATAATAACATGTTCATAATGGATTCCACAATTACATGTTTTATCCCCATGCTACTTTATCATGAGAAATGTTCCTTTATTACTTATGCATTGTGTACTGCCTTATTTTATGTCATTGCTCAAAATATTGATGTTTAGATTTTATGATCATGTTTTTACGTTAAAATGATTATGGAATTTTTTATTTTCTCCATGTTTATCCTTACTAAGAATTCGAGCTCACCCTTTTTATGTTTTTCCAAGGATAAAAAAGAATGGTTTATGTAAGAAAACAAAATGGGATGATCTTTATGGGAGATTTTGAAGATCTTTCACCGTGATTAGAAGATTATGATCCTTGTTTCCAAATACACAAAACTATTATGGTCATTGAGTGTCTTTTTTGGTTATGTAATAAGTATTCCGAAAAAGTAATGTAACATCCATGTATGTCAAGCTTTGTGTCTCCATAGTTGGTATCAGAGAGGGTTTTAGTTAACCTTTGGAAACTAGGATGCGAAATCATTAGTGAGATCCCTAGAGATATTTCTAAGGTTTGACTTGGGATGTACATAAGGTTAAGTATAAGTATATGTTAGAGTCCCTGAATTATGATAACAATCATTAATAACCTTGTATTAAACCTATGATGTTAGATATTGAATTTACTCCCCTTGATTATGTTTTTTCCTAGTATGATGTTTTCCTCTCACACTATTAATTTTGGATTTTAGAAAATTTTCTGAAACAGGATGATTAACGATAATGGAGTATATGATGGACAATGGCATGATATTATTCATCAGAAAACAAATGAAACTGGATTTTGAAGTCCATGCATCATTATTATTCTTAATTATCAATATCATAATATGATCAATAATATCAACTTTGGAACGTTTTCTGACTCATCTAATAAGAGAAAGTTAAGGTTTCATGATGATCATAGAGGAAATAAAGTTCAATTTCCCTCATGGAAATCATGTTTGAAGAGGCATCAAGGTGAATGTTTCAAAAGAACTAGAAGATGCTTTGGGTGTGGAAAAGAAGGACACAAAGCTAGTAAGTGAAAATAGAAAGGTTCAGTTTACACCATTGAAAAGGATAATTGTATTGCTAAGAATTTAACAATGGGTAAATGTTTTAAATGTGGAACGTACAGGGAAATATGAATACTAATTCTCTAAGGGAAAATATCATGAAGAGAATATGCATGGTTATATGGGCAGTATTAATATTGATGATGATAAAGATACAACAAGTTATATATGAGATGAAAGAAGTGTTGAGAAATAAATTGATGAATCTCTATCAATTTTTAAAAAGGTAGAGGAATGATGTCATGTTTATCAAGATTAATGTTGTATAAGTAATCTTATGGTACTAAGGAATAAAGAAACATATAAACGTTGTTACACTTTTGTTTTTTTATGTTTTTGAAAGAATATGTTGAATGACACCGGTATCCATGAAATGTTATTCAAGTATTTTGGAAAGCACCTAATATGCGCATAATGAAGGGATAAGGAGATAATGAAATGTTTGATAGTATTAATGAGCACCTGACGGTTATAAGGACAAAATGATACCATGGTTTTACTATATAGAAATTTTGGGATTTAGGTATGTGGAAAGAGTTAACTTCTGACAACATTAATTTTTTCACAAATATTATATGGTAATTCAAACATGATTAAGTAATTAACATGATTGGAATGTGAAAAACAAGATATATCTTATAATATATGGGGGATAAATGATGTTATTCAATTATTGGTAGATGACCTTTCTAGTAATCGTTTTCTTTATACTATGAGATTGGACAGAGGTATTTTCGATAATCCTAAAGGTTGGAATGAATTATGTTGGATATTAGATAGTATTGTTTAAGGATAAAACATTTTTCTAGAATGTTATAATAATATTGATTTATAAAAAGGGCAACATGTAGGATGAGCGACAACCTGTCCCATCGGACAAGGTTGGTGGAATCTAACCCACAACCAAAGTGCGACATACCTTTATCTCCTACCACTGGCCTACCTTAAGTCCCTGGTTTATAGAAATTTGTTTTATTTTATTAAGAGGTGTGATAGATGAAGTATCAGTCCATTAAGGGAACCATATAGGATTAATCTCACCATAGATGGACTTATGTATATTTAAAAAAATGTCCTAACCTTTTTTTGATAAATACAAATGGAATGACATATCATTATATCGCATGATCTGCTAATACTTAAAGAATGAAAAATTCATCTAAATTTCCATAAATAAGAAATGAAGTGGTAATTTTTCAAGGAAGGACCAACGATGATATAACACTAAAATTAAGTAAGTATTTATCCTTATGAAAAAATTCATCAACTTTAGGGAAATGATCTGGAAAACCAAAAATGTTATCCTAGTACCCTCATATCCGATGAATCCTATGGTGCCTTTGATCATCAATAATTTATGGCTTTAGGATTGTTGTCTTTTTCATAGCCATGTTCTCTACCACTCTTCATCAGAATGTGATGGTTAGTTTTCTCTTCCATATCCATATTTCACCTATATTCTCTTATGTGGAAATACAATGTTGAGTTACTTTGGGTGGCTGTTATGTTTCTAACGATCATTAATAAAATTAAGTTTTAGTATTCCATTTTACGATGTGGGTTTCTAGGAAATAAACGTTCATGTAGTAAACCATTTATAACCCCAATGAATTTCAAGGGTGATTTACATTTTAAGGGGGGTAGAATGTAACACCTGAAGATATTATGAGAAATAATCATTTTAATGACATTGATGTCTTGTGTTGTACACAACACCAATATTATATTGTGTTATACGCAACACCATATTATCTTGTAGTATACGCAACAATATACTTGGCTTGAGTTACACGCTTGAGCGACCTTCCTCAGTAACTTGCGTGGTACGCAATACTAAGTTACATTAAATAATGATATATAATAATATTATTATGAACTAGTTGTTATGAATAGTATTATACACATTTTTAATTTCATAATAATATAATTAATCTTACACATTTTATAGAACATGGTATGGGAAAAAAATAAAATTTTCGGGTAAAATAAGTATTTTTCAAAAAAAGAATTTTTCCCGCCTTTTGATGGTGCACAAACATTAAATCTAGTTTTTGACATGATTATATGTTCAATATAATTAAATGAACTTATTAATTTCACTAAGTGTATAAAAATTATCTTTGGATATTTTTTTTAATATTTTTCTATTAACTTTCATATTTTGATGAATATTAATAATATGCTAAATTTTAAATAAAAACAACTTTTTTCATAGAGATAATTTATATGGTTAAATTATAATATTTAGTGGTTTTAAATTATAAATATAATAAAATTTTACCATTTAATATAATGTTAGTCATTAGCATTAATTTTACACTGAATTCATAGGTAAAAACATTTCAATCTTTTTCAACGTTTTAACGTTCAAAACTCATTTCCTCAACAACGGGATTACTTTTAAATTAAATACGGCCACTTATGTGTTTTGAATAAGGAAAAATGGATTCCATATTAATAATTAGTGGGTAAAAATTATTCTAATAGGCTACTTTTTATTTTTATAAATTATGATTAATAACTACGGTAAATTTTATTTTCTACAGTTAATGGTAAATCCGGTAATTATGGATCCAAATAAGATTATAAAATTACTTTAACACCATCCAAAATTCTATTGGATGAATACAAGTTTACACATATCTCCTAAGGGTCGGAATAGATTCATTTCATTAACCTTTGACCATGAAAAGAATGTAATTATTATAAAATCCAATGAAAGTGACAACATGTCACTCTATTATATATTATAAGTGTAATAATTTTAATTTAGTGATAAACATCATAAAACTTCTTACATAAATAGTAACCAGAAAGATAATAACATTATCTACATCATGTAAGTTTATTTACAATTTTTAGGGATTAAATAATTATCATTAATGAAGACACAATAGAGATTTAGAAATTATTTTATTGATTGAAATATAAAATAAATGGTTTTAGAAATAATAAAATAAATATTAAATGAACAAATAAATGTGATACATGAATTTTTTAAATTAATATGTCATGTTAGGAATCTATTTAATATTTCCGTTGGAATATATCTTCTGTGTGGGTTTTATTTAAATTAAAATAATTAAATAGTGTCAAAACTGACACTATTGATATTTTATAAAAATAACATATTATTAAATTTTTTAGAAGTCACAAAAATATTTAGAAATTATAAATTGAAATTTAAATGGTCTAAAATTTCATAAAGTATCCAATTATGGAAAATTCACAACACATAAGTAAATATTTATAATTTAGAATATTATTACAACAAATCAAATTAAATAGATTTAATAAGTATAAATCATATTGATAATGTTAAAATTAAATTCCCAACATGTATAAATTTTATTGTTGTAATATATTACAACCCTATATCATCTCATCTTATAATCTGTTTCATTTTGGATGTTTTTATGTCTGTTTTGTGTATTTTATAAATTAATACTTGGGAGGTTTCCAAAAGTTCCACTCTCCTCTATTATAAAAGGGCACATCCTCCCTATTTTCCTCACAACATTTTGAGACTTCAAGCTCAGAAAAACCTAGTCCATTTATCCAATCCACTTCCCTAGAAATATACTATAGGTCTTGTTCATCTTCGAAGACTATATTTAGTGCCCTATGATGAGGTTTAGAAGAGTCGCGTCAAAGAAGAGGTAATATCCTTTACAAATTCTTTCAAATTTATTTCTTCATCTGCATACTCTTAATAATTTATTTCATTATATATTAATAAAGTCAGTATCACTAATATAATGATATGTTATTATTAATAAAAAAACCCATTTCACCTTCTATCAATCCTATGAAAAATGAAATCACTGCGCGTGCGTACGTCCGGAATACCATCTCCACTCCATTGTGTAATCTGTTTTTCCACCACCACATTACTTGGATGGATATAATGGTGTAAATAATAACTATATATGTTTATTATAACATCATGCTGATTCTAAGATATTATATCATCCACTCCAATTTCGTTCAACAATTATGGGAATGATATCGTCATTCGTGCGTGCGTACGGATTACCGTCTCCACGACGTGACAAGATTCACTCTCCATGATAACCATTAAAGAATGATTATAAAGTTTATATAAAAAATAATCATGAAATATATCACATAATAATGATATTGGATTTATGTAAATATATGTTTCATTTATTTATTTCGATTCAATTCAATAAGGAACTGAAAACATCGGTCATGCGTACGTACGACCTACCATCTCCATGAATGGTGTATTTCATTGCATTTATCGATCTATCATTTATATTTATATTCTGAATATCTATTATATATAAATGGTGTTTTAAATTATGGAATTATGTAAATTACGCTATAACTAATAATATCAAGAACAACAAGTCCAAACACGTATGATAAATGAATTTTTTTTACCCAATATGATTCTTTAACATTGAATTGTCAAAAGAACGGGTAATATAATGTCATAAGTGAATCATATATGATATCATAAATATTATTATGGATCTGTTACAAGTTCATAATATGTTTACACCCACTATACAAGAGTTTTAGACACATACGTAAAAACTTGGACCTATGGTAAGGAATAATTTTGCAATCTCATTTTTATTTGAGATTGTTTATTTGTATGTATTTACTGGGGTTATATTTTTCTTCCATTTCCATGTTTTAGAGAAATGATTTCATAAAGTATTTACTATTCATCCAAGTATGTTTAAATTCATGTTTACCCCTTATTGACTTTTACTATGTATTATGGAAGGAATCTTTCTTTTTTTACCATACGACGTACGTTTTAACTTTTCTGGAAAAAGTACAAGAAAAATGTTTTTTAACATATACGGCGTCAATGGATTTTTATGGTTTCATAACACATTATTTGCATGAAGCATCCTCTACATGATTTCAGAATTATTTTCATAAAAATTAATTTCTTTTAATATTGAATAGCATTTTGAGGAAAGAAAATGATTTTGAAGAAGAACAAATATTTTCTTTAAGAATTCATTTCAAGTTCTTTATACAAACTATTTTCAATCTAAGATGACATAATTTAATATGGATATTCTTCATGTATAATTTCCCTATTATATACATGGTTTTATTTTGGTTATGATGAAATTATATCCATCGTTTCATATGGATTATTTTATGATGGGATGACGTATATGAATGCCATTTTTTGTTTTGGTTATGATTAATGATTTATTTTTATTTTGTGGCACATGAAAGAATGGTTTAATTATGTGATGGGTGGGACCTATATATCCCTCCAATTAATTGGGTAATGATTTATATCTCATGAGAGAGACATGGCTGGAACAGAAAGTGAATGTGGATCAGTAATATAGGACTGGAATGACAAGTAAACCCAGTTTATTAATGGACTTTGTCTACTATTATGGTCTTGGCCGCAATGCCTTGGCTACTATGGAAATCATAACATGTGCTTAATGGATTCCAAAATTAAATTTTTTATCCCCACACTACATTATCATGGTAAATGTTCCTTTATGATCTATTCATTATGTTCTTCCATGTTTTATGTCATAGCTCAAGATTTTGATGTTTAGATTTTAGGTTCCTGTTTTTATGTTCAAATGTGTATGGATTGTTTCTTGTTCTCCATTATTACCTTTATTGATCATTCAAGCTCACCCTTTCTATGTTTTCTTTTCCCCAGGATATAAAGAAAGGTTTTAGGTAAGAATACAAAAGGGGAAGATTTTATAGGATATGTTGAAGATCTTTCACCATGACTAGAATATTGGGTTCCAAGTTTCCAAAGACACTAAACTTTTATGGTCCTTGGGTGTTTGTTTTTGTTATGTATTAAGTATTCCAAAAAAGTAATGTAATTTCCATGTATGTCATGTTTTGGGTCTCTACACAACCCACCAGATACCTCTCAAGTAGCTCGATATATCTAATGCAAAAAAATTACTAGGGAAAATAAGTGTAATGTCAGAAAGCCCTTTAAATTATCATATATTTCTGATAACTCTGAAAATTAATAAATCCATTAATATAGAATTTCATTAATGGTGTAAATCCATATCATATGTAAAAATGAGATCAAATAATCTTCTAAAAAAACAGGATTTAAACCACCTATAATATTGAGCATTCGAAGGTGTCTCTAATTTCATGGAAACGTCCCTCATATAACGAAAAAGAAACAATAAATAAATTCCTATATATCAATCATTGTAAAAAATCCTTCTTAACTCAATTAATTTATCATAGTTTAAATTTCCAAAAAAAATGTTCAATATCATATCTTAGTTTTTTTAATAAGTTAATCCCTTAAAAAATTAGCCATTATATAAATCAGTTATTTAAATCTACATAATAAACACTTCATTAAATCACAAACTAGTTTATGTTAATATAGTTTTTTAATCCATGAAGAATTTTCAAAGACATTGAAAAAAATATTATTTTTCATTTCATACCGTTCATATGAAAAAAAACATTAATAGTTTTTTATAGAAAACTCATGACTTTTATTTAAAAATAACCCAAATTATAAACATGAAACATTTCAACACATTTTTATTTAAAAAAATTTCTTCTTAAAATCAATATTTTAACTAATTTAATTGTTTTCAAAAATCACTATGATGTTAAATTCAGTGTCGAGGGTTTTCATCAAACACACCAAGCCATTTAAAATCATTGATGAAGAGACACAAATATGAAATATGTCATCAATCCTAGAAACAGAGGTTTGAACAATCTATTTTATCCATCAATAAAATATATTTGATATTTTGTAACAAACTTATTAACATGTATCACACTTGAAAAAAAATCTATAATGGAAAAAAATTCTGAAATTCCATTTTCCATTTACTACCAGAAAATTATATTACTTTGAAGAGTTCTATATGACCATTATATAACATTATACAAACATAAAAATCATTAATATCAACAAAAAAAAGAGTTATTATAGGAATAAAAATCAAAGGAACATATTCAACACACAATTATATTATCTGTTTTGGGAGGCACTAACTCACTAACTTGTTTTTAAAACATGTAACAATGAAACACATCATGATGGATGAAGTGTCCCATCTACTCAAATTCTTATAGTAATATCACACATTATCTGTACAAGAGATATTTATTTTGAGGATTAAAACACACCATCCCATCACAATATCATATGAAAGGGCACATGAACTACCGACAAAATACAAAAATGTAATTCACATATAGATAAAAATTAATTCATTATTATGAAATAATACATCAATGAAAACATAGAATATTATATATTCATTGAACTAGGTCCCATATCACAGTTAATAGATAATGATTTTGTTGATCAAAAAAAATATGACTTAAAACCCCCTTCCTACAGATCAAATCTATATTACACAGTGCTTAAGAGTAGAATAAAGGATGAATATGAGGATAAAACCTCACCCCATGTACCAAAAAATGTATAGAGGATAGAGTAAAAAATTACCCATACACATAGACCAAAATACTGGCACAAGTATAGATTAATAGAAAAATATTTACATGGTCATTGAAACTCTTTTCCCAAAACCACATCTCTATCTCAAAACCAAATATAGGAACTAGTAGATGATCCACTTATCATTATCTAAAAAAAATAAAACCCAATAATTTTCTCTAAGAACGATTCAAAAAAATCCCTATTATTTCCTCCTCAAACAAATCCAATGTCCCATGATATGAAATAGTTCACTCAAACATCTACAAACTGTGGTGCTGGAAAACCATGGAATCCTCCTATGAGCATTTTTATTAGCATTCGACACTCTGAGATGGTATGTTGACACAGGTTAATGATCATATTTGAGATGAATCATGATGGTTCACTGATATGGGGTTACTCATATAAAATAATTGTTTTTAGGTACTATTTACCCAAAAAATAGATTACTTAAGGTCAATTATTTACTTCATTTTTAATAGTTTTATATTTTCCACCCCATTCAAAAACAAGAATATACAAAGATGGATCATGCCTATTCCTAGATGTCTACAATGAAAGAAGCATCACATCAAATAGAATATCAATTAATGATGAATTTTTTTATGTTAGATCATGGGGTGCTTAATTTTTTATGTATTATCTAGTTGCCCTTGAATAAAATAAATAATATGTCATGAAGTCGAATTTCCCAATGAACCCATGAATCCTCACCTCTTCCTAACTAAAAACATCATCATATCTCTCAATCATAACATATAATACCACTTTTTCATGACACCCTACTCCCTATGGTTACCCTCTAAGGACACCAATGAATGTAGAAATTGAACGACACCCGAATCTCACCTTAGATAGGAAAAATGGTTGTTACATTCAATAAGGGTGTAACTCACAATTAAATTGTAGGCATTATAAACTATTATATTAGAAAAGATATATATGATAGAGAAGTCCCAATAAATACTACTCATAATAAAAAAAGGAAGAAGTCCCAATATATAATATGAATGTAAGGAAATAAAAATGAAACAACGGATAAAACATTAAAATATATTCTAGATAGTGGCAATGGATGTAACACCGAATGACTTCATAATAAATTATCTCTTAAAAGTATATTAATAACATGTGTTACACGCAAGAATGAGTTCGAGTGCACCACGACTTATTAATCTAGCCGTTCAAAATCGGTTATGGATATTAATAACTTAATTAATAATTTTACAAACTCCCTATAATATTAGAATCTATATAATGTGTTTCATAGATATAATATAACATCAAATTCATTTTTTTGAGATAAAATAAGTATATTTCCAAAAATGCAATTTTACTGCCTTTAAATGGAAAACCCTTTTCAAAACCAATATATGAAACTTTTATATATTCAATTTATTAATATTAAATTGTTCTTTATATGAGGGACATAAAAATTTAGTTTGGATAATTTTTTCATAAATTTCGGATAAATTTCAAATATTGATGAATATTGAAAATACTAAATTTTATTTGAAAACAACAATTTAATCAAAATAATTTAATATCTAAAATTATGCATTTGAATTGTTTGTAAGTATAATTAGACTATATATTTACCATTTAATATAATTTATGTCATTATAAGTAATTTCACATTTAAATTTGACATAAATACTTGTCAATATTTTGATAGTTTTTAATATTTAAAAACCCTCTTGTTAGATTTGACAATGAAAATTAATATTTAATTAATTAATGAAACATAAATGTTTCTAATTAGGTAAAATATAATTCACTTTTTAATTAATTATTTCAAAATTACTTTGGAGTGAATATATCGTTTTTTTACATTAAATTTTTGATGAATATTGAAAAACACTGCATTATTGTTTAAAACTAACTTTTTATTAAAAAATTAATTCTTATTAATTTTATTTTATGTCAAACTAGATATATAAATCATATATAATTTCATTTTAATTCATTTGAGTCATTTTATAATAATATTATATGTATAAAATTTTATTGAACTTTTTTAACGTCTTTTACACAACTTCTGGGGACATTTGAAAATATGCATAAAACTCAATTTTACAAAATCTGTGAATTCAATTTCAAACATTCAATAGAAATGGATGACATATTTATGAAAAATGTGTTTCAATAACGTGAAAATAATATTTGGTGAATAGTATATTCTATGTTTTTTTACTAGGGTTATAAGTAAATAAGATAATTAACAGTTAAAATGATATTATAATTACCCTAAAACATGTAATAATTATATTGGATAAGTGTATTTAGATCAAATCCAACCTTATTAATAAAATATGATCCTTTTTGGTCCATTAGGATTTGATTAGGACATTAATTATTGTTTTATTAAAAGAATAGGTAAAATTGATAAATTCAATTTTTAATTACTAAACCATTTTTAATATTGGGTTATACATAAAATAAATTCAGCTATAAATATTCATTATAAAGATAAAAATATTTCCTACATAATCATATTTTATTTATAATTTTCATATATTAAATAATTAAATTTATTTATTTTACAATTGTGATGAGGGAATTACATTATCAATGAAGGATGAAAATGATTGATATTATAAATATAAAAATAATTTAAATTGAAGATTTTGATTCCATAAAATAATTATATAGATTAACAAGACATTTTAGTGTTGATCAAATAAATTTTTTTCTATGTAATCATGATGTTATGACTTTCACAAAACAAAATACTAAATAGTGTCAAAATTGACAAAAATGAACTTTTAAAACAAATACTAATTTATTAAATGATATAGTATTCTTAAAAATATAATGTTTAGACAAAAGATTTATATAATGATAAATATTTCATTATTGATCCACTTGGGGTTTTCTTGTAATTTTATTGTATATTTTTTAACCATTTATTTTAAAAGTACAAGGACACACGGTTAATGTTAAACTATTTAAGAAAGAGTTAAATCTAAAAGATAAGTTTAATATGGTAGCCTAAACATTCCCAAAACCAGTAATTGGATATTATTTCGACCCATAACCACCTAAGGTGAAAACTTTATTCATTTGGATCCATTATAAAACGAATATGATTGTATAATAAACTAATATTTCACGTTTTTTTCCTAAGGTTCCCTCACCCCTCTTATAAAAGGGCTCTTACCATTCTCATAAATTCACAACACCAATGAAATTTTGATTAGCCTACCCCAGCCCAAATATTCCCCAAACTATCCTCATTTAATCTTAGGGGCCTTCCATTTAGAATAAAGTCATCTTATGGAGCCCTATTGTTCATATCAAAAGGAAGAACCGGAAGAAGATGTAATAATTTCATCACCTCATTCAATGTTATCTTCCTCTTCCACTTTCTATTTCATTGTTATATCCATAAAAAATAACTCCACTACGTTCAATATATTGAGATTTTATTATAATTATGGTAAAACATATTCATAATTCTATCAATCCTATGAATGGTAATGTCACTATGTGTCCATACGTATGGCTTACCGTCACCACGCCATTGTGTGATTTTTTATTAAACACTATGTTATTTGGATTGATTTAATGGTGAGTAATGTGTATTTAAATAATGAAAATAAAAGTATAATGTCTCTTTATTATCAATATATCCTCCAATTCCACATCTTTTATTCATTAAGGAAATGATATCGTCGCTCGTGTGTATGTAAGGCTTACCGACTCCACGATGCGATGAGATTCATTTACAACTTCATCATTCAATGATTATTATAAAAATATATATTATTGATATGTATATATATTATATGAAATAATAATTCTAATGAATATATATTTATATATACATATGTATTTTCATATATATTATTCACTTAGTTCTGTTAAATACGATATGGAAACGGAAACAATGTTTATGCATACGTACGACCTACCATCTCCATAAACAGTGTTTTCCATTTAACATATATATATATATATATATAATATACATATTTATATTCAAAATTTATATGATACAAAAATAATTTTTTATATTCTGGAAGTATTTAAATCATGATCTATGTGATACGATTAAAAATAACAAGTTAAAACATGTATGACAAAGAAAGTGATTATTACACGAAATGTTATATTTACTTTGAAATTATTATAAAATGGGTAGTGTAAAGGTATAAATGAAAAAATTATGATATCATGAATATTATTATGGTTCTAAAATATTTTAATAGCATAAAATGGTCCGCATATAAGAGGTTAAACGTACCCTCGACTAAAGGAAAGTATGAGTTAAGGATTAATTTATCTATCTCGTTATTATCCGAGATTGAGTATATGTAAGTATAAATTAGGAAATATTTATCATCCATGTCCATGTTTTATAAAATTATTTTTAAAGGGATTCCTTTAAATGTATTATTTAAATAAAAAATCATTTTAAATATATTAAATAATTATTCTTCGAAACCTTTCACATTAATTTTAGTGTTTTTAAAAATGGTTTTAAGGATATATTTATATAGACATAATTGTTTTAAAATGTTAATTCCTATAAAAAGATTCAAATTAGTATGGGACACTTTTATTAAAAATATTATTTAAATTAATTTCATTATAAATTGGTGATTATTAAATGATTTTACATAATGGTATATTTCTATCATAAAGTCTTACTGATCATTTTCGATGATGTCAACATCATTCAGTGGATATTATTCATGTTTGATGTGGATTTATTATAATACAATGTTCAATATTGTATTTAATGGATTATTATAGGCTTGACTATGTATGTTCTATTTCTATACCACTCATGGTTTATGGTCAATATATTGAAATTTTGTATGCTAGTTTTAATATGTGTGTTTATGTTATGTTTCCAAATTTTCATATGAGGAATGTAGTGGATTTAGTATGTGATGGGTGGAGCTCCCTACATCTCCTCGATGCATCGGTAGGTCTCACGAGACAAGTTAGTGTCTTGGGACAAGGCGTTGACAAAAGTTTTATTTTTAGTCTTGCCACAAGGCCTTGACTATGTGGTAATGATGTCCGAAATTAGGGATTTCCTCATTATAAAATTAATTATTACATGTGATTATATGACTAGTATAATATCCATGTGAATGTTTATACGGTAATGTTTGAATTATTTTATCCTTATTATATTCATGTTTATGTTTAAAGGGTAGTTGTTTTATTACACATCTTTTATTAAAATTTTACATCTTCTACTAAATTATTTACCCTTATTGAGCATATGAGCTCACCCCATTATTATCTTTTATTTTCACAGAATTCCAGAAGTGTATTATGTTTGATATGTAGGGTTAATAAATGGGAATAATGGAATTCTCAATCGATTATTTATGTTTTGTTTTATGTTTGAATGTGTAATGTAACATTCATGTATGTAATCTATTTTCCCACACTACTAAATAGATAGGTCCTTTAGGACCTGATTTCTTGTATCATGATAATGTTATGTGATGATACACTAAATCTGGGTAACTGGGTTTGAGGCGTTACATTTGGAATCATATGATGTTTATTACAAACCATGGAATCTTGATTTAGAAAAACACTAATTGGAGAACAATACACTAATATAGACATTGAGGATTAGTATTGAAAAAAATGCTAGAATTTTGGTAATGTAGAGATTTTGTGTATTTCCCATGAAATACATCCCTATCTGGATACGAGAAGGTAGAGCCAGCTCTGGAACATAAGTACCTAGGAGTGAAAACTCCGACAAGTAGTTTCATGTTTTACCTGGGGTATCCTGGTACAAGACAATGGGCCTTGATGCACTCTTGGTTACGACACTCTTGGAGGATATGCTTAAGATAATTCACGTTTTCATTACAAGAAATTATGAAGGGTTTAGGAGTAAATAATTCTCAAAGAAAACATTATTTATGATTATATGTTATAGGAATAATCTTGTCAATTTATGTTATGTATTTTAAAAGTTTCAAATTATGCATTATGATTCATAAACTATCCTAGCATATGCAATTGTTTAGAAAAGGAACCTAGTAGAAGGAATAAGAACTCTAATAATATGTATGATCTAACATGTAAGAAGGATCATATCTTTTGTTATATTAAGAAAACATTTAGAAGTTAAATAATCCTTTGAATATTATCATCATATTAAGAAATAGTATCATGTGTTAGTAATATATGAACATAATTCTTTTAGTCCTATGGATTTGAATGGATGTAGGAGAATAAAAAGATGGTAGATAGAGTGATGTATAAAGGGAGAAGGGGAATGATGGATTTTACCATATGTGATAACTGTGGAATGAATCAACTTGGTAAATTATTGAAGGGAATGAGAGTTTGTTATATGTGTGGAGAAAAAGGAAACCAGATACATGATTTAAATGGTAAGAAAATTGTTTCAAATGTACAATGCTTTATCTGCAAGGAGTCACGACCCAATTCTAATCAATATCCAAACCATCAGAGTATGCCTCTAATAATGATATTGTGTAATAATCAAGTTATGTTACTACAACAGATGAATACGAATGACTAGTGTTCTTATGTTGTTATTAATGAATTATTTTATTTGATGGTTGTATCCACAATGAACTGGTTATATAAATTATGTAAATAAATAAGGATTGTATTGTTGTACTATTTCATTAAGGATTTGAGATTGTATGGATCTAAGAAAAGTGACTCAATAGGAAGCTAAATTTTTTGGATAATACATTGCTGAAGGACAGATTAACCTTAATGTGGTTCTGATTTTGGGGTAGTGATTTTAGAATAAGATATGATTGATTAGGGTAAATTATATTTGATATTCCTGACTACTTTGAATCTAATTAATTGTTTTTTGATTCCTTTATTATGGGAGTTTTCAAAAAAGTTGAATATAAGGAATATAACCTTTATTTTATATTTAATAATGGACATTGAATGTAATCAATGATGTTTTATGATAAATTATGGTGTTACCGTGTTTTAAAAGAATGCATGATTAATGTAATCACATGTTATTATGTTGAAAAAAAGATATGCACTCTCTTTACCTTCCTTTAAAATTTTGGAATGTGAGTTTGGACATAAGTATTTTGGATAATTCTAAAGGTTTAATAGATTATGATTGACATTTTAAACAATTATTAATGTTAAATCATTTATTAGGGTTATTTTTGGATTGTTATAAAAAAATAAAACTCGGAGGTGAGGTGACAACCTGTATCGTTTGGCTACGCCTAGAGACTGTAACCCACAATCGAAGGACAACATGGGTGAATCACCTACCTCCGGCCTACGTGATGTCCATGTTTGTATAATTTAATTTTTTAAATAGTCTAACTAATGTATAATACATTCCTTATTTTTTGGAACACTATAAGATTAGGATAAATAGAATATTTTCTAATTCTATTACTTTTTTAGTGAAAGATGAGTTTGTGGAAGGAATTAGTCAAAGGTTGAAAATATAGTTCTCAAGTATATTTTTTCCTCTTATTCTACAAATAAATTAATTCCTAAACATTAGTGAATGAATCCTAAAACCAAAAATATTTTATCATAATACCTTATTTTTTCAACGATTGATATTTTAAATCATCATAGATAGATGGATTTAAGGCCCTTAGTTTTATATTTGATTGTGATCGATGAACTCAATCACTTTCTATAAATAACTATGGGTTTTCTCCAATTATGTGTCTCAAATTGAAACTAATGTTCTCTTAATTTTGATCATAATTTGGTGGTGTATTTTTCATTTCCCATTCACCCTTATTAATACTAATTTTTTAACCCAATCTCTGATGTGGGGTTTCAACAAAGGAATTATTCTATTTTTATCCATTAATTTCAAAGAAAAATTTCTAATAGAGAGGATACAATTGTTCAAGGAGGGGAGAATGTAAACCCACATGATTTCATAGTACATTATCTCTTCAATGTAATTCAATAGCATGTGCTACATGCAACACCGAGTTTGAGCTCACCGCGACATACTAAACGAGCCATTCAAAAGCAGTTATGAATAGTATTAACTGAATTTTGAATTTTAAATACCCCATATAATTTATGAATTCATATTATGTGTTTTTAGACATAATATAAGAACAAATTCAATTTTTTCTTAGATAAAATAACTAATTTTCAAAAAAAGAAATTTTATCGCCTTTTAATATAGAACCCTTTTTAAAAAAAAATTTAACACTTTTATATACTCAATTTAAAGAAATTAAATTCTTCAATAGATGTGGGACATAATTATTTAGTTCAGATATTTTTTGGAACTTTCTGATAACTTTCATATTTTGATTATTATTGAAACATATTTCATTTTAATTGAATACAACATTTTTAGACAAAATAGTTTATATTGTCGAGTTATGAATTTAAATGGTTTGTAAGTATACATATATCATATTTTTACCATTTTATACAATTTAGGTCATTATATGTAATTTCACATTTAAATTTGACATAACCACATGTCAATCTTTTTCTTGTTTTTACATTTTAAAACCCGACTTTTTGGTTTTGACAACGGAAATTAAGTTTAAAATAATTAATAAAGCTTATATTTTTTTAATTTGGTAAAATGGAATTTATATTTGGATTCGGAACATCAAAATTAGATTAGGGTGATTTTTTTAAATTTTGATGAGAACATTCATGTTTTTATGAATAGTGAAAACACTCTGTTTTTGTTTACAACCGGATTTTTATTTAAATAATTATTTATTATTTTAAAATTTATATTAAGAAATTTTTTTATATAATTCCTATCTATTTCCAATGTAATTAATTGGAGTAATTTTGTTATAAAAATACATTTTTAAAATTTTATTGAACTTTTTGACGACTTTTACCCACCTTCTGGGCACATTTACAAATTTCCATATAAGAAAATTTTACTACTTCAGTGAATTGAATTTAAAAAATACAAGAGACACAGTTGACATAATTATGGAAATTTTGGTTCAATAATATAGAAATAATTTTTGGTGAATTTTAACTTTTTACTTTTATTTAACACTGTTAAAAATAAAGAGGATAAATAAAGGTAAATATGATATTATAATTACAATAACAAATGTATTAATTCTATTGGATGAGATTATTTCTACCAAAACCAACCTTAATAATAAAATAGGATCCTATTAGTCCACATGGATTATATTAGGACATTTATTATTAATTTATCTAAAGAAGAGTTAAATGTGTTACGTTCAAATTTTAATAAGTAAACTATTTTTAATATAGGGTTATACATAAGATTAATTAGGCTATAAAATTTTAATAGAAAGAAAAAAATATTACCTACATAATTATATATTGTTTAAAATTTTTAGATATTAAATAATAATATTTCTTTATGACACAATGATGATGCAGTAAATACATTATCAATAAAGGGTTAAAATAATTGATATTATAAATATAAAAATAAATGAAAATTGAGAATTTGGATTACACCACAAACATTCTAGATTAATATTAAATTTTAGGGTTGTTTCAATGAATATTTTTCTATGTAATTAAGTTTTTATGACTTTCACAAAAACCATATACTAAATATTGTCAAAATTGACATAATTGAGTTTTTAATACAAATATTGTATTATTAAATGTTATAATATTCCAAAAAAACTATGGATCGGCCAAGGGACATATATAATTATAAATATGTCATTAAGGAACATCTTCGGGTTCTCTTGGATTTTTATATCAAATTTATTAACTATTTTTTATAAAAATACAAGGAGACATGGTAAAGGTTAAATTATTTAACTCTGAGTTAAATCTAAAATATAACATTAATATGGGAACCTAAACATGTCTAAAACCTATTGGTTGAGAGGATTTAAATCCATAACCACCTAAGTCTCTAAATTAATTCATTTGGAGCCACTGAAAAAATAATATTATTGTCTAATAAAATAATATTTCTTGTTTTTCCTAAGGTTCCCTCACCCCTCTTATAAAAGTGCTCTTACCATTCTCTTAAATTCACAACACCAATGACATTTTCATTAGCCTACCCCAGCTCAAATATTCCCCAAACTGTCCTCATTTAATCTTAGAGGCCTTCCATTTAGAATAAAGTCATCTTATGGAGCCCTTTTGTTCATATCAAAAGGAATAACCCGAAGAAGATGTAATAATTTCATCACCTCATTCAAAGTTATCTTCCTCATCCACTTTCTATATCATTGTTATATCCATAAAAAATAACTCTAGTACCTTCAATATATTGAGATTTTATTATAATTATGGTAAAACATATTCATAATTCTATCAATCCTATGAATGGTAATGTCACTATGTGTCCATACGTATGGCTTACCGTCAACACGCCATTGTGTGATTTTTTATTCAACACTATGTTATTTGGATTGATTTAATTGTGAGTAATATGTATATAAATAATTAAAATAACAGGATAATGTCTCCTTAATATCAATATATCCTCCAATTCCACACCTTTTATTCATTAAGGAAATGATATCGTCACTCGTGTGTACGTAAGGCTTACCGTCTCCACGATGCGATGAGATTCATTTACAAATTCATCATTCAATGATTATTATAAAAATATATATTATTAATATGTATATATTATATGAAATAATAATTCTAATGAATATATATTTATATATACATATGTATTTTTATATATATTATTCACTTAGTTCTGTTTAATACGATATAGAAACGGAAACAATGTTTATGCATACGTACGACCTACCATCTCCGTAAATAGTGTTTTCAATTTCACAGATATATATATATATATTACATATTTATATTCAAAATATATATGATATAAAAATAATTTTTTATATTATGGAAGTATTTAAATCATGATCTATGTGATACAATTAAGAATAACAAGTTAAAACATGTATGACAAAGAAAGTGATTATTACTCGAAATGTTATATTTACTTCGAAATTATTATAAAATGCGTAGTACAAAGTTATAAATGAAAAATTTATGATATCATGAATATTAATATGGTTCTAAAATAATTTAATAACATAAAATGGTCCACATATAGGAGGTTAAACGTACCCTCGACTAAAGGAAAGTACGAGGTAAGGATTAATTTATCAATCTCGTTATTATCCGAGATTGAGTATATGTAAGTATATATTAGGACATATTTATCATCCTTGTCCATGTTTTATAAAATTATTTTCAAAGGGATTCATTTAAATGTATTATTTAACTAAAAAATCATTTTAAATATATTAAATAATTATTCTTCAAAACCTTTCACATTAATTTCAGTGTTTTTAAAAATGGGTTTAAGGATATATTTATATAGATATGATTGTTTTAAAATTTCAATTCCTATAAAAAGATTCAAATTGGTATGGGACACTTTTATTAAAAATATCATTTAAATTAATTTTATTATAAATTGGTAAATATTAAATGATTTTACATAATGGTATATTTCTATCATAAAGTCTTACCGATCATTTTCAATGATGTCAACATCATTCAGTGGATATTATTCATGATTGATGTGGATTTATTATAATGCAATGTTCAATATTGTATTGAATTGGTTATTATATGCTTGACTATGTATGTTATATTTCTATACCACTCATGGTTTATGGTTAATATATTGACATTTTGTATGCTAGTTTTAATATGTGTGTTTATGTTATGTTTCCACATTTTCATATGAAAAATGTAGTGGATTTAGTTTGTGATGGGTGGAGCTCCCTACATCTCCTCGATGCATTAGTAGGTCTCACGAGACAAATTAGTGTCTTGGGACAAGGCATTGACAAAAGTTTTATTTTTAGTCTTGGCACAAGGCCTTGAGTATGTGGTAATGATGTCCGACATTAGGGATTTTTTCATTATAAAATTAATTATTACATGTGATTATATGACTAGTATAATATCCATGTGAATGTTTATACGGTAATGTTTGAATTATTTTATCCTTATTATGTTCATGTTTATGTTTAAAAGGTAGTTGTTTTTATTACACATCTTTTATTAAAATTTTACATCTTCTACTAAATTATTTACCCTTTCTGAGCATCTGATCTCACCCCATTATTATCTTTTATTTTCACAAAATTCTAAGAAGTGTATTATGTTTGATATGTAGGGTTAAGAAATGGGAATAATGGAATTCTCAATGGATTATTTATGTTTTGTTTTATGTTTGAATGTGTAATGTAACATTCATGTATGTAATCTATTTTCCCACACTACTAAATAGATAGGTCCTTTTGGACCTGATTTCTTATATCCTGATAATGTTACGTGATGATGCACTAAATCTGGGTAACTGGGTTTGAGGCGTTACATTTGGTATCATATGACTTTTATTACAAACCATGGAAGCTTGATTTAGAAAAACTCTAATTGGAGAACAATACACTAATATAGACATTGAGGATTAGTATAGAAAAAAATGCTAGAATTTTGGTAATGTAGAGATTTTTTGTATTTTCCAAGAAATACATCCCTATCTAGATAGGAGAAGGTAGAGCCAGCTCTGGAACATAAGTACCTAGGAGTGAAAACTCCGACAAGTAGTTTCATGTTTTACCTGGGGTATCCTGGTACAAGACAATGGGCCTTGATGCACTCTTGGTTACGACACTCCTGGAGGATATGCTTAAGATAATTCATGTTTTCATTACAAGAAATTATGAAGGGTTTAGGAGTAAATAAATCTCAAAGAAAACATTATTTATGATTATATGTTATAAGCATAATCTTGTCAATTTATGGTTTGTATTTTACAAGTTTCAAATTATACATTGTGATTCATAAACTATCCTAGCATATGCTATTGTTTAGAAAAGGAACCTAGTAGAAGGAATGAGAACTCTAATAATATGCATGATCTAACATGTAAGTAGGATCATATCTTTTATTATATTAAGAAAACATTTAGAAGTGAAATAATCCTCTGAATATTATCTTCATATTAAGAAATAGTATCATGTTTTAATAAGATATGAACATAATTCTTTTAGTCCTATGGATTTGAATGGATGTAGGAGAATAAAAAGATGGTAGATAGAGTGATGTATAAAGGGAGAAGGGGAATGATGGATTTTACCATATGTGATAACTGTGGAATGAATCAACTTGGTAAATTCTTAAGGGAATGAGAGTTTTTTATATGCGTGGAGAAAAAGGAAACCAGTTACATGATTTAAATGGTAAGAAAATCGTTTCAAATGTACAATGCTTTATCTGCAAGGAGTCAGGACCCAATGTGAATCAATATCCAAACCATCAGAGTATGCCTCTAATAATGATATTGTGTAATAATCAAGTTATGTTACTACAATAGATGAATATGAATAAATAGTGTTCTTGTGTTGTTATTAATGAATTATTATTTTTTATGGTTGTATCCACAATGCACTGGTTAAATAAATTATGTAAATAAATAAGGATTGTATTGTTGTACTATTTCATTATGGATTTGAGATTGTATGGATCTAAGAAAAGTGAATCAATAGGAAGCCTAAATTTTTGGATAATACTTTGCTGAAGGACAAATTAACCTTAATGTGGTTCTGATTTTGGGGTAGTGATTTTGGAATAAGATATGATTGATTAGGATAAATTATATTTGATATTTCTGACTACTTTGAATCTAATTAATTGTTTTTTGATTCCTTTAATGTGGGAGTTTTCAAAATTTTTGGATATAATGAGTATAACCTTTATTTTATATTTATTAATAGACATTGAATGTAATCAATGATGTTTTATGATAATTCAGGGTGTTACCGTGTTTTAAAAGAATACATGATTAATGTTATCACATGTTATTATGTTGCAAAAAAGATATGCACTCTCTTTACCTTCCTTTAAAATTTTCGAATGTGAGTTTGGAGAGAAGTATTTTGGAAAAGTCTAAAGGTTGAATAGACTATGATTGATAGTTTAAACAATTATTAATGTTAATTAATTTATTAGGGTTATTTGTGGATTATTATAAAAAATAAAACTCGGATGTGAGGTGAAAACCTGTATCGTTTGGCAAGGCCTAGAGACTGTCACCCACAGCTGAAGGACAACATGGGTGAATCACCTACCTCCGGCCTACATGATGTCCATGTTTGTATAATTTATTTTTTTAAATAGTCCGACTAAGAAATAATACATTCCTTATTTTTTGGAACACTATACGATTAGGATAAATAGAATCTTTTCTAATTCTACTACTTTTTTAGTGAAAGATGATTTTGTGGTAGGAATTAGTCAAAGGTTGAAAATCTAGTTGTCAAGTATATTTTTCCTCTTATTCTACAAATAAATTAATTCATAAACATTAGTGAATGAATCCTAAAACCAAAAATGTTTTATCATAATACCTTATTTTTTCAACGATTGATATTTTAAATCATCATAGATAGATGGATTTAAGGCCCTTAGTTTTACATTTGATTGTGATCGATGACCTCAATCACTTTCTATAAATAACTAAGGGTTTTCCACAATTATGTGTCTCAAATTGAAACAAATGTTCACCTAATTTTGATCATAATTTGGTGGTGTATTTTTCATTTCCCATTCACCCTTATTAATACTAATTTTTTAACCCAATCTCTGATGTGGGTTTTCCACAAAGGAATTATTCTATTGTTATCCATTAATTTCGAAGAACAATTTCTAATAGAGAGGATACAATTGTTCAAGGAGGGGATAATGTAAACCCCCATGATTTCATAGTACGCTATCTCTTCAATGTAATTCAATAGCATGTGCTACATGCAACACCGAGTTTGAGCTCACTGCGACATACTAAACGAGCCATTAAAAAGCGGTTATGAATAGTATTAACTGAATTTTGAATTTTATATACCCCATATAATTTATGAATTCATATTATGTGTTTTTTAGACATAATATATGAAAAAATTCAATTTTTTCTTAGATAAAATAACTAATTTTCAAAAAAAAAGAAATTTTATCGCCTTTTAATATAGAACCCTTTTTAAAAACAATATTTAACACTTTTATATATTCAATTTAAAGAAATTAAATTCTTTTATATAGGTGGGACATAATTATTTAGTTCCGATATATTTTTGGAACTTTTTGATAACGATCATATTTTGATTAATATTGAAACATATTTCATTTTAATTGATTACAACATTTTTAGACAAAATAATTTGTATTGTTGGGTTATGAATTTAAATGGTTTGGAAGTATACATAGATCATATTTTTACCATTTTATACAATTTAAATCAGTATATGTAATTTCACATTTAAATTTGACATAACCACATGTCAATATTTTGATTGTTTTTACTTTTTAAAACCTGACTTTTTGGTTTTGACAACAGAAATTAATTTTAAAATAATTAATGAAGATTATATGTTTTTAATTTGGTAAAATGGAATTTATATTTGGATTCGGAATATCAAAATTAGATTAGGGTGAATTCTTTTAATTTTGATGAAAACATTCATTTTTTTATGAATAGTGAAAACACTCTGTTTTTGTTTAAAAACAGATTTTTATTTAAATAATTATTTATTTTTTTGAAATGAATATAAAGAAAAAATTGTTATATAATACCTATATATTTCCAATGTAATTCATTGGAGTAATTTTGTAATAAAAATTCATTTATAAAATTTTATTGAATTTTTTGACGACTTTTACCCACCTTATGGGCACATTTAAAAATTTCCATATAAGATAATTTTACTTCTTTAGTGAATTGAATTTAAAAAATAAAAGAGACATAGTTGAAATAATTATAGAAATTTTGGTTTAATAATATGGAAATCATTTTTGGTTAATTTTAACTTTTTACTTTTATTTAACACGGTTAAAAATAAAGAGAATAAATAAAGGTAAAAATGATATTATAATTACAACAACAAATGTATTAATTCTATTGGATAATATTATTTCTACCAAAACCAACCTTAATAATAAAATATGTACCTATTAGTCCACATGGATTAGATTGGGACATTTATTATTAATTTATCTAAAGAAGAGTTAAAAGTGTTACGTTCAAATTTTAATAAGTAAACCATTTTTAATATAGGGTTATACATAAGATTAATTAGACTATAAAATTTTAATAGAAAGAAAAAAATATTACCTACATAATGATATATTTTTTAAAATTTTTAGATATTAAATAATAATATTTCTTTATGACACAATGATGATGCAGTAAATACATTATCATTGAAGGGTTAAAATAATAGATATTATAAATATAAAAATAAATGAAAATTGAGACTTTGGATTACACCACAAACTTTCTAGATTAATATTAAATTTTAGGGTTGTTTCAATGAAAAGTTTTCTCTGTAATTAAGTTGTTATGACTTTCACAAAAACCATATACTAAATATTGTCAAATTTGACATATTTGAGTTTTTAAAACAAATATTGTATTATTAAATGTTATAATATTCCAAAAAAACTATGGATCGGCCAAGGGACATATATAATGAAAAATATGTCATTAAGGAACATCTTCGGGTTCTCTTGGATTTTTATATCAAATTTATTAACTATTTTTTATAAAAATACAAGGAGACATGGTAAAGGTTAAATTATTTAACTCTGAGTTAAATCTAAAATATAACGTTAATATGGGAACCTAAACATGTCTAAAACCTATTGGTTGAGAGGATTTATATTCATAACCACCTAAGGCTCTAAATAAATTCATTTGGAGCCACTAAAAAACTAATATTATTGTATAATAAAATAATATTTCATGTTTTTTCTAAGGTGCCCCACACCCCTCTTATAAAAGGGAACATCCGCTTATCTCAAAATGACATCTCCAAAACCATATGGATCTCCCATATCTTTCAAAAATATCCTCCCAAATATCCTCAATTCAATATAGAGGCATTCCCTAGGGCAGAAATCCAACCTATCTAGGCCTTTTTTCAAATCAAAAGGAGGCACCTGAAAGAGTTAAGAATTCCATCACCTCTTTCAATGTTATCTTCTTTTTCCACATTCTATATCAATGATATTTTCATTCCAAAATAATTAATCGATTAACTTATACATATTGTGGTGTTATTATAAATATGGTACAAATATATTAATTATTCTATCCATATTGTGAATGATAATGTCCCCATGTGTGCGTACGTACGACATACCATCTGCAGGCCATTGTGTATTTTGTTATTCAACACTGTGATATTTGTATGGATACAATGATGAGTAATATATATATAAATAATGAATATTACATGATAAGGTCTCTATAAAAATAAAATACGTTCCAATTCAACACCTTTTAATCATTAATGAAATGATATCGTCGCTCGTGTGTACATACAGCTAATTGTCTCCTCGACGTGATGAGATTCATTTCCACATTCACCATTTTACAATGATTATAAATATAAATATTATTAATAAGTATGTAATATATGAAATTATAATGATGATGAATATAAATATATATATATTTACAAATATCTTATTCACTTCGTTTCATTCAATACAACATGAAAATTGAAACAACATTTAAGCGTAGGTACGGTCTAGAGTATCCATAAACGGTGTTTTCCATTTCTTATATGTATCTATTATACATATTAACATTCAAAATATATATGATATATAAATCATGTGTCATATTTTGGATGTATTTAAACCCTGATCTAAGAGATAATATCAAGAATAACAAGTTAAAACAAGTACGATAAAGAAACTGATTATTAAACAAAATATTAATTTAACATAAAAATTATTATTAAATGGGTAGTCAAAGTTATAAATGAAGCATGTATGATATCATAAATATTAATATGATTATGGTATAATTTGATAACATACTATTTTCATCATAAAAGAGGTTACACGTACCCTCCACTAAAATAATGTACAAGGTAAGGGTTAATTTCTCAATCTAATTATTATTCGAGATCATCAATATGTAAGTATGTACTATGACATATTTATCATCCAGGTCGTTGTTTCATAAAATGACATTCAAATTTTTTTTTATGGGACTCTTTAACTAATTTGTATATTATTTTAAATATTTATTCTTCTAAAACATTCTCATTATTGACCTTGTTTTCAAAAATGGTTTAAAGGATTTATTTATATGGACATGATTGTTTTAAGATGTTAATTCCTTTCAAGAGATTCCAGGTTGTATGAGACCCTTTGATTAAAATATATCATTTAAAAGAATTCATATCTAAATGGGTGACTTTTAAATGAGTTAAAAAAAATATATTAATATCAATAAGTTTTACTGATTATTTTCAACTATATCAACATCCATTAGTAGATGTAATTTTTGATTGAGATTGATTTATTATAATAAAATCATCCATATTTTATTGAAAGAGTTATGATATGTTTGACTGTGTATGTTCTATTTTTATACCATTCATGGTTTAATGTTAATATATTCAAATTTTGTTGGCTAGTTTTAATAGGTATGTTTGTGTTATGTTTCCACATATTCATATGAGGAATGCAGTGGACTGAGTAAGTGACAGGTAGATCCCACTATAGCTCCTCGATTAATTAGTAGGTCTCATGAGACAAATTAGTATATTAGCACAATACTGTGTCAATAGTTTTATTTTTAGTCTCGGCATGTTGCCTTGACTAAGTGTAACAATACCCTGCATTAGGAATTCCCTCATTAAGAAATTAATAATAACAAGTGATTTACGACTAGTAGAATATCTGTGTAAATGTTTATATGGTAATGTTTGATTTATTTACTCCATATTATGTTCATGTTTATGTTTAAAAGGATATTGTTTTTATTACACTTCTTTCCTTAAATTTTTGTTGCATTCACAGCATTATTTACCCTTACTGAGCATCTAAGATTACCCCTTTCTTATGTTTTATTTTCCAAGGATTCCAAGAAGTGTATTATGTTTGATATGCGTGGTTATGAAATGGATATAATTTCATTATCAATTGATTATTTAGGATGTTTTTTATGTTTGAATGTGTAATGTAACAGACATGTATGAAATCTATTTTCCCATACAACTAAACTGATCGATCATTCAAGACATGATTCCTTGTATTATGGCAATGTTATGTAATAATGCACTGAATCAGGGTAACTGGGATCGAGGAATTACAATGATTGTCCAATATCTCATGAAAAATTCCATGAACTGGAAATGCCTGGATTGATAACCAGACATCACCTACTTACTTGAAAAATATTTATATAAACGTAGGGTGAGAATTAAAATTATATATAATAATATCCTCCCTTACACCTCTCATGAGAAAATTGTGAAAGAATAATACTGAAGATCAGTGACTAAAAGCAAGATTCCAAATTGTCACCTAAATAAGCTATTATTATTTTTCAATCCCCACCATGGATACCACTCACCAAGTAACTCACACAAGAGATCATATAATAAATTAATATATTTGTTACCCTACAACAACTTCTCCATTTGTTTTACAATCTACCCCAACATCACACATCCTGATATATCACTATCCAAAATAATGAGGCCCAAAAAAACATGGGATAAATTTCAGAATAGGCATCTAGTGCGTCACATCATTTCGTCATCCCATACCACATATCCGTATATTAAATGTGTAGTTTTGGGATCCGCCACATATTTTATGTAATGTATTATACATTATGTCTTATACCTCATGAAATCAATGCACATTTACCAATTATGCTCCTCGATCCATCACAACCCATACACGATATACCTATAGTAATTTGTTATATACTATATTTGGATATATATGTGTGTGAAATAACCATTAACCACAACAACCCTATTAACACATATATGGGGAAACTAACCACCATTAATAAAACAAATAATTCCATCTAGATATGATATCATGGAACAATATATTTTTTCTATCATCTATCCATTTCTGACATAGTTGTTAGGGAAAACACTCTCCTATAGTCCATTGTGTATTAATCAACATATGTTTATGGTTGGGGTAACATATGAAATAATTAAACAAACATGTTATAATATATATCATAACCACACTGTGAGGGTTAACATAGTCCTAGGATCAACTATAATTGTCGTCACTCAGACACCTGATTGGAACTGCAATGGAATAGATATCCAATAAGCACATAATCATAATAACACATGTTAATTAATTATTAAAACTAGTATTTCCATGATTAACATATTAAACCTTTAGAACCACATTCTTATGGATATATTAATGATTTTCATGAATTTTCATGAAAGATATCATCTAATAAATCATACAAAATGACATTGTTCTTTAGTTAATTCATTTATTATGTCTTAATCAACAGGTTACTCGAGAATTGAACCTAAAAAACCACATCAAATTTCAATATCTGCACTCATTTTTATTAACGTTCTTCAAACACAACATAAAAATTAATGAATATAAAAAAATTATATTGAAATATATATTTATATTAAATATTACAATATATACATTAATATAATTCCATTTGAAGAAATACAATAGATACTTATGTTCTCTATCACATAATTAGATTCATTTTTAGGTAGTATCTATTTTATATTATGTATTATCATTCATACATGAAATTTATGGGATTTTGGGGAAAATTTGTTGCTTTTTTGGAATAATAGTTGGACATTCATGGTTGGATCATGGTTAGTGGAAACCATGCACCTGTGAATGTGTCTCTATCAAGGTTTCAATTCCTAGCCCAAGGTCATGAGACCCTCCAAGGATAATCATGCATCATAGATAATGGCTCTATTTAAGGGGGATATATATAGGTATGTGTACATGCACTCCCCATATGAAAAATATGTGGTTAGATTTTTTTTCTTTGATATAGGTGTCACACGGTTAGGAACGAATTTGTAAAACCGTGCTTCCACACTGTACGTGTTACCAGAACATTAAAAATATTGAAATTAATAAACCACTCATCCCATATATTAACCCAAAATCTACCTCATCTAACCCCACTCTAACTCCCCAAACCCAGGCTCACCACCCATACCTCTCTTCTCCCTCTGGCATAATATTTAAATTTTATTTGTCTTGGAATATTTAATGATCTTTCACGTAACCTCCACCCTTTACCTTTTATTATCCATTATTGGTCTCTTCTTTTTTCTATCTTGGTTTGTCTGTCTATAATAGTGGTATTGACTTCATGAGGGTTCAAACATAATTCTTTGGTCCAAATCATGATAAATGTGGTGTACTTTTCCCTTTATATGGATTATATTTGGGGTGGTTATTTTTTAAATTCTGTTTCGAGTGATTTCCAAGTAAGAGGTAGGTGCTTCGATACTCTTCTCTTATTTTTTTATCTTACCATTATTGATTTTTATTATAAAGCGGTTATATAAATTGGGTGGGTTGTGTAAATCATTTTTTTTTTCAATGTCTATTAGTGTGAATGAGAATTTGTTATTATTTTTCTTATTGTAATTGGTTTCTTAATTTTTTTATTTCAATTATGATATGTTTTATAATGTAATATGTTGTACATGTGACATAGAGAATGAATTTAAGAACAAGGTATTCTTATTTTTCTTGGTGGGAAGACTATGTATAGTAGGTCAGGTGAATCAGAAGTGATGGGGCTTGGTATCCCTATGATGGATTTACACAATTACACTAAAAAAATTTGGGATGGGAATTTTAGGCTAGAGTAGGACCATCATTTCCAGGAGATGTCATCATAGAGTGTAAATGGATCCATGGAACAAGTTAACCATTGTTTTTTAGGGATTTCCCTCGGTGCTTATTATATTCTTATCATTCATCTTGTGGTCATCCCCACATCAATTTTAATTTCCAATTATGTTTTTATTAAAATTGTATCTTTATATTTTTCTAAAAAAACTACATATTAATTTAAAATATAATGTCATTGGAAGGAAATTTTTTTTGGTAGTATCCTACTAGGAATTATAAAGAATCTCTTCATTCACACTCACTTATATGTGGAACTTGTTATGTTTAACCAAATTAGTGGCATGTATTCATGTGATGATGATGGTGGATCCATAATACAGTGGATCCTTCAATGGTTGGTGTTGTAGTAGGTTCCATGGGGTGGTAACCCTAATTTTTTATGGAGGCTTGTTTGTCTAGTTGTTTTCCCTCCACCTTTTGGTAACATTTCTTTTCTGTTAAAATTGTAAAATATTAAATTTGTGTTGAAGAATTATCTAGTGATATTTTACATTTTTGGGATATTTATTGTGATGTAATGTATATTTTTTCATTCTTAATATTTAGTTATTTTAGGATAAATTATTCACAATAGTGATTCTGGATGCCAAATCATTTATTTCAACCTTTAAGGGATCAAGAATACCCAGTTGAACATACCACGAGCAAGATCAGGTGTTGGGTTGGATGGAAGCCTGGTGTTGTTCCTGAAAATAATGGTATAATAGCATGTAGATTGTACTATTTTAGGTCATTACATTGGGAGAGCCTAGATAAATCGGAGTTGGGAAAATCAGGGAATGAACATTTAGTTTTGACTAGGGGGTCTAGCCAACTCATCTTGTGGTAGGACATGGGTCACAATGGGGTGTTCATTATTTTCATTAATTTCTTATTTTTGTGTGATGTATGGGCTATATACTATTTTTTATACTAATCTGGTGTAGAGTGGTTTGAATATTTATTGTGTTAGTTATGGTTCCATTCTAATTATTGGATATGTTTATTATTTTTCTCAATAAAAATTTTCTCTATATGATTTATTGATAGTTTCATTGGTCATGTTGATTTATATAGAATCATGACTACATGGATAATTCCTTTCAAACCATAGGAAGAGGTCAAAGAGAGCTCCCCTTAGTAATTAGTCAGAGTCTACTGGAGGTAGTGGTTCAGGCTATTTGAGCAATGGATCAGAGATCATGCTCTTGTCTTGATCATGATAAGGAAGCTAAATCATGTCTAAAGAAGTAATAATCATATTAGTTTCTCAATAAACAACATTTTTCAATATTTGGTAACATGGACCCCCAATAATATGAGGATTTAATTGAAAATATCAAGAGGACATTTAGGTTCATCACTACATCTGAGTAAGTCCAAGTGAAATGGGATTTATTAATGTTGGATAAAACTAGTCACAATGGATGGGAAGCAGTGGTTCATGAATGGAATCATTATAATACTGGTTGGAAGTATTTCAATATTGTCATTATGAATTAGTATTTCCATGAGACTTTAGACCTTTCTATGTGACATGAGTTGTTGGATCTCAATCAACGAGATCATAACATATTGGAATATGCTAACCATTTCTTAAAGTTTGTATATTTCACCCATTAAGAGGTTTCTTATGAGAATTCAATGGCTCATAATTTTGAAATTGGGTAATGGGTAATCATTGAAAAACATGTTTTGTGGTAAACATTTATGAAGTATTATAAGATAGTATACCGAGTCCTGAGGTAGGAGATTGATCACATTATAATGTATGGATTCATTATGCTAATTTTGTTAGTGGGCTTGGACTATGGAGGTTTATCCAAAAGGAAATGTAAGAAAATTTTGAAGGAGAAGAATGGAGGTGGTAGATCTTTCTTCAATCCTGAAATCCTTCAGTTATGACCTCTTGTGGTGGGCTAGTTTTGAGCTACATGATTATAAGGTTGGATTTTGTCCGGGCTGCATGATCAGTCCCACCTATACCATGTGATCAATATGAACACATGTTCCACTTCTAGAGGTTTTGTAAGAGTGTTATTCTGACTCAGATTGTAATATGTAACTACGCCCATTAGGAATTTATTTCCCATTTTCATATATCTATGGAAATTAGTTCTCATCCTTTTTGGTGGGGAGGCATGGATGGATCCTATTACTAGATTATTCAACTGAAGAATGATACAATAATCAGTAATTGATGATATGATTCAATATATAATTAGCACAATGATGCTAGGGATTTGGAACTAATGCAATTAAATATAGGGCATACAATAGTTTGTGGTACTATTTTTATTCCATCATCTATAGATGATTCTTTTTTGATATGGGTGCTTATAATTCCCTTATATCTTATAGACATGTATAACTATTTAATTTTCCAATAGATATGATTTGATGTGACATAGTGTTAGTGACACCAATTTGAAAGAAGAGGGAGAAGTGTTTTAGTTTCCTTTATTTTCAGGGGTCAAGCTACAGTGGGATTTCCTAGTTATGGAAATTGACCTTTTTGTCAAGATCCATGGAATGGAATGGATGGTGATTTTAAATTATACATTAATTTTTATCAACTATGTGTGTGTTTTAAGGAACCTGATGTAAGAACTCCGGTCTTCCAAGGTGAATGGGATAATCAACCAGTGAAATGGACATCCACAATTGGAATTGTGGAATCTTATCTGCATGCTCTATTCTCGCATGTTAAAGTATGATAATAGATGTTCCAATGATGGATTTCCTCTTTATGATGAAGAGTTACCAAAGGTATTTGTCATGGTTTCCCCAAACCCAGTATGTGTATTTTACCCTTGATTTAGAAGAGGGATATAGCTGATATAAATTCCCTCAAATTTCATGAAGCCAAAAGAGTTAAGGGAATTATAGATAAAGATATATGACCGGGAATCTAATTGATTTATTAACCTAATCATCTCATCTTGGGACTTCCATTTTTTTCCATGAAGTTTGATAGATCCCTCTGGTTATTTATTGATTAACAAATGTTGAAAATTGTACCAACAAAAACAAATACTCCTTTCCTGATAGTGTTGAATTCTTTGAAATGATCAATTGGGAAAGGAGTTTTTAAAAGATTGAAATGCACCCTTAGTATCACCATGTTGTGGTTAGATATAAGAATGTTCCTAAAAATCCTTCCTTTGTTTGTATGACCACATTGATTATTTGGTCATGTCATTTTGGTTGTAAATTTTTACAGTGGTCTTCATAGCACATATCAACTAGTTGTTCTACCATAACCTCAGATCCTCCATCTATGTGTTTATGGGTGATATAATATATAACTCCATGACTAAGAATGTGTATAATAAGCACTTTAAGAACATTCAAGGAACTCTTTGAGGTCACTGACATTATGCTTATCACTACATGTTTAATTTCTGTATTAGGGAGTTAATCTTTCCCGGCAATGTGATCTTGGAATTTGGGGTTTCATTTGACCCGTAGATTATCAGAGAAGATATGTCATGGGCGTAATTGAGGAATTCCATTGAGATCATGATATTTTGGGGCTGGACTAGTATCATCGGTTGTTTTATTGGGAGTTCTCATGGATTTATTCTCACTCGACTATTATTACCACGAAAGAGTTATGTTATAAGTGGAGCCTAGATTGGATGGCATCTCTTCTAGAACTAAACATGAATTTGACCAATACACATGTTTTGATCATTCCAAAATATCAAAAGGGATATATGGTCTACATTGATGCCTTAGGTACGTTTCATGGGTGATAGTTTACATGTAATGATATTATTTTGGCATATATATCTCACCAAATAAATCCATATGAAAAGAACTACCAAACCCACAACCCTAAAATAGTGGGAGTGATGCATTCTGTAAAGGCATGGAATCGCTAACTTTTTAGGGGATGTAGATGGTCTAATCATGTAATAATAACACTTTCAACATATTAGTCAAGAAGAATTTGAATTTTAGGATGTATCTATGGGTTGAGTAACTTCAATGGTTCTATTTTGATATCATCTACTCCTCAAGAAAAGGTAATGTGGTATCTAATGATTGAAGAAGTAATATGTTCTTATCGATGGAAAAGGAGTCCATTGATTATTTGAAATTGATGGGTTTTTCCCAAATTCATTTAGATACGAAGGAGCATAGTGGAGGAAAATTCTTGGCTAACATTATATTGATGAACTCAATTTTTTAGCTAATTCAAAAAGAATATCCAAATAAAGATCTTTTCCATTTATCCATGTAATTTATAATTAGGGGGAGGTGCCAAGGAGTTTGACATTTTCATCTAAGGGGATTATTTTTTTAGGGTTCACTTTTTGATTCCATTGACATTGTAGAAGAAGGTGATACATAATGTCCATCAGTCATAGTGGGTTTTTTATCCAAGGAATCTCATAATTTTTTATTAGGTGAGATTCATATATAGTTCAGTGTATTGAGGCATGATATTGGTGAATTTTTATCGAAATTCTATACATGTCAATAGGTTAAAGCAATGAACCATATGAAATCCGGTTTAGTTAGTCTACTACCCATTCATAATATGAATTTGGAGGAGGTCACCTTGGATTTTATCATAGGGATACCTGATATTCCCTATTAAAGGAATATGAAATTTTTTGTTATTGAAAATATAACAAAATTATCACATTTCATTCAGATCAATGATTCAACCAAGGTTGATTATATGGGATGGTGGTATGTTCAAGAGATAGAGAGGAATCGTGGTGTATGTTCATATATAATTCCAAATATTGAACCTTTCATTAGCTCTTATTTTTGGGAATCCCATTATATAGAAATGGGGACACATTTCAGACTCATTAAAACATACCATCCTCAAATAGATGGTCAAACAGACTAGGAAAACAGGTTTGGGAATACATTTGTTCAATTTTGGAGGCTCGTGAGAGAACCTTTGGAAGTGGTGAAAATATCATATAATTATATTTATAAATATTCAATTGATATGGATCCCTTTTAGGTGATCTATTGTAGGCCATGTATGTCTACATTGTGCTCTATATAAGTTGGTGAAAATTCCATATTTGGACAAATCCTAGTGATATATGCATCATACAATGTTTATTTGATATGGAAAATGTTTCTGATTGAATATATCCTCCAAAAGACTTATGCTGACCAAAAACATTAAGCCTAGTAATTCTCAGTGGGTGATCATTTATTTATAAAGGTTTCCCTCTCTTTGGCCATTCTCATCTTGGAAACAAAGAGATGTTTATGCCAAGGTATGTCAAACTATTTCATATTACCAAAATAAATTTTGAGGTAGAAAACGATATCGATTCTCCATATCTGTTGATATCGAACAACGAGATTTTCCATGTCTCACAATTAAATATGTATTACCTGTACCGATATATCATGATAAAATTGTATGAATTGGAACAGGAATTGGTTTTATTTTTTTGTTTGAGAAACCAATATGGATTTTGGATTCCCAAGTGAATGTGCTTAAGGGTAAATTCATACAATATTATTTGGTTATGTGGTAGAATGTAAATTATGATCATAAGACAAGGGATAATAACAATTAGGTGGATGAGAATAATCGTTATTTATTTTCTAATAAATATTCTGTTTTAATTACCAAGGTTTGATATTTTTCATAGTAGCATGAATTTTCACATTTGTGGATGAATTTTTTGGTGTCATATATTTAATATTTGATCTCACCATTTCAATATTGATTTAATAGGAGTTTTTTGGGAAATTTTGTGGTTTTCAAGATAAATATCATGATGCACATGGTGGGAATAGAGATATTGGAAACCATGAGCCTGCCTAAAATAAACTAATGCCTTTGATAATGGAACTATTCATGTTTTATGGACTATATACATAGCATTCGACCCTCTAGGGTTAAACATGCGCATATAAAAATTTCACCATTTTATGTGTTTGGATAGTTACACAGGTATACTACACCTCTAGGAAAACCATGTATTTTCATTTCCTCAAAATAGTGTTGTGGGGTGGTTGGTGCACATTTTGTAAAACTGGGATCAAAATTGTGAAGGCTTAAAGAACATTAAAAATCATGAAATTTCAAAAAAACCATTACACAATATTTTCCTTAATTCACCCCAAACTAACCCCATTCAAAATCCTCATCTATATTCAAGCCTCCCTATACTCACATCTCATTTTGAATCCATTATTCATGTTTTTTGGCTTAGAATATTCATAGAATATTCGATTAATCTCTTCATTTTCCACTTTTTTTCTCATTTCATGGAATTTTATTATTTACCTCTTAGGTTTTCATTCCCTATAAAGGGTTTTTCCCTAATGTGACCTAAATCACAATTCTTTTGGTTAAATCCTTATGGATTTTCTGTCCAATTTATTTTATAGGGACTCTATTTAGTTTTTTTGTGGTTTCTAACTGGTTTCCAGTGATTTACACGTAAGTAGAAGGTTGTTCTATGATATAGTATTATTTGATGATTTTTTCATTCCTAGTTTTTTTTCAGAATAGGTTCTAGAAATTGTTTGGGTGGTTCAAATCATGGTTTCCAATTGTTTTTTTTGTGAATAAGGATATAATAATATTTTTATTATTGTAATAGTTCATTGTCATGAGTGCTGCTGGTGTCAGAGGTGTGATTATATAATAGGTGGTTCAGGGGAAATAGAGAATAAATTTTAGAACCAGGAAATCATAGGGATCTTGATAGGAATAATAGGTCTATTACATTAGGTGAGTTGGTAGGGACATGTTCTGATCACTATAACATGGATTGATGTAACAACTCTAAAAAAACATATATGTGATATGGATTGGAGGCAAAAGAGGGGAGTTTATGTTTCGAAGAAGCAATCACTTAGTGTGTGAGGACTCTCAGACCCCATTAACCCTAGTGCATTATGGATTACCATGGATCTCATTATATTCTTTCAGTTCATCTTGTGGTAATCCATAGTTCCTTTTAAATTTTAGATTATTTTTTAATTAAAATGTCATCATTCCTTTTTTCATAAAAACTTCCATATTAATTCATTATATAATTTAATTACATGGTATTTCATTTTGTTGTATAGTTCTGTGGATCTGGATCATACCCTATATACACCCTCAGATGTTTGTAGACATTATTATCTTTCATCAACGTAATGTCGTGGTTTCCCATAGTGGTGATTGTATATCTATGTGCTCGTGGTTCCTTCATTGGAAGTTGTTGATATAGGTGGAATGGTGTTCCGACCCATATGTTTCCTAGGGGATTTTTGGACGATTTTGTTTCCCTCCACCATTTTTTATTCTAGTTTTGGATGAAATTGTAAAATGTAAAACTCCATGTATAGAATTATCATGTGTCCTTTGTAATTTTTGTGTTACAGATTATGAGGTCATGTATCATTTTTATAGATTTTTTTGTTCACTTATTATGGGTGATGTCATTCTTAAGAGTGATTATTGATTCATACAAACTAGATTCTAGCATGTTCGGATTTGGAACACCATTTGAGCAATGCCAATGGGTACAAGGGTGTTGGGTTGAATGGTATCCTCACTTGGTTTTTGACATTTTGTGACCAACCTCAAACACCGATTTAGCCTATATTTATATATTTCCAGTTCCTAAAAAAAATTAATTTATTTTCACAAACTAAAACATAAAATTTGATGTTTATTTTTAAAATATTTATTAAAATTCATTACAAATTCAAAATACACATCCATTGTGGTCTATTTGTTGGTAATCCATTCATTGGATCCAAAAAAATAAATATGTGGGGTATCCAAATATGGAGAGATTAATATTTATTTCTACCTATAAAAGAAAATAAGTAATGTATAACTAAATATTATATATTACATGATTATAGTGTAGAGTTTTGTTCAGGAATTATAGTCCTCAAAAATAATCTGGCATCTATTATTTTCTTCCCATATTCCAATCTTAGAACATAATTTTCTGTTTCAATTTCATCAAACCCCAATAATACATTTTCTATAGAAATGATTTAGGGATTAATGAATCCAAATCCTACTTTTCCTGGTTTTCAAATTATAGATTAGTAATATAAAATCCTATATAAAATATTTTTTTTAACTTTAATGAATGTAATATAAAATTATTTCATAAATGGATTATGAGAGTATACCGTTTTAATGCATTCAAAACATATACACACATTAATTCAGAATTTAGAACCTCCTTTATAATGTCAAGAATAATTTTTTCTATAATGAAATCTCTAAATATTTCTTATACATATTGAATATTGGAAATATATCCATCAACGATTGTCATGTCCTTATTAAATTGATATGCTAATATAAGATTTAGTGGAACGGGTCGAGAGAAGGTACTCTTGGAGGGTCCTTTTATTTTCGTGGTCAATTTATTTCATTGTCATGATCAAAAATTATATTTCCCCATTGTTTTATCTTTAAAAAGTACCATACATCAAATTAGAGGTGTTATCAGGAAAGATTAAAAAATTCATTAGATTTATTTGGACATACCTCATGTATCATTATATGATAAGATGACCATTTTATGAATGTTACAATAACATCATTGAAAATAGTAATATCTTTATCATCTAGTGGAATACGAAACTCACCACTAATATAATAAGGAACATCATTCCCCACTCTCATGTGATTTTTTAGGAGATTATTTTTTATATGGTCTCCAAGGATATTATACATATTAACTATCAAAACAAGGTGGTTCATGGGTTTTAATAGGTATAAATCATATACAACGTTATCCCATAGAAATTTATTAATATTATGTTATTTAAATTTCTTTGATTCATATTTAATAGAAATATTAATGAAAAAATGGATCATAATGGGTATGATATTGGTTTTAGGGGAACTATTATTCTCAAATCTAGTGGTATTATTTTGTTGTTCATGTGATGATATTTATTCCATTGTAGGATCACATTATTTGACATGTATAATCTTGCGGTACTTTATTATCAAAACAAGTTCATGGATACATTCTAAAACATACACTTCAAAATTTCCAATATTATTTTGAATTATTCAAAGCTACTGAAAGTCATTTTTCATCAGGTAAAGTCACTAATTATTATTGTGGTTAAACTATATATAAATAATGAACATAAATAGAGATTTAATTAAATATTATAATAAATCATAATTAATAAATTTCTTTTATACTTACCCATGTTTCATATACTATTTTTCCCATCAACTGGTTTACCCTGATTATTTACATTTGATTATTTCTATAACACATGACTAGGGATAGAATAGAATTATAATTTTCATTCATCAATCAACATATAAAATAAAAAAATTATTTTGCTTCATATCATAGAAAATATTTATTTCATATTTAAAAAAATTACCATTTTCTTCTCTTGTGAAGTGCACTATATCATTGCTTTGTGGAAGGTATACATTGGTTTTGATGCATGTTGTATATTTTCAATGCTCAATTTATATTTCATAAATTAATTTTTTTGAATACAATTAGATAAAATAAATTGTATAAAATGATATATATTTAACTAAAATGCACCTGAAGTGATTTCTCTTCCCGAAAATTAAGGAAATAATACCATCTTTTATACTGTATTGTGTGTGAATACATAACTAGTATGTGGGGGTTCACATCCGTTAAGAATCCCTATGATTAATAATATTAAGTATTTTTTGGAATCCTATAAAGGACATTATAGTAGCTATTGATACATCTTTAATGAGGAAATAATCTAAAAAATAAAATCTACAAAGGATAATGAAATGTAAGTCAATGTTTCATTATATAATTTATTTGGTAAAATATAAAAATTATGTCATATAATTACATTAAAATTTATGCAAATAGTTTACATTAATACATCTTGGATATGAGATTATGAAAATCTATTAACCAGAACATTAATTCTCATTGTTACCCTAATGTAACTAATGATCATTGATTTTTTGGGTTTAACAGGATTGTCATGTTGATTACATCTGACCTATTATTTTAAACCATTTATTCTTTCCTTGATAATTTTATTCAATACAGTTGTTTTGTAATTTTCATATTTTTTTCATCAACATGTCTTTAGTCCCATAACAATTCTATAGTTTAAAAAAACAATATGTTTTCCACCATATTGGTATCATCTTCCTGTGAAAATTTCATTGCCTTCATTATTATTAAAATATTTATATAATATTATATTAATAATTTAGAGAACACCTGATGTTATAAGAAAAACCATACAATATTAAAAATAAATTAAACGTACTCATAAAACTCACACACATTTAATTAATGTTTGAATGTATTTTGAACAAATTTTTAGAATCCCAATTGACACTTTATAGTTACCTATAATGTATATTAAAATGTAAACATTGATACCTTCATGTAATTATTGTGATCTCCCAATAAACATGTTATCCTAGATTAAAATTTCACCTAACATTATAGTTGTGTTATTCAGTAGAAGGGTAATTGAAAAACTATTGCTTACCATATATAAAACATAAAATAATATCAATTCATATGATTTCATTTTTTATCAATCATTCTTAAAACCGTTATTACATAAATACACCTTTATGAATACCATTTCATCATCCTTCACATCACACCTAATATAAACCAATTTTCATTTGAACATGGGTACTTGAAATTTTGTTTGATCCAAATCTTATATCTATTTGATTATTATGAAATATAACATATTTTCATATATGTTATTTCAATATTTAGAACAAAATATTTTCCTTGTATCCACCATAGTCATAGTTATACTTATTTTCTTCGTATTATGGTCTTCCTATTATTTTTTATATAACATATAACCATTAAATACAAAACCAATGTGAGTTAAAACATTTTAAATTTGTCCCCAATCTAAACATCAATGTAATTATTCAATTGAATTTAGATTTTAAGCCCTTATGAATTTGTTCATTGAAGCATCAATTAAACCTTTGAATATATAGAGTTTATGCCTATCATTCATCAAATTTCAATGAATTACACTATGCGATTAAACCTATGGATCAACAAATTCACTATTATATCAAATGTAATGTTGGGATTTGTATTTCCCTTTGATTGTAATTATTACTCACTCCCTTTCTGATATCCCTTATCCCATAGGGTATCCATTGTAAAAATAATTCGGGAGACTGATGCATTAAACATAACATAGTTAATAGGTATATAAATCCACAGCTTATTTAATAATATATAATTCTATAATTCAATCTTCTAGAGAACATCAATTCACGATTCACCCTTTCAAAATCATTATATACCATTTAGTATGGTATATCGTTTTGTAGTTGAAAGGAAAATACAGTTGAACCTCTCTATCCAAGTGAACCATTTTTTGGACAATTATATAAAATAATGTTATGAGAGAAAAATATATGATTCAAATAATATGAATATAACCTCTATATTTCTGATTGGAATCTTCCCCATGTTTAAAAAAGTATTCCATATGTATTTGAAAAAGACTAATAGTCTGGTTAATGTATGTCTTCCATTTTTAGGCAGAATTATCTTTATGGATACATGAATCAAATCCTACATCCAAGAATGAATGTCATGCGGTTTTAGTGCATATTGCTTCAAATTTGACATTAAACAGTCATTATTGTTATTTGATGAATGAAAAACGAGTTCATAATTCATCTTCTATAGAAATCATTGGTCGTATCTTGGAATCATAATTAAATAGTCATTTCATGATTTTTGATTAATGTTTCAAACATCCTCCAAGGAAATCTAAAGATACAGTTGTGATTGTTTGTGGTCCTGATCTCGATATCTATCTAGTTAAGGAGAATATAACATTAGTTCAACATCATAGGAACTAATACTATAGGATATTCTTATATTGAAAAATTGATGATGAATTTTTCGGTGGGGTAGGTGGGGATCCCGGAGGTGGTCATAGTGTTTGGTTCTTGTTTATGTTCCAGCAACTATGAGCGACACGGGGTGGGGCCCTTGGTATATGAGACAGAGGTTGGGGATTAAATGTTTGGGAAAAATGAAAAATTATAGTGGGGAACCCCCACTTCCGATCAGTGTACTGGATCCAGGTCATCTTATATTTTCTCTTGGTGGTCATGCTCTGCATACTGATCCTACAGATGTGGGACCCCAATGGAATGTCTGGATGATGGGGTCATCTGATGCTAGAAATGATTAAAATGGATAGTCGATAGGGTATTGATGTCATGGTATGTTGAAAATAGTTCTATCATTCTTCACAAAATGTTCTAGATGGTGATGTCGATACATGAGATAAACAGTGGTGCATGTGTTCTATTATATTTATCTGATAGACTAGAAATGAATGTATGGTTGGGGGCTAGTGATCATATTTTTCATGGTTGTTGGATTTATATCCCCATCAAGTAAATTTGAATGAGTAATATTCTCATGATGCTCCAATTTATGTCTACTATAACCCTATTTTGATTATGATCTCCCGACATTTTTGATGTTCACAGTCTGGCATATTGGGTAGCTCACTAACATCTTATGATGGAGAGAAGTATATATTAAATACTTTAGGTTGTCTATCTATTGATTATGGGATCTAATTTAGGAACTTGGTACAATGGTTCTATGATATGTAGCTTGTACTACACTAGGTTTTAGTTATACGCTTTTGATGAGCCTCTTTTTAGACACAATTTCAGAATGTCATGGTGGTGATAGTTAAAGGATTAGAAGGATTAAAATTTTGGTTCATGGGACATTCATTTTCATATTAGAATTTATGATTCTATTTTTTGGGCGGTATTGGTCTTACCAATAAAATGTTTTGTTCGATTTTATTTTCCACATGTTTTTTGGGTGTTTTACTTTCGTTCTGATTAAAAAACAATTATGGAAGAGTATGCTCGGTTCATGAACATTCCTGGAAGATATAGTGTATGCTACTCGAGGAAGAAAATTATTCCTTTTAAACATCAGAGGTACCATCACATCCCATATCAACATGCCAATCATGTCCATCCTATCCTTAATGCTATCTTATTTTCTAGCCTATTTATTAACATTCTAATAAAAAAATAAAATACATTTTTTCAAATAATCATGACAAAAATAAAATTTTTTATCTCTATAAAATTATTTTTTGGTAATTAAAATAATTAATTTTCTCTTTTTTGATTATGGGTTTGTAATGGATTTTTCAAAATGGTTTACTGAAAATAGAGGCAAAGAATTTTGTTTAACGAATAATCAGTCACACTTTATTGGAGAAGGTGTTTTACCTTGTTCTATATTGTCATCGAATTCTATAATATAAGACATATATTAATGTCATCGACGTAAAAATATCCAATTTCATAAAAAAAATACATTGGAGAATGATTCATCATAACTATGTGTGTGCATTCTTCCCAAATAAAACATGGAAAAATTCTTTTAATTTTAGATAATACAAATTTTCTATGACCAATAATGTCATTTATTTTCACATATTGCATGGCCCTCAGTTTTAATTTTTCACAAATATGGACTTTATATATTGTAACATGTGCATCCCATATCAATTTCAGATCATCTACCAATGGATTGAAAGAGATATCAATTTCATTACTAGGATTTTGATAGAGATATTATTAGAGGCAATATAATGGATTTTCTCTTCATGCATAACCATTTCAAAAAGTTATAATTTACTACCATCACTTCCCATGTATTATGATTACTACTCTACTCACCAAAAGGATTAATTCCATCTATAGATAATGAAATATGGATGTTTCTCATCTCATTTCCAAATTTAAGATACTCATAATCAATTTTCATTAAAAGAAGAGAGTCTTTTAGAAGACATTGTATCCCATATATAATTATTGTATCTATATGCCATGTCAATTGTCTCATGGTTTCCTAATAACCATACAGTATAATAACCTTGTAATTATATGAACATATAGTACATCTTTTTAATGAATTGATTCATATTTCATTAATTAATTTACTCCACACTAAGTGAATTTTAAGAGTGAATTAGGTTAATTTGGAAAAACTATGAAATAATTTAGAAATGAATTTAATTTTTAGAGATAATTACAATTGAATGTATTGTTCTTTTAGGATTATATGTTTGAAAAGGATGTAAATTTTCATCCAGTATCATATCCATGATAAGACTATGTAATTCTATAAAGCTATTATCGCTCTATCCACTATCTTCTTTTAAATCATATTACATCAATACAACTCACAATGTTGTGTACTAAGTATAAAATGTATACCAAGGTCTCTTTGAAAAACTATTTATCTTTTCAAACAAATTTGGTTAATTAAAAAAGGAAATCATCAATATACCTTATTATTTCTTTTATATTATATTCATCATCAAATATATTATTGTTTATATCAAATGTTCCCTAAACATAATTATTATCATAATTAGTGTGCATATCCAGTTTCCCCATGATTAATAAAATATTTATAGTTTTAACCAATTTTATGAAAAATCGAATGTTTTTTTCGAAACAGTAAAACTAATTTTTCTTTCATAAAAACAATGTAAATATGGAAAAAGTTTTTTAGAAGTATCATATCTATGCTCTAAATAAAACATGATGAAATACATAACTCAATATCTATTATATTTATTATATAATTAGCGTGCATCCATTATTCACTCATATCCATCATATTAAGTTCATAAAATTTAAATTTTGTAAAAATATAGACAAATACACATTATATGTTGATAATAAATTGATAATGTTATAGATACTTTTAATCATTGGAACCAAACATTCGAATGATATTAGTTTTGATTACTGAGAAGTTATCATTTTACACCATAATTAAATGAAATGATTTAACCTTGGGTAAACTTGCCCCTTTCAGTATTGGTTATCATTATGATGTTGTGTGGGACTGAATAGTAGTAATACAAATTCTTGTAAATAAATTATTTATTATTGGATGGAATAATACCAAGAGAAATTATTTTTATATCAAGCCTTTTAATTGTGACCTAGACTTATAAATTTGTGTAAAAATCTATTTCATTAGAACATAAAAGTTAATATAATAAATAGATTAGTGAACATGGTCAAAGAGATTGTAATTTAATTATACAAATGGATGAAACAATTATTAAGGTAAAAAATGATGTTTTATTCCACGTTAGTCTATTTTTTTGAATATTATTATATACCATGTATTATAGGAATACAAACAAATATATTTTTACTATAACCCCCTAATGAATCCCTATTCTATAAAAATAGATTTATAAATTATATATATATTTAAAATATCCTAAAATATCCAAAACCACTATTCAATTTCCTTAAAAACACCACAAATACATTTCTCTAATGAATAAAGTAAAAAATGATAGTTAGCATATATATCACCTCATTATGATCCAAAAAAATATATATTCCACCTCTAACAATGAAATCGATCACTCAATTCTATCTCCTACATCTATTAGTGAGTAATATATTAATATTATACTAATTATTATCAAAATATATACCTCTTTTATGCTTAGGGGAGATTTTAATAAACATTATAAATTTTTTCCATTATCATCAAATCTGGTACATTTCCAAGATAAATGAGTCTTAAATTATAAATTTTTATGTGTGACACTCACACCATTCCTTATGATACACTATAGATCAAAATAAAAAAATATTTTATAAATCGCTTACTAATAGAATAATTTTTCATATAAGAAGATGAAGCTTATGAAAACCCACACACCTCAAATCATTTCTATGTTGTTACTGGTCCACCCCTCATATTAAAGGTAACTAGATATGAAAACGAATCTGAAAACTAATTTTCACAACAATAATATGTAAATAGGAAAATTCACAACACCTTTGGTTTTAAATGGCTAATTGGGGCTTGTTTTTCAAAATTATAACATTAAACTCTCTTAAGACATTTTAACCAAAAAAATTACCATTTATATGTGGTTTGTAGATTTCAACAATTATTTATAATGAGTTTTAATCATTACATAACTAATTTATTTAAAAATAGTTATAAATATAATGAGTATGCAACAAGTCAATTTTCAAGTCTACCAAAATGTCATTCAAAATTAGTCAAACCAACAAACAATATGAATAAATATTCGTAGTATATATGGTTCATTCCTCTAAACAAATATTTAATTCTATATGATCCCTAAATTATTTCAAAATTTTCAATAATCACATTCATATAATTAATTACGAAATTTTAGATTATTATACTCAATAAAAACTCATCCGAGCTCCAAATTCAAACACGATAATAAATAAAAAATTAAAACCCCAAAAATTTAATGAAATTTTAATTTAACTAATTTTAAATTTTTGATTACAAAAAAACAATATCTACTAAACAAAAGGAAAATTTAAACCATAACCATTAAAAAAACAATATTTTGAAAATAAAAAGAAAACCAGACAAAGAATAAAACCTCTATCATGTTTAAGAGGGACCATATAAATATTTTATAATAAATCCAATGAATTAGTTTTAAAACAAAATAAAATCACTGATTTTTTTTAAAAAAGTGAAATATTAACCTCTATAACCACCCATTCTAAAAATAACAACAATATCTGGATTTTTGAAAATAATTTGGAATTAGAACGAAAAATGAAAATCACAACCACATTAAAAATAAAAAAAATATAATCTAAAGATCGTCATATTGATACAAAACCCAACCAAAAATAATCAAAATGGATTTAAATTCATATAAATTCACCACATCCAAATTAATCCAACTGTAATATACAAATATGTTATAAATAGAACCAAATAAAACCATATTCTTTACAAATAAACCATTTTATATTACAAGTCATCATTAAAATAATACTTTGATACCAAAACATCCTTATATTTTGGAATAAAAATTAATTTAACTTACTTTATAAACCACTGTAAAACCAAACCCATGTTACAAAATTATCTACACTATTTCCTCATGATATTTTAAAGCTTGAATACTCTTTGAAGTAAATTTTTTTCATACATTATAAATAAATAAACAACATTATCTTTTAAAACAATATATATAATCATTAACATACCATCCCACATAAAATTTTTCAATAGAGAGAAATGAACACTAAATAACTCCAAAAATTTCAATAAAACATAGTTACAAATACATATATTCAACGTTCTTAAAACTATTCTTCCACATGAATAAAAATTTAAGATAATTCCAATATGCTCAAACTAATACCATTACTCAGTCAAATATTAACCCATAAATCTAATATATAAATTAAAAAACCATTTTATATAATTCTTCTCATCTAAAATATTATTTTCATGATTGTTACATTTACAGAATGATCATTTTCATGAAAAATAATAGTAGATTAGTTACACCTAATTAATTTTAAATATGACTACCCTTATACCATAATGGATTAAATATGAATTCAATCGTAAAATGGTTTATCAATTACACACAATATAATTCAACAAAATCAAATACATTAAAAATTACTAAAAAATAAGTAAACTAAAAATAAAATGAACTAAATAACAAACACTAATCATGTTACCACTATATCTAATTATTTTACATATGTTATGTATTTTTCAATGGAATTTAAATTGTTGTTGATTCAATCACAATTTATTGTATCTTAATAATTGTGGAAAAACATAATAAAATAAACATGAATAAATAACAATTAAAACAACTGTTTAGGACATGTGACATACAATCATTTCAAACAAAACACGAGATTAATATAATTCTTCAAATATATGAAATCACACAATAACATTGAAAAAATAAAATAAATTAATTATAAATTGTTAGTGTTAGTTAATTCATTTTAATACCACATGATTTTCTCACACCTATAAAAATTATTTTCATAATGTGAAAAAATAATCCATTCACATACATATAAATTTCATAAAGGGAAAACAATTCTAAGGAGGAGAGTGAATAGGAAATTAAATTTCACCAAATGGAATATAATGATCCAACACTATATAATTGAGCTTAAAATGTGTCTTTTTTATGAAAGGGCATTAAGAAGGAAGTGGACTGCCTGACAGGTGGATGTACTGGCCTTGAGGGTTAATACATGTCAGCATAGGCAGTTCTCATGCACCCTATTTTTGTCATGCAAGAGAGAGTATGGTAAATCCTTGACAAAGATGTATTTTAGTTTACATCGTGATTGAGTATATAGTTTGAAGAGAGATGATTGATGAAGATGAAAAATGAGAGCAGATTAAAAATAAAATACAATAGATTTGAGAGTTAATTAATCTGATAGAATGAAGTGTTGGGGCGGCGGTTGAGATGAACATCCATGAGAGATTAAATGACATGAGAGAAATCAGTTTGGAAAGGGTTATAATTAAAAGATACATGGAAGTTCTATTAGTTCTATACTTTTAACACTGATATAATATATCTTTATCAGTGATAATACATTATTAATGATAAATTCAATTATAATTAATTATAATAATATAATTAATTTACATAAAAATATAAAAGGTATATAATTGTAAGGAAATAAATTAATAAAAAAATATATATATAAATATATTTAAATAAATATAAACCATTTTTAAAAAATATAATTTTATATTTATAAAAATAATTATAGATATATATTTATGATTATAATTATAAATAAATATATTGGAAAATATATTGATAATTATTTTGACAAGATTATAAATATATTTATATGATTATATATATTTTAATAATATATATATATATAATGAATATCTATAATTATAAATATTAATATTAATATAGAAAATATATTCATTATTTAAATATTTCTTCTATAAATTTATAATTATTTAAACATAAAATTATTTATTTATAATTACATAAATACTTTTTTAAAAAATTATATTAATTTATTTATAATTATCAATATATAAATTTATATGTGTTAGTAAATAAAAATTTATAAATATATTAATGTTTAAATATTAGTTCAGAAATATATTTTTTACATTGTTAATGAATATTTAATCATAAATAAATTAATGTTAAAAATGTGTGAAATAGATTAATTAAAATTGAGTGAACAATAAAAATGTTGTAAAAATAGGTAATTTTTAATAATTATACAAATTTGTAATTTAATAAAAAGTGGAAGAATATTGGAATTAATATGAATACATATTGGTAATATTAAAAGATAATAAATAAATATTTATAATTATATATTATAATATGAGTGAATTTCAAAAAAAATAAAACAATAAAAATATTAAATAGGAATGAATAATTGTAATTGAAATAATATTATAAATAAATGAATAAAATTTTCAATTTCAAAAGACAATATATTATATATATTTTCAATTGAAATTGTGAAATGAATAATAATATTAGAATCAATTTTATAAATGTTAGGTTCATGAGTTTTTATATAATATTTCATTAATTACCCAAATATTTGTTTGTATGAAATTAATGTATATATATGTATATAAATTTGATACATGTTAAATTGAACAGTGAAATTATATAATATGTAGCATCTATTAATAAAATAAATAGTAATAATAATGAATAAATTCAGGGAGTGCATGCCCTGTTAATCATGATCTGGGTACTAAGGGACTAAATGAATAGAGTCTGAATATCAATCATAGTAATTTCAAGGTTACATGTGTGCATGTTTGGTTTAAAAATCAGGTTTTTAATTAGTTCTACTGGCCTCAAGAAATTTTTTTTGACATTGCATTAGTGATATGTTCTCCGATTAGGATGGATAATTCCACTAAATTTGTCACATTTGTTCTCTATGATGGATTCTTTGCTGAGGTTGATTTGTGATCAAAATTGAATAACATATTATTACTCTCTACTCAAAATGAAGTGATTAAAATATTTATTTATTATGAGAATGTTCCTTTGTTTTTTGTTTCTTATAAATCCATAGGGAATGAGAGGTCTTCCTAGAGGAAGGAGGAAACATGTTCAAATCGAAACTTAAAATGACAATTTGATTAATTCTATAAAAAGTGGATTAGGGATGGTAATACTCCACCGTATAATCATGTTAATGATTTTCCATTTCATCCAATGTTTCATAGATAAAGGAAGGATTTATGGTTATAAAACTAGTTGGGAATTTAGAGTCTTCTATGGATTCCCAATAGTTAGAATTGTGTTTTTCTACATAGGTGAATAATAAGACCCCATCATAGGCTGACATAGTTGATGAACATCTGGATGTAAAGGGAGAATCTATTAATGGAGCTATAGTTAGAAGAATTACTGAAGATCTTCTCAATGATAAATCTTATGATAATTAGAATGCACCTAAAATTGAATCATTAGAAATTGTGGACCATAATGACTGGAAGGAAACAAATTTGGTTTCTTCTTGAAATGAAAAATTCATGGGAAATGTATAAGAAGATAATTCCATGATGTATAAAACAAGGGATTCCTAGTCAGTATAATAGTGTTTGTCTAATTATGTAAAAAGAGATAGAAGGTCTTCATATTTGTTTAAGAAGGAATTAACTTTTTCCACATGGTGAAATCATATCCTTAATACTGTATGATTTATTATTTTCCCCCACTATTTATGATAGAAATATATCTGGGAATAAAATCATAGTTGGGTTTCCTGCTCTGAAATTAACAAGCTATGAAAAGTACAATCCAATTATGGTTTTGCAGCCATCCACTCGATGAAGTTCACAAAATATTGTTGTGGTGCATGGAAATACTGATAATGTGGGCGAGGTCCCTTCCATTACATCTTCTCCATGTTTGATTGATGTTTAACAATACATGACATTCAAGAGATAATCTTTTACTACTACAATTATCTCTTAAAATGTACGTATCATTGATAAAAACATCGTTGATTAAGATCTTGGGGTTTCCAAAAATGATATTGTATTTGTCTCATATTATATTTCTTCTACACCTCAGGATTAGAAAAAATGGGTTAGTAGTCTTGAATGTACTCCTAACTGCTTTGAATGGATTACTTTTTTCAGTAATGTCGATGATGAAAATGTTGATCATGTTGGTGATATAGGAATGCATGTAGTTGAATCTAGTGAGAGAATGGATGTTGGTGGTGGGGCGTGGGTTCATTCCATGACTGGTAGGAAGGGAAGACATCCATGTAGCAGGAGTGGTGAACTCTCTCATCTCAATCTGTTCATTAACTCTCGAGTGCACTAATGTGCTCTTTTCTATATTGTATTCTTTGGTTCAATCTCTTTTCTGTTGTAGGATATTTTTCATTCAATAAATGTGTCCTTGTAACTTCATCCTTTTTTCAAAAAATTTATATTAACTATTATATATTATATATAATTTATAAAATATTTATTAATATATATATATATATATATATATTAGATATAATAATGATAATTATAAAAATTTGAGGATTGGTCAGGTCTAGTTGTTCAACTCAAATGAATACATGTTTATACAAAAATTAATACATATTAATTAATTATGATATAACAATATAAAAAACATTTAATTTAAAAATCTATAAAATGTTTTGTTAACAAAATGATTATTAAAAAAAATAACAAATTTAATATATATATATATACTCCATAATAATTGTTTAAAATAATTATTTAATTAGTAAATTAATTATTTAATATTTTTATTCATTTATATTAATTATATATAGTGTATTACATTTTTAATTATATACATAATAATTTTTTAATTTCATAAATCTTAATTAAATAATCAATATATTATTTATTAATATTTGTCATTGTGTATATATATATATATATATTTGTTATATAAATATATATTTTCATATTCATGAAATTTATTTAATTATAAACACATGAGTAATTATAAATAATATAAAAAATGAATAAATTTTATAAAATATAATATACATAAAAAATAAACAAAAAATTAAATATGTATATATTAATATTTTATATATTCTTATATGTTAATACTAATTTTTATATGTTAAAAAATAATTTCATTATAAAAAAATTATTAAGTCATATGGCCCTTAACCTGAAGGGTGAACCATTTTGGAAGCCCAATAAAGAAGGCATATTGAGGAGAGGATAGAATAAACGATGTGGAATGTATCGGCTGGGCCAAGGCCTACATGGGACCAAGCATGTAAGGACATTCCAATATAGGTGTCTGTGGAGAGTCTATATAGTATCTCATCCTTGCAGCTAGCATCTGATGTTTTGATGTAATCGAGTGATACAAAAACAAGTTGCTGGAAGAAAATATTTTAGAGGTGGGATTCACATGTATGTATTATTAGAATTTTAAATAGCTTTGATATATAATATTTTTTTAGTGCTTGAGAAATCAATCATAAAGGCCACCCATTAACCGCATTTCAAAAAATATGTGATCAAGATAACCATTTATCTATACTAAAACAATGAGCTGATAAAATGGTTATTTAATTAGAGATTTTCAATACAATTGACAAAATCAATAACATAATAAATCCAAAACTATAATAGTGTAGCTAAATGGAATATATTTACCTTTTAACCAAACCCAATATCAACAAAATGGTTGAAAAGTTATTCGTCTAATCATCGTAATTTACTTACACTGAAATGATTTACAAAAGATTTAATAACACATAAAATAAATAAATATTTACATGATGAAATAATAAATTAATGATTAGAACATAAAAAATAATACCAAATTTTTAACAAAAATAATTCAAAAAATATATTACATTAAAATTGTTCATTATTTTCTTGACCAAATTTACAACCCCTGAGTAGAAAATTTTAAACACATAATCTTCCAAGATCTATAGAACATTTATACTCAAAAACATTAATACATCATAATTTTACATAAAAATAATGTATATAACATAAAAATATATTATGTAAAATATACTATTCATTTTCCAAAATAATATTACACTCCATATATTTATGAAGAAAACATATATGCTTATAAAGGTCAATTCAATCATTATTGCTAAAATAAAATATTTTACTAGAAAATGATATTTTGTTTTATGAAAATCATATAATTTATCATATATAGTGGAATTAGTCAAATGTAAATTTATTCACATGGTCTAAAATTAGATTTTCATTCTAAGGGCTATCTAAACATATATTCCCAAAATATGATAATAAATTAACCATAATTACATGTTCATTGAATAACATATTAACTATTATGGTTATATTATTCTTTTAGCTTAAGATCTTAATAATATTTATCATGAATAATTAAACACTAAATCACCTGTAAAAAAATTGTTCTTTTTTACCTCAACTATATATTTAATCCCAATAAACATTTCCCAAAATATCATCCCTCAACTTATACCCCCATAACATAAAAACTCCAGTTTTTTCCCTTATTTTAAAACTATGATCACCCTTTCACAAAACAACAAATAATACTATCCTCATATCATATTTTATACTCATATGATATCATCATAACATCTATAGTTGTCTTACTACTACTCTGATACAAACTTAGATAGCCTGAGACCTGTAAACCCCGATGTGGTAAAAAAATCATTAAATATTAGATTGGATAAAATAGAATTAAACAATTATTAAAAATCCACAATTACAATATCAATATCCAAAATCGATTCTATTATATTTCTTATTGATTTTAGGTTTAAATTTTTATGTATTTAGTAAAAAAATTATGTAATAGATCTAATGTCTTTCTCATAATATAGTAATATTTCTTATTATACCAATATTTTATTATTTAATATGCTGACATAAACATATCTAATAAATTCTCTAAAAATTATACCATTAACGATATTTCTTAGATAATATTATTCATCGTAACCTATGGAAGTTTAAACATAAAAAGGGAGAGATTAGATATCTGGTAAGGGAAATCAATGGGTATATCAATATATAATCATAATTAAGATTAATATAACCATGGCTATGAGAACATGATTGAAATTTAAAAAAAAATACCCATCATTTCATACATTATAAATCATTAGTCATCTAATAATGATTTATCCTGATAAATGTCATGATTTATAAGATTATAGAATCATCAATAATCAATCATTATCCTTGAGAACATACCATAATATATATATATATATATATATATATATATATATTATTTTTTCATAAACATAATCATAGAATATAATTTCCTCAAAAGGCAATCACTTCTACGAATATCATAGTGGACCGATTCCCAAAGTGGATTGGATTTACTACATATTCCCACCATTTTCAAAATAAATTCTAACCTCCATTTATATCAGAGTATATGTAGTCCCTTATGGTACTATTTTCAATATCCATTATATATAATTTTACCTCATGTGATATAAATATTTACCCAATGAATTATAGATTTATTATCAAATGGGAAGAAACATGTTTCAGAAAATTATCCTTAAAAATCATCATCACAATACGTCTAGAGAAATAATGTGGATGGTATCATAAGAGAATATCCCCAATGTTTCATAACTATGAATGAATAATATTGAAATTAACAAAAGTTACATTTATAATATAATTTAATTTTTTTATGAATATCAAATGTAAATATCTATTTTATTTCAGTTAATTTTTAAAAAATGTATTCATAAAAATATGGATATATGATTTTCAATATCAAACCCTGGAATCATTTAATTTAATATTACTATTAAATATAATACATGATAGTGAAAAAATTCATACAATTCTTATGCGTTAAAAATTAATTTTTTTTTCAATGTCAACATTCTTTCAGTACAATGATTTGAAATATATCTAGTAATATTATCTAATGAATATGCCTTAATGAGATGAGATTATATGACTAGGAATTCCTGAAATGAATATTACAAAAATATTAAATATATTAATATTACACAAATATATTTCTCTTAAAATTATTTAATAACTCCTAAATCATATCTTGAAATGGAAATATAATCCCACCATTGAGTTAATAATATAGGTTATACCCTAGGTGTGGTATAATCATTGTCATCATTAGGAATTTGATAAAAAGTTATCATGGGCATCAATAATAAGTAGATTATTTGTATTATTTTATAGTTCAAGTGATTATGTAGAAACTAAAAAATATTCTAAATAAATCTGATTGAAAACAGATTTCAGTGTTGAACACATATTCTTGTAATTTAAGAGACGAATTGATGGAAGGCCTTATTTTTATGATCATCGGTCGATTGTGATTTTCATATTAGTGTTCTAATAATGCATGGGGATCTCATCAATGATAATCTCATAAAACCATTATTCATAAAATATTGATCAAATAACATGGAATAATGTTTTCATTATTTTGGATTTCTCCCATTTATATTGTTAACCAATTCATCTAAAAAAATTGGTTCATGGATCAATGGTTGAATATGATGAATATTATTTGTTTATGTGTTAGATTATTCATTCACCAAACTAAAGAAAACCCTTCAAGGACATATTAATAATGGATGATGTTAATTCATTATTTGTGTTATATATATGTATCTCCTATTTCATTGTGAATTCATTATTGATATACCATATAGACTACAGTATAATAAATACCTAATATATTATCATCCCATGTTTGATTATTGTAATTACACATTGTCACTACAAGACTGGGATCAAGATTTTCAACAAGATTTTGATATGTAGTGATGGAAGATGATCTGATAAAGATTTTGGGACCTCCAATTTTTTTATGTGCCGTGATAGAATTTCCTGATGAGGGATGATATTCATTATGATTCAAATAATGGAAATTTCATCTTCGATGATGGTGGGGCTCCGTCGGTCTAGATCTGTGACCCCAAGTGAGATTGGTGGTACAAATCACATGAAGAAATGGGAGAAGAGGATGATTACTGGAGATACAAGGTTTCGTGGAAAACCACAATACAAATCATTTAATATGTAGATACATGATCTGTGGGGAACTGGTTGTGGTGTTAGGGATACATCAAATAGAAAAGGATCACATTCTATGTTACACATGTCACAAACTAGAATTACTAAACCACTGAATAACTATACACCATTAGGTATATAGAAATGACTACATTACAGAAGATAAGTTATGTACTCAGACCCTACTAGAGATGAAAGGATGAACCATGTACTTGGACATGAGAAATTTATTGGGCATTACATGAGGTATATGGACATAGCCAGGTGTATATGGGCATGTCCTCGAGTAAATGGAAACACCATGGATGACACATATTGAGCTAATATTTGTGTGAAACATCATTTACTACTAGTACATGTAGTTTAAATTTCCTAGAGAGGTATGAGTCCCTTTTTCACTTTATGATATTCATGTTTCCTTAAGAGTATATTCTATCAATCCATCCCTATGAGGGTATAGTATGACATTATATCCTGAGGGAATTATAAAAATCCTCTATAAGAGATTTGTTTCAAATAACATTATCTGAATACCCCCATGAGTCTAGGGTGTAATCTTTTTTCGTCTACTTCCCTAAGTAGTTTTATCAGAATTGGACTGAATAACATTACCTGTGTGTCAATCCTCTACTTTTTACTTTAATCCAGACAGGGTTTTTTGTATACCCCATATCCCTTGGTGTGATCCCCAATCTATGTATCAATCTCTTCAAACTTCTATCACAGAATTTTGTATAGTGAGACTTGACGATAATGATATCATGAATGGATTCCATCAATGTTATTTGACTTATGGAGTTTGTTTTATTAGGTTATTGATACTAAAAACTATCTAGAAGATTATTATTATTGAAATATTGTTTTGAACAATCCTTGATACTTATTGTTTACTATCGATATATATAGACATTTCATTGCATTTCTCATCATTCTGATGTGATGATTACTGATGATTATGTGTTCACTATGACTTTAGGGTTTCCAAGAGGTTATTGTTATAATCACCCAAGTATGATATCTACCTCCACATATCTTGTATATATAGGTGATGATGTATTTGATGGGGTCCTCACGGGACAAAGGGAACAAAGAGCACAAAATGGTCTAAACATGTATTTGTTTATACCAGGAGTCAAATTTGACTGTTCACACCTCATTATAGTGGGTCAGACTTATTAATAGTTTCCATTGGGTTTGTAATTGGATCTTTATTAATTTCAGTACCTTTTTATCATATTGTTATTGTGGAATTTAAATGTATGTATTCATTTTGTATCAATTGTATGTGACATTGCATCCTTTTTTGGGCTTGGAGATGTGTGTGTATGTGATAGGTAACTTAGGATAAGGCCTCCCTTGTGACTTTTATGTGTATGTGGAATTGTTAACTAGGCCCTATAATTTTGAAGTTGAGGTTAGAGTTTTCACACTCATCTTATCGCTATCTAGGAGGGCCTTGGTGGATCAGGCCATAAAAGTGTGGTATCATTGTTAGTGTTCAATAATATTCCAAAGGTTTAATGTTTTTTATAGTTGTGAATTGTTTTGGGTTTTATTTTAGTAGTGTTATGTGTAATATGTTCTATTTTTGGTTATGGGACTCCACGTTTTGTGAATTGGATGACATATCAATACACTAGGTCCTGAACTACATGAATGTCAACTTAGTACTTCTAGACATTGGTTTATTGTAAGAAATTGGTACATTCATAATATACTAATTAGTTGAGTTTCTATATCATTCTTGAGTCATATCCCTATATATACTCATTGATTATGGTAGAACATTTCAATTTTATAATGCCTCCATAGTTATTTCCAACAAGTAAACAATACCCGGATTTTGAGGTTGAACCCCATAGAGATATGGATTTAATAAAGGGGCTAGTTCAAAATGTAGTTCCTCTTGGATTTTCATTATACATAGCATTACACATCAAGAAACGTATAGTACTAGTAGTACTAGGGAATGATATGTGCACGCTAATCATGCTGAATGAGTTTTAGCATTAGAAACACATTAGGTTCGGGGAATTCCAGACCCCGAGGCTACTGAGGATTAGATCGAGGTAGTTACATGACTCTTCCATCTTATCCTAAAACCTACAAACCAAATTCTTGTCATGGAGGGGAATATTATTCAGGGATATATAGGGAATTGGTGGATCCTTTTGGTTCTATCATATCATGTGATGACTTTTTCATGGAAAAGATTGGAGAACCTATTTATAAAGAAGTACTCTTTATCTACAATGCGAGAAATCCACATATTTGATATTTCATTGTTTTTATATAGTGGTATAGTTGAGTATTCACTGAGGTTTAACATCCTCTAATGATATTGATTGGATATGGATTGAGAAACATTCTCTCTAGTGATGAAATTTGTTCATGATCAATGGAGAGACCTACAGACTAATGTGATACGTATTTAAATTCAAACCTAGTCTAATTTGTGGATGTGTACATTATTGATAAAGATATTTTAGACTTAGAAAATAATGATAAAGGCTTCTATTAGTGGTCACATAAGAGCTCATACTTTATTATTTGGTCGATAATGGATGACGGAGGGATCTGGAAGATTGATACATTTCAGGTGGAAAACATATGATAGAGGTTCTATGGTTCAGGGATCTCATGAAGGATCTATTAATCCGAGGGAGAGTAAATGCTAATCTTGTGATGGTTATGAATATCACACGTGGAATTTTAGGACCTAGCATACAACATACAGATAGATAGTGTAAGGGAACCCTTGCTAAAGGATGTTACATGAAAAGGTATATCTACAAGATGGAAAATAAGGAAATCTAGAAGCGAGAGGTTATATAAGTAGCAGATGGTTTTATTGGTTTCAAAAGACAACCCTGGTGGTCCTATCTATTCTTAGGGAACTGGTGGATAGGGGTAAGGGATGTTTCAGGTCATGAAGAGCTTCAATCTAAAGGATGTAATGATCATTAGAGGCATGAACTATGTATTTTATACTATAGTTATAGTCATTATATACAATGTCTTTGTATCACCTTGAGATTTTATGAGAAATAATTTTTTTATGTCTTATGTTATACACAACACCATGAGATTCTTTTAATACACACAACAATTGATTGGCTTGCGTTACACGCAAGAGCATCCTTTCTCGAAAACTTGCATTGTACATATTACCGAGATTCATTAAATAATGATATATTATAATAATATTATGAACTAGAAGTTTTGAATAGTATTAATTGAATTTTTAATTTAAAATATTATAATTTATTTTACACATTTTTTAGATTGATATATGAAAACAAAATCAATTATTCAGATAAAAGAAGTATTTTTCAAAAAATGTAGTTTTACAGCCTTTTGATGGCCCACCCATTTTAAATATATTTTTTGACAAGTTTTTAAGTTAAATTTTACAAATTAATTTTCTTATTTTAAATCAGGAAATAAAAATTTACATTTGATAAATTTTCGATACTTTTCTAATAACTTTCATATTTTGATGAATAGTAAAAATAAGAAAAATTTTTCTTAGGAACAACTTTTTTAATCAAGATAATTTAGATGGTTAAATGATAAAATTTAATTGTTTTAAATTATCAAAAGAATATATTTTTACCATTTAATATAATTCATTTCATTACCTTTATTTTTACATTGAATTCATAAGTAAAAGATTTTCAATTTTTGACAATGTTTTATCTTTTGAAACCTGTTTTCTTAACAATGAGATTAATTTTAAATTAATTACTGCAACTTCTGTGTTTTGAATTTTTAAAAATGGATTACATATTTTAATTATGTGAGTCCAAATTATGTTAATAGGTTACTTATTTTTTTCATTTTGAATTGTAACTATGGTAATCAATATTTTATATATTTAAAGGTAAATCGGGTAATTAAGGTTAGAAATAAGTTTATAAAATTACCTTAACACCTACAAAAATTCTATATGATGACTAAAAGTCGACCCATATCACATAAGGGTCGCAATAGATTCATTTTATGGACTTTTGACCATGGATATAATTTAATTACTTTTAAAACCAAAGAAAGTGACAACATGTCACTCTCTTAAATATTATAAGTATAATAATTTTAATTTAGTGATAAATCTCATGAAACATAGAACATGAATCGTCTATATAAAGATAATAAAATTATGTACATCATGTGAATTCATTTATGATTTTGAAGGATTAAATAATTATTATTAAAGGTGACACAATAGTGATGTTGAAATTATTTTATTTATTGAAATATCAAAATAAATGGTTTTAAAAATATTAAAATAAATATTATATTAACTATTTAATGTGATACACTAATTTAATTGATAAATATGACATGTTATTAATTTATTAAAGCTTTTATTTCTAACATATCTTCTTTGAGGATTTTATTTATATTGAAATAAATAAATAGTGTTAAAATTTACACTATTGTTATTTTTTAAAAATAACATAATATAAAATTGTTTAAAAAATAACAGATATATTTAAAAAAAATTAAATTAAAATTTATATGGTCCAAAATGTTATAAATATACAATTATGAACAATTCACAACACATAAGTTATTATATATTACAACTTAAAATTTAGAATCTTTTTACCACAAATAAAATTAAATAGATTAAATAAGGATAAATTGAGTTGATAATGAATAAAATAAATTCCCAACATGTCTAAATATTATTTTTTGATGCTATTACAAACCTATCTCATCTAATATTCCGATTTTAGTCCTTTTGGATGTTTTTATTTGGGGTTTGAATTCATTATAATTTAATATTTTTGATGATTTCAAAGGTTCCCCTCCCATCCCTTATAAATGAGAACCTCCTCCATCTCCTATTTACACAACTTTGAGCATTAAATCTCTTATAACTACTGCCCATTACACATCTAAACATCCCTTGTAATATTCTGGAGGTTCTGGTTCTCTCAAAAGACTAACTCTATTCCCTTAAGTGAATGTTTAAAGGATGTACATCGAGTAAGAGGTAATCTCTTCAACCGATTCCTTCAAGTTTCTTCCCTCTTATACTTCATCTTATTTAGTTGATTCATTATAAAGTAAAAAAACATAAGTATCGATAATATACTCATATTTTATTATAAATATGAAACAACCATATTTCATCTTCTATCCATCCTACCGAAAATGAAATCACCGAGCATGCGTACGTACGGAATACCGTCTCCACACCGTGGTGTAATCTATTTTCCACCACCACCTTAATTGGATGGGTATAATGGTGTAAATAAACAAATATATATGATTATTTTAAATTTATATTTATTCTTAAATATTATACATACACTTTAATACAATTCCACGATCATGGGACTGATATCATCGCTCATGCGTACGTACGGCCTACCATCCCCACGATGTGATGTGACTCGTTCGACATGATCATCATTGAATAATGATTATATAAATTAATTTAATTAATAAATATGATATATATTATACTAAAAACATTCTTTAAATGATATATCTATAACCTAAAATAAGAATAAGAATTTATTCGACAAAACACACATTAGAACAGAAAGCAGTGAACACCTGAATAACGAGTAATAATGAAATATTACCAATAAATATATATGAATATGACCATATATGATATCATAACAATGAATATGATTCTGTAATAAGTCAATTCCATTGTCTAAATCATTATATAGGAGGTTTGGATATGTACGAAGCATATCAGACCTATGGTAAGGGAAAATCTCACAATCACGTTTTTATCCAAGATTGTTTATAATTCAGAATTTACTAGGGCATATTTATCATCCACATCCATGTTTCCTCAATATATAATATTATTTTTATCCTCCTAAAATTTATTAAATCCAATTTTACCCATTGGTGAGTTTTTTCTAAAAGATTAGAATGGAATCTTTTGTCGTTTTTAGTACGATGTACTTTTTGACTTTTCTGACCAAAGTACGAAAAGAATGTTTTTAGCTTATACGGCATGAATGGATTTTAAAGATTTCATAGAACATTATTTTTAATTAACTTATTTTACTTTAAAATTATATGACATGTTAAAAAAGGAAAAAAAATGATGTAGAAAGGATATTTTCCTCAAGATTGGAGTTGAAGTGTTTTATCAAAATTATTTTCCATCTAAGATAATATAGGGTTTTGTTTTCTATCCCTATTATTACATTAATTTGATTATGTGTTGATGGAATTATTTTTATGAAGTCCTTTTATATTATATGGATTATTTTATGATGGCATTATGTTTATGAAACCCATTTTTATTACATGGGTTATGCTATGATATATGATATATGATTTTTTGGCACACATAAGAATGGTATCATTATGAGATGGGTGGGACCTATATCTCCCTCCAATGAATTGGGTAAAAATTTATATCTCATGAGATAGACATGGCTAGAATGACAAGTTAATCTGGTTCAGTGATACAGGACTGGAACGAGGAGTGAAGTCGGTTCAGAAATAGACTTTGTCCGCTATGATTGTCTTCAAAATGAGTCTTGACTAATATGAAATTATGTTCTATGATTATGTGTGTATGCCACAAAGTTTCATGTTTTATGTTATGATTATTGGGATTAAATTTCACAAAAATGATTTATCCCATGTTATGTTATTATGATCTCTTTTACAGGTTAAGATTTTTGAAATGTTATGTTCTTATGAATATGATATTTCCTTTGTTTACCCTTACTGAGCATTTGAGCTCACCCTTTTTTATGTTTTCTTTTCCCCATGTCAGGAAGAAGTGTATTATCTAGGATATTCCATAAGGGACTCTAGATGTGATGAAATAAATCGGAGACAATATTGATTCTTTGTGAAGTAATTGTTTATGTTTTCCAGTTTCAAAAGACATTATACATATATGGTCCAACCATGGTATTGTTATATGTTATAATAAGTATGATTCAATTATGAAATAATAAAAATGTATGTAAAGTATGGGTCATTATATTTGGTATCAGAGGAAAGGTATAATCAACCTTTGGAAACTAGGATGTGAAATCCTTAGTTAGAACCCTAAATATATGCCTAACATAGAACACAATATTTGTATTTTATAAATGGATTTGAAAAACCTATGATAAGACCGCAAGTGTAAAATTTTATTCTTGATTATGTGGTTTTACTATTATGAGTAGTGTTTCTCACACTATGCTTATTGGTTTTAGTCAATGGATGGAACCCGAAAGAACTATGTTACTGCTAAATGCGATGGGAAATGCAATGATTTCCCCCCAGAGCAACCAAACGTTATGGGAGATGGAATGAAAAATCTTGTAGCCTTTCTCACACAACATTCTCAAGCTATGAATCATGCAAGACATCCAAACGAGCAAAGGAAGAAGCAAAATTCTGTTGAATCCATTATGAGGTAGTGTCCACCCTAATTCAGTAGGTATAATGATCCATTAGTGGCTGAACAATGGATCATTACCACTGAAAAGATATTTTCAGTTCATCAACGTTCTAAACTAGATAGAGTTATCTTAGTAGTATATCTTTTGGAAGGTGATGCTACTCAATGGTGGAATATTATCAAGAATATGAGGAAAATAGATGAAATAGAGTCAATGGAATGGGACGAGTTAATGAACATAATTTTCAATAAGTACTTCCCTCTGATTCGTCGAAAAAAGTTGGAGAAGGAGTTTGTTGAACTAAAGAAAATGGATGATGAATCAGTTGATTCCTACGAAGAAAATTTTACAAGACATGCAATGTATGCTTCCAGAATTATTATCTACCCTGAGAGTAATATCGATCAATTCTTTAGTGTCTTAAAACCAAGTCCTCAAAGGCCGTTTGACATAATGGACTTCAATAACTACGAAGAAATTGTTCGATGTGCTCTCATGGTTGAGATGGAGATTGGAGTAACTCATCAGTCATATGGGTTTGTTAAGAAGAGGAAAATGGAATTCAAAGGGAAATCTAAAGAACACACGGAATAGAAGATGAGTTTTCCCTAATACTCAATGTGTGGAATGAAACATGGAGGGAATTTTCTTAAAGGGTAATGTAAATGTTTCAAATGGGGAAAATAAGGTCATTGGGCATTTGAATGATGCAATGATGGGAAAAAGATGTCTACTGATGTGAACAAAGAAAAGGATACATAAAATGAACCTACTACACTTCAATGTTACAAGTTCAATGAAATTGGAAAATTATGCTAATCAATTCAGTAATCCAAGGGTTGTTGATGATGACCGACATCAACAAACACTTAAGGAAAAAGACAAAGTAAAGTCGCATGAAATTTCTATCAGCGATGTGGAGTATGATAATGAAGTGGTGAATGGTACACTTATCATCCACACTATAGTAGAAATTTTTTTATTTGATTCTGTATCTACCCACTCTTTTATTTCTCAAGAATTTTCTAAGGGTATTTCTATACTACATCAACAATTAGCCATTGAGTTAGCTGTGACAACTCCTAATGGCACAACGGTTGAATCAAAAGTTTATAATTCTTCACCAATTGACGTTTTTGGGAAAGTGCTTCTTGAAAATCTTGTGATCCTTCATATAGTAGAATTTTATGTGATTCTTGGCTTGGATTGTATTTCCTTATATGGAGCTCATATCGATTTCCAAAGAATGAAAGTCACATTTCATATTCCCGATCAATCTATTACCATCTATCAATGCAAAGATGAACATAACCATTATTTGGAAATTTCTTCCATCTTATTTGACTTGATTCCTATAAATGAAGTTTATTTATCTCAAATGGTTGGATAGAAACTCACGATTAATAATATGCCCATTGTATGGGAGTATGATGATGTCTTTCTAGAAGAATTACCTGGTCTTCCACCAAGACTTGAAGTTGAGTTTTCAACAAAACTCGTACCGGGCGCTTCATACAAACTTCAGGAGATCATTATACTCAACATGACATATTTTCCCTTCATAACAGTTTCAAATCATCAATCCATGGTGACAAGTAAACATCAATATCATTTCTGGGTTGCTTTGTACCAGAGATCATTATACTCAACATGACATATTTTCGCTTCATACAAACATCAAGAGAGAGGTTGTAAATTAACAATAAAACAGGCCATGAACTATGTGTGCTATTGAGGGATCAGTATGGATTCATTCCATCTGTGCACAACCCTAATATGAGATTTCTTATTTCATTTCCAAATGTAGAATAATGCGCATCAATTTTCTTCCATTGTGGACAATCAACTGGTTGACGTATTTTTCCATCACACACCCGCTCATCAGCATGCCATCTTAACCTTTTTGCATCATGTGAATTAGAAAATAAACGTTTGAAATGATGAATTATATGAAGATACCAAAATACCTTTGCAGAGAGATTTTTAATCTCTACATCAGCCTGTGATTTCTCTTTCACCTTATACCGTGATGTCCCACATTTAGGACATTCTGAAAGAAATTCATATTCCTTCCTATATATAATTCAGTCATTCGGACAGACATGCATTTTCATGTATCCCAATCCCATCAGGCATAATATTTTCTTGGCCTTGTAATGTGAATCTAGAAGATCGTTATCTTTTGGAAGAATGTATTTCATCAATTGTAGTGTCTCTGTAAAACTTCTGTCACTCCATCCATGTTTCACCTTCAGGTTAATCAATCTTAACACCGCCGAAAAAACCGTAAAATCTGTACAACTAGGATATAATGGTTTTTCAGCATCACCATATAGATGTGTAACTGTCGGTTCAATCTCAATTTGTACTGCTACAATATCGCGGATCATTTCTTCAATTCCATCGGAGTTACCATCTGGTGAATCATCATCATCAGTGACATTTTGTCCAGTTTCACCATGCCAAATCCAAGGGATGTAACTCAGATTAAAACCATGACATATCAGATGATCTTTTATCTCTCTACTTTTCAAATTCTTCATATTCAAACATTTTAGACATGGACAGAAAAAATGTCACTACTTGGAACATTTCGTTTAGAAAATTCCAAAAAGGCATCAACACCTTCCTCGTATTCATTGCTCATTCGATGTGCTGTAATCCAACTTCCACTCATTATTACCTATAACAAATATCAAATTTATATAGATTTTTATGATAAGACAAATATAAGTTTATATGAAAAAAAATCATAATTTGAATGTAAAATAATTTTGAAATATAAAACAAATCTATGCGTACTTAAAAAAATATGCTTGAATATTATTATTAAAAGAAAATATAGTTAGATATAACAGTTTAAAATTCCATTGAATAAAAGAAAACCATGGTGCCTACATGGTTGATATAAAATTGGAGATAATGGAGTAAACATGTGAATCAAATCATATTTAAAATAAAAACTCAGATGGAGAAAATCACAATGTAAATCCAAACACCCATGGACACCCCCAACCCTATGGATTGCCCCCCAACCCTCGGACAACCCCCAAAACCCTCTGGACAGGCCTCCACCCCCTTGGACAGCCCCCCCCCCACACCCACCCACCCCCAGGACACCCCAACCCTCTGGACATCCCCCAACCCCCTGGACATCCCACTCCCCTCTAGACAACACCCCCACCCCTCCTGGACACCACCCCCACCCTCTACCCCCTTGTAAACCCTGCTGGACACCCCCCAACACTTTGGACAACCCCCCACCCCCTGGACAGCACCCCACCACTCCAGACAGCACCCCCACCCCTCCTGGACACCACACCCACCCCCGAGCCCCTTGGACACCCCCCTGGACACCCCCAACCCTCTGGAAAGCCCCTACCCTCGAACAACCCCCAAAACCCTCTGTACAGGCCTCCACCCCTTTGGACAGCCCCACACAGCCACCCACTCCCTTGGACACCCCCATGGACACCCCCCAACCCTCTGAACAGCCCCCACCCCCCAGAAAACCCACCAAAAAATGGTTTACATATAAAACTAGGGATGATGAACAACGAAAAACACATGCATTTAATATATACTTCAACATGAAATAGATGGAATTAATTGTTATTAAATATGGCTACTTAAAGGATCGTATGATAATTAAAAATAATCATTGATATTCAACTAGTCAAATGCTCACATGCTTCTCAATAACTAATATCATGATTTATTTTATCAAAAAAATTCACACAAAATAGTCCACAAACATGTTTCGCACCAACATCACAATTTAATAAAACAATTCCTCAATTTATAAAACATTCTGAAAATGTTTGACAACATAAATCACCACTTTTACTTTCAAAAACCCTTCTTAGGTGAATAACATCGCCAAAATATTGCATTTAAACTATTTTATCACTTTTCTTAACTCACTAAATCATCTTCCATTTTCATAAAACAATCCCAAGAGAAACAGCCTTGTTTTGCAGACAAAAGACATTTCAAAACCCCCACTCAAGAAAAAAATTATACCAATACAAATCCAAAATATAAATTTCATCTCAATACACATTTATTAAACCACCCCCATATTTTAATAATTTACCTCAAATAATGTCACAAACAATACACATGAAAAACAAACATTTTCATAAAACACCTTCAAGAAGTGTGAAAAGGTTTTACACATAACACCCATTCAAAACCCCCCTTTTGAGGCCCACATGACAACAAAGAATTAAACAACCATAATTGGATTCCCCTTTCAAAATTAATGAATCACTTTCATAGGTTATAAAATATACCCAAATATTAACCTAAGAGTCACACATTAAAAGCACCCAATTTCCGGATAAAATTAATATATTAAATTAAATACATATCCAAATCCATCAAAAAAAATTTGCGACCACAAAAAATATACGATGTAGGCAAAACGAATGAAAAAAATCACACATAAATTTAGTGTTGTGAGTTGAAGGCTTACATGAAATGCGGGTTTGGAATGCCTTTTGTGTTGTTAGTTGAAAGCACACAAAACGAGTTGAGATGATAGATCTATGAAAAAAAGAACACAAAAATTGAACGAGTTAAAAGCACACAAAACGAACGAAAAAAAGCACACAAAAATCACAAAACATAAATATAGACTATTTGAAAAAAAAACAAAATAAATTCGTGGAAGGCTTAGTTGAGTGTTGCGAGTTGAGATGATAGATCTGAGGAGAGTAAAGATGATAAACGTTGTAGGAAAAATGAGTTTACACAGTGAGATCGACGACTCGATTAGGGTTTATCGCAAGAGAGAGACGAACCGCCGGACTGTCGATCGAAAATTCGTAAATGACAAACCTCGGGAGTTGTTAATTTTGTAAATGTATTTATAACGTCAGTTATTTAATCACCGACGTTAAAAACTATTTTTTTTACATTTATAACATTGGTTATTATAATAAACGACATTATAAATGGATCAGAAATGACTTTTTTTACGTCTGTTATTTTATACCCGACGTAAAAAAATTTTTTTACGTCCGTTATTCTATAACTAACCTAAAAATGACATCAAAAATCACAGTTTTTTACATCAGTTATGAAATAACCGACATAAACAACCAAAGCGCGTGGGGTTTTTTACGTCGGTAATTTTATAACCGACGTAAAAAACCCCCCCGTGCTTTGGTTTTTTACATCGGTTATTTGATAACTGACGTAAAAACCCAACACGAGCGATTTTTAATGTCAGTTATTAAAATAACCAACTTTAAAAATCTACTCGCCGAATTTTTTATGTCAGTTATTTTATAACCGTTGTAAAAAACCACGTTTCATAGATTATCACGTTGGTTATATATAACCGACGTAAAAAATAGTGACGTCAATAACGTTTTCTGCACCAGTGAGAATGGCCCCAATTGACTTTTAGGAAATGAAGAAGCAACTCCAATAGAATATTGACTATGGATTAAAATTCCCTAGTGCATCGCGTTGGGGAGAACATGTTCTGTTTGTTATGAAGAAACATGGATCAATGAGACTCAGCATTGATTATCAAGAACTTAACAAGATTACTATCAAGAAATAGTATCATCTCTTGTGCATTGATGTCTTATTTAACCAACTATGTGGAGCACAATACATTTTCAAGATTGATCTTCGTTCAGGGTATCATCAATTAAGTGTCAAAAAAGAGGATATACCAATAATGGATTTCCATACAAGGTATGGACACTAGGAATGTATAGTGATTCCATTTAGTCTTACTAATTCCCCTACTATCATCATGGATCTAATGAATAGAGTCTTTAGAGACTAACTTGATCAGTTTGTGGTAGTATTTATAGACGATATTCTTGTCTATTCATAAAGAAACGAAGAACATGAAGATCACTTAAGAATTATATTGATGACCCTGAGAAAGGAGAATATTTATGCCAAATTTACCATGTTTGAATTTTTTCTTCAAAAAGTTTCATTTTTGGGTCACATAATCTCAAAAGGGGGGATATCTGTGGATCCAGCAAAAACATAGGTTATCAAAAGATGGTTTAGACCAACAACAGTAACTGAGATCTGATGTTCTCTTGGTTAGGCTGGATATTATCGACATTTTGTGAATGATTTTAAATTATTATCTAATCCACTCACTTGGTTGACTCAAAAAGGAGTTAAGTTCGTGTGGATGGAGGACTGTGAATATAATTTCAAGGAGTTGAAAATAATGTTATCCAGTGCACCTGTGCTCACACTGTCGTGTAGTGGAAAAAGGTTTGTGATCTATAGTGATGCATCCATGAAGGGAATGGTGTATGTTCTCATGCAAAATGACATTCTGATAGCTTATGCCTCACGACAGTTGAAAATCCATGTGAAAAATTACCAAACTCATGATTCGGAGTTAGCTTCGGTAATCTTTGCATTAAAGATTTGGAGGCATTATCTTTATGGTGAAAGGTGTGATATTCATACTGATCATAAATTTTTAAAGTATATTTTCACACAAAAGAAGCTGAATATGCGTCAAAGAAGATGGTTGGAGATGATTAAGGATTATGACTACTCATTTCATTATCACCCTGGGAAAGAAAACAAGGTGGCAGACGCATTATGTCGACAAGACCATGCTATCTTATCCATGATGAGGATCACAAAAGATCAAATATTTATTGATTTACAAAGGATGTATCTTGGAATTATAATGGAATGGGAAAATAATATCTTTTTAAATGAATGTTCAACCATCTATACATGTGAAGATTAAAGAGGCACAAAAAAGAAGATGTAGGGTTACAAAATAAGGTTAGAAATGTTCCTTAATTTCACATTGATTGTGATGAAATAATAAGGATCTAGAATCGGGTTTTTGATCCTCCCATACCATAATTAATGAAGGAAATATTGTATGAAGCTCATAGTTCTTCATTCTCTATTCACCCTGGAAGCATGAAGATGTATATGGTCCTGAAGGAGTACATTTGTTGGGATGGCATGAAAAGAGATGTTTCTGAATATATCTCTCGATGCTTGGTTTGACATCAAGTTAAAGATGAGAGACAAAAGTCTAAGGGGATGTTGCAACCATTACCCATACCATAATGGAAATGGGAAAACATCACTATAGGATTTGTCACTAGAATTCCTAAAACATTCAAAGGCAATAATGTTTTCTGGGTTATAGTTGATCATCTTATGATGTCGGTACACTTCATTACTATTAGAGAAGACTTTTATCTTGATCATCTTTACAGGATATATGTAATGGAAGTGGAATGATTGCATGGAGTACCAATTTCCATTATATCTGATCGAGATCCAAGGTTTACCTAGACGTTTTGGCGATGTATTCAACATACTCTAGATACAGAGTTCAATTTCAGCACTACTAATCATCGTTAGACAGAAGGTCAGTCTGAGAGGATAATTAAAACTTTTGAAGAAATTTTAAGATCTTGGTCTATGGATTTCAAAGGTGGTTGAGATCAACACCTACCTTTGGTGTAATTTTATTATAACAATAGCTTTCACTTCAATATTCAGATGGCTCTTTATGAAGCTCTCTATATAAAGAAATGTCGAACTCCAACTTGTTGGGATGAAGTTGGGGAAACAAAGCTATTAGGACATGATCATGTTGATGATATGGTTGATGAGGTAAGATCTATTCAACAACACATAAGAGCATCTCAGTGTCGACAAATAAGTTGTGCCGGCAACGGAAAAAAACACCTAGAGTTTGAAGTGGGTGATAAAGTGTTCTTACGAATATCTCATTGGAAGAGAGTAAAGAGATTTCGAAAGAAGGGAAAGCTAAGCCCTAGGTATATTGGTCCTTTTGAGATACTGGATCATGTTGAGGAGGTAGCTTTACGATTGTCACTTCCACTGAATCTCTCTCAAGTTCATGATATGTTCCATGTATCCCTCCTAAGAAAGTACATACTCAATCCTTTATATGTACTAAGTTCAGAAGTTGTACCGTTGGAGAAAAATATTTCTTACGAACAACAAATGAGATAGATTCTAGATCGTAGTGAAAAAGTCCTATGAAATAAGAGTACTAACATGGTTAATGTTTTAAGAAGGAACCACCAATTATAAGATGCTACATGGGAACTTGAGGATGTGATGAGGGAGAGGTATCCTCATCTGTTTGTAACGGCGTGATGAATTTTGATGGATAAAATCATTTTATGTGGGGTAGAATGAAACACCCTGAGGTTTTATGAGAAATAATTTTTTTATGTCTTATGTTATATGAAACACCAAGATAATCTTTCACTACACACAACACTGGCTTGTCTTGCGTTACACGCAATAGAAACCATCCTCGATAGCTTGCGTTGTACGCAATACCGAGGTTCACTAAACAATGATATATTATAATAATGTTATAAACAATCTGTTATGAATATTACTAACTTAATTTTGAATTTTATAACATTATAATTCATCTTACAAATTTTATAGAGTGAGATATGAAAACAAAATAAATAATTCGGATAAAAGAAGTATTTTTCAAAAAATGTAGTTTGACAGCCTTTTGATGGCGCACCCATTTTAAATATAATTTTTTACAAAATTATAAGTTCAATTTTAAAAAATAAACTTATTATTTAGGATCAAGATATAAAAATTTACATTGGATAAAATTTATATATTTTTTGATAACATTCTTATTTTGATTAATAGTAAAAATACGCTAAATTATTCATAGAAACAACTTTTTTCATCAAGATAATTTAGATGGTTAAATGATAAAATTTAATGGTTTTCAAGTATATATAGAATATATTTTTAACATTTAATATAATACATATCATTACATTAATTTTTAAATTGAATTCATAGGTAAAAACTTTTCAATCTTTGACAATGTTTTAACTTTTAAAACACATTTTCATAACAACAGGATGAATTTTAAATTAATTAATCAAACTTCTATGTTATAAATTTTTGAAAAAATGAATCCATATTTGGATTCAGTGGGTAAAAATTATGTTAATAGGTTACTTTTATTTTTTATATATTATGAATAGTAACTATGGTAATTTTTATTTACTACAGTTAAAGGTAAATCCGGTAATTAAGGGTAAAATTAAAATTATAAAATTACCCTAACACCTTAAAAAATTATATTTAATGACAAAAAGTCGACCCATATAACATATGGTTCGGAATAGATTCATTTTATGGACTTTTGACCATGGATATAAGTTAATTATTATTAAAACCAAAGAAAGTGACAACATGTCACTCTCTTAAATCTTATAAGTTTAATAATTTTAATTTTGTGATTAACATTATAAAACATATAACATGAATAGTATCGAGAAATATAATAAAATTATATACTTCATCGGAATTTATTTAGAATTTTTAGGTATTAAATAAATATCATTAAAGGTGACACAATAGTGATGCTGGAATTATTTTATTGATTAAAATATCAAATAAATGGTTTTAAAAATATTAAAATAAATAATATATGAACTATTTAATGTGATCAACTAATTTTATAGATAAATATGACATGTAATGAATCTATTAATTCATTTATTTCAATCATAACTTCTGTGAAAATTATATTTAAACTCAAATAATTGAATACTGTCAAAATTGACACTATTATTATTTAAAAAAAATTAACATAATATAAATTTTTTTAGAAAATAACAAAAAAATTAAAAAACTTAAAATTAAAATTTATAAGGCCTAAAATTTCATAAATTATATAATTATGGAAAATTCACAACAAATAAATAATTATTTATAAAAATTTAAAATTTAGAATCTTATTACAACAAATAAAATTAAATAGATTAAATAAGGATAAATATTGATGATAATGTTTAAAATAAATTCCCAAAATTCCTAAATTTTATTGGATGAGTAGATTACAACCCTATCTCATATAGGCTTCGGATTTGAGTCATTTTGAATGTTTTTATGTGGGGATTGAATTTATTATAAATTAATATTTTTTAGGTTTCCAAAGGTTCCCCTCTCCTCCCTTATAAAAGGGAACATCCTCCCTATCCTCTTTACACAACATTGAGCCTTCAATCTCAGAAAACCCATTCCCATTATTCTTCTTAACTTCCATAGTAATATTCCGGAGGTTCTGGTCTTCTCAAAATACCAACTCTAGTCCCTTAAGGGGAAGTTTAAAGGAGGCATGTTGAGGAAGAGGTAATCTCTTCTACCGATTCATTCATGTGTCTTCCTTCTTCTACATCCTCTTATTTAGTTGTTTCATTATAAAGTAATAACATCAGAATCACTCATATACTAATATGTTATTATAAATATTAAACAACCCTATTTCATCTTCTATCCATCATACGGAAAATGAAATCGCAGCGCGTGCGTAAGTACTGAATACCGTCTCCACGCCGTTGTGTAATCTGTTTTCCACCACCACCTTAATTAGATGGGTATAATGGTGTAATTAAATAACTATATATGATTATTGTAAAGTGATATTATTCTTAAATATTATACATACACTTCAATACAATTCCATGATCATGGGAATGATATCATCGCTCATGTGTACGTATGGCCTACCGTCTCCATGATGTGATGCGACTCGTTCGACATGAACTTCATTGAATAATGATTATATAAATTAATTGAATGAATAAATAAGATATATATAATACTAAAAACATTCTATAAATGATATATCTATCACCTAAAAATAAGAATAAGAATTTATTCAACAAAACACGCATAAGAACAGAAAGTAGTGAACACCCGAATAACGAGTTACAATGAAATATTACTAATAAGAAGAAAAGAATATGACCATATATGATATAATAATAATAAATATGATTCTATAATAAGTCAATGACATTTTTTAAATCATTATACCTGAGTTTTGTATACGTATGAAGCATTTCGGACCTAAGGTAATGGAAAATCTCACAATCTCATTTTTATCCAACATTGTTTATACTTCAGAATTAATTGGGGCATATTTATCATCTGCATCCATGTTTCCTCAATATGTAATATTATTTCTATCATCCTACAATTTTTTAAATCCAATTTTACCCATTGGTGAGTTTTTATTAAATGATATTAATGAAATCTTATGTCATTTTCTGTACGAGGTACTGTTTGTCTTTTCCGGCCAAAGTACAAGAAGCATGTTTTTCTAACTTATACGGCATGAATGGATTTTTATGATTTCATAGAACATTATTTTTAATTGAATTATTTTAGTTTGAAATTGTATGACATGTTAAGAAAGGAAAATTGTTTTTGAAGTAGAAATGATATCTTCCTCAAGAATTGAGTTCAAGTGTTATATCAAAATTATTTTCCATCTATGATAACATAGGGTTATGTTTCTATCCATATTTTTACATTGATTTGATTATGTTATGATGGAATTATTTTTATGAAGTATTTTTATCTTATATAGATTATTTTATGATGGCTAGATGTTTATGAATCCCATTTTTATTATATGGGTTATGCTATGATATATGATTTATGATTTTGTGGAACACATAAGAATGGTATCATTATGAGATGGGTGGGATGTATATATCCCTCCAATTCATTGGGTAATGTTTTATATCTCATGATATATACATGGATGGAACGAAAAGTTAATCTACTTTAGTGATACAAGACTGGAACGAGGAGTGAACTGGGTTAAGAAATGGACTTTGCCCGCTATGATAGTCTTGGAAATGAGTCTGGACTAATATGAAATGATTTTCTATGATTATGTGTGTATTCCATAAAGAATCATGTTTTATGTTATGATTATTGGGATTACATTTCACTACTATGATTAGTCCCATGTTATGATATTATGATCTCTTTTTCAGGATACGATTTTCAAAATGGTGTGTTCTCCTGAATATGATATTTCATTTGTTTACCCTTACTGAGCATTTGAGCTCACCCTTTTGTATGTTTTTTCCCCAGTTCAGGAGGAAGGGTATTAAATAGGTTATTCCAAAAGGAACTCTAGATATGATGAAATAAACAGGAGACAATGTAGATGCTTTGTGAACTATTTGTTTATGTTTCCCAGTTTCTAAATACATTATACCTATACAGTCCTACTGTGGTTTTGTTATATGTTGTAATAACTATGCTTCAATTTTGAAGTAATAACAATGTATTTAATGTTTGGGTTATTATAGTCTTCATCATATCTTCCTTAATACAACTCTAGTTTGAGAACTATAAGTTTCCATTGAGCCCTTAGATCCATCCATACACATGGTGACTAATAAAATAAATGACACAGTAGTCAAGAACGTTTTTAAAAAAATTTAGTTGACTATTGCAGGAGAGAGTATCTCAAAAGATATCATTTTGGAATTGATGAGGCCTAACGAATTAATCTTAGGTATGGACTAGATTTACATATTTTGTGCGCATATTGACTATTTTAATTGGATGATGTTTTGTTTCTATACTAATCGATTGCGTTTTTCCTTATTAGGTGATATGGAGACCCAGTCAGAGTTGGATGGACTCGTACATAACATGGTGTTGTTTATTACTCGGAAGTTGGAAAACATGACATTTGGTGTAGTGGATGCTATGTTATATCAGTTTGGTACTGTGTTGGATGATTATAAGGACTTATTTCATATGTATGTTCCTTTATCAACATATCACTGAGAGATAGAATTTTCGATTAATAAATACCCATGAATGTCCCCATCACGATTAATTAACACGTATGTCTATTGTGTCGAACCTTGGGAATATCGGGATTAATGAGAAAAATATTTTATCTTTAAAATCCTAACATCCCTCCCATTCAATAATTAAAGAAGTTCATCATGACCGAATAATGAGTGCTCAAGTGTGATCAATGTAATATATTCCCATTACCACGATGGCACATAGAGAATGAGTGGCATTGTTCGGAGACCACTGGGGCATGTTTGGATCAATCTCGATGGATTCTACATTGAAACCTCATGATGTCAATGAAGAAAATCCATAATGGTCATTCAGGATGCTCAATGATCATCAACGAAGAATGTACCAAAGACCATCGTATTGAGTTTATTCATTCATTAATTAATTAATTATAAATATGATGTGCATGATCTACATTCTTAGATCCAGATCATTTCATCTCATTTTATAAATCGCTGCTTAAAATATTGGAATATTGGAATTCATTGACATATTGATCACATATTGGTCATCAATTACATAAAAAGCATAGTAGGGTCCCCAAGCGCCACACATCCTCTATGAATGGATCCTTGATCTGGTATCAGAGTGGGAACACCATCATTTATAATTATTCATATAAAATATTGTTTATTTACGATTTAACAAATTACTTTGTCAATTCATGTTTAATCTTTCATATAATTTGTATCTCGAGATCAGTTTTTCCTCTATTCATTTATCACATATCAAAATGAAATGAATTTTTTTGATTGAAATTAAATCATGGATATCATCATGTGGTACCGCTGATTCTATCTAGATATCACTATAGTTAACGTCATGTATTTTTGAGTTATATGCCATATAATATTCCATACATGTCGTGTAATCAGGACTAGCCGTTGTTTAGTTGTGTTCAGGGCATTAGGACTAATTCGGAAATTACTCAAAGCCATGTGAATTAATGACAGGTGTTGTTTTTAGTTCATTTATATTTTGATGAATAGGACGTAACGGTGAATGGTCCATCAGATTACACATTGCGTGGCCAACTGGACATGGAGGGTAGTCTCTTCATGTCAAGGGCCAAATCATGTATCCTATACCAGACTGAGATTACTAGTAACCATGTAACATGGAGAATATACAACGTGTGGCCCATTGGACATTTCATGTACCCGGATATTTCCTTAGTACGACACATAATGTGTCCCTAGGAATGTACTTCAGATAATACATTGATGTTAGTACACACTGTGTAGTCAGAACAATAGGTTGTATACTTTCCAAAATTACACATAATTAAAACATTAATGTTTATTTAATGTTCTGAATTACATATATTGTTGATTTTAATGGGTGTTCACCATGATTCCCACAAGGTTATGAATGAAAATATCATGGATATGTTTAAAAGGATTAAGATAAATGGACAGATTAATTATATACAATAAATAATTGATTTGAGAATGATTTTTCATAGTAAGAATGAATAAATAATTGAATTCTAGTTTTATTAAATTTGTATTTAGTTGCAAGTATGTTGATAATCATGGGCTAGAATGTACCTTTTATGTGATTGGTTTCATTTTAATTTAACTTAAATTAAACTATTTTCATGTGTTACATCTCTCCTCATTAATATGTAGGGAAGGAATTCCCACATTTTATTTTATGTAAACACCCTTTTTACCCATCAACCATGTGTTAGTTAAAATCGTATATAATAGATAGACTTCATAGATTTTTGAGGAGGTTCATGTAAAAGGTTAGGTGAAACCAATACAAAGGGTTACTGAGTTGGAATGTTAGAAAACATTAGAAATAACCATAAATGGTTCAATGTGTTTCTCCGATAGGTCAACAGTTATTTTATCAACCACTATATAAAGTAACAATTATAAGAGATCATGATCATTCCCAATGCATTATTTTATTTTTCTCTTTTTAATGGTTTTTATTATGGTTTTATTGTTGATAATACATAATTAATGAATTAACATGCATGCATGATGTAACTAAAATAAAGTAGTTTTATACGTAATGATTATCAAGCATTTTTAATAACTTATGTAAGTTACGCATAACACTAACAAGAATATGATAAAGATAATAAGGAAATTTATGCATAATAGATAAAATCCAATAATAAAATATAATGTTAGACTACGACTTCCACTACATAATGATAGGCAATAATCAATAAATATATTTGTTTTTCCAACCTGTGTTGGGACACTAATGCATATACATTAAGTTGTTATGAATTTTTCTGGTTGATTTATCCACTTTATATCAAGAGGGTAGCCCTTTCTAGAAATGTTTTAAATTTGGGGGAAAGTGTTAAGGAAATCCATGTCAGGATATCATGATTCAATGGTCTACCCAATAGATCATTGAGATTCAATCCTATAATTAGAAACATCATGAATACCTATAAAACATTGAATATCTTGACCAACCCTTTTGTGGTTATAAGAAGGTGAATATGAATCCCTGAGACTAGAATGTCCTAGAAACAATGAATTCCAAGTTCATTGATGATTCCCATTGGGGCATGATAAAATAGTGGGATACACAATAAAATGAATTTAATACTTCTCCTAAAATGTATTCATGAATGAACTTATTATCTTCCATTTTAATAGTAGAATAAAAATTATATGTTCATAAACCACACGATCCATTTGACCAATACAATATAAAGATCACATTCAAACCTGTAGAAACATCCACGAATTGTCTCGATTCCTTTAGGTAATTCTTCACCATGAATGTAAATCATTCTTGATGGAGTCCTCATTACAAGATCCACCGTCCCATGTGATGAATGATGAAGATTTCATGGTCTACATAGAACATATGTATGATCCGATCGACGTTTAATGTACGATGTTGTCTTCAATGTCTAGAAAACAAATGAAGTCTCAAGAAAACATGGATACATATAGAAAGATTTACCACTTCTGTGGTCATTACCAAGATATAGGAAGACATGAACGGATTGAGATCTCTATGGATCTCTTTTAGATTATTCATAGAAAGGGTTTCCTAGTTGTGCCTCACATAGTCAAGCTCATTGGATTTATTGATCGCCAAGTGTTTCTATGGTTTAAAATCCATAACGAACTGGGAACTGATCACATTCTCACATCAATACCTCATAGCATCTCAAGTTCTATTTGTGAATTTCAATATCAATAACATTGGGAAGTCTCTACTATATCTTCTTATCCTCCTACACTATGTGGGAAGAGACATAAAGAACAAAAAGACTTCTTTCATTATGGTGATAATGAGGAAAGGGTTGGTGATGAGATTTAATCACAAAGATTCTTCATTCCCTTCTTGTAAAAGGAGGATGAAAGGGGATATAAGGGAGCATAATGATATATTTTTCTCATTTGGCAAGAGGGGCCATTGGAAGAAAATTTTCACCCTACTATAGAATATATGGGATGCTTCAGTAGAATTTTTTTATCAATTGCAATTTATCTATTTCATAAAATAGGTTAATAGATATAGAATATGGTGCTCATATATATATATATATATACAAATATAGGAACCAAGTAGATTATAGAAAATTGAATGGGGGTGGGTTGAACTACGAGAATCAAATAGAGCTAGACTGGTTGTTGTTGCTATCCAGAACTACCACCTCACATTGTTGACTCGGTTGATATTGTTATTAAAAGGTTGTTATTATGTACCTTATGTAACCAAAAACATTTTATGTGTATCCATACTAGATATAGATGGATTTATATCAGTTTTCTGAAAAAATTGTTTCTTATTTAATAAATATAGAATTTATATTAGTAAGGAACAGTTATATAACGATATTTTTATGTTGGATTACAGAAACCATGAAATGGAAATTGATAAGGATGTTACATAACCTGACCCATAATACAACCAACATTAGAATCATTATCAAGTTCAAGTAATTTAGAAACTCTGGACAAAGATACATTAATATGGATATTTATATTCTTTCAAACTAAAACCATTATCTGTATGTCAGAATTGTTTTCAAGGAAAAAAACTGAAGCCCCATTTTGTCGGAGTGGTTAGAGGGCCAAAGGGATTCTTGAATTAGTTAATACCGATATGTGTGGACCATTTCTAGTTGATGAAATGAGTGGGTACATATAATTAATTAGTATTAATTATTATCATAGTAGATGTGGATATATATATAAATAATGAGATATAAGTCAGATTCTTAAGATATGGTCAAGGAATACAAGAATAAAGATGAGAACCATATTGGTAAGAAGAAAAAGAAACTCTACTCAGACCATAATGGATAATATCATAATAATGACTATAATGATTAAATATAGTAGTATTTTGGGATCCTATCACAACTCAATCCTTCTAAAACCCCATTGTGGAATGGTGTAAGCGATAGGAGGAAACACACCTTGTTTGACATTGTGAGATCAATGATGAGTCATGCAAGTTTCCAATTATACTTTTGGGTATATGTGTTACAAATAGAAACACACATATTAAAAAAGTACTAAAAATAAAAAAATGCTATTATATACGAGATTTTGACTGGATGAAAATCAATGTTATTAAATTTACTTGAGAGGGGAATAAAAATGTTTTTTAAGGCTTCTTTAGGTAACAAACTTTCCTTAGAGTCACAAAGTGTAACATATTAGGATACCCCAAGGAAACCAGAGGATATTACCAAGACAACCCCATAATGAAAAAGTTTATAGATTCAATACATGACATATTCCCTTAGATAAGGTATATCTACAAAATAGATAGTCGGATGGAGATAGAATTTGACGAAGTCAAGGATCACAGTACACAAGATTTTTTACATATCCTGATTCCACAAAGCCCATGGAGGAAGGATCTGATCGAGAGACAGATGTGCTGTGTAAGAATTAATGAGATGTTAAAGAACTATAATGTTATGGTTTTCTAGTTACCATGGATTGTGAATCATTATTAGTTTATAATAATTATCCTCTAACCTTCAAATAAGTAGTAAGTGGCACATAAGTTACCATGTGACAAGAAGAAATGATTTCTGAAGTGGATTCCACTTGCCAAATCCAATTATAGATTTTGGTAGATCTTCTAGTAGATGTAATTCATGTTGGATTAAAATGGGTATTCTAGATGAAATTGGACAAGGAAGGACAAATAAGTACCTATATTGCAGAAATGGTTCAAAAAGGGTATAAACAAAATCAAGGTATTGACTTAAAGGAAACATTTTCACCAGTTTCAAGGATGAAATCCATCAAATTTTTATTGGCCATTACTTCTTAACTTGAATAAGATATTTTGAAAATAGATTTCAAGATAGTCATCCTTAATGGTTACCATCAATAAGATGTCTATATGACACATCCTGAAGGGTTTGTAACCCCAAAGGATACCAATAACATATGTAAGTTGTAAAAATACATTTATGGATTAAATTTAGCATCCATGTCATGGAACATTCATTTTGATGAATCAATAACTGAATTTGGTTTTATAAAAAAAATGTGAGAATTATGTAGAGAACGATTTAGTGGGAGTGTATTCATTTTCCTATTAGTATATGTTGATGATATATTACATAATAAAAATGAAATTGTAGCCTTAAAATCTGTTAAGGTATGGTTGAATAAATGAATCTTCATGTAGGACATGGGTGAGAAAGCCCACATCCTGGGATCAAGATCAATTCTGATAGATCCAAGAGACTATTGGATGTACATCAAAGTACATATGTTGACAAGATACTAAAGATAATTAATATGGAATAATCAAAGAGAGGATTGTTGCCAGCATCACATGGCATTCATATTTCCAAGAAAATGTGTCCAAAGACACACGAGGAATGAAAGGTAACGTAAAGGATTCCAAACACGTCATCAATTTGGTCATTAATGTATGCTATGATATGTACTAGGCTAGATTTCTCCTACACGTTGAGGGTGATAGAAAGATATCAAGATGATCCGTGGGAGAACTATTTGATTCGAGTTAAGACAATCCTTATGTATCCAAGGAATACTATGGATATGTTCCAAATTTATAGGGGATACAAAGAACAAGTCCTTAGAGGAAATGTATGAGGTAGTTTCCACTATGATCAAGATCACATGATGTCACAAATGGTATACATCTTTATTTTAAATAGAGGTTTTGGAAGATGGAATATCTCAAAGAATGGTGTGCTTATAGATTATACAGTAGAGTGTGAGCATATCATAACTTTTGAGGTAGAAAAAGAAGCAATTTGGATGTGGAGCTTTGTCAAGGAGCTTGTACTGGTTCCTAGAATAAATGATCACATCACAATCTATTTTGATAATACTGTAACAGTGGATCCCAAAAATGATCCAAGTTCACAATAGTGAGCGAAGAACATACTACTGAAGTAACATCTCATGAGGGAATTTTCATTAATAGGTGATGTAGTAGTGAGAATTTTTTCCACAGAAGACAACAAAGAGTGACCCTTGAATAAAGACTCAACTCATAAAAAACATGATCATCATGTGTGGTATATCAGACTAGATTATGTATGTAGTTGCCTCTAGTGCAGGTGAGAGTTTGGTGGAGTTTTTTTCCTTGAACAAACTTCTTGTACATTGATTAAATTAATTTTTAATGAATTAATATATTAAAAATAAAATTATATTATTTTTTCATTAATATTAAAGACAATTATGTAATAATTTCATAGATTCAGTGGTTCTAGTTCCATTATTCTATATTGGTTTCTTAATTTCATTTTTAAAAAAAAAAATTTGACTGGGTATGCTCAGACCCCAAAATTTCCCGAAAGTTCCCCACTATAATGAGAACCATGAAGTTCTTTGTCAATATTCATAAAAATATTTATGTGTTTGGATTACATAATATGATGTGACACATAGTATATTGACCATCATGTGTGAGTAATTGTATATATAAGAGGCTTCTTCTCATGAAGTTTACACCTGGTAATCTCCAAGATGATAGATTATGAGAACATAATCACCTGTATAAATTCCACATGTTATGGTGTCATTAGATATTCTTATCTAAGATCTTGTGTACTACTCCTTAGACTTTATGATTAACATTAATATGTGTCACGACTCGCGCACTTTGATTTACTGATAAAACCCATCATATATATAGACACGCACTAACCCAATCATATGTGTTCACAGAAAAAATATTAGGACACCACAATAACCACAACGCCATCAATACAACATAATTAGATTGATTGAAATCACTAAACAACAAAACCAGTACCACGACCCAAAAAAATAGCAACAAAAAACATTAAAAATTTACCATTTAACCACGTAATTGAAAAAATTACATATTTAATATTTTAATGGCCATGTTACATTTATTAAGCCATTAAATTTCATATTTACTATAAAATAAATATTTCCAATAACCCATGGTAATTTTATGCATTAAGAAATATCCAACATATAATACAACTGACATTGATTCCACAACAAATTTAATTCTTTCCAAATATGTTTATTAGTTCCATTAATGATAATGTATTTTACAATACTAGGTATCTAGAACACACACCACATTATAAAAACAATAACTAACCAGCATGTTCATCATAATTCTATATATTTTCATCATATCTATCACCACTAAGGTTTATATATCAAAAGGTTAATTACCCTACACCAAACATAACATTTACCACAATACCTATTACCTCAAACTACACCAATATCACTAAAAACCTTCCAAAACATTCCTCAACCAGTCCCAAAACAAATACATCACTAATATAAAGATAAAACTATAATCAAAGACTTTTATAGAAGAAATACATATCCATTGGCTTATTTAAACATGATTTCAAATTAACTTAACATCTACATTATGAATTAACCAAAATAAATTCCCGATAAGTACTATTATCTATGTGATTAAATTTTTAGGAATAGTGATTTTAGAAACTAAATTCAAATATAAATAATCATATATTACAATATAAATCAAAATTCAAAAGTGATAACAACATGTAAATCAAATAATACCATGAATCAAATACAAGATTTGTGTGCCACATCCTTCAAGTCAATTTTTTTTATGTTTGACTTATTATCTTCTATAAGATGACTCTTATCATCCAAATAATGAAAAAGAAAATTCTACATTGACCTTACCCTAAATAAAGGTAATTTACCAAATCATCTACCTCAACAACTGATATTCCAACGAAATAATGAGAAAATGGATTATAAATGATGACCAAGGACCAGAACACAGAATAGAGGACCTTGTCATCTTACAATCTCAGAAATCCTTATTAAAAAATTTACCTATCACCAACAATATGAACCAGAACTTCCACCAAGAACACCAAATGGATGAGAAGGGTGAAAATATATTGTCATAGTGAAGGAATTCACTTCAGTTAAATTATAATTGATCTTATATTGACAAGTATTATTGATAAGGAAAATAGCTTTGAATTATCTCTCAATACTTTAATAGAATTATCCAATGGTCTTTGAAATCAATGGTAGAGAAATGAAATTTGGTGGAAGATTTTATTTTACATCCTTGTTATAAAAACTAATTATTCTGGACCTATGGTGTTGGACACACACTAATATTTCCAAATGGAAGGAATATACCTAAATAATTAATCATTTCCCCCATTAATGGATTGAACATCCAAAAAATCATATAAAAATGAGGGGAGGACACAATGAACGTCCCTTGACATGATATAGTATCTGATTAACTAATAAAACCATGTTAAAACCATGGAACCATAGTTCCACAACACCCAAAAAAGAAAATCAAAAAAAATTAACCAACCAATTCTCTCATGTTGCAACTATAAAAACAATTCATTAATGATTGGGGTTCCATTATAATAATTAAAATCTAGAAAAAAACCACTATGAATCCAATGGATCACTAGGAAAGATACATATTAATGGATGTTTCAAGGTACAATGACAAACATGGATCAATGGTATGTTACCCAAACCCAATAAAAAAGGTTTCTCAAAGAAGAAAACCCCCCAAAACTATTCCATTATCTGAATAATCACATGACACTGCAACTAGGTCCTCTACTACATAACCCATAGTGAAATGAAATCGTCCATGTACTAATAAATCTTAGCACAACCTCAAAATTCCTTCTCCAGATTGTATCCTGACACCAAGAATGTAACACTCTCAGTTTTTAAGACATATTTAATTTGAATTAATTTGTTTTTTAAATATTTTTAAATACACATGACACCGAAAATAATACATTATATATATATATATATATATCAAAACACTAAGTCAATAATTTCTTTAATATGATATACCCACTAGGATTGCGTAACATGCAATAACAACATGGCTTGCACTACCAGGAACATTGTCGTCGTATACGATGCATACAACAACGAGATTCTCTGAAAATTATATATATATATATATATATATTTAATTAATTTAATATGATAATTATAACATAACCATTAAACCTATTTTTAGAAATAGTAATAAGTACTTTAAAAACATTCTTTATAATTGATTTATATAAATAAAAAATATTGATAATGAATGATGATTTTATTTAGTAATGTCCTTTTATGTTAAAAATATTGTTTTCATGAATAGACTGATTTTAATGAAAATATCAATTTTAGATAAATTTAGAATTTTAGTATGATAAAATTAACTTTTTTCTGAATTCCGAACATCAAAATTATGCTATGGTGTTTTTTTGGATTTCACCAAGGAACATAATTTTTTATGAATATCAAAAAATACTCCCTTTAGTTAATAACTGAAATTTTCTTAAATAATAATTACTTATTAATGATATTGAATTTTTTTAACTTAAAATTAGATAAATATTACACCTATTAATAAAACTTAATTCATTTTAATAAATTGCACTTTGGAACTGAATATAGAATCTGAACAATCTTTTGAAATTTTTCGAACATTAAAACCCAATTTCATTGTCCAGTCTTCGGCTGAAATACTAATTTTAATTTTTCATCTTATATAAATTTAATTTCAAAAATAATACATAAACCATTATATTCAATATAATATTTATATTCTTATGTGACAATGTTAAATTTTGGCCAAATTATTAGTAAATGTGACCAAAATTAATCACATCAGTTAAGACCAAATTACGCTCAATTAGGGACTAAACCTTAAAATTAAGGGACCAAATGACATAAAAAAAATTTAAATTCCCATTTGTATCCAAATATTGGACATAAACCTTAAAAACATTATTTTTGTTTGTTTCATATGACTTTTTTTGGTAAAATAAATGGTATAACTAACATGTTTTTAAAAATTCCATTTGTGTCCTTTTGCTTCACTATAAAAGTCCACCACTTCAACCGATTCCTCACACATCTCATACAATTTAAGTTAATCAATGATCTTTCCATTTATCCTCCCAAAAACCCCCCTTCTACCCTGAAGACACCATTTTTGAAGAAATCCTCTCAAGGATGCTTTTTGGCACAAACTAGAAGGAGTTACCCGATTAAGAGGTAATAACTTTTCTAAAGCTCCATTCATTTATTATCCTTCTCCCCTATCCAATATCTTTGTACTATTATGGTGTGAAAACAAAGGTATCCTAAAAACAATAGGAATTTTTTATTCAAAGGTTATGTGCTACACTTACACACAAGTCTACATATTGAATATTGAGCATTCTTTTTCTATGTATGGTGAACTACGGCCTCAAAAAATTGTGATTTTTCATTTAACAATTAGAAGAAATCATGGTTTCCATTATGATACAAAATCTATTTATATTTTTAATATATTATATTTACCATTTATTTAAATTTCTATATTCCTTTCTAACCACACATCACATTACTTTCAATTTGGTGTTTATATGATAACCTCATTTGGGAAAGTGTGGACTACCGCCCCCTCGAAGTGATGTGATTCATTCACAAGGCACGTTGAATGTGTTAGGGATGTGTTTAATGAACTTATAATATATATAATAAATATTAATTATACTAGAATAATGATATACATATATATATATTTCATTCACAAGATTTATTTCAATATGAATAAAAAATAGAAACAACGTTCATGGTTATGTACTACTTACCGTCTCCACAAATGATGTCTTACATTTAATAATAATTTATGATATAAATTGTAATAATATTACTATACTTGATATAGATTATATTTATAACATTATTTACACAATAGAATCATGATATAGGTATAAGGACTATTTATGTAACCAATTATGACACAAGCGAATAGAAATTTAAATTTTACCCAATGTGAAACCATAACATAGGATCATTAACAAGTGGTTAATATAAAGATATAATAAAACCATATATTGTAATAAAGATATTAATATGATTAATTAAATTATTCATAAATAACTTATGTCTATTATATAAGAATCTGGTACCAGAACAGAGAGAGTCAAGGACCAAAGTAAGGGGATTTCATCTCACTTTTAATTTATGTGACATACATGTAATGTACGCCACTATTTGATTTTTTGTATTAAATTTAAATAAAAAGATTGATTTCAGTGTATATTATAATTTAATTTATTTTTATTCACATTTCTATATTATGATCCTCCATTCAAGGGATTTTGGATTCAATAGATACCAAATCGGTAAAATAGCTTTCTCTAAATTTTCCTTCTTTACGACTCATGGTTTGTTATGAAACTAAAATCATTCTTAAATGTGTATATAAATCAATTTTACATGTTATAAAACGAATATAAATCGTTTCCTAATATTTTCATCTTCATGTCATTTCATTTAATTCATGGATAGTGTGATCTCATGTTACAAGTTATAATAGATTTTTGGGACAATCTCATTGCTTTTCGCAACTGTTTACTTTTATTTTTCATTTAATGAAATATGATTATCCATATCTCTAAGGGATTCAGGAATTGTACTCTCCTCTGTGTAACCATGATATACTAATTTATTAGTACTAATTTTTTAAACATATTTCTAGAAAATATTTGAGAAATATTTTTTTAGAAATCCCATATTTACCCTCCCTTAAATCAGAAATATATGGTTTATTAAATGAGTTTCTATGAATATTATACCATTATCCTATAAATTTTAATTAAATATTTACCCTAATATTCTCTTACCAATCAATTCAATGTTATCTGCTTTTCACTTTCTATATAAGGAACTCATTCAATAATTTTTATAGTGTAATGTTTTCTTTTTTTAGCATCATATTACATTAATGAATTTACCCACTATCATTCCATTGAAGATTAATTTAAATTTTATAAAATGTTAATCATTATGAAATTTTTTTAAAAGTATTTTTCAAGGAAAAATGTTTTCATTATTGTTTCTAGTATTAATTTTTTCCAAGGAATTTTATAGGAAAATTATTTATAAATGGTTTTATATATTAACATTACTTTTTCAATGTAGAAAAGATTAATTCCTTAGAAAAAAAATTTAAATGATATTTCAAAACTATTTTCCACTTATGATGAAATCTGTGGATGTTACTCATTCCCTTTTTGGGTAATATCAAATGGTTCCATTAATATCCTTTCTATGAGGGGGTTACACATAATGTCATGGTTTTTTAGGAAAATCATTTATCCATCACGGGTTATATGTTTTAGAAATACCTTTCTATTTTATGGATTATGATTCTATGAAATGGTTATGAAACATATCTTTTTACCATAGGTTATGTTGTGATAAATTTATTTTGATACCCATTTCATTTAATGGGTTCTGATTTGATGATTATAAGTAATATATTTTTTTAGGGGTCATGAAATGGTGAATGTTTTATTATCTAGTGGAATACTTGTGAATGATTTTTCAATGAGATTGGTGTGACCTATAACTTCTTATAATGCATTGAGTAATGATGAGTTTTATATGTTCTCAAAGGTTACATGGTTTCTTGTCCACTCCTAAAACAATAGATTTTGTAAAAGCTCTAGACCCAGCCTAAATGAAACAAAGTACATGGGTAGTATCCCAAGACAGAAAACAAGGTTAATGGGTTTTATCTGAAGACTAAATGAAATAGGATTCATAGGTTATAGCCCAAGACCAAAAATAATAATGTTCAGTGGTTGTGGCCCAAGCCAAAAATAATGTTGTTACACTGGTTTCTAGCCCAATCTAGAAATAGTTTCATGGGTCATATCCCAAGAATAACATGTAATAAAAGTATTTGTACATACCCCTAACATAATTGTTTCTATTATTAAATGTGTTCCACAAATCCTATGTCTTATTCCATAGTTATGATTTAATTTATCAGGATGTTTATTTTCTTATGATTAATGTCATATAAAATTCCATGAATTATCCCATAACTCATGGTTATGAACATTGATATTCAGTGTATGATATCTTAAAGTTAATATCACATTATCATTCTAGTATCTTCATGTTTATTATAACATGTCTCCATTGTTTAACATTACTCAGTATCTGTGGTCAACCATTTGTTATGTTTCCTTTATCTAGATTTTAAATAATGGTTTTAGGTATAATTAATAACGATGGAGATCTTTATGGGATATTTTGATAATCGTTCACCAGGATAAAATATTTTCTTCCATGTTTCCAAAGACACTAAACAATTACGGTCATGTGGGATGTATTATTGTAGTGTAATGAATATTTATCTTAAAAATGAAATATCTAGGTATGTTAATCCTATGTATATTTACTTTATATCAAATGATATAATTACTCAAACATTGGTAACTAGTTTGAGAAAACATTGTTGAGATCCGTAGGATTTTTTATAAGGATTGGACTACAGAAATATGAAAGGATAAGTATAATTATGTGTTAATATTTAGGAAAATTTCCTCGAATTTTAGTGAAGGATAAAGTAAGTGGTTTCCTAGAAATACATCCAATCCTTGATACTAAAAGTGGATGTGGCTCAGGAACATAAGTAAATATGGGTAACCACTCATAAAATATGTTCCGGTCTTGAGTGGGGGTAACATTGTACATGACAATGGCCCTTGCATCACACCTGGTTTGAAACACCATCAGATATTCTTTGGGAATTCCAAACATCTTCAAGAAACATTATTATGGTTTTAAATAAAATGTTTCTATGAATAATATATGATGAACCATGGGTGTCATATATTAAGTAAAATGACATGATTTTGAATTATTTAAGTAATTATTTTCATAAATATGTGGTTTTCTTTTATATTATGGAACACTCACACAATGCTTCTGTTTTTTATCAATAGAGGTGAAAAGAAAGAACTAGTTTATTATTGAATGTGATGGAAGATTTTATAATGAGAAGTTTGTTGGGATGATCAATGTAATGAAAGATTCCATCATCATTCCTAATCAGTTTTCATGGAACATGATTACAAATGTTTATCTTAACCAATACTCGGGCTCACAAAGGATGATAATGAAGGAGTTCATAGAGAGTACGGGTAATAGAGACCATGGTGGAATGAATATTCAGTTTCCTTTATGTAATAAATGTGGAAGGAATAACCAACATGAATGTATTAAATGAACAAGAAGATGTTTTTACAATGGAAAAGAATGAAACAAAGAATGTTAATTTAAGGGAAAATTAAGAGATAGGTTAATGAAATGGATTAGAATTTTGGATGCCCTATGTCTTCATCGAAGGTTATGATTATTATATACGGAGAAGAAGTTCATTACACAACACAATGTTCCAAGAGGAATGGTCCTGAATAGAATCAACAATGTGGAATAAGTAATGGTTACATTATAGATGATGGCGATACTATAGATGAAATGTGAAAGGAAAGAGGTATTATTGTTAATGGATTAAGGATGATGTAATTGAGGTATTTATGTATTTGGATTCAAATTTTATGATTGATGAAATATAAATGGATTTTATTACTTATGTTTTTTTCTCAGTATTTCCATGTTTATGTTGAATGTTCCATATGGTCTTGTAAAGTGATTTAATGACAAGATGATATTTTGACTAAGGGAAGGAAACCCTAAATATGTTTTTATGATATGATTATTAGGTATGGATAATGATTTGTGGGATATGAATAAGAGAAATAGATAGTATTAATTACCTTGAAAATATGTATGGACTTGTTTATAGGTGGTTTATACGACCACTAATAATTTTTACATCATTTATAATTTAAGGAGTAAATCCAATATACTTTTGAATGGGGAAGCCTGCATGTTTTCTAAAAGGATTTATAGTAATTCATGTTGTTACCATAATTCATAAAAATATATGGTATGGGAATTCACATGATGGAATGTGATAACCAAGAGCTAATTTCTTTTTCATAGTGTAATAAATGTTAAGATAATTTCATGAGTCTTTTTCTAATGTTTTTTATAATCACCTTTGAGAATATATATAAGTTTTACCATTCATGAAATGATTATGTTATGCATTAGAAGAATTATTTATGAACAGAGTTTGTGTTGGAAACCTTAGTTATAATGATAATTAAAGATTAAACGTATTTAAAATATATCCATCTTATATATTAAATTAGTGTGGTTTTAAAACAGTTCATCAAAAATGTCATCTGACAACCAATCATGTCTGGCATTGCAGCATGTATCGAACCCATGAACAGAAGATGATAATGGTTTATTTCCTACCACTGTCTTACAAAATTTCCTACTTAATGTATATTTATTTATAATGAATAAATATTTATATTGAACTATTACTATTACATTTTATTTTTAAATATAAAAAATTTTGTTTTTTAAGAGGGAAATAGTTATAATTTTTATTCATTATTTTCCATAAAATAAATTAAATATATATTTTAGTGCTTTATTCATCAAAGTAAATTTATGGATACTCATTCCATGAGGAAATGGGTGTACAAATTTTTTTTAAGCATGACCCTAGAATAAATTTTTTTTGTACACATTTTTCAAGTATTACCCCTATTCTAAAATTAATCAAAAAACTATTTAATTAATACTACAATTTTTTTTGAGTTGATGGCCTTTTAAGAATATAATATTTATGACATTATTTACCACAAATTTAATTTTATCATTCAGTAAACTGTAATTGATGACCAAAATCACTCCCTGTGAATACTGAAGATTTTTCTCCATCTCCAATCATCTCTCCCAAACGATGTTCTCATATTTGAATACCCAGTTATATGTTAAATTGGGTAACTATTATAATTCAAAATTTCACTTTTAAAGGGAAGTATTAGTATCCATTTTTAGGATTTCGGATTCATTGAATGAATCATTCAAGTATTATACCTTTTATAACCCATATGAAATTTAAAGGTGAAATTCATTTTAATGGTGGTATACTGTAAGACCAAGAGATTTTGAGAATTTCTTGTTTCAGATAAATTTATCATTAAAATATTTTTCATTTCACATGACGTTGTAAATAGATCTTTATATATATATTTATTTTAAAACAATAGTTCAAAAATTCCTTTCACATACAATAACAACTTTTCTGGCACATCTTTCACTACAAGCAACACTGACTTGGCATACGATGCACCCAACAATGAGTTTATATGAAAAATTATTATATATATATATAATTAATTAATAAAATAATATAATTACAACCAAAACATTAAAAATAGTTATTGGGAGATCAATAACTACTTTCCAAATATTTTTTATATGTTTTTATATAAAAAATATATATTTATAATGAAAGATGCGATTTTTTTAGTAATGTCTATTTATCTTAAAAATATTTTTTAAGGAACAATTTTTTAAATAAAATTAATTTTAGGGATATTTTGAAAATTCTTTTGATAATATATTCATCATTTTGGAATTTATAAAATCAAAATTATCATTGGTTGTGTTTTTGGTATTTTTCCTTAAAAAATATTTTTTTAATACTAATAAATATTGCATTTTGTTAAAAACTATTTTTTGTAATTAATTATTAATTATAAAAGATATTATAAATTTTTTTGAAGTAAAAAGCAGAATAAAAAAATTACATATATTAAAATAATTTATTAAATTAGAATCAATTTCACTTTTATACAAATTATAAAATATTTACAAACAATTGAATATATTTCTAATTTAAAACCCCGCTATTTCATCCTATCTACTGAATCAGTAACAATTATTATTTTTTCACTTATGTGAATTGAGTTTCCCAAATCAAAGACAAAAAATTGTATTTAGTGTTATATTTGGAGTATAAAAAGGCCATCATAATTTTGAAAAAAATAGTCAGTAAAATTGATTAAAAAATCGTAGTACTGAAGAAGAAATAATGATATATTTTAGTCTAAACCATAAAATTAATGGCCAAAATGTAATATAAGATTTTAAAAAACTCATTTTCAGACCATATATAGTCCATAAATAATAAATTATAGATTTTTTTATTTTTTTACTTTTTAAGAAATAACATGAACACATCACACAAGATTTTTAAATTTACTAGTGAGTCCTTTTCCATCCATATAAAAGCCACCAAATCAACCCATTCCTCAAACCTCAAAAACCATTTAATCTTGTACATGATCTTTTCTACTATCCTCACAAGAATCCTCACATAATTATTGAATCCACCATTTGGGAAGAAGTGTATTGAATGTAGCCTTCGTGTACAAACCAAATCAAGTTACCTGATTTAGAGGTAGCGTCTTCTCTAAATCTCATTTCAATTATTTTCTTTCAACACCACAACCACTCCAATTATTCAATTATTCTATGAAGAAATAATTATGCTACATAATATAGGATTTTTTTATGCAATTTTTATTACCAAAACAGTCACAACCCTCCATTAAAGGATGTTGAACATAATATTTGTTTTTATGGTGAACTACTGCCTCAGGAAATGACGATTTTTCATTTCTCTTATACCACCAATCATGATGGAAATTTGGATAGAAACTCTATTTATATATTTAGTTTATTTAATTTAATATGTATTTCTTTTTATGTTTTCATTTTACAACACACATCTCTTTACATTCTATTTTATTGTCAATATGGTAATCTCGTTATAGGAAGTATGGACAACTTCCCACTCTAAGTGATGTGAATCATTCACCCAAAACATTGAATGTATTAGGGATGGTTTTAATGAATATAAAAGATATATATATAAAAATTAATCACTGAGTAATATATATATATATATATAATAAAAATACATAAATATATATTTTATATAATTTATTTCAATATAACATTAAAATCGGAAACAACACTCCTGTTTACGTTTGACTTACGCTCTCAATAATGAGTTTATTTTATTTACAACATCCTTTTAAAATAAAAAATTATAATTTTTATATACCAAATATATATTATATTTATCCCCCTATTTTCATTATGGAATCATGTTAAGAGTATAAGTACCAATTATATAACCAATTAAGACAAATGTGAAGAACAAACTAAATTTCACCTGAAGTGGAACATTGGCATAGGATCATTAAAAAGTGGGTAATATAAAGTTAAAATAAAAACATATATGGTAATATATATATAAATATTATTCTTTAAATGATGTAAAATAAAATTATATTTATTATATAGGAACATCGTACGAGTACGTAGAGAGACATGACATAAGGTAAGGGGATTTTATCTCAATTTTAATTTCTGTGAGATACATGTAATGTTCTCCACTCAAAATATATATTTTTTTGTTTTTAATGACCATTATTTAATTCTATGTATCATTTACATAAATTTATTTGTATTCAAATTTCCATTATATGGTCATTTATTCATGGATTTTACGTTTCAATGGTTACCAAATCCGTAAAATAGTTTTGTTTTGATTTTCCTTCTTTGAGACTCATTTTTTTGGCACCAAAATTCTTTATTAAATATATATATACATATATTTTAATTGTTATATAAAAAATAAAAAAAAATTCCTAATATTTTATTCTTAATTTTGTTTCATTTCCTACACAGAGAGTATAATATCATGTTACCATGTTATAAGAGTTTATTCTCACAATCTCAATGCATTTTGAGATTGATAAGGTTTATGTCCCATTTGATAAAAAAATTATGATCCATCTATTAAGAAAATTAAATACATTTCTTAACCTCTGTTTATCTTGGACTTACTCATGTATTGGTACCATTTTATTACTCATTGGACCAAAAGATAGTTAATAATGTGTTTTAATGAAATTTTGACATTACCCTCCCATCGATCGTGAATCTATGTCTTCAAAAATGTCTTTCCAAGAATATTATTCCATTATCCCATATGGTTTTAAATAAATCAATACCCTTTTTGTATTTTACTAATCTCTTCATTGGAATATTTTTGTCAAATTCCAAACAAGTATTTCCTTCTATCAATTTACCATTGAAAAGGATTGTTTTTTTATTTGAACGACATTTACGAAATTACAGACCATCATTCTTTTAAGATTCATTTTAATTTTTTAATAGATTAATATTTAAGAATGTGTTTTAAAATGGTTTTCAAGTAAAAATTATTTCAAAACTATTTAAATAATTTTTTATATGTTTTCAAGGTATTTTATATGAAAATGACTTTTGAATGGTTTTATGTATTAACACGACTTTTCAATGAATACAGGATATTTTCCTCAGGAAACACTTTTGAAAGATATTTCATAACTATTTTCCATCTATGATGATGTATTTTGATGTTACGCATGACCTTTTAAGAATTCCCCAAATATTCCATTTATATCCATTGTTTTAATGAGTTATTCTTAATGTAATGTTGTTTAGAAAACCTATTTCTCTTTCGTGGGTTATATTTTTATGAATTATGTTTCTCTCTAATAGTTTGTGCTTATATTAAATGTTTATGAATCTGATCACTTTTTCATAGGTTATGATGTGATGAAATTTTAATAATACCCATTTTATTTTATGGGTTTGGATTTGATGCTTATAAGACCTATTTCATTTTATGGGTCATGATATGATGAATGTTTTACTATCATGTCGCACACATGAGAATGATTTTACAATGATATGGTAATGACCTATATCTTAATACAGTTTATTGGGAAATGATATGTTTTATATGAGCTCAATGGGTAGATAGGTTGTTTCCATTTCCTAAAAAGAAATATGGTGTATGGGTTTTAGCCCATACCTTAATAAAATAGTGTACACATATAGTAGACCATGACTGAAAAAAATACTCACATGGGTTGTATTCCAAGAATAAAATAATGATTTTATAATTTTTCTAGCCCATCCCTGAAAAAAATGTTTATGGGATTAAGCCGAATCCAATAATAAATTTGGAACATCTGATTCATGCCCAAGCCAGAAGTAGGAACATGGTTCGTAGCCCACACATAACATGATTTAACATTGTTGGTAGGTAGCCCTGGAATAAATGATTATATTCATATATGTATTCTAAATATCATTTTTTTTATTTCAAAGTTATTATTTAATGGATCATTATATTTATTTAAAAATGATTCACGTATTAAAAACGACCAATCATTTCCCATAACTCAGGTTAACGACCATTAATATGTAGGCTATGATCCCCTAATGTTATGATCGCATTATCAAAATATTTTGTTTATGTTTATGCTTACATGTTCCCCTTGTTAAACCTTATCGATCATCTTATCTCACGCCATTCATAGGTTTTATTTTTTCCAGGTTTTAAAGAATGGTGGTATGTATAAGTAATAATGTTGGAGATCTTAATGGGATATGTAGATGATCGTTCCCTATGACTAATGATTTTGTATTTATGTATTCAAAATCACTGAACTTTTATGGTCATATACCATGTATGTTTACAATGTCATAAATATTCATCTAAATAGATGTAAATCCATGTATGATAAGCCTGGTTCACTGTATATAACACTTGAATCAAGAAATTTAATTGGTCATTAATTTATAGTACATTACAATATCATACATAGATATCTTATAATATGTTTAACCACATAAAAATAATGTGTCTCATATTCTATTTATCTTACTCTCAAAACATAAGACATAAAATCACAGAATATTAATATGAAAGATGTCTTATAATGGAAATATTTTCCATAATATAACTAGTATCAGTACACTTATGGTATCATCACAATTAGGTTATCATGTTGTATCAAAGTTATCATTTTTAATTGATTTTTTATTATTATTATGGAACTCATAATTAAACATAAAAAACTTTTGATAATAAATATATATAACTTCTTGTTGTGGATGATTCGTGTACATCACAAGGTTTGTTTACATTGAATAGATGAATAAATTACCATGATACATGAAATAACTATAAACATGTAAAGTATATCCATCAATAAGAAATATCATGTCATACATATAAAATTTTCAAATGATTAAATTCCCAATGAGAACATTTTTAAAAAATGTTTCATATAATGGTGAATTTATATAACTACTCAAATTACTTTTCGTAAAACATACTAACCTACAATGTAGGTAATATAATGGTAGAGGAGTCCATGATTGTTTTTCATTAACATAAATTTCAACATTTGAGAATGAGCCCAGTGGAAACTATCAATAATTTTTTTAATTGGGATAATTATCTAGTAGAGAATATATATTGACTTATAAAATAACTATAATATGTGATGATTATTAATTAGATCATGAAATGGTTGTAGTACATGTAAATATATATGTTCAATTTATTATGTTATGGTATCTCTAGATTTGACTAATAGATGAAATAAATATCATTATAATTATATAGAATAACATGAAGAAATATTTTTTAGGAAAATAATTTTTATGATATGAAGAAACATACAATTAACGAATATTAAAAAGATAAGTATTTTGATGAAGTCATTTAATAATTTTTCAAAAATCTCAAATTGGGGGATATAATTTTAAAAATATATCCCACTCATATACTTTCTATGTGGGAAAATTATACATATCAAAATAAAGTTGAAAACCGTGTTATTGGATCATGAAGAGGGTGATAAAAATGAAACAAATTACAATGATATTTAATGGATATAAAGTGTTAATGAATGATAAATAATATTTTTTCTTTAAGAAGAAATTTTTTATCTCATTTATAGTTGATTCCTTAGAAAGAAAAGAAATAAATGAGTTAAATTATTGAAATAACATCAATGAGGGAGAATTCATCGATTTCATTAACAAATTTCAAACACCAAAGGGAAGCCAGTAGAATAAGGTTGAATTTAAGGTAGTTGTTAAACTCAATGTGGAGTTGTAGGATAATCTGAAAGAAATTAATGAATATATAATATAAAATTAAAACTAAAATATTTTCATACATTAATTTAGATTATATATCCATTAATAATTAGAATATAATAATAAGAAAAAGGATAAAATATATAATCTCAAATACATGAAACTAGATAGATCAAAAATATCATTCAAATAATGATAACTGTGGAGGTGATGTTAGTTATTTATTGAGGTATGAGTAACACAAAAAATCATAAATGAATGTGTATTAGAAAGATAATAGTATAATTTTTTGATAATATGTACAAATATCATGAACAATAATGTTCCCTATAACCCAACTCTATGTTGATTAAGTGGAACAATTTCCCAACAGGTAATGTGAAATAGATGTTTATAGAGTCATAAATGATGTTTAATGCATTCAAAAAAAATATTATTATTTTATGTAAAATAAATAATTATAATTAATTATAAATAAATGAAAATATAAATTAAATAAATGTATAATTCTTATAATCCATGAAGGATCATTTTTTGGGTGAGACATAAAATGATATTGTTCATCAAATAAGGAACACAAAAAATTATTTAAAATTAGAAATTATTATTATGGGAACATGGGACACTATAAAAAATCTAGATAACCAAAATGAATCTCAATTCATATTAAAATATTATATAGAAAATTATAATTTTACATTATCATAATACATTCTATGGATAATATTTTTTGATTGTTTATAGATATAAGGATATGTGTTTTTCATTTTGATTTTAAATATATATGTCTAAGATGAGGAAGTTTATATCAAAGTAACAACATAAGGATTATTCAAGTAAACTATAAATTAAAAAAAAGATTCTCAACATTTTATGTCCATAAAATTAAATGACATTAAATTAAATGTCCCTAATTATCAATAACAAATTGAGTTTAATTTCCTAGTATATTATTACTAAAAGTATTTTTTGAATGTTTTTGTGAATCAAATGGAAATGACGAAATTATATTGTCCAATAATTTAGGTTCCAAATAGTTTTTTACTTCATATATGACATAATATATAAATCTACTTAATTAATGAAATATGAAAATGTTTCATAATTTTTATTAATGATGATATCATACATATCATTGGATACAAGAAATCTAAAATTATTGGAATGGTTATGAAGAATAGTAACATGTGGTAGGTAAAAAACTATGATATAACGTATTTATTATAAGTAAATTGTGTATCTCAATTTATGATATCCAGTTTACCAAGAAAATTTGTTTTGATAATGTATAAAGGGACTAATAATTATGTATATGAAGGTAATAAATAGTAATAAATTCCTAATAATTACTGAAGATGGAATTTTATTTCATTATATAGAAGAAAATTAATATTTTAGAAACCATATCTTTGAATCATGTAGTAAATTTAATTATAACAAGTAGTTATATAATTATATATAAAAGTTTTTCTTATACTCATATTTATCCATACTCATGAAAATATTGTTTACTGGGAATGACTTTTTATGAAAAATAATAACTAAATGGAAATAAGATTAAATGAATTCATTCTTTTGTTAATATTTATATTTTTTGGTTGATCAAATTTAGAGATATTAATTGAATATTGTGTTATATAAGCCTAATTTATTATTAAAGTTTTGTGGAATATACTAATTAGTCCTGTTAAAAATTTTGGGAAATAAATTTCAATTGAGATAATATGATATTTCATTAAAAATGTATTACAAAATAATTATCAAATTCTTATATTCTAATAACCCAATGTTATCTAATTAATGAGTTAATGAATATATTGAGTAGTATAGTATAAAAAACCATGGTTTAGTGGTGATAATTCCATAAAAAATATTAATTTTTTTAATGGAGTGGAGAAGTAATAAAATAACTCATATAATATATATTTAAATATTTATAAAAATTTCATTTGGGAATGTAGAATTATTAATAATGATATTAATCACTAATATATCATTGTTTTACCCCATAATGAGAAGACCCCAAAATGAATTTTCTCTCTGTATTAAACAAACATTAAAATATGTTTGAAATATTTGTAGGAATATTGTTATTATATTCCATGAGAAATTTGAAAATAAGATTTAATGATATAATAATGGATGTATTCAAATTTTATTCATATCTATATTTAAATTATAGTTCGGATATAATAAATTCAATGGGAAATTTTTTAAATATAAGGCATAACTATTGAATTGAATGGTTAGATTCCCCAAGATGTTTGTGGTGGAGGAATAATAAAATTCCGTAAAAAATTGATTAGCCTAATGAGATCATTAGACAAAGGATAGATTAATGACATTAACACTAATGATGGTGGTTTCTTTACAAAAATATCATTAAAATATATTAAATAAATATGTAGAGATAAATTCAATGAGAATGAAATATTTAGACAAAAAATTAATATTTTTTTATAATTAGAGAATGAAGAATCTATAAATAGTAACACACTTATTTTTATAGAGTTAACGAGTTTTTAAAAATAATCTCAATATGAATTTTTTTTTAATTTTATAAATGGAAAGGATGAATAAACTATTAAAAAAGAAACAATGATGAGTGACAAAATCATTGAGGATAATATTTATATAAAAAACATATTTCTATTTAAAATATAATAAATAAATTCATAAAAAAATTGATTCAATTACAATTTTTTATCAATAATTGAAGGATTTATTATTTTGAAAATTCTACAGATTTTTCATGGTTCGAGAGGATTTAGTTAATTATTTATATTAATGACTAAAATATGTTCATTGTATTCCAAATGGATATTAAATTTTGGAATCTGAATGTTTTACTTGATGAATACATTTCTATTAGAGGAACGTAAATTTTTATTCTAATTGAAGATGATGTCATTGAGTATAATTTTGGAGAATTGTTTATATGATTAAACAAATATATAATGAATTGTATTCATTACGAGAAAAAATATTGAAGAAGATAATATTCAAATGATGTGAAGTTGATCAAAATATCACTTTGAAATGAAATTTTTATAAATGAATGATGGATTCAATTTTTTTATATTAAATAATTTTTAATGGTTTAAATTAATTTTAATATAAGGAGTTTGTTTAGATTGTGGAGAAAAATCTGCAGTTTTTTATTATTAATGAGATGAAATTTTTTACCTGGTTTACAAGTCTCTTAGGGATTTTTTTTAAATACATTTATTGTGAAAAATTATACACGAGGTTTCAAAAAAATATTAAATTGATAGCAGTAAATCATTGGAAAGACTAGTTACAACTCATTCATGTTATTCAAAATAAAAATGTCAAATGTTTTTCAACATTATAGAGTATTTGAAAATCATTGTAATGTAACGATATTTAATTAGTATGTGACCCAAAATATTATTTTTAATGTGTCATGTGATCTGATATCAATATGATCTAGGTTAAATGTATATAATAGTGATGAAATGAATATTTCTTATATCAATCACATGATAGATATTGTATTTTATAATAGTGGATTAATGGAGGAGAAATTTTTGTGGGTTCATAATTGTTGATTTGGTAGGTTCAAAAAATGATTGAATGTTAATATATAGTGGAATTTTCTATTTTGGATATGTGTATATTTTTATAAGAAATATAAAACATTACATCTCACCAAGAATAGAAAAACTAAATATATTTTCATTTATATTGATTGTACACAACTTATATATATATATATATCAATCACTAGAATAAATACATTATTGACAATGTAGATTATCTTATTATTATTATTATTGAAAATTAATATTTGTAAATGTAAGAAAATTTGAGTACATATTTTAAGTAAAATGTTTAATGAGATCAAATATCATCTAATCAATGGGAAATTAGAAAATGGATTGATGAAATTTATTAGCATTACAATATCATCTTCATGATATTTAGAGAATTAAATATTGTAAAAGATTATTTAGATGCATAAATTTTATCATGTATTTGAACAATCAATATTTACATCATTGATTAGTGAATAATAAAAACTCATTAACCTTGTTAATTCATATAAGTCTTTATGGAAACAAAAATATTTTTTTAGTATCCTAGTGGTTTTATTAGCTAATAAGTGATTCATTAAATGAATTAAAATTTTTTTTATTTCCCTCAGAATCCATGATGATGTATTCTATTTGGTTGTAGAGAGGATTCATAAATTAAAAAAATCATCACCAAAGAGAGATGTACCTATATGGAACAAAGGAGGATATAAAAAAATGTGTAAGATATCGCAGAGGAGATTGATAAAAAACGACAAAAAGTTGAAAAATTATAAAGGATATGAAGATACTAAAGGGATTCCAAAATGAGATTCCATGTGAGTCATCTTTGTTAGGGGGAATTACTTGGATTAAGAGATTATGGTTTGGGAAGTGGTTGTTCATGAAATATTTTTGTTTTAATTTTGTTTGATACAAATTACATGCCTCACATTAATTAGATAACTGGAACTTATATGATAATCTAATTCAATAAGTAGTCTATTGTATATATTAATTTTTTTAGCAAAGATAAAATTTGTGTTAATGGATTCTTATGTGACTAATGATATGATAATGAAAATACAGGGATAGAGTTTTTGAAGAAAACAATGAAGGAATTATTGGGTTGGGTTTATTAACAATGGTTCTAAAATTGTTTTAATATGTCTCATATTATCATTGGGAAATCATTGATAGTATTTTATAGAAATGTATAGGGTTCTATAGGTGTTTTGTAATTCCCCTGCCCCAGTTACCCCAAATCGGTGCATTATTACATAACATTTCCATGATACAAGAAATCATTTCCCGATAGACCAATCAGTTTAGTAGCCTTGGAAGTACTAGATACATACATATGTTTTATATTACAACATGAAATTATAAAAAAAAAATTTGTCCCCTTTGAAAACTATTATATCCCTTACACTATTCATTTAGGTTAATCATAATATACTTCCTTGCATCCTAGAAAAATAAAACATAAGAAATGGGTGAGCTCAAATGCTCAGTAAGGATAAAAATATAGAAGAAACTATCATAAATATGAATAAACATTTAAGGCAATGTATAAGTCTAGAACACAAGCCATTTAAAATTAATCATCTTCATAATATGAAAAAAAATTAAATAATTTCATTTACTTATTCACATGGATATTCTACTAGTTGAATAATCACATGGTATATCAATTGCCAATTTCATAATGATGGAATGCCTAATGCGAGACTTCATAACCACATAGTCAAGTCCTTGTACCAAGACTACAAATATGATTTTTTCAAGGCCTTCGACCAAGACACTGGTTTTTCAAATTATACAATCCAATTCATTGAGGAGCTATAGTGGGCATCACCCATCACTTATTATCTCTAATACATTCATCATATGAAAGGGTTTAAACATAACATAAACAATCTTATTAAAACTAGCATACAAAATGTCAATACTTTATCCATAAACCATGAAGGGTATAAAAATAACACATCCAGAATAAAATATATCACAAAAACATCAATGCGGTATAAAATATTTGTATCATAATAAATAAACATCGATCAATAATAATATCCTGTAAAGGATGTTGACATAGTTGAAAATTATTACTAAAAATATTTTAGAGAAATATCCCTTTTTCATGTAATCATTTAAAAGCCTCACAATTTAAAAATAAGCAGTTTAAAATAAATTGTTGAATCAAAGTGTCCCATACCACTTTTTCACTTTTAAATTGAATAAAAATTTTATAAAATTAATTTCCATATAAATAAATCCTTAAAACCATTTTTAAAGCATGCACATTAATGTGAAATATTTAGAAGAATAAATTTTTAAAACATTTAACATGATATTTTAGTTGGAGTTCCTAACCAAATGAGATCCGCATGAATAAAAATAATTGAGGTGATATAACCATTATAATATCATGAGAATAAATGGATTCATTATATACTTTTTCAATGTACAATATATACACCAAATAAAAGTGAATTGGCACCTAACAACAAAGAAGTCTCAATGGAATATAAGTTGAGATGAGTTCCTTTATAAAGACATTATCCTTTGTTTAATGATAAATCAATGAAAAAATTTCTTTTGACATATATAAATACAATAAATATGATTTTAAATTAAGTGTAAATCAATCAGAGTACATTCACACATATTCTAGTTAAAACAACACCAATGAATTTGATGTTTAACTCAATGAAAAGAAATTATGTTAAAATTACTCTTATAAACATTATATCGATGACTTGTGAATTTATAAATGTACTAATTATGTGTATCAAAATTATATCCACACAAAGGGTATTGGAAATTATTAAATAAGAAAATAAATAGATATTTGACACATAATCTTGGAGTAAAGTAATCAATGATGTTAGTGTAAAACCGAATGTGGGGAAATTGAAATTTGAAATTCCCTTAACGGTTTGGTGACTTATGAAACACACACCCCCTAATAGAATAATCTTATAATGAATATGTAAATACCCATAAATTAATATATATTATGCAAACAATACAATCAATGGACGTACATACACCACAAAAAAGGAAATAATTACAATTATAGCATGAATCTCATGGGAATTAAAGTGAGATGAAAACACCATACCTTGTACTTTTCATTAGTCGAGGGTATGTTATCATCCTATATAATAGTAAAACTATTGTTATTAAATTATAAAATAACTATATACATATATATGATATCATATATGATCCTTTAATACTGCTTTGTTAATAATATTTTAGTAGAATCATCGCTTCGTGTGTTAACTTGTCTGTTTTCCTTTATATGCTTGGTTACGTAAGCCATGTTACTTTTGGATTGGATGTATTTTATTCATTTCCAAATGATAATTATAACGACCCATACTTTAAATACATTGTTATTGCTTCAAAATTGAAACACACTTATTACAACATATAACAAAATCATTAAAGGACTGTATAGGTATAGTGTCTTTAGAAATTGGGAAACATAAACAACTGGTTTATAAAGAATCTACATTGTCTCCCATATATTTCATTATATCTAGAGTCCATTTTGGCATATCATACTTAATAACCATATTCCTGACTAGAGGAATAAAACATACAAAAGGGTGAGCTCAAATTCTCAGTAAGGGTAAACAAAAGAAATATCAATCACATCATATTCACAAGAACATAACATTTTGGAAATCCAAACCTGCAAAAGAGATCATAATTTCATAACATGGGATAAATCATAGTAGTGAAATGCCATCCCAATAATCATAATTTAAAACCATAACATAAAACATGAAACTTTTTGGAATACACACATAATCATAGAGAATCAATTCTTAGTAGTCAAGACTCATTGCCAAGACTGTCTTAGCAGACAAAGTCCATTTCTGAATAGAGTTCACTCCTCGTTTTAGTCATATTTCACTGAACTGGATTAACCTTCCATTCCAGACATGTCTATCTAATGAGATATAAATCTTTACCCAATGCATTGGAGTTATATATAGGTCCCACCCATCTCAAAATGATACCATTCTTATGTGTGCCACAAGATCATAAATCATACATCATAGCATAACCCATGTAAAAAAATGGGATTCTTAAACATCATGCCATCATAACATAATCCATATAAGATAAAATGTCATCATAAAATTAATTCCATCATAACATAATCAAATCAATGTAAAAATAGGGATTGAAACAGAACCCTAAATTATCTTAGATGGAAAATAATATTGATAAAATACTTGAACTCCATTCTTGAGGAAAATATCCTTTCTACATCAAATTTTGTTTCCTTTCATAAAATGTAATATAATTTAAAACTAAAAGAAGTAGGTTAAAAATAAAAATTAAAACATGTAAATGAAGTTTCATGGAAATAATGTTCTAAAAATTCATTCATGCCGTATAAGTTAAAAAACAGTCTTCATGTATTTTAGCCGGAAAAGTCAAGAAGTACCTCCTACGAAAAATGACAAAAGATTCATTTCATATATTTTACTAAAAACTCATCGAAGGGTAAAATTGGACTTAAAAAATTGTAGGAGGATATAAATAATATTACATCTTGAGGAAACATGGATGTGGATGATAAATATTCCACAGTAAATTATGAAGTATAAACAATCTTGGATAAAAATTGAGATTGCGAGATTTTCCATTACCATAGTTCTGATTTGATTCGTACGTGTCTAAACCTCCGGTATAATGATTTAAATAATGTTATTGACTTATTCCAGAATCGTACTCATTGTTATGATATCATATGTGGTCATATTCTTAGCTTCTTATTAGTAATATTTCATTGTTACCTGTTATTCGGGTGTTTGTTGGTTTTTGTTCTTATACGTGTTTTGTCAAATAAATTATTATTCTTATTTTAGGTTATAGATACCTCATTTATTTAATTAGTGTAATATATGTCATATTCATTCATTCAATTCATTTATATAATCGTTATTCAATGATTATTATGTAGAACGAGTCATATCTGATCGTGGAGACGTTAGGTCATACGTACGCACGAGTGATGATATTGTTCCCATGATCGTGGAATTGTATTGAAGTGTATTTATAATATTTCATAATCAATATCACTTTACAATAATCATATATATTTATTCTTTACACTATTATCCCCATACAAGTAAGGTGGTGGTGGAAAATTGATTACACCACGGCGTGGAGATGGTATTCCGTACGTACGCACGCGCAGTGATTTCGTTTTCCGTAGGATGGATAGATGGTTAAATAGGGTTGCTTCATACTTATAATAACATATAAGTATATGAGTGATACTGATTTTATTACTTCATAATGAAACAACTAATGGAAAAGAAGTATAAGAAGAAATAAAGTTGAAAGAATCGGTAACAGACATTACCCCTTCTTTGAAGCGCCTCTTCTTAACCTCCTCTTAGGGCACTAAAGATGGTCATTGAAGAATACCAAGACCTATAGGATGTTTCTAGGGAAGTTTAGAAGATAAATTGGTAGGGTTTGGCCGAGCTTGAAGGCTCAATGTTGTGTGAGGAAGAGAGGGAGGAGGTGCCCATTTATAAGGGAGGAGAGAGGCATCATTGGAAAAACCAAAAATATTATTTTATTATAAAGTCATATTCAGTTTTTAATAGATCCAAATTGATTTATTTAGAATCTAAGGTGGTTATGGGTCTTAATACACTCATCCAATAGAATTTAAACAGGTTTAGGTTTTTATTTTAACATTATCATTTAGATTTTACTTTAAGTTAAAGAATTTTACTTTTACCATGTCCTCTTGTCTTCTTACACTATAAGGTTAATAAACTTACATTAACAAGCCAAACGAAACCCAAGTTGTTTATTAACAATATATATAACCTTATCTATGTAATTTGGCCGAACATTAGATTTTTACGAATAAAATAACAATTAATAATGTAATATTTGTTTTAAAAATTATTTTATGTCAATTTTGACACTATTTGGTCATTGATTTTTATGAAAATCATAACAGAATGATTAGTTCGAAAAAAGATAATTAAATAAATAAAAATATGTCATATTAACCTATAAAATTAGTGTAATCCATAAAAAGTCTCAAATTACATTTATTTGGGTATATATAATATCAATTATGTTAATATTTCCTTAATAAGGTAATTACTGCATCATCATTGTGTCATAAATAAATTAAATTATATAAAGTCTAAAATTTATAAATAACCTACCATTATGTAGGAAATATTTTTATATTTCTAACGAATATTTATAGTCGAATTTATCTTATGTATAACCCTATATTAAAAATGATTTAGTTATTAAAAATTGATTTTAACTATTTTAACTATTCTTTAAATAAAATATTATTAAATGTCCTAATCTAATCAAAGTGGACCTAAATGGTAATATTTTATTCCTAAGTTTGTTTTTGGTCGAATTAATCTTATCCAATAGAATTAGGACATGTGTTAGGATAATAATAATATCATTTTTACCCTTAATTGCCCTATTTACTTTTAACTGTGGTCAATAAATATAAAAAGATATTATTCACCAAAAATTGTTTTTATCTTATTGAACCACATTTTACTCCTTTATATTAATCATGTCTCTCGGATTTTTTAAATTCCACTCACAGAAGCGGTAAAATTATGTTTTATGTAAATTTTCAAATTCTCATAGGTGGTGGGTAAAAGATGGTGAGAAGTTCAATAAAATTTTTATATGTCTAAAATTGTTATAAAATGACTCCAATTAATTAAATTGAACTTATATAGGTATTATGTATCAATTTTCACATAAAATAAATTTAAATAAAATAAATAATTATTTAAAAAGTCGGGTTTTAAATAGTTACCCAGTGTTTTCACTAATCATAAAAAATTGAATGTTTTCATAAAAATACCGAAATTTCACCCTAGGCTAATTTCGATATTCCAAATCCATAAATGAAGTCCAATTTAAAAGATAAAATTTACAAAATATAAAAAATTGGGTATTACTATTCATAACTGCTAGTTTTAATAATATTTTAATAGTATATCATTGTTTAGTGAAACTCTTTATTGGTATGATGCAAGCTATCGAGGAAGGTCAAGATTGCGTTTAAAGCAAGCGAATCTAGTGTTGTGTGTAGTGAAAGATTCTTTTGATGACATATATAACATAAAAACAAAAATCTATGGTTCATCCAAATTACTTACATAAGGTTATATATATTAATAATAATCAACTTGGGGTTCATTTGGTTCATAATAGCATGATTAGTTCGAAAAAAGTTTATTAAATCAATACTAATATGTCATATTAACCTATACAATTAGTGTAATTATTAAAATGTCTCAAATTACATTTATTTGTGTATTTCTAATATCAATTATGTTAATATTTCCTTTATAAGGAAATTACTACATCATCATTGAGTCATAAATAAAATAAATTTTTTAAAGTCTAAGAATTATAAATAAAATACCATTATGTAGGAAATATTTTTAGCTTTGTAATGAATATTTATTGTCGAATTTATCTTATGTATAACCCAATATAAAAAATGTTTTAGTTATTAAACATTGATTTTAACTATTTTAACTATTCTTTAAATAAAATACTATTAAATGTCCTAATCTAATGCATGTGGACCTAAATGGTCATATTTTATTACTAAGGTTGTTTTTAGTCGAATTAATCTTATCCAATCGAATTAGGACACGTGTTAGGATAATATTAATATCATTTTTACTCTTAATTACCATATTTATTTTTAACCATGGTAAAAAAAAGTTAACTGTTACTATTCACCAAAAATTATTTTTATCTTATTGTAAAACATTTTACTCCTTAATATTAACCGTGTCTCTCGGATTTTCGAAATTCCACTCATAGAAGAGGTAATATTATGTTTTATGTAAATTTTCAAATTCTCCTATGAGGTGGGTAAAAGACGGTGAAAAGTACAATAAAATTTGTATATGTCTAAAATTATTATAAAATGACTCCAATGAATTACATTGAAGTTATATAGGTATTATGTATCTTTTTTCAAATAAAATAAATTTAAATAAAATAAATAATTATTTAAAATGTCAGGTTTTAAATAGTAACCCAGTGTTTTCACTATTCATCAAAAATTGAATGTTTTCAGAAAAATACCAAAATTTTACCCTAGGCTAATTTTGGTATTCTGTATCCAAAAATAAAGTCCGTTTTGAAAGATAAAATTTTCAAAATTTCAGAAACTGGGTATTACTATTCATAACAGCTAGTTTTAATAATATTTTAATAGCATATTGTTGTTTAGAGAAACTCGATATTGCGTATAACGCAAGCTATCGAGGAAGGTCGTGATTGCGTGTAATGCAAGCCAAAATAGTTCTGTGTGTAGTGAATGATTCCTTTGATGATGTATATAACATAAAAACAAAACATTTCTCATAAAAATCTCGGGTGTTACATTCTACCCCCCTTAAAATGAATTTCACCCTCGAAATTCGTCACTTTGAAACTATCAGATGAGGATACCTCTCCCTCATCATATCCTCAAGTTCCCATGTAGCTTCTTCAAATTGGTGGTCCCTCCATAAAACTTTAACCAAACAAGTGGTCTTGTTCCGTAGGACTTTTTCACTACGATCCAGAATCTATGCCGGCAATTCTTCATATGAAAGATCTTGCTTTAGCCATACAACTTCTGAGCTGAGTACATGTTAAGGATTGAGTATGTACTTTCTCAGGATAGATAAATGGAACACATCATGAACTTGAGATAGATTTGGTGGAAGTGCCAATCGGTAAGCTACCTTCCCAACACGATCCAATATTTCAAAAGGACTAATATACCTAGTGCTCAACTTTCCCTTATTTCCAAATCTCATTACTCTCTTCCAAGGAGATATTCATAAGAACACTTTATCACCCACTTCAATCTCTCGGTCATTTCTTTGGTTATTGGAATAACTTTTTTGTCGACTATGAGCTTCTCTAATGTGTTGTTGAATTGATCTATCCTTTTCTTCCATCTCATCAACAAGATAAGGTCCTAATAGCTTTTTTTCCCTAACATCATCCTAGGAAGTTGGAGTTCAGCATTTCCTTCCATAGAGAGCTTCATAAGGAGCCATCTGAATACCAGACTGAAAGATATTATTATAAGAAAAATCCACCAAAGGTAGGTGATGATCCCAACGACCTTTGAAATCCATAGAGAAAGCTCTTAACATATCTTCTAGAATTTGAATTTACCTCTCATACTGAACATCTGTCTGAGGATGATAAGTAGTGCTGAAACACAACTATTTATCCAGAGTATGCTGAAGACATCACCAGAATGTTGAGGTAAACCACGAATCCCTATCAGATATAATGTAAAGTGTTACTACATTAAATCTTACAACTTTCACTACATATATCTTGGCAAGATGATCCGGAGACAAATCCTCTCTAATATCAATGAAGTGTGAAGACTTTGTAAGATGATCAACTATGACCCAGATAGCATTATTGCCTTTGGATGTTTTAGGAAGTCCAGTGACAAAGTCCATAGTGATGTTTTCCCATTTCCATTCAGGTATGGGTGATTATTGTAACATCCCCTTAGGCTTTTGTCTCTCAGCTTTAACTTGCTGGCAAACCAAGCATCGATAGACAAATTCAGTGACATCTCTTTTCAGGCCATCCCACCAGAAGTACTATTTAAGGTCCCTATACATCATTGTGCTTCCATGATGAATAGAGAATAATGAACTATGAGCCTCATCCATCATTTCCTTCTTTAATTCTGGGATGGTAGGAACACAAACCCAATTCTTGAACATTATTATCCCATCACAATCAAGGGTGAATTCAGGAACATTTCACACCTTTTTTTGAAACTACACATTTTCTTTCTGTGCCTCTTTAATCTTCACATGTAAAGACCATTGTACATTAATTTGAGAAACAAAATATTTTTCCCCTTCCATTATAATTCCAAGATACATCCTTTGTAAATCAATAAATATTGGATCTTTTTTATCCTCATCAGGGATAATCTAGCATGGTCTTGTCGACTTAATGTGTCTGCCACCTTGTTTACTTTCGCTAGGTGGTAATTAATTGAGTAGTTGTAATCCTTAATCAACTCCAACCATCTTCTTTTGCACATATTCAGCTCCATTTATGTGAAAATATACTTTAAACATTTATGATCAGTATAATTGTCACACCTTTCACCATAAAGATAATGCCTCCAAATCTTTAATGCAAAGATTATCGCAGCTAACTCCAAATCATGAGTTGGATAATTTTTCTCATGTATTTTCAAATTTTCTGAGGCATAAGCTATCACCATATCATTTTTCATGAGAGCACACCCCAACCCTTTCATTGATGCATCACTATAGATCACAATCCTTTCTCCACTACAAGGAAGTGTGAGTATAGGTGCACTGGATAACCTTCTTTTCAACTCCTTGAGATTCTATTCACATCCCTCTATCCACACGAACTTAACTCCTTTTCGAGTCAACCTGGTGAGTTCATTAGATAATCGTGAAAAATAATTCACAAAACGTCGATAATATCCCGTCAAACCAAGAAAACATCGGATCTCAGTTACAGTTGTTGGTCTCGACCATCTTTCAATAACCTCTGTTTTTGATGGACCCACAGATATCCCCTCTTTTGAGATTATGCGACCCAAAAATGAAACTTTTTGAAGCCTAAATTCACACTTGGTAAATTTGGAATAAAGCTTCTCCTTTCTCAGGGTCTTTAATACAATTCTCAAGTGATAATCATGTTCTTCCATTCTCTTAGAATAGAAAAGAATATCATCTATAAAGACTACAAAATACTAATCAAGGTAGTCTCTAAAGACTCTATTAATTTGATCCATGAAGATAGAAGGGGAATTAGTAAGTCGAAATGACATCACTATAGATTCATAGTGTCCATAACTTGTAAGAAAAGTCGTCTTTGGTACATCCTGCCTTTTCACCCTTAATTGATGATACCCTGAACGAAGATCAATCTTGGAAAATTATTGAGCTCTGCATAGTTGGTCAAATAACTCATCAATGCATGGAAGAGGATATTTGTTCTTGATAGTGATCTTGTTAAGTTCTCGATAATCAATTGAGAGTCTCATTGATCCATCTTTCTTCATAACAAATAGAACATGTTCTCCCCATGTTGACGCACTAGGGCATATGAATCCCTTATCATGAATCTCTTGGAGTTTCTTCTTCAATTCCTACAACTCAATTGAGGCCATTCTATAATATGTCTTTGAAATAGGCAAAGCACTTGGAATGTGTTCTATTGAAAACTCAACTTCACGATTGGTGGAATACCCGGAAATTCCTCCGGAAAGACATCATCAAACTCTCGTAGAATGGGAATATTCTTAATCGTGAGTTTCTCACCAACTATTTGAGATAAATAACCTTCATTTAGTGGAATCAAGACCCATAAAATGGATGAATTATCCACTGGAAGGTTATGTTCATCCTTGCATCGATAGACGATCATAAATTGATCTAGAATATGAAATATGACATCCATTCTTTGGAAATTGATATGAGAAAAATATAATGAAATCCAATCCATTCCATGAATCAAATAAAATTACACTATAGGAAGGATCACAAGATTTCTAGGAAGCACTTTACCACAAACTTCAATCAGAGAAGAATTGTAAACTTTTGATGCGACTGTTGTGCCATTAGGGGTTCTCAAAGATAACTCAATATCTAAATTTTGAGGTAATATGGAGATACCCATAAAATTTCTTCATAAATAATAGAGTGGGTGGATCCAGAATCAAATGAAACATTTACTACTTTAGAGTGGATGGTCAGTGTACCTTTCACCAATTCGTTATCTTACTCCACATAGCTGAAAAGAATTGCATGTGACTTTCCTTTGTCTATAGTCATAAGAGTTTGTTGATATCGATCATCATCAACAACCCTTGGATGAGGGCATTGATTAGCATAATTCCCCATTTCCTTACACTTGTAACATTGAAGTGTAAGAGGTGCAATCTGTGTAGTATTTTCTTTGTTCGCATCACTAGACATCTTCTTCCCATCATTGCAGCATTCAAATTCCCAATGACCTTCTTTTCCACATTTGGAACATTTACTTTTCCCTTGAAGACAACTCCCTCCATGTTTCTTTCCACACTTTGAGAATAAGGGAAAACTCGTCTTGTTTTCAGTGTGCTCTTTAGATTTTACGTTGAATTCCATTTTCCTCTTCTTATCAAACCCATATGACTGATGGGCTAATCAAATGTCTATCTCAACCATGACAGAACATCGAATGATTTCCTCGTAGTTATTTATGTCCCTTATTTCTAATGCCCTTCGAAGACTTGGTATTAATCTACTAAAGAATCAATCGATCTTAATCTCTGGTTGGAAAATAATCCCAGAAGCATACCATGCAAGAATTGTAAAATTTTCTTCGTAGGTACAAACAGATTCATTATCCTATTTATTTAGTTCAAGAAACTCCTTCTCCGTCTTTGTTCAAAGAATACAATGAGAGTACTTATTGAAAAATATGTTCTTGAACTCATCCCATTTCATGGACTCAATTTAATATCTTGGCCTCATATTCTTGATATGATTCCACCACTGATCATCTTCACGATCAAAACGATATACACCTAAGATGACTTTATCATGTTTAGAACATTGAAGAATTGAAAATATCTTTTCAGTGGTACTGATCCATTGTTCAACCACTAATGGATCAGTAGACCCATTGAATAGGGGGGACGCTGCCTCATGAAGGATTCAACAGAATTTTTCTCCTTACATTGGTCGTTTAGAGGCCCTTCATGATTCATAGCTTAAGAAAGTTGTGTGAGAATGGCTAAAATATTTCTCATTCCATCTCCCATAATGTTTGGTTTCTCATGGAGACAATCAATGCATTTCCCATCGCATTCAACATTAACATGGTTCCTTTGGGTTCCAACCATTGACTAAAACCAAGAAGACTAGTGAGAGAAACACTAATTATAAATGGAAAACCACATAATAAAGAATAAAATTTCACAGTTAAGGTCTTTTCATAGGTTACTCATGGACATTTCTAAAACACTATGATTGTGTTTTATTCTTAGACTTATACTTAGGGTTCTTACTAATGATTTAACATCCTAGTTTTTATGGTAAACTATACCTTTCCTCTAATACCAACTATAACGACATATACTTTGCATACATTGTTATTGCTTCAAAATTGAAGCACAATTATTACAACATATAACAAATCCAAGAAAGGACCATATAGGTATAGTGTATTTAAAAACTGGGAGACATAAACAACTGGTTTATAAAGAATCTACATTCTCTCCCATTTATTTCATCATATCTAGAGTCCCTTTTGGCATATCCTACTTAATAACCTTCTTCCTGACCTGTGGAAGGAAAACATACAAAAGGGTGAGCTCAAATGCTCAGTAAGGGTAAACAAAAGAAATATCAATCACATCATTTTCATAAGAACATAACATTTTGGAAATCTTAACCTGCAAAAGAGATCATAATTTCATAACATGGGATAAATCATAGTAGTAAAATGTAATCCCAATAATCATAACATAAAACCATAACTCAAAACATGAAACTTTATGGCATACACACATAATCATAGATAATAATTTCTTAGTAGTCAAGACACATTTCCAAGAATATCTTAGCAGACAAAGTCCATTTATGAACCATGTTCACTCCTCGTCTCAGTCCTGTTTTACTGAACCAGATTAACCTATCATTCCAGCCATGTCTATCTCATGAGATACAAATCATTACCCAATTAATTTGAGGGAGATATAGGTCCCACCCATATCAAAATGATACCATTCTTATGTGTTCCACAAGATCATAAATCATACATCATAGCATAACCCATGTAATAAAAATGGGATTCATAAACATCATGACCTCATAACATAATCCATATAAGATAAAAGGGCATCATAAAATTAATTCCATCATAAAATAATCAAATAAATGTAAAAATAGGAAAAGAAAAATAACCCTATATTAACTTAGATGGAAAATAATTTTGATAAAATATTTGAACTCAATTCTTGAGGAAAATATCCTTTCTACTTCAAAAACATTTTTACTTTCTTAAAATGTCATATAATTTTAAAATAAAAGAAGTTGATTAAAAATTAACATTAAAACGTGTAATGGATGTTTCATGGAAATAATGTTCTAAAAATCCAATCATGCCGTATAAGTTAAAAAAACATTCTTCTAGTACATTGGCCGGAAAAGTCAAAAAGTACCTTGTATGAAAAACGAAAAAAGATTCATTTCAAATATTTTACTAAAAACACACAGAAGGGAATAATTGTAATAAAAAAAATTGTTGGATGATATAAATAATATTACATCATGAGGAAACATTACTGTGGATGATAAATATTCCCCAGTAAATTCTGGAGTATAAACAATCTCAGGTAAAAATTGAGATTGCAAGATTTTCCCTTACCTTAGGTCTGATTTGCTTCATACATGTCTGAACCTCCTTTATAATTATTTAAATAATGTAATTAACGTATTGCAGAATCGTACTCATTGTCATGATATTCATATGTGGTCATATTCTTAGCTTCTTACTAGTAATATTTCATTGTTACTTGTTATTAGGGTATTTATTGCTTTTTGTTCTTATGCGTGTTTTTTCAATTAAATTCTTATTCTTCTTTGAGATTATAGATACCACATTTCCATAATTATTGTAATATATATCATATTTATTCATTCAATTCATTTATATAATCATTATTCAATGAAGATCATGTAGAATGAGCCGCATCACATCATGGAGATGGTAGGTCGTACGTACGCACGAGCGATGATATCAGTCCCATGATCGTGGAATTGTATTTAAGGGTATGTATATTATTTTAGAATCAATATCACATTAAATTAATCATATATAGTTATTATTTACACCATTATACCCATCCATGTAAGTTGGTGGTGGAAAATAGATTACACCACGGTGTGGAGACGGTATTCCATACGGACGAACGTGCGGTGATTTCGTTTTCCATAGGATGGATAGATGGTGAAATAAGGTTTTTTAATACATATAATAACATATATATATATTAGTGATACTGATTTTATTACTTCATAATGGAACAACTAATGAAGAAGAAGTAGAAGAAGAAATAAAGTTGAAACAATCGTTAACAGGCATTACCTCTTCTTTGAAGCGCCTCTTCTTAACCTCCTCTTAGGACACTAAAGATGGACTTTGAAGAAGACCAGGACGTCTAGGATGTTTCTAGGGAAGTGGAGAAGAGAAATTGTCTGGGTTTTTTCAGTGTTTTAAGGCTCAAAGTGGAATGAGGAAGATTTGGAGGAGGTGCCCTTTTATAAGGGAGGAGAGGGGAACCTTTGGAAAAACTAAAAATATTATTTTATTATAAAGTAATATTCGGTTTTTAATAGCTAAAAATTGATTTATTTCAAAGATAAGGTGGGGATGGGTCTAAATTCTCTCATACAACTGAATTTAGAGTATTTTATGTTTCTATTTTAACCTTATCATTTAGATTTATTTTTAAGTTAAATAATTTTACTTTTACTGAGTCTTCTTGTTTTCTAACACTATATGGTTAATAAACATAATATAACAAGCCAAAAGAACCCCAAGTTGTTTATTATTAATATGTATAACATTATATATGCATTTTGGACTAACCGTATGATTTTTATGAATAAAATAACAACTAATAATATAATATTTGTTTTAAAAACTATTATATGTCAATTTTGACAGTATTTGGTAGTTGATTTTTGTGAAAATAATAACAGCCTGATTAGTTCGAAAAAAGTTAATTACATAAACACTAATATGTAATATTAACCAATAAATTTAGTGTAATTCCTAAAAAGTCTCAAAATACATTTATTTGCGTATTTATAATATCAATTATGATAATATTTCATTAATAAGGTAATTACTGCATCATCATTTTGTCATAAATAAATTAAATTATTTAAAGTATAAAAATTATAAATTAAATACGGTTATGTTGGAAACCTTTTTAGCTTTATAATGAATATTTATAGTACAATTTATCTTATTTATAACCTTAAAGTAAAAATGTTTTAGTTATGTAACTTTGATTTTAACTATTTTTACTATTCTTTAAATAAAATACTATTAAATGTCCTAATCTAATCTAAGTGGACCTAAATGGTCATATTTTATTCCTAAGGTTGTCTTTGGTCGAATTAATCTTATCCAATATAATTAGGACATGTGTTAAGATAATAATAATATCATTTTTACCCTTAATTACCCTATTTACTTTTAACCGTGGTAAAAAAAGTAAAAAGTTACTATTCAAAAAAAATATTTTTATCTTATTGAACCAAATTTACACCTTGATATTAACCATGTATCTAGGATTTTTGAAATTACACACACATAAGCGGTAAAACTGAGTTTTATGTAAATTTTCAAATTCTCCTCGGAGGTGGGTAAACGGCGGTGAAAAGTTCAATAAATTATTTATATGTCTAAAATTATTATAAAATGACTCCAATGAATTAGATTGAACTTATATTGTTATTATGTATCAATTTTCACATAAAATAAATTTAAATAAAATAAGTAATTATTTAAAAAGTCGGTTTCTAAATAGTAACCCAGTGTTTTCACTATTCATAAAAAATTAATAGTTTTCAGAAAAATACAAAAATTTCACCCTAGGCTAATTTCGATATTCCGAATCCAAAAATGAAGTCAATTTTGAAAGATAAAAATTAAAAATTTTAAAAAAGTGGGTATTATTATTCATAACGTCTTGTTTTAATAATATTTTAATAGCATATCGTTGTTTAGTGAAACTCGGTATTGCGTACGACGCAAGCTATCGAGGAAGGTCACAATTGCGTATAAAGAAATCCAAGCTAGTGTTGTGTGTTGTGAAAGATTTCGGTGATGATATATATAACATAAAAAGAAATAATTTCTCATAAAAATCTCAGGTGTTACAATAATAAATTCTCAAAAATTATGTTTCATCATAAAATCAAAATTATTCTTGAATTATTACGATGGGTAATGAATCAAATCTCTTTCGTGGAGACTATAATCCGTACATACGCACAAGAAAAAATATCAATATATTGATGTTGTATTCGTATTTAATTGGATGTTATATCATATATAGAGAATTATTAACATGTTATATTTTTCATTTAAATCATTTTTAATCATTATTATACCCATCCTAATAATGAAGTGTTTGAATAACAAACTTCACCAAGACGTGGAGACATAAATCTGTACGTATGCACGTATGGTGACTTTGTCATTCATATGATGCATAGAGTAAAAAATATGTTTGTACCATTTTTATAATAAAACCATTGTATATAAAATATACTGGATTTATAATTTTATAATGGAAACAATAAAGAAATAATAAGTAGAAGAAGAAAAGAACTTGAAAGGGGTGATGAAATATTTACCTCTTCTTCGGGATCTTCCATTTGATTTGCTCAAAAAGGCTCTTTATGTTGGATTTATGACCAAAATAAGGCCAATAGGATGAAGGGTGGAATTTTGGGAGGATATTTGTGTAGGGATTGGCTGAGTAAAATGGGATTGGATGTGTGAAATTAAGAGAAGGGGAAGAACACTTTTATATGGGAGATGAGAGTCACTTTTAGAAAACCTTGAAATATTACTTCATAATATATTCATTTTCTGTTTATAATGGATCCAAAATGATTTATTTCTGGGTTAAGGTAGATATGGGTTTCAAACCTCTCAAAAAATATGTTTTATACGGGTTTTGATCACCATTTTAAACTTATCTTTTATACATAACTCTTAGTTAAATTGTTTTACATTTACCATGTTTCTTGGTTTTTTTAAATTATATGCTTAATAAACTAACTATAACAAGTCAAGAGAACCTAAAGTGGTTCATTATTAATATATATAACCTTATCTAAGTACATTGGAATAAACATAGAGTTTAGGAATATTATATCAATTAATAATAGTGTATTTGTTTTAACCACTCAATTATGTCAATTTTGAAACTATTTAGTATTTTATTTTTTTGAAAATCATAAAAGCATTATTAATTAACAAAAAAATTCTCTTATTAACCCTAACATGACATATTAACATATAAAATTATTTTAATTCATTAAAAGACTCAAATGTCATTTATTTGGGTATTTATAATATCAATTATTTTAATCATTCCTTAATAAGGTAATTACTGCATCTTAATTGTGTAATAAATAAATTTAATTATATAACGTCTAAATACTTTTAATAAAATAATATTATGTTGTAAATAATTTTATATTTATATTTAATATTTATAGTATAATTTATCTTATTTATAACCCTATATTAAAAATTGTTAAATTATTAATTAATGAATTTAACACTTTTAACTCTTCTTTAAATAAAATAGTAATAAATGTTATAATCTAAACCAAGTGGACCAAAATGATTATATTTTATTAATAAGGTTGTTTTTCTTCAAATTAAACTTATCTAATAGAATTATTACATGTGTTATGGTAATTATAATATCTATTTTACCTTTAATTACCATATTTATTTTTAAACCTGGTAACAAAAGTCAAAAATTACTATTCACCAAAATTTATTTTCATCGTATTGAACAAAATTCTACTTACTTATGTCAACCTCAACTCTTTGATTTTTTTAAAATAAACTCACACAAGCGGTAAAAATAAATTTTATGCATATTTGTAAATGCTCATAGAGGGTGGGTAAAAGACGGTAAAAAAGATCAATAAAATTTTATACCTCTAATATTATTATAAAATTACTCCAATGAATTAAATTGAACTTATATAGGTATTATATATCTATTTTGACTTAAAATAAATATAAATATGAAAAATAATTATTTAAATAAAAAGTCTGTTTTAAACTATAATGCCTTTTTTACTATTCATCAAAAATTTAATGTTTGTAGAAAAAACTTCCCTAAGTTAAATTTGATATCCATAATTCAAAAATGATTTCTATTTTACCTAAGTAAAAACATATAATTTTCATTAATTATTTTAAAATAAATTCACATTTTCAAAACAGAAAAGCATGTTTTTTAAAAAATAAAAACTATCAAAATAATGACATGTGTTTATGTTAAATTTAAATCTGAAATTAATTATAATGGACTACATTGTATTAAATTATATAAATATAATCTAATTATACATTTAAACCATTCAAATTCATAATATAAGACTATAAATTATTTCAATTAAAAATTTAGTTTTCCATTAATATTTTGTATTTTTCACTACTCATCAAAATAAGAATGTTATAAGAAAATTACCAAATATTTGTCCAAAATAAATTTTTATGTCTCCATTCTAAAGAAGAATTTAGTTTCATTATATTGAATATATTAAATTGTCAAATATTGTTTTTAAAAAGGGTTTTCCATTAAAATGTGGTAAAATAAACCTTTTTGAAATTCGACTTGGAAACATTATTGAATGTGTCACATCAGAAAAATAGTCCATAAAATATCAATTTAAATAAATAAGGAGAAGTTAAAAGGAACCCGAGATAACCCATACTAGTATTTCATATAAAAAAACATGGATATGGAAGATAAACTAAGGGTTATGTTTTGATTTAGAGTGATAGAAAACCTGATCAAGATAAATTTAATAACAAGAAAACCACAAACATGTGATCGGATATATGGTAATTAGATTCCTAGTATGAAAATTAAACGAAAAACATTTTTTTATTTTATATTTCATAAATTTGGGGAATTTATTTTTGAGAATGTTTAAGAATATAAATGTATATACTTAATTTTTTATTTGAGTTTTATCCTTTAATAAATTTCTACCACTAACACATATTTCTTTTTCAAGTGATGAGTATTCAAGATGACTTGGTCATACCTAAAGCACTAGAATCAACTTCCTGGAAATCACATTATCACAAAGGATAGACTATATATTTCCCTTGTCTTTGGACATTATGTGAAACCATAATGGATAGTACATGATCAGATGATCCCAAAAAAGGATAATCCTTATGAGAAATAAATACTAATCTTAATTTTAAATATTAAACTAACAACACACACATTTCAATAAATAACATTCAATAAACAATTTTCCTTAAAATCATTATATATAATCCAAACTAATTTTCAAACCCAAAACCTTGATGAAATTGATTTCATAGTCTTCCACGTTAAATTGTATCTCCAAATAACATCAACTACCCTTAAATTCACATACATAAAAGTAATTAACCTAATCACATATTCTCGATGATAGGTTAATCATTTACATAAATAACCCAAATTGCTATAAATGAACAATAAAAAATTAGATAAGAATCCACCAATACTACTCAAGTGAAATCCCATTTTATTCTATTTTCATTAGGCATATAGTTTTCCAAACCGAGTGAACATCTTCCAATATAAAATTTACCACATAAACACCAAATTATTTTCCTATACTAAGGATATCCATTTGATAAGTCAAAAGATCCAAAATAAACATATTAATGATCTATAGAATCTTTTAACTAAAAATAATTAGTAACACTAACCAGGGGATTCATGTAGTCCAGTGGTAGGCTATAAATCCCAATCGCACTCTGTTTGTGGGATTGGTTAGCGCATCTCTATTTGACATGACGGGTTGTCACATTGTTTGTGTGTTGTCCTTTTTTAAAAACTATATTTTTTAACATTCCCAAAATGTGATAAATTCATCAAAATAACCATTACATATTTTCATCACAAATAATTTATCATACATCACATTTTCATCCCAACATTTTATAACTTTTAATTGCCCCATATTCAAGTAACATATTAACCCAAATAGTTATTTATAACTATATCAACAATAGAAATGATAATTATCCATAAAATATCATATTCACATAACAAACTGTAGGGTTACACATATAAGAGAAATTTCTTCCAAAGTAAACCCATCAACAAAAAATAACTAATACTTTTAATCATTTCAGCAACCATTTATTTCCATATAGGTTCTTCCGTGACCAAGAGGTTATCCTATAGAATAGGGAATTCACTTTGGTAATTCCTAGGTCCCCTACTTCTACCGAAAATTACTGTAAATGGGTTTTTGGGATCATTGTTTTCTTCCATAATACTCTTCATTTATCCGTGGAAATTATTTACTTTATGTCCTTGTTTCCCATACATAAAGAATTTTTTTCCATGGAGACACTTTTCTAGGTGTCTCCTTCCACAGTTCTTGCGTGATGGAAATTGAGCTTTCTTTTCTCAATGTTCTCCTCTGCTAGAGCTCTTATCATTCATCACCTTTCTCTACTTTTTTGAGTCCGGGAGTTAGTTAATATATATGTTGTTGATCATATATTTGGAAAACTGATTATACATGAACATGATATCTATTACACCTATCAAAAATCTATTTATATTCTCATTTACACCACCATACCCACCCTGTACATCATGTTCAATGCTTCTATGATTTCCTTGGAATCCATCCATTGAGTAACACAAGAAAGCATAGTATGAGCCAAAAAATCATTTATTGCATATCATAGCACCTTATTTTAAATCTTAAAAAACATAGGATTGACCAAGGTTATTTATTATCATCTTATATTAAAGTTTTTCAAATCTTTTTGTAATGAAAATGTGAATTGTCCTAAGAAAATTGCTTAGGAGTTTCGTAACCATGTTTGAATCAAGGCTCATTGTCGTGTACCAGGATACCCTGGGTCATGCTCAAATCTCTTTGTTAGTGTTTTCACGTGTATGTTCATCTATGCCAGAGCCGCCTCTACCCACTATTATCAAGAAATGGATGTATTTCATGGAAACCCCTTATAATATTTACATTACCAATATTTTTGGATGTTCTTCGATACCAATCCTCAATGTCTATCTTAGGGAAGTGTTTCCTAATCAGAGTTTTTTTTCTTATTCTAGCTTCCAATGTTTGTACTAAACTTCCTCTGTTACGAACTGTAATTCCATAACCCTATTTACAATGAATCGGTGCATTATTACATATCATTTTCATGATACATGGAATAATGTACCAAAATACCAATCAATTTCGTAGCCTTTGAAGTACTAGATACATACATTAGTTTTACATTAGATCATGAAAAAAACAACAACATTGTGTCCCATTTGAACACTTTTAGATCCTTATCCTATACATATAGGTTAACAAAAATATATTTCTTTGCATACTAAGAAAAATAAAACATAAAAGAATATGAGCTCAGGTGCTCACTAAGGATAACAATATAGAAGAAACTGTCATAAATAAGAATAAACATTTAAGGAAATGCATAATAAAAGAACACAAGACTTTTAGACATAATCTTTAGAAAAAAATGTCAAAGATAAATGAAATAATTCCATTCACTGATTCACATGGATATTCTACTAGTCATATAATCACATGTAATATCAATAACAAATTGCAATATGATGTAATGCATAATTCCAATCATCATAACCACAAATTCAATGGCTCATTACAAGACTACAAATAAGATTGTGTCAACACATTGTGCAAATACACTAGTTTGTTTCATGAGAACTTCTGATGCATCGAGGTCCAATAGCGGGCTCCACCCATCACTCACTAAGTCCAATGCATCCCATATATGAAATTTTTTAAATATAAAATAAATATTTGAATTAAAACTAGCATACGAAATGTCAATAAATTATTTATAAAAAATGAATTGTATAAAAACAACACATCTACAATCAAACATACTGCAAAAACATAAATACAGTATAAAAGATTTGTATCATAATAAATAAACCTCAATAAAAAATAATATCCCGTAACAGATTTTGACATAGTTGAAAATAATCAGTTTAAATAATTGATGGAAATATCACTTTTTCATGAAAACATTTAAAAGGATAACTATTTATGATGAAGTTCTTAAAAAAAAAATTAATCAAATTATCCCATACCACATTGAAATATTTAAAAGAAATTTCAATTTTAACACATTATAATCCATATAAATAAAACCTTAAACCCATTTTTAAATTATACACATAAATGAGAATGATTTAGAAGAATAAATTTTAAAAACATTTAAAATGATATTTTATTTCGAGTTCCTAACTAATTGAGAGATTCTTGAATACCAATATTTGAGGTAATAAAAACATTATAATATAATTATAATAAAGGAATTCATGATATACAATGTAAAAGGAAAATATATACACCAAATAAAAGTGAATTGGTGAATAACAAACAAAAACTCTCAATGGAATGTAAGTTGAGATGAATTCCTTTATAAAGATTGTATCCTTTGGATAAGGATAAATCAGTTACATAATTATGTTTGAAAAATATAAATACACTCAATATGATTTTATATTCAGTGTAAATCAATCAATGGGAATTCACTAATATTCTTGTAAAAACAACCCCATCGACTTGGATGTTTAACTCAATGAACAGAAATTGAGTTAAAATTACTCATATCAGGTTTATATTGATGTCTTAAGAATTTATAAATGGGGTGATTATTTGTATCAAAACTATATCCACACAAATGGGAGTGGAAATTACTATATTAAAAAAACCAGTGATTTTAAACATAATCTTGGAGTAAAGTAATCTATAATGTTTCCATAAAACTGAATTACTGGAAATTGAAATTTGAAATTCCCTTACCGATTTGAAAACTTATGAAACATACACCCCCTAAAATAAGGATCATACAATTAGGATGTAAATACCCATAAATTAAATTATATTACAAAAAAATACAATCATGTATAGTACATACACCACACAAAAGGTAATATTGGCAAATATAGCATGAATCTCACGGGAATAAAAGTTAGATGAAAACCACTTAACTTGTAATATTTATTGGTCGAGGGTAAGTTAACCACCAGTATAATAGTTTAATAATTTTTATTAAATTATAAGGGAACTATATACCAAAATATTATATCGTATATGATCCTCTAATATTACATTGTTAATAATATTTTGGTAGTATCATCTTTTCAGGTGTTAACTGATTAGTTTTCCTTTATATGCTCGGTTACATAAGCCTTGTTTGTTATGGGTAAGATTTATTTTATTCATATCCAGATTTATTTTATATTATTAAAAATTATTTTCAGTCATAAAATGAAAATTATTCATGAATGATTATGATGTGGAATGTATCTCATCTTGTTCGTGGAGACAATAATCCTTATTTATGCACGAGCGACAATATCTTTGTATTGATTTGTGAAATAGTATTTAATTGGATTCTATATCATATATACAATATCATTATAATTTTATATTTATTATTTACATATGTTATTCTCATTATTATACCCATACAAATAATGAAGTGTTTGAATAACTAACTACACCAAAACGTGGAGACAGTAAGTTTTTTGTACACACACAAGTCGACTTGGTCATTCATATGATGGATAGAATAATACAGATGGTTTTACCATTTTTATAATAACATCAAAATATGTAGAAGATATGGGATTTATTATTTTAAAATGGATACAATAATGAAAAATGATGTGGAAGAAGAAATGAACATGAAAGAGGTGATGAAGTATTTACCCCTTCTTCTGGTTCATCCTTTTGAATTGATCAAAATGGATCCCTAGGTTGGATTTATGACCAAAGAAAGGACTATTATATGAAGGGAGGAAAGTTCAGAGTATATTTTGGTAGGATTTGGCCGACCAAAAAGTATTTGGATGTGTGAAATTAAGATAAGGGGATGTACCCTTTTATAAGAGAGGTGAGGATCACTTTAGGAAAATCTTAAAGTATTATTATATAATAAAATCATTTTCGATTTATAATGGCTCCAAAATGATTTATTTCGAGGGTATGGTAATTATGAGTCGAACACCACTCAAAAAAATTGATTTTAGATTGTTAATGGTCACCATATTAACCTTATACATTAGATTTAATTCTTTGTAAAATAGTTTGACATTTATCAGGTCTCATTGAATTTTTATGTTATATGGTTAAAAAATACTATAACATTTAATGTGATCCCAAAGTGGTTCACTATTAATATATATAACATTATAAAATTCCCTTTTCCTAAAATTTGTTTTTAGGACTATTATAACAATTAATAATATATTACTTGTTTTAAATATTCTATTATGTCAATTTTGACACTATTTAGTATTTGGTTTTTGTGAAAATCATAACAGCATGATAACATCAAAAAAAATTTAATCTACCCTAACATGTAATATTAAACTAGATAATTAGTTTACTTCATAGAAAGACTAAAATGACATATATTAGGATATTTATAATATCAATTATTTCAATCATTCCTTAATAAGGTAATTACTTCCACGTCCATGTGTCAAAAATAAATATAATAATTTAATGTCTAAAAATTACCAATAAAATACCATTATATATCAAATAGTTTTTCTTTCTAATTAATATTTATAATCAAATTCATCTTATGTATAACCCAATACTAAAAATGGTTTAGTTATTAAATTTTTAATTTTACAGTTTTCACAATTTTGTAAATAAAATAATAACAAATGTCCTAATCTAATCCAGGTGGACCAAAAGGATCATATTTTATTCTTAAGGTTGTTTTTGGTCCAATTACACTTATACAATCGAATTTGTACATGTGTTATGGTAATTATAAAATAATTTTTTCCCTTAATTAGCCTATTTACGTTTAACCGTGGTAAATAAAAGTTAAAAATTATTGTTCACCAAAAATTATTTTCATCTTATTCAACAACATTTTAATTATTTATGTGAACCATGTCTTATAAATTTCTGAAATTAAACTCATAGAAGTGTTAAAATTCAATTTTATTCAAATTTTAAATGCTCCTAGAGTATGCGTAAAAGATAGTAAAAAGTTCAATAAAATTTTATACCTCTAATTTTTTTTAAAAATGTCTCCAATGAATTAAATTGAAAATATATAAGTATTATATATCTCTTTGGACTTAAAATAAATTTAAATAAAATAAATAATTATTTAAATAAAAAGTCGGTTTTAAACTAAAACGTAGTGTTTTTTAGTATTAATCAAAAATTGAATGTTTTCAGAAAAATACCAAAAATTTAGCCTAAGATAATTTTGATATCAATAATTCCAAAATGAATTATATTTTACGAAATTAAAAACATAGAAGTTGAATTTATTATTTCAAAATTAATTCTCGTAGTCAAAACCGAAAAGCGGGGAATTTAAAAGCAAAAACTATCCAATGATTGAGATGTGTTTATGCCAAATTTAAATGTTAAATTACTTATAATGACCCAAATTGTATTAAATGAAAAAAATATAATCTAATTATACATACAAAACTTTCAAATTCATAATTTAACATGATAAATTAATTTGATAAAAAAAAATTTTCAATTAAAATTTAGTATTTTTCAATATTCATAAAACTATTAATATTATCAGAAAAATACAAAAAATTTATCTAAAATAATATTTTATGTCGAGATTCTAAATAATAAATTAATTTCATTAAAATTAATATATAAAAGTGTCAAATATTAGTTTTAAAAAGGGTATTCCATTAATAGGTGGTAAAATAGAATTTTTTGAAACATCATTCTTTTATCAGATGATACCCAAAAAAGATAATTCATTAGGGAAAGAAATACTAATCTTAATTTCTAAAATTAAACCAAAAATACCACAATTTCAATAAATAAAATTTCATAAAAAAATCCATTAAAATCCTTCAATATAATCCAAAATAATATTGAAACCTAAAAGTTAGAAGAATTTTTTTACGTATTCTTCCATGTTAAATTTTATCTCCAAATAACATCGACTAATCTTAAAGGCTCATACTTAAAAGTAATTATCATAATCACATATTCTCTTTGATAAGTAAATCATTTCCAAAAAAAACATAAATAGCAATAAATCCACAATAAAAACATAGAAAATAATCCACCATTACTCTTAAAATAAATCCAATATTATTCTATTTTTTATTGGCATATAGTACTCCCAACAGAGTGAACATCTTCCAAAATAACATTTATCTCATAATCACTAAATATTTTTTCTATACTAAGAATATCCATTTTATAAGACATAATATCCAAAAAAACTTATTATTGATCAATAAAATTATTTAACTAAGTAGAATTACTCACACTAACCAGGGACTTCATGTTGTCCAGTTGTAAGTGATAAATCCCAATCACACTCTGGTTGTGGGTTCAATTACCACTGCATTGTCTGGCGCGACGGGTTGTCACATGTTCAACATGTTGTCTTATCTCAAAAAATATATTTTATAAAAATCCCAAAATTAGATAAATTCATAAAAATAACCATAACATAATTTCATCACAAAATGTTACCTCATACCTCTCTTTTTCATCCACAAATATAATAACTTGTAATTGCCTCAAATTCATGTGTCATATAAACCCAAATAGTTATTTATAACTATATCAACAATAGAAAAGATAATTCTCCCTAAAATATCATTTTCACATAACAAATTGTAGGGTTACACATACAATAAAAAGTATTCCAAAGTAATCCCATAAACAAAGATCTCTAATACTTTTAATCATTTCACAATCCATTTATTTCCACATAATTTCACCCATAGAAGAGTGGTTATCCTATAGAAAAGTTCATTCACTTGGGTATTCCCTTTTTCCCCTACATTTACGTCATATGAATGTGAATGAATTTTGGGATCAATTTTTTTTCTTCCATAGTAATCTTCATTTTTTCTTGGAAATTTATTACTTTATGACCTTCTTTCCCACACATAAAAATTTCATTGTTCCATTGAGACACTTTCCTAGGTTTCTCCTTCTATAGTTACTACATGTTGAAAATTGATCTTTCTTTTGTCCATGGTGTCCACGGCTGGAGGTCTTATCATTCACTGATGTTCTCTTCGTTTTTGAGTCTTTGAGTTTGTTAATATATATGTTGGTGATCATATTTTTGGAAAACTGATTTGGCATGAACCTGAACTCTTTTACACCAATCAACATTCTATTTCATTTCTCATTTCCACCACTATACCCACCATGTACATCAATATTCAATGTTACTATGACTTCCGTTGAATCCAGCCGTTGACTAACACAAGAAAGCATAGTGCGAGTCATAATATCTTTTAGAGAATATCATAAAACATTATTATCAATCTACACATTTTCAGAATAACCAAGGTTACTTATTCTCATCTAATATTAAAATTCATCAAATATTTTTACAATGAAAATGTGAATTATCCTAAACATATCCCATGGTATTGTCGTAACCAAGAGTGAATAAAGGCCTATTTTCATGTACTAGGATACCCTAGGTCAAACCCGAAACTCTTTGTCGGAGTCTTCACTCTTTAGTGCATCTGTGCCAGATCCACCTCTACCTACTCGTACCTAGACAAAGATGTATATCTTTGAAAAATAATATAATAATTACACTACCTATATTTTGGGATGTTTTTTTATACTAATACTCAATTTCTATCTTAGTGTATTGCTTCCTAATCATAGTTTTTTTCTATGTCTAGCTTCCAAGGTTTATACGAAACTTTCTCTAATAAAAACATTAATGCCCTAACCCATGTTACCCAGAATCAGTGCATTATTACATAAAATTGGAAATATACAAGGAATCATGTCCCTAAAGACAGATTAGTTTAATAACCTAGGACATACTACATACATACATAAGCTTTACATTACATCATGAAATAAAAAAACAACATTGTTTCCCCTTTGGACACTATTATATCCATTAGACTATTCGTATATTTTAATCATAATATACATAATTTCATCCTGCAAAAAATAAAACATAAGGGAGGGGTGAGACCAAATTATCAATAAGGATAACAATATAGTGGAAACTATCATAAATAATAATAAACATTAAAGGCAATGCATAAGACTTGAACACAAGCATTTTAAACATAACATTCAGAATAATATGCCAATGATAAATATAATAATTCCATCCACATATTCATGTGGATATTAGACAAGATGAATAATCACATGTAATATCAATTGCCAATTTCATAATGATGGAATGAATAATTCCATACTTCATAACAATGTAGTCAATCCTTGTGCTCAGAATACAAATAAGATTATTTCAAGGCTTTGTTCCAAGACATTAGATTGTCACATGAGAAATAATGATGAATCGTGGAGCTATACTGGGCTCCACCTGTAACTTAATGTGTCAGATGCATTCCTCATATTAAATGTTTAAACATAATATAAACATTCATATTAAAACTAGCATACGAAATATCAATAAATTATCCATAAACCCTGAATGGAATAATTATAACAGGTCCATAATCAATGATATCACAATACCTTTAATACAATATGAAATATTTGTATCATAATAAATCAACCTAGATCAAGAATAATATCCCATAAAGTATGTTGATATTGTTGAAAATGACCAGTAAAAATAATTGTGAGAAATATCACTTTTTTCAAGAAAGCTATTAAAAGAATCAATATTTATCAAGAAGTTGTTCAAAATATATTTTCGAATAAAAGTGTCCCCTACCCGTTTGAAACATTTAAAAGGATTTTCAATTTTAAAACATTAATGTATATATAAATAAAACCTTAAAACAATTTTAAAAATATGGACATTAACGATAATTATTTAGTAGAATAATATTTTGAAATATTTAAAATGGTATTTTTGTTAGAGTTCCTAACCAAATGAGATACACTATAATAGAAATAATTGATGTAATAAAAACATTATATTATCATGATAATAAATTTATTAATGATAAACTATGTCAAATTACATTATATACAACAACAAAAATGTGAATTGGTGCATAACAACAATGAGGTCTCAATGGAATGTAAGATGAGAAGAATTCATTTATAATGACTGTATCCTTTGGTTAAGGATTAATCAGTGACATAATTATGTGGGACAAATATAAATATATTAAATATGATTGAATATTCAGTGTAATCCCATAAAAGGACATTCAATCATATTCTTGTAAAAACAACACAAATGACTTATGTTTAACTCAATGAAGAGAAATTGAGTTGAAATTAATCTTATCAAGGTTATATTGATGGCTTGAGAATTTGAAAATGGAGTGATTATGTGTATCAAAATTATATGCACACATAGGGGAGTGGAAATTACTATATATGTAAATAAATATTGATTTTACACATAATCTTGGAATAATGTAATCAATGAAGTTTGTGTAAACCCGAATGAGTAGAAATTGAAATTTTAAATTCCCTTACTGATTTGGTAACATATAAAACATACACCCCATGAAAGAAGTATCATCCAAGGATGATGTAAATACCCAGAAATTAAAGTATATAATGCCAAAAATAAAATCATGGGTAGGAACACCCCACTGAAAATGTGATAGTGGAAAATATTGCACGAATCTCATGGAAATAAAAGTAACTGGAAAACACCTTACCTTATACTTTTCCATTTTAGAGGATACATTACCATCAATATAATAGTTAAATAATTGTTATTAAATTATAAAATAACTATAAAAATAAATATTCTATCATATATGATCCTCTAATATTTCATGGTTAATAATATTTTAGTAGTATCATCGTTTCGTGTGTTAGCGAATTCGTTTTCCTTTATATGCTCAGTCACGTAAGACATGTTTATTATGGATATGATGTATTTTATTAATATATAGAATAATATTTAGTTTATAAAAATTATTTTTAATCATAAAATGAATATTATTCTTCAATGATTATTATGGAGAATGAATCTCATCTGGTTCGTGGAGAGGGTAATCCGTACGTTCGCACGTGCGACAAAATCATTATATTTATGGTTAAATAGTAGGTAATTTGATGGTATATCATATATAAAGAATCATTAAAATGTTATATTTATTATCTATATTAGTTATACTCATTATTATACTGGTCCTAATATTGAAGAGGTTGAATAACACAATACACCACGACATGGAGACGGTAAGCCGTACGTACACGCGTATGGTGACATTCTCAGTCATATGATGGATAGAATAATAAAAATGGTATTAATATTATTATAATTACATAAAATTATATAGAATATAATACAGTTATTATTTTATATTGGAAACAACAAATAAATATGAAGTGGAAGAAGAAACGTTCTTGAAAGAGGTGATGAAATATTTTCCTCTTCTTCAGGTTCTTCCTGTTGATTAATTCCAAAGGGATACATAGGATGTCTTTATGACCAAAGTAAGGCCATTTGGATGATTTTAGGTATGTTGGGAGGATATTTGGGTATGTTATGGAAGATAAAAATGTCTTTGTAGGTGTGAAATTAATAGAAGTTGAAGTACCCTTTTAGAAGAGATGTGAGGGTCACTTTAGTAAAAGCTTGAAATATTATTTTATAATAAAATATTTTTCGGTTTATAATTGCTCCAAAATGATATATTTTGTGGGTAATGTAGTAATTGGTCGAAAACATCTCAACTAATAGGTTTTAGAGAATTTTATGTCACCATATTAACCTTATCGTTTAGATTTAACTCTTAGTTAAATAGTTTGACATTACCATGTCACTTTGTATTTTCATATTATATAGATAATAAACATAATATAACGTGCCAATAGAACCCCAAGAGGTTCATTATTAATATATAAAAAGTAATGTAATACCTCTTTATTATCCATAGGTTTTTATGAATATTATATCAATTAATAATATAGTATTAGTTTTAAAAACTCAATTATGTCAATTTAGAAACTATTTAGTATTTGGTTTTGTGAAAATCATTACAGCATGATTACTTAAAAAATATTATTTAATCAACCCTAACATGTCATATTATCCATGAAAATTAGTGGAATTCATCAAAAGTCTCAAATTACCTTCATTTTGGAAATTTATAATATCAATTATTTTAATCTTTCACTAATAAAGTAATCACTGCATCATCATTGTCTCCTAAAAATATTTTATTATTTATAGTAAAAAAATTATTAATAAAATAATATTATGTAGGAAATATATTTATAATTCTAATAAATATTTATAGTCTAATTTATCTTATGAATAACCCTATAATAATAATGGTTTAATTATTATACTTTGAATTTAACACTTTTAACTTTTCTTTAAATAAAATAATAATAAATGTCCTAATCAAATCATAGAATACCAAAAGGATCATATTTTATTCATAAGGTATCTGTTGGTCAAATTACACTTAACGAATAGAATTAATACTTGTGTTAGGGTTATTATAATATCATTTTTATTCTTAATTACGCCATTTACTTTTAATCATGGTAAATAAAAGTCAAAAATTACTATTTGCCAAAAATTATTTAAATCTTATTGAAGACCATTTTACTTACTTATGTCAACCATTTTTCTCAGATTTTTTAAATTCAACACATGGAGGTGGTGAAATACAATTTTATCCAACTGTGAAAATGATCCTAGTGTTTGGGTAAAAGACGGTAAAAGGTACAAAAAAATATATACCTCTAATTTTTTTTAAATGACGCCAATGAATTACATTGTAATTTCATAGCTATTATATATCAATTTTTTCATAAAATAAATTTAAATAAAATATTTAATTTTTTATATAAAAAGTCAACTTTAAACTATAACGTAGTGTTTTCCAATATTCATCAAAATTGAATGTTTTCATAAAAACACCAAAAATTTACCCTAAGATAATTTTGATATCAAGAATTCAAAAAGGAATTCTATTTTAAAAAATTAAAAACATAGATGTATCATTAATTAATTTAAAATTAATTCCCTTTGTCAAAATCAAAAAGTGGGTTTTTAAAAATTAAAAACTATCAAAAGATTGACATGTGTTTTTGTCAAATTTATATGTCAAATTACCTATAATAAACTACATTGTATTAAATGATAAAAATATTATCTAATTATACTTCAAAACAATTCAAATGCCTAGTTTAACTCTACATGTTATTTCGAATAAAAAATTAGTTTTCAATTAAATTTTTGTATTTTTCAGTATTCATCAAAATATGAAAGTTATCAGAAAAGTACCAAAAACTTATCCAAAATAAATTTTTATGTCCCAATTATAATGAATAATTTAATTAATTAAATTTGAATATATAAAAGTGTCAAATATTGTTTTTAAAAATAATTTTCCAATAAAAGGTGGTAAAACTTCATTTTTTGAAACATAATTCATTTATCTGGAATAAATGATTTTGTTCTTATATTATGTCTTAGAAATTCCTAATATGGATTCTAAAATTAAATGGAATATTTAAAATTCAAAATTTGTTTTATACTATTCACAATTTCTTTTTGAATGACTGGTCTGGTATGTCTTGGTGCGCCCGAACTTGGTGTGGAGTATTGCGCAAGCTATTGAAATACTTTCAAGAAAATAACGTAATATAAAACCTTGGGTTGTTACTTGTTTTAGGTAATAAATAAATAACCATGTTGTTACATAGTTAATCATGTCAAATTAATTTAAAAATATTGGAAAACAATGATTGTATGTTGGATAACAAGTCCCAGTGAATGTATTATTAAATAAACGTGACAGTACAAGTCATATAAATTAATGGTAAGTGATGGATCATGTAAACATATCGTGTTTCATAATATATGGATTCAGAGAGGTTAATGTGGTGGATATGGATTCCACATGATAACATAATCGAAGGTGAAATTTTTTTATGATGATGATATCTAATGTATTTTTTTTCTACTGATTATTTATAGGTGTTACATCCCTATTTTTAGGAATTAATTTCATTCATTAACCTATAATTGATTCATTCATTAAAAAAATTCATTTATTTTCAATGATATAAAACTTGTTTTTAAATGTTTCCATAATGATTTGAATCAAACTAAAAATTCTATTTTCAGTCACAATTGAACATTATAACAATTATACATGGAACAAGTTATTTTCAGAAATTTAATTATTACACATATGGAATGATTACATCCATTATATGTGAGTGAATTAAAATAGTAAAATAAATATATAACTAGGGGATCCTGTGGATTATTATTACTCTTGAAAATAACCACTAAAGAAATTAGTCATACCATGGGAAAATCAATTATTAAAGGGGAAATCATGTTGTAAAATAAATAAAATGAGAATTGTGAATATGATAAATGTTTCTAGTGAGATATTTATGGCTTTATATAAGAATAAAATCTCACCATTATATATATATATATATGGTAATTGAGAATATATTCATTGGATATATATGTATCACATAGGTATACAGATATTCTATATTATCATAATAAAATTTTAAAAATTATAATTTACAAATAACAAATAATTAATAATTTTTTTTTAAAATATTAGCGTAATAAAAAATCATGTGTGGAATATTATTAATATTATATCTATTTTTATGAATTATTTTCTATATTTATAAAAGTATAAAAAATAATTTTATATAAATTTTTTTGAAAATATTTAATGATAATGAAACAAATAATATGTCATCAAGATTTAAATAAAAACAATTTCTAATAAAAAGGTTGTTTCTAAAGGATTTATACATGTACAATATATTATTTATTATTAAAGCAATTGATTAAATTTAAAATTCGAGCCTAATTTTAATAATGTAAATAAATAAATAAATTTGTTATCGTCAATATATTTTCACACGACAAGTAATATAAATTAATTAATTTTTTTCTTAGAAGAAATATTTTTCCAAAAAGTGTTTTTAGGAATTATAAATCCATATATTAATGGTAAATATTTAGAAATATTTAAATTTAGTCTAATAAAACAGCTTTAAAAAAATTTTAAATTTCATTTTCACTTTTAATATAAAAATAAATTCCAATTGAAAAAATTTGTTATTATGATAATATTGTATCATTTTAATGGAATTTTTTATAAAAATTCATTTATTTTGATTTTAATGTATTAAATAGTAGTATTTTTTTAAATATAAAGATGTTATAAAAAATATTAACAAATATATTAACACTCATTTACTTAGTAATGGATGAAAATTAATAGTAATAACACTTATTGTGTGAAACTAATTTTTTTACAAAAAAAATCCTTCTTATATGTTTTTCTTCATTAAAATATAATTATACTATAGTTAGAAATCTAATTAGATTAAATTGTGTAAAAAATCATAATTATCTCATCGAAATAATGTAAGAAGAGTTGATATTTATTTTATGTAAACAATTACCTTGGTAAATATTTAATCAAGCTTAATTGGGATAAAATGTCTAATCTTCTAAATATAATATTTTTTAAAATTATATTCATATAAAAACTTCTTTAATGTGGTTATATGAATGAATATTCCTAGACCCATATCTCAGTAACATTTATTTACCAAACTCAACTAACACCATTGTCATTGTAACGCCCCGACCCAAGTTACCTAGAGTTGGTGCATTATTACATAACATTGGCATGATCAAAAGAAAGATCAAATCTCGAAAGACCGATTGGTTTAGTAGCCTTGGAAACACTAGATATATTCATAAAGTTTTACATTACATCATAAAGTGAAAAACTACTACAACAACATAATGTCTCCATAGTCCACACTATTATCCCCTCGTAATATCCCTTCAGGTCATTCATAACTTACTTCTTCACATCCTGGGAAAAATAAAACATAGAAAAGGGGTGAGCTCAAATGCCCAGTAAGGATAACAATATAGCGGAAACATTCAAAAATAAGCATAAACATTTAAGGCAATGAATTTCTAAAACAAAAGCCTTTTAAACTTGAACTTCAACATAGTATGGCAAAAGTAAAATGAAATAATGCCATTTACTTATTCACATGGATATTCTATTAATCGAATAATCACATGCAATATCAATAACCACTTTCATAATGATGGAATGCATAATTACATACTATCATAACCACATAGCCAAGGCCTCGTGCCAAGACTACAAATAAGATTTTTCCAAGGCCTTGTGCCAAGACACTAGTTTGTCTCATGACACCTACCGATTCATCGAGGAGCTATAGCGGGCTCCACCCGTCACATATTAAGTCCAATGCATTCTCATATGAAAAGGTTTAAACATAACATAAACATTCGTATTAAAAAGATCATACGAAATGTCAATACTTTCATCATAAACTATGAATGGTATAAAAATAGCACATCCACAGTCAAACATATCACAAAACCTTCAATATAATATAGAAGTTTTGTATCATAATAAATCAACTTCAAATAAGCGTAAAATCCATCAAAGGATGTTGACATAAATGAAATCAAAACTTTTTTTTGAGAAATATCTCTTTCTATTATTGAAATCATTTAATAAAACATTTTATTTGAAAATATTTTTATAATCTTGTAATGGAAGTTTCTACGATTTTATAACAGCAGAAAATTATTGCACCCACTGTATAAGTTAAAAAAATATTCTTACCTTAATTCTGTCGAAAATGTTAAAAGGACATTGTTTGGAAAATGACGGAAAGATTCCTTTTCAAAACTATTATAAAAGTCAAAAAAGGGTATAAATGACTTTAACCCATATTATTTTAAATATTAATAATGTTTTGAAATACATTTTTAAGAAACATGGATGTGGATGATAAAGAGTTCCCAGTAGATTATTACGTATAAACAACCTCAGATAATGAAGAGATTGTGAAATAACACTTACCTTGTACTTTTCCTTGGTTGGGGTATCTTAACCTCCTATATAATAGTGAAATAATTGTTATTAAATTATACAAGAATCATATACATTCATATGATATAATATATGATCTTTTAACATTGCTTTGTTAATAATATCTTAGTATTATCGTTGTTTTGGGTGTTAACTTACTTGTTTTCTTTTATATGTTTTGTTACCTAAGCCATGTTTGTAATGGATAGGTTGTATCTTAATCATATATAGAATGATATCATGTCCTTATATACTATTATTAACCATCAAATGAGACTTATACATGAATAGATACGATGGAGAATGAATCTCATCGTGTTCGTGGAGACGGTAGTCCGTACGTACGCACGAGCGAAAATATCATACTTTTGATATTAAAATAATATATAAATTGATGTTATATCATATATACATAATCATTAACATGTTATATTTATTATTTACATGAGTTAAACATCATTATTATACCCATCCAAATAATAATATATTGAATAACAATTACACCACGATGTGGAGACGGTAAGCTGTACGTACGCACGTATGGTGACATGTTATTCAAAGGGTGGATAGAAAAATGATTATGGTTGGACCATATTTATAATAAAATCACAGTATATATATATGATACTGGAGTTATTATTTTACAGTGGTAACAACAAAGGAAGAAGAAGTGGAAGAAGAAAGGAACTTGGAAAATGGTGGTGAAATCATTACCTCTTCTTCGGGTTCTTCCTTATGATTTGATCAAAAGGCCTCCTTAGGTTGGCTTTATGATCAAACTAAGGAATCTAGGTTATAGTTAGGGAAGTTGGGATAGTATTTGAGTAGAGTTTGGCCGATCCAAAAGTCTTTTAAGGTGTGAAAAAATGAGAAGGAGGAGTGTCCTTTTATAAGAGGGATGAGGGGCACCTTTGGAAAAGCTAGAAATATTAACTTATAATAAATTCATATTCGGTTTCTAATGGCTCCAAAGTTTATTATTTAAATTTTAAGGTTGGGATGGGTCGAAAACCACTCAACAAATAGAATTTAGATAGGTTTGGGTACTTATATTAACCTTATCTTTAAGTATTAACTCTAAGTTAATTAGTTTCACTTTTACAATGTCTTTTTGTATTTTTATATTATATGGTTAATAAACTTACCATATACATATAATAGACCACCAAGTGGTCCATAAATGATATACCTATCATGATATAAGTCTCTTGTCCGATCCTTAGATTTTTAGGAATTTAATATGAATTAATAATATAATATTTTTTTTAAAACTCTTTTATGTCAATTTTGACACTATTCAAGAATTGATTTTTTGAAACTCATAACAGAATGATTACTTCGAAAAAATTTAATTAAATAAATCTTAATATGTCATATGATCCTAGAAAATTATTTTAATTCATTAAAAGTCACAAATTATATTTATTTGGGTATTTATAATATCAATTATTTTAATTTTTCACTATTATGGTAATTACTACATCATCATTGTGTCATAAATAAATTAAATTATTTAATCTCTAAAAATTATAAATAAACCATCATCATGTAGGAAATATTTTTATCTTTCTAATTAATGTATGTATAGTCGAAAATCCAACATATATAACCCTATGTAAAAATTGTTTTTCTAAAAGATATATACTTATGTCATTTTTGTACTTATTTTAACTTAATTAAAATAAAGTGTCCCTATCACCTACAAGTGGCTCCATGGGGTCCCAAAATCGACCCAAGGATGCCTATGTCCGAACATGTATCAACTAATCATTCTAGGACACGTTTTAGGGTAATTTATTATTATTATAATATTATTTTTTAACCCTTATTTACCGGATTTAACCTTAACCATGGTAAATAAAATATTTACCGCAGTAATTATTCAAAATGTCTAAAAATAAAAGTTACCTATTTACATAATTTGAACATCCTGATTCCAAATATTGAATCCATTTTTCCAAATTCAAAACACAGAAGTGGCAGAAATTAATTTAAAATTAATTCTTGTTGTTAAAACAAAAAGCGTGTTTTTAAAAGATAATAACTATCAAAAGATTGACACTTGTTTATGTCCGGTTTAATTGTAAAATTATGTCCAACGACCAAAATTATATTAAATGGTAAAAATATATTCAAAATATACTTTAAATCCACTCAAATTCAAAATTTCTCACTATTAATTATTTTGATTAAAAACGTTGTTTTTAATTAAAATTTAGTAATTTTAACTATTCATCAAAATATTAAAGTTATCCGAAAAGTACCAAAATTTCACCTTAGGATAAATTCGATATTACGAAACCAAAAATGAAGACCATTTTAAAAAATAAAATATATATAATCTAAAAAAGTAGGTATTACTATCCATAATGGCTAGTTTTATTGGTTATGGTGTGTTAGAACTCGGTGTTGCGTATAACAAACGCTATCACATTATTCAAAGAGAAGCGTACCGTAGAAGATTGGGGTGTTACATTCTCCCATCCTTCAAATAATTTCGTCCTCAAAATTTCTAGAATACTTATCACATGAAAATAATCGGGTGGTTTTTCATCACAAGTTCCTCGGGTTCCCACATTGCCTTTTCCATCTTATGGTTTCTCCACAAAACATTTACCAGAAGTGTCGTCCGGTTTCTTAGTACTTGTTTTCTTGTATCAAGAATCCTGACGTGCTCTTCGCAATAAGACATATCGGGTTCTAGTTCTAATTTCTCGTAAGTGAGTACATGCGTTGGGTCAGGCATGTATTTCCTCAACAGAGATACGTGGAACACATCGTGATCTTTGGAAAGACTTGGCGGCATTGCCAATTGGTATGCTACAACCCCAATTTGTTCTAAAATTTCAAAAGGTCTCATGTACCTTGGACTCAATTTACCATTCTTACCAAAACGTATGACTCCCTTCCATGGAGATACCTTCAGGAAAACATGATCACCGACTTGAAATTCCAAATCCTTCCTTCGATTATCGGCATAGCTCTTCTACCTACTTTGAGCTGCTTTGATGTGATTTTGGATTACCTTCACCTTTTCCATCGTGTCCTCCACCAGTTGTGGGCCTACATGTTTTCTGTCACCAACGTCATCTCAACATGATGGTGTACGACATCTCGTTCCGTATAACGCTTCATATAGTTCCATCTGAATACTCTAATGGAAGCTATTGTTATAGGAAAATTATACCAAAGGTAAATACTGATCCCACATACCCTGAAAGTCAAGTGAGCAAGATATCAACATGTCTTATAAGGATTGAATAGTCCGTTTTGATTGTCCGTCTGTCTGAGGGTAGTAAGCAGTGCTCAAATGAAGTTCAGTATCCAGGGATTTCTGAAGACTTTTTCAGAATCTTGAAGTAAAACGGGGATCACGATTAGAAACAATCGATAGGGTTTCACCATGTAGTCTCACAACTTCATTAATATATAGTCTTGTTAGACGTTCTAGGGGTAGATCTTCTCTTATAGCAAGAAAATGTGCTGACTTGGTAAGACGATCAACAATAACCCATATTTCATTGTTCCTTCTAGGAGTGTTTGGTAGCCCCATGACAAATTCCAGCGTAATATTGTCCCATTTCCACTCCGGTATGGGAAGAGGTTGCATGACTCCTCCAGGCTGTTGCCTTCCATCTTTCACTTGTTGACAAACCATACATCATGACACAAAATCAGCAATCTCCCTCTTCATGTTGTCCCACCAAAAATGTTCCTTCAAATCTCTATACATTTTGGTGCTCCCAGGGTGTATAGAGAAATTGGAACTATGAGCATCATCCAGCAATTCCCTTTTTAGAGCAGGTATATCAGGAACACAAAGTCTCTTCCCGAATTTCAAAATTCCATCTTCATACACAAAGACTCTCAATCACCCATCATTCACAGCTTTAATCTTCTTTTGAAATTCTTCATCATCGGTCTGAGAACTCTTAATACTTTCTTGTAAAGATGGTTTGGAAACCATTTGAAAAAGCATTGATGTTTCACCTTCCCTGGTTATTCCCATGTCCATTTTTACTAGTTCCATCAAAATTGGATCCCTTTCAATTCTCATATTGTTCAAAACTCCATGATATTTTCTGCTCAAAGCATCTTCCACCTTGTTTTCCTTCCCCGGGTGGTAGTGTATCGTGCAATAATAATCCTAATGTAATTCAAGCCATCTCCTTTGCCTCATGTTGAGTTCTTTTTGTGAGAAAATATACTTCAAACTCTTGTGATCAGTATAAATCACACAATTTTCACCATAGAGGTAGTGCCTCCATATCATCAAAGCAAAGATCACAGCTTCTAACTCGAGATCATGAGTAGGATAGTTTTGTTCATGAATTTTCAACTGTCGTGATGCATAGGCAATAACCCTATCATTCTGCATAAGGACACAACCAAGTCTTTTCTTCGATGCAACACTATAAATAACGAACCCATCATTCCCCGATGGTAGAGTCAATATTGGAGCATTGAATAATCTTCTCTTTAGTTATTCGAAACATTCTTTACACTCTTTTTTCCAAACAAATTTAACCCCTTTACGTGTGAGCTTCGTTAATCGGTTAGCCAATCGGGTAAAATTCTGGACATATCGTCGATAATAACCTGCCAAACCAATAAAACTACGTACCTCAGTTATACTCGTCGGTGCTGGCCATTCTTGGATTGCATTAGTCTTAGAAGGATCAACAGAGATTCCATCTTTAGAGACAATATGGCCAAGAAAAGAAATCTCATGAAACCAGAATTCACACTTGCTAAACATCCCATATAATTCATGCCTTCTCAGAGTCTTCAAGATAATGGGCAAGTGATTTTCATGATCTTCATCAATTTTAGAGTATACCAAGATATCATCAACAAATACCACCACAAATTCATGAATATACTCCTTGAAAACTCTATTCATCAGATCCATGAATACAGAGGGTGCATTAGTCAAACCAAAAGGCATTACAGTAAACCCGTAATGCCCATACCTGGTTCGAAATGTTGTCTTCGGAATGTCTTCCTTCTTCACACACAACTGATGGTATCCAGATCGAAGGTCAATCATTGAAAAGTATTGAGCTCCATGCAGTTGGTCAAATAAATCATCAATGCGAGGTGGGGTATACTTGTTCTTTATCGTTATAGCATTGATCTCCCTGTAGTCGATACATAACCTCATAGATCCATCTTTCTTTTTAACAAAAAGAACAGGGGCTCCCCATGGAGAAACACTAGGGAGAATAAATCCTTTATTACTCAATTCCTCTAGTTGTTTCTTTAGTTCAACTAATTCTATAGTGGCCATTCTATAAGGGGTCTTTGATATAGGCCTTGATCCAGGAATTAAATCAATGGAAAACTCAACTTCTCGTTCTAGAGGATGTCCAGGTAAATCTTCCAGAACTACATCTAAAAATTCTTTCACAACAGGTACATCCTCTATTTGAACATTCCTTTCCTCACCCGCAGTAATTTCATTATCTTCCTCCCCTATAATTGAATTTAGTTGAGCTACTGGGGGTGGTTCTAAATTAGAATTAGGTGGTGACGATTCTGCTCTAAAGATAAGGTGTTCCTTATCATTATCATCAAGAATCGTAACCTCTTTCTTCTTACAATTAATCTTCGCAACATAGTCCGAAAGCCAGTCTATACCGAGGATTATATCAAACTCAATCATAGGTATGGAGATGAGATCAGCAGATAAAGAACATTTATGTGCTCTAATGGGGACTGACTCACAAAACTTTGTTGCAATGATACTTCCCTTAGAAGTTTTAACTGACAACTCCCTTCTTAAATCAAATTGGAAATATCTAATTTTCTTAGAAAATTTGGAATATATGAAACAATGTGATGATCTAGAATCAAATAATGCATTTGCTAAACTTGAGGAAACCATTAAACTACCTGCCACCATGTCTTTCGGAGCTTCTACCTCAGTAGTAGTGATAGCATAAGCATGGCCTTGATCCCTTGGCCTTTTCTGAGGTAAGTTCTCCTGACGCTTAGGACATTCATTTGCATAATGTCCCATCTCCCTGCAATTGTAGCACTGAACATTGGTAGCTTCTTTCTTCCCCTTGCAATCATGAGCTTGGTGGCCTTTTTCACCACACTTGTAACAGACTCCCATTCCCTTCAAACAAGTACCGGGGTGTTTCTTCCCAAATTTACCATAGGATGGATATTCAAACTTTCTTTTCTACCCCTTATTTCCATTCCCAGATTGATCAGCAGGCCTCTTCTTCTCTTGTTTTGCCTTAAAGTCATAAGACTTAGTGAATTCCTTTTTGGTCTTGATAGCACATGAGACAATGTCTTCGTACGATGAAAAGGATTGTGAGATTAATGTTCGACGGAGATATGGTTTTAACCCATCAAAGAAACGATCAATATTACTTCTTGGGTTATGTATATAATCACCAGCATACCTTGCTAACCCTGTAAAGTTAGCCTCATTCTTTGTGACATTCTCATCCTCTTTATGTCCCAGACTCAGAAATTGCCTTTCCATATATGCTCGATGGACGCGAGGAAAGTATTTTTCTAAAAACAGATCATTGAACTCCCTCCATTCCATATTTGATACTTCATCATCTTCCTTCGTGTTTTGAATCAATGACCACCATTGATCAGCATCTCTAGTGAGGCGGTAAACTGCCATGATAACTTTTTCCCTTTCACTACTACCCAAATCCTAAAATATTTTCTCTAAGGAATTTATCCATTGCTCAGTGACTAAGGTATTTGTAATCCCATTGAATGTTGGTGGTTGTTGCCTCATGAATCGATCTAACATTGATGCTCCACGCTGCGGATCAGGGTGCTCCCTACGGGTAAAGTTATTATTCATAACCTGAGTGAGTTGTCCCAGCATGGTGATTAGTTTATCGCCACCAGTTGCAGCCCCAGCTCCACTATAATTATCTTGAGCAGGAGGGAAATACCTACATGTAGTGCGTGCATTGATACGGTTTCCATTTCTTCCACTAGGTGCAATTTATAAACAATGGAATAAACTAGATCAGTTTATGAATCAAAATACATAATTCCATACTTATAAAACACTTTACATAAATTGAACTATTTATGGATATAATCCATAATCATAAGAATGTTTTCTTTGAAGAAGTTTATACTCATAAACCCTTCATAATGATTTGTAATGAAAATGAGAGTTATCCTATGAATAACCCCCGAGAGTGTCGTAACCAAGAGTGCAGCAAGGCCCGTTGTCATGCACCAGTTCCCGTTCGAGTCTAGCTCAAAGCGGTGTTTTCAGGTTTTACCCCTAGGTACATCTGTGCTAGAGCCGCCTCTACCTGCTCGTATCCAGACATGGATTTATTGCTCGGAAAACTCACAAAATCTCTACAATACCAAAATTCTAGGAAGTTCTTCTATACTAATCCTCAAATTTCATCTTAGGTCTACGTGCTCTAATCAGAGTATATCTAAATCTAGCTTCCAAGGTTTGTACTAAACTTCCTCTGATACCAACTGTAACGCCCTGACCCCAGTTAGCTAGAGTCGGTGCATTATTACATAACACTGGCATGATCACAAGAAAGATCAAATCTCCAAAGACCGATTGGTTTAGTAGCCTTGGAAACACTAGATATATATTCATAAAGTTTTACATTACATCATAAAGTGAAAAACTACTACAACAACATAATTTCTCCATAGTCCACACTATTATCCCCTCATAATATCCATGCAGGTCATTCATAACTTACTTCTTCACATCCTGGGAAAAATAAAACATATAAAAGGGGTGAGCTCAAATGACCAGTATGGATAACAATATAGCGGAAACTTTCAAAAATAAGCATAAACATTTAAGGCAATGCATTTATAAAACCAAAGACTTTTAAACTTGAACATCAACATAGTATGGAAAAAGTAAAATGAAATAATGCCATTTACTTATTCACATGGATATTATACTAATCGAATAATCACATGCAATATTAATAACCACTTTCATAATGATGGAATGCATAATTCCAGACTATCATAACCACATAGCCAAGCCCTCATGCCAAGACTACAAATAAAATTTTCCCAAGGCCTTGTGCCAAGACACTAGTTTGTCTCATGAGACCTACCGATGCATCGAGCAGCTATAGCGGGCTCCACCCGTCGCATATTAAGTCCAATGCATTCCCATATGAAAAGGTTTAAACATAACATAAACATTCGTATTAAAACTAGCATACGAAATGTCAATACTTTCATCATAAAATATGAATGGTATAAAAATAGCACATCCACATTCGAACATATCACAAAACCATCAATACAATATAGAAGTTTTGTATCATAATAAATCAACTTCAAATAAGCGTAACATCCATCAAATGATGTTGACATAAATGAAATCAAAACTATATTAGAGAAATATCTCTTTCTATTTTTGAAATCATTTAATAAAACATTTTCTTTGAAAATATTCTTATAAGCTTTTAATGTAAGCTTCTACAATTTTATAACAGCGTAAAATTACCGCACCCGCTGTATAAGTTAATAAAACATTCTTACCTTAATTCTGTCGAAAAGGTTAAAAGCACCTTGTTTGGAAAACAACGGAAAGATTCCTTTAAAAAACTCTTATAAAAGTCAAACAAGGGTATAAATGACTTTAACACATATTCTATTAAATAGTAAGAATGTTTTGAAATACATTTTTATGAAACATGTATGTGGATGATAAAGAGATCCCAGTAGATTATTACGTATAAACAACCTCAGATAATGAAGAGATTATGAAATAACCCTTACATTGTACTTTTCCTTGGTTGGGGTAGGTTAACCTCCTGTATAATAGTGAAATAATTGTTATTAAATTATACAAGAATCATATACATTCATATGATATCATATATTATCTTTTAATATTGCTTTGTTAATAATATCTTAGTATTATCGTTGTTTCGGGTGATAAATTACTTGTTTTATTTTATATGTTTTGTTATGTAAGCCATGTTTGTAATGGATAGGTTGTATCTTAATAATATATAGAATGATATCAATTCCTTAGATACTATTATTAACCATCAAATGAGACTTATACTTGAATGGATACGATGGAGAATGAATCCCATCGCGTTCGTGGAGACAGTAGTCCGTACGTACGCACGAGCGACAATATCATTCTTTTGATATTAAAATAATATATAAATAGATATTATATCATATATAAAGAATCATTAACATGTTATATTTATTATTCACATGAGTTAAACATCATTATTATACCCCTCCAAATAATAATATATTTAATAACAATTACACCACGACGTGGAGACGGTAAGCCGTACGTACGCACGTATGGTGACATGTTATTCAAAGGGAGGATAGAAAACTGATTATGGTTGTACCATATTTATAATAACATCACACTATATATATATTATACTGGAGTTATTATTTTACAATGGTAACAATAAAGTAAGACGAAGTGGAAGAAGAAAGGAACTTGGAACAGGGTGGTGAAATCATTACCTCTTCTTCGGGTTCTTCCTTTTGATTTGTCAAAAGAGCTCTTTAGGTTGGCTTTATGATAAAACTAAGGCCTCTAGGTTCTAGTGAGGGAATTTGGGAGAGTGTTTGGGCAGATTTTGGCCGAACCAAAAGGCTTTGAAGGTGTGAAGAAATGAGAAGGAGGAGTGCCCTTTTATAAGAGGGGTGAGGGGCACCTTTGGAAAAGCTAGAAATATTAATTTATAATAAATTCATATTAGGTTTCTAATGGATCCAAAGTTGATTATTTAAATTTTACTGTGGGGATGGGTCGAAGACCACTCAACCAATATAATTTATACAGGTTTGGGTACTTATATTAACCTTATCTTTAAGTATTAACTCTAAGTTAATTAGTTTCACTTTTAAAATGTCTCTTTGAATTTATATATTATATGGTTAATAAACTTACCATATACATCTAAGAGACCCCCAAGTGATTCATTAATGATATACCTATCATTATATAGGTCTCTTGGCCAAACCATAGTTTTTTAGGAATTTAATATAAATTAATAATATAATATTTGTTTTAAAAACTCATTTATGTCAATTTTGACACTATTAAAGAATTGATTTTGTGAAACTCATAAAAGAATTATTACATAGAAAAAAGTTAATTAAATCAATCCTAATATGTCATATTATCCTAGAAAATTATTGTAATTCATTAAAAGACTCAGATTATATTTATTTGGGTATTTATAATATCAATTATTTTACTTTTTCACTATTATGGTAATTTCTGCATCATCATTGTGTCATAAATAAATTAAATTTTTTAATCTCTAAAAACTATAAATAAAATATCATCATGTATGAAATCTTTTTGTCTTTATAATGAATATTTATAGTCTAAAATCCAACATATATAACCCTATGTAAAAATTGTGTTTCTAAAATATATATACTTATGTCATTTTTGTACTTATTTTAACTTAATTAAAATAAAGTGTCCCTATCACCTACAAGTGGCTCCATGGGGTCCCAAAATCGACCCAAAGATTCCTATGGCCTAAAATTTATCAACCAATAAGTCTAGGACACGTTTTAGGGTAATTTAGTATTATTATAATATTCTTTTTTAACCCTTATTTACCGGATTTACCCTTAACCATGGTAAATAAAATATTTACCGCATTAATTATTCAAAACGTCTAAAAATAAAAGTTATCTATTTACACAATTTGAACATCCTTATTCAAAATATGGAATCCATTTTTCCAAATTCATAACACAGAGTTGGATGAAATTAATTTAAAATTAATTCCCGTTGTTAAAACAAAAAGCGTGTTTTTAAGAGATAATAACTATCAAAAGATTGACACTTGTTTATGTCCGGTTTAATTGTAAAATTATGTCCAATGACCAAAATTATATTAAATGGTAAAACTATATTCTAAATATACTTTAAAACCACTCAAATTCATAATTTCTCACTATTAATTCTTTTTATTAAAAAAGTTGTTTTTAATTAAAATTTAGTAATTTTCACTATTCATCAAAATATTAATGTTATCCGAAAAGTACCAAAGTTTCACCTTAGGCTAAATTCTATATTAAGAATCAAAAAATGAAGTCCATTTTAAAAAATAAAATATATATAATTTCAAAAAGTATGTATTACTATTCATAACGGCTAGTTTGATTGGTTATGGTGTGTTAGAACTCGGTGTTGCGTACAACACACGCTATCACATTATTCAAAGAGAAGCGTACCGTAGAAGCTTGGGGTGTTACAATAATTTCATCTTTACCCCTTATCTAACATTAGTTTCCAAGGAAATGTACCTCCTTATTACCTATACAAGGATCTCAAATCAACCCACGCCAAACCACTATCTCCGATCTAATTTACCATTATTCCTATTAATTTATTCATTAATTCATTTTTCTTGTTGTTTGATAGATTATTTTGAAACATTAATGTTCCCCATGCCCTCTATTTCTAAGAGGTCCATGTAGGGAAGAGTCAATTTCTCAATGTGAGTACTATCCCCTCACAAACCAATAAATCTATATATTATCCATCCAGAACTATAATAATGAAATTAATATATTGAATTAAATTTAATTTTTATACAAAATTTTTATAATGTTAAATGTATAATAATTATCAACCTTCCTCTAATTAATTTGAATAATGAAAAAGTCACTCAGATTATGGGTGGACAACCACCTCCATTAGATATTTATTACATTTTAATTCAACTGTAACGCCCTGACCCCAGTTACCCAGAGTCGGTGCATTATTTTAATACAACGACATGATTACAAGAAATCATGTCCTGAAAGACCGATCAGTTTAGCAGTCTTGGAAAATATATTACATACATGGACCTTACATTACACATTATAAAATAAAACACAATAAAATGATCCTTTGAGAACACCATTAATCCCATATCTTAACCCTGCTTATCAATCCTAATACACTTCATGGAATCCTTATAAAAATAAAACATAGAAAGGGGTGAGCTCAAATGCTCAGTAGGGATAACAATATATCAGAAACATTCATAAATAAGGATAAACATATAAGGCAATGTATAAGACTAATACAAAAGCCTTTTTAAACGTAAACTTATGCATAATATGGAAAATATACAATAAAATAATTCCATTTACATATTCAAATAGAGATTATACTAGTCAAATAATCACATGCAACATCAATAGCAACTTTCATAATGATGGAATGCATAATGCCAGACTATCATAACCACATAGTCAAGGCTTTGTGCCAAGACTACAAATAAGATTTTGTCTAGGCCTTGTACAAGGACACTAGTTTGTCTCATTAGGCCTACCGATGCATCGAGGAGCTATATCGGGCTCCACTCGTCACTTACTAAGTACAATGCGTTATTCATATAAAAATTTATAAACATAACATAAACATTCGTATTAAAACTGGATTATGGGTTGTCAATACTTTACCCATAAACCATTAATGGTATAGAAAATAAATCATCCCTAGTCAAACATATCTCAAAATATTCAATACAATACGGAATATTTTTATCATAATAAATCAATTTCAAAGATGTTTTAAATCCATTAATGGATTTTAACAGAGATGAAAATGATTTATCAAACTCTTTGAGAGAAATATCTCTTTTTCATGTAAAAATTTAAAAGCCACACAATTGAGAAAGGAAGACATTTAAATATATTTTTGAATCTAACTGGCCCATACCACTATGAAACTTTTGAATGTAATTACCATTTTAAAACATTCATGTTCATTTAAATAAATCATAAAAACCATTCTAAATACATGTACATTAATGTGAATGGTTTAGAAGAATAAATATTTAAAACATTTAAAATGATTTTTTAGTAAAAATTACCATAAAATATTCCATTTGAAAACTATATTATGAAACATGGACATGGATAATAAATATGTCCCAGTATATACTTATGTAAAAACAACATCAGATAATAAAGAGATTGTGAAATTAACCCTTATCTTGCACTTTCCTTTAGTCGAGGGAACGTTTAACCTCCTTTATGAAGATCATTGTATGTTATTAAATTATAGGAGAACCATATTAATATTTATGATATCATAAATGATTCATTTATGACATTATGCTACCCATTTAATAATAATTTCCATGTGAAATTAATATTTCGGTTAATAATATCATTCTATATCTTACGTGTTTTAACATGTTACTCTTGATTGTATCACCTCGATAATGATTTAAATACTTCCAGAATATAAATCAAGATTTATATATCATATATATTTATAATATAAATATGTATAATATAAATATAAATGAAATGAAAAACACCGTTTATGGAGTCGATAGTCTGTACGTACGCATAAACGATGTTTCCGTTTTCATATCGTATTTAATGGAACTATTTGAATAATTTATATGTAAGTACATATATATATATATAAATATATATATCTCCAGTATCATTATTATGTCATATATTACACACTTATTAGTAATATATGTTTTCATAATCGTCGATGAATGGTGATCGGGGAAATGAATCTCACCACGTCGTGGAGATTGTAATATGTACGTACGCACGAGCGACAATATCAGATTCATAAAGGTTTGTAATTGGATGGTATATTAATTTCACAGAGACATTAGTTTGTTATTTTCATTATTTATATACATATTACTAATCATTATATCAATCCAAATAACATAGTTTTGAATAACAAATTACACCATGGCATCGAGACGGTAAGTCGTACGTAGGCACGCATGTTGGCATTATCATTCATAAGATGGATAGAATAATGAATATAGTTGTTCCATATTTATACTAACATTAATGTATATAGAAGATACTAGAGTTATTATTTTATAATGGAATCAAAAAATAATGAGTAAGTGGAAGAATAAAAGAACTTGAAAGAGGGTGGTGAAATCATTACCTCTTCTTTGGGTTTTTCCTTTTGATTTGATCAAAAGGGCTCCTTAAGAAAGCTTTATGACCAAAGGAAGGCCTCTAGGATGAATTTAGTATAGTTGGGAGGATATTTGGGTAGGTTTTGGCCGAGTCAAATGGATTTTTAGGTGTTATTTTGAGAGAAGGGGATGCACCCTTTTATAAGAGGGGTGAGGGTCAATTTAGGAAAGGATTAAAGTATTAATTTATTATACAATCATATTCGGTTTATAATGGTTCCAAATCAACTTATTTCGTACCTTAGGTGGTTATGGGTCTATTTCCTCTCATGCAATTGGCTTTAGACAATTTTTGGTTACCATTTTAACATTATCTTTTAGATTTAACTCTTTATTAAATAGTTTAACTTTTACCGCGTCTTCTTGTATTCTTACTCTATATGGTAAATAAAATTATTCTAAACTTCCTGGATAACCTCAAGTATATAATTAATGACATATATAATATTATTTAATAATTTTTTCCAAACCATACATTTTTATGAATATTATATCAACCAATAATATAGTATTGGTTTTAAATATTATTTTAGGTCAATTTTGACACTATTCAATATTTTGTTTCTGTGAAAGTCATCAAAACATAATTACTTCGAAAAAAATACATTGAATCATCCCAAAAATGTCATAGTAACCTATAAAATTCTTTGATGTTAAAAAAACTTTGAAATAATATTTATTTTAATATTTATAATACCATTTATTTGATTCTTTCATTAATAATGTAATTACTGTATCATCATTGTGTCATAAATAAATTTATTTATTTAATTTCTAAAAATTATAAATAAAATACACTGATGTAGGAAATATTATTATCTTTCTAATTAATATTTATAGCCGAATTTATATTATGTATATCCCTTTATTAATAATGGTTTAGTTAACAATAATTGATTTTAACCCTTTAAACTGTTCTTTAAATTAAATAATAATAAATTTCCTAATCTAATCCAAGTGGACCTAAAGAGTCATACTTTATTCCTAAGTTTGTTTTCGATCGAATTCCATTTATAAAATAGAATTGGTACATGTGTTAGGATAATAATAATATCATTTTACCCTTAATTACCCTATTTACTTTTACCCGTGGTAAATAAAAGTAAAAAGTTACTATTCACCAAAAATTAATTTTTTTAAATTTAACCACAATTTAATATTTTATATTAACCATTTCTTTCAGATTTTTTAAATTCAACTCACAGAAGCGGTAATATTAATTTATATTTAAATTTGTAAATGCTACTTGGAGGTGGGTAATGACGGTAAAAAGTTCGATAAATTTTTATATATCTAAAATTATTATAAACTGAATCCAATTAATTACATTGAATTTATATAGGTATTATTTATCTATTTTGACCTAATATAAATTTAAATAAAATAATTATTTATTTAAATAAAAATCCAGTTTTAAACAATAACTCTGTGTTTTTCACTATTCATCAAAAATAGAAAGTTTTCAGAAAAATACCAAAAATTAACCCTAGGTTAATTTAGATATTCTGAATCCAAAAATGATTTCTATTTTACCAAATTAAAAAGATAGAATTTTCATTTATTAATTTAAAATTAATTCCCGTTGTCAAAACCAAAAGCTGTATTTTTAAGAAATAATAACTATCAAAAGATTGACACTTGTTTATGTCCAATTTCAATGTAAAATTACATTCATTGACCAGCATTGGATTAAATGGTAAAAATATAATCTATTTATACTTCCAATACATTAAAATTTATATTTTAACACTCTAAATTATTCTGATTAAAAATGTTTTTTTCAGATAAAATTTAGTATTTTTCACTATGCACCCAAATATTAAAGTTATCAGAAAAACACAAAAAATTTATAGAAACTAAATTATTATTTATCAATTATAAATAAGAAGTTTATTTTGTCAAATTAAATATATAAAAGTTCAAATATTGGAATTAAAAATGGTTCTCCATTAATAGGTGGTAAAATTTCATTTTTTGAAAAATACTTCTTTTATCTGAAAAAATTTATTTGTTCTAAAATTATGTCTAATAAACTCATAATATGGATTATAAAATTTTAAAGATTATATAAAGTTCAAAATTCAGTTAATACTATTCAAATTCGCTTTTGAACGACTAGTTTGGTATGTCGTGGTGCACTTGAACTCTGTGCTACCTGTAGTGAAAATTATTGAATTACTTTGCAGAAATTACGTACTATGAAATATTGGAGTGTTACATTCTTCCATCCTTCAATAAATTGTTTCCTCAAAATTTGAAATTGTTCTTCGAAAATAAAAGGTTGAAAATAGAAAATACCTTCGTGGGAAAAGCAATATCGGAAATTTGGTTAATAATATTTAGTCTTAATAATAGGAAAAGTGGAATGAAAAAGTCACCACCAAATTATGATCTCTATTAGGAGAAAATTGGTGGAAATTAGAGACACTTAATTGGAGGGAAAATTTAAATATTTATAGGGAGTTATTGAGGTCATCAGTCACAAATAATTGTAGAATTGAGGGCCTCAAATCCATCAATCTATAATGATTTAAAATGTAATTGTTTCAAGAAAACATATGGTATTAGGATAACACATCTTTTTTTTAAGATTCCTTACCTAATTTTTAATAATTTATTTCATTATATAATAAGAGAAGAAATATATATATATATATATATATATATATATATTCTTGACAAGTAGAGTTTCATATTTCAATTAAATCCTACCACAAACTCATCTTTCACTCAAAATGATTTAAAAAAATTATATTTACCTAAATTGTATAAGGTTCCAAAACTAATGAATTCATAATTCATTTGTGAGACTATTGTTAAAAAAACTAAATTATACAAACCAATACATCACATAGTCCAGTCGTAGGTGATTAACCTTTGTTGCTCTTCGGTTGTGGGTTCAAGTCTTGCGGCCTTGCCGTAGGTGACTAGTTGTTACCCGACCTCTGGGTTGTACTTTTTATTAAAATCCAAAAATAACCTTAACAATAGTATCCACTTTAAAACTTAGTCCATTAAAACCTTTAGACTTACCCAAAATACTTATATCCAGTCTCTCTGTCCAAAATTTATAATGAAGTTAAACACAATGACGATCCTTTTTTCAAGGAAATAACTTGTGAACGCCTTCATCATGTATTCTTTTAAAACACTGCAACATCCTGAATTACCATAAACACTTATTGATTATATTCATTATCCCTTATTCGTTATATAATACTGGATATACGCCTTCTATCCAAAAAAGGTTGTGAACTCCAACCATGATTGAATATAAAAATTATTAATCAGTTTCACGGAAGTCAAGAATATTCAATATAATTTATCCAAATCAACCATCTCATATTCTAAAATCACTACCTTATTATGAGTACCATATTAAGGATTACCATTACTTCAACCATTTATTTTCCAAAAAGTGTACCTTACTGTTAAGTAACTTTTTATAGAACCATATAATCTCAAATCCTCAATAATATAGTACGGTAGTATTATCCTTTTTTATCTCTATAATTCATATAAACAGTATATTGTTGATACAACACTCAAATGAAATAAATCAATGTTAACAACATAAGAACACTAGTCATTCCTCATCACATGAGGTTGAATCATTACTTGATTATTATCCAATAGAATCATTTATGGTATACTATGATGACTGAGACATTGATTCTTGTAGTGTCCCAACGCCTTGTAGATGAATCATTGTACATATGAAATTTTTTCTTACCCTTTCAATCACATAGTTGGTGTCATATTTCTCCACACTTATAAGAAACTCCGAATTCCTTCAATAGAGTTCCAGGGTCTATCTTCCAACAGTTATCACATATGGGAAAATTCTTCTTTTCCCTCCTCCCTTTATCCATCATTCTCTCTTCCATCCTTTTCATCTCTTGCTTCCCTTCAAAGCCATGGGACTCAAAGAATTCTTTACTTATCATCTTAACACATGATACTATTTATTCATATGTTGAAAATACATGGGAGACTATTTCCCTTCAAAATGTTGGCATAATACCGTTAAAGATATGATCCTTCTTACTCTTTGGATCATACGTATTGTCGGAGTTCACATTCCTTCTAATGGGTACCATTTCAATACAATGGCATAAACTAGATTAATCTATAAATTTAAATACATAATCCAAAACATGTAAAACAGATAAAATAAATTGAAGAGTTTATGGATAATATCCATAATCATAAAAATGTTTTCATTGAGGAAGTCTGCACTCATAAACCCTTGATAATGATTTGTAAATAAATTGGGAATTATGCTAAGAATATCCCCCTCGAGTGTCGTAAACAATATTGAAGCAAGGCCCTTTGTCATGCACTAGTTCCCGTTTGAGTCTTACATAAAGCGGTGTTTTCAGGTTTTACCCCTAGGTACATCTATGCCAGATCCGCCACTACCTGCTCGTATCCAGACAAGGATGTATTTTCCTGGAAAACTCAAAAAATATCAACATTACCAAAATTCTAAGAAGTTATTCTATACTAATCCTCAAAGTCTATCTTAGAGCCATGAGTTCTAATTAGCGTTTATCTAAATCTAGTTTCCAAGGTTATTTCTAAATATCCTCTGATACCAACTGTAATGCCCCAACCCCAGTTACCCAGAGTCTGTGCGTTATTTTAATACATTAGCCTTATTATAAGGAATCAAGTCCCGAAAGACCGACCAGTTTTGCAGTCGTGGAAAATTTATTACATACATGGACCTTACATTACACTTTAGAAAATAAAACACAACATAAATGATCCTTTTATAATGCTATTAATCCCATATAATAACCCAAATTATTGATCATAATACACATCCAAAAATCCTGAGAATACTAAAACATAAAAAGGGATGACCACAGATGCTCATTAAGGGTAACAATAAAGAGGAAACATTCATACATAAGGATAAACATTTAAGGCAATTTATAAGACTAAAAAAAGCCTTTTTAAACATAACATCAGCATAATATGGAAAGGATTAAATAATAAAATTCCATTTATGTATTCACATGGATATTTTACTAGTTGAATAATCACATGCAATATCAATAGCCACTTTCATAATGATGGAATGCATAATTCCAGACTATCATAACCACATAGTCAAGGATTTATGACAAGAATACAAATAAGATTTTGTCAAGGAATTGTGCCAAGACAATAGTTTGTCTCATGAGACATACCGATGCATCAAGGAGAAATTGCGGGCTCCACCCATCACATACTAAGTTCAATGCATTCCTCATATGAAATGTTTTAAACATAACATAAACATTCGTATTAAAACTGGATTACGGAATGTCAATACATTACCAATAAACCATGAATGGTATAAAAAATAACACATCCACAGTCAAACATATCACAAAAATATAAATATAATATGGAATATTTGTATCATAATAATTCAACTTCAAAAAACATTAAAATTCATTAAAGGATCTTCACATTGATGGAAATGATTTGTAAAAATCTTTGAGCGAAATATCCCTTTTTTCATGAAAACTTTTAAAAGTAACAAAATTTAGAAAGGAAGTAATTTAAATATATTTTTTAATGAATGTTTCCCATACCACTTTGAAAATTTTGAAAGTAATTAACATTTTAAAACATTCATGTCCGTTTAAATAAATCCTTAAAACCATTTTGAAAACATGGACATTAATGAGCATGGTTTAGAAGAATAAATCTTTAAAACATTTAAAATGATGTTTTAGTAAAATTTAACTTAAAATATTCCCTTTTAAAACTATTTTATGAAACATGGACATGGATAATAAATATGTCCCAGTAGATACTTATGTAAAAACAACCTTAGATAATAAAGAGATTGTGAAATTAACCCTTACCTTGAACATTCCTTTAGTCGAGGGCAAGTTTAACCTCCTGTATGAAGATCGTATTATGTTATTAAAATATACCAGAACCGTATTAATATTTATTATATCATAAAAGATTCATTTATGACTTTATACTACCCATTTAATAATAATTTCCAGATTAAATTAATATTTCTATTAATAATCAATTTCTTTATCAAACGTGTTTTAATATGTTACTCATGATTGTATCACTTAGACCAAGAATTAAATACTTCAATAATATAAAACATGATTAATATATCATATATATTTGTAATATAAATATTTATAATAGACATATATTTGAAATGAAAAACATCGTTTATCTAGACTGTAGTCTTTACGTACGCATAAACGATGTGTCTGTTTTCATATCGTATTGAACGGAACTAAGTGAATAAGTAATATGTAAGTACACACACACACACACACACATATATATATATATAGTATAATTATTATGTAATATATTACATACTTATTAGTAATATATATTTTTATAATCATCGATGAATAGTTATTGGGGAAATGAATCTCATCGCATCGTGGAGATGGTAATCCGTACGCATGCACGAGCGACAGTAACATTTTCTTAAAGGTGTTTAATTGGATGGTATATTAAATTTAGAGATACATTATCATGTTATTTTCATTATTTATATACATATTTCTCATCATTATATCCATCCAAATAACATACTGTTGAATAACAAATTACACCACGGTGTGGAGACGGTAAGTCGTACGTACGCACACATGGAGACATTATCTTTCATAAGATGGATAGAATAATGAATATATTTGTTCCATATTTATAATAACATCAAATTATATATATGATACTGGAGTTATTATTTTATAATGGAAACAACAAAGAAAGAGTAAGTGGAAGAATAAGAGAACTTGATAGAGGGTGGTGAAATAATTACCTCTTCTTTAGGTTCTTCCTTTTGATTTGATCAAAAGGGATCCTCAAGATAGAGTTATGACCAAAGTAAGGCCTCTAGGATGAAGGTGGGATATTTTTGAGGATATTTGGGTAGGGACTGGCCAATTAAAATGGCTATGGAGGTATAATTTTGGGAGAAGGGTAAGTTCCCTTTTATAAGAGGGGTGAGGGTCACATTAGAAAATGATTAAAGTAATAATAAATTATACAATAATACTCAGTTTATAATGGTTGAAATTGTATTTATTTCGAGACTTAGGAGGTTACGGGTCTAAATCCTCTCATGAAATAGGTTTTAGACAAGTTTAGGTTACCATTTTATCCTTATCTTTTAGATTTAACTCTTAGTTAAATAGGTTAACTTGTACCGTTTCTTCTTGTATTCTTACTCTATATGGTTAATAGACTTATAATAAACTACCAAGAGAACCTCAATTGGCTCATTAATGACATATGTAATATTATTTAAGACCATTGGACGAACCTTACATTTTTAGGAATATCATATCGACCAATAATATAGTATTTGATTAAAATATTAATTTATGTCAATTTTGACACTATTTGGTGTTTTGTATTTGTGAATGTCATCACAAAATGATTACTTATAAAAAAATAAATTTAATAAGCCCTAAAATTTAATAGACACCTAGAAAATTTTTTTATGTCAGAAAAACATTGAAATTATATATATTCCAATATTATTATTACCATTGATTTGATTCATTCATTAATATGGTAATGGCTGCATCATCATTATGTCATGAGTAAATTTATTTTATTTAATTTATGAAAATTATAAATAAAATACAATGATGTAGGAAATATTTTAATATTTCTAATTAATATTTATAATATAATTTATCATATGTATAACCCTATATTAAAAATATTTTAGTTAATAAACATTGAAATTAACACTTTTGACTCTTCATTAAATTAAATAATAATAAATGTCTTAATATAATTAAAGTGGACCTAAAGGGTCATATTTTTTTATTAAGATTGTTTTTGGTCGAATTAAATTTATTCAATAGAATTAGGACATGTTTTAGTGTAATAATATTTTCATTTTTACCCTTAATTACCCTATTTACTTTAAACCGTGGTAAATAAAAGTAAACATTTACTAATCACAAAAAATTATTTTTATATTATTGAACTACATTTTACTCTTTTATATTAACCATGTATCTCAGATTTTGGTAATTCAACACACAGAAGAGGTAAAATTAAGTTTTATGTAAATTTGTAAATGCACCCAGGAGGTGGGTAAAAGACAGTAAAACGTTCGACAAATTTTTTATATATCTAAAATTATTATATACTAACTATAATGAATTAAATTGAATTTATATAGTAATTATGTATATATTTTGATGTAATATTAATTTAAATAAAGTAAATAATTATTTAAATAAAATGTTTGTTTTAATCAATAACTCAGTGTTTTTCACTATTCATCAAAAATTGAAAGTTTTCAGAAAAATACCAATAATTCACCCTAAGATAATTTCGATATTCTGAATCCAAAAATGATGTCTATATTACCAAATTAAAAAACATAGATGTTGAATTTATTAATTTAAAATTAATTCCTGTCGCTAAAACCAAAAGGCGTATTTTTATGAAATAATAACTATCAAAAGATTAACATTTGTTTACGTCCAATTTCAATGTAAAATTATATACAATTACCAGTATTTGAATAAATGGTTAAAATATAATCTATTTATACTTCCATACCATCAAAATGTATAATTTAACACTATAAATTATTTTTATTTAAAAAACTGTTTTCAGTTAAAATATAGTTTTTTTACTATTCACCCAAATATGAATGTTTTCAGAAATAACCAAAAATTTATTGAAACTAAATTATTATTTATAGATTCTAAAGAAAAAGTTTATTTTTTAAAATTGAATATATAAAAGTTTCAAATATTGGATTTGAAAAGGGTTCTCCCTTAAAAGGCGGTAAAATTGCATTTTTTGAAAAATACTTCTTTTATCTGAAAAAATGAATTTGTTCTTACATTATGTCTAAGAAACTAATAATATGGATTATAAAATTATAAGGATTATATAAAGTTAATAATTCTTTTAATACTATTCATAACCACTTTTGAATGGCTAGTTTTTTACGTCGTGGTGAGCACGAACTCAATGTTCCGTGTAGTGGATGTTATTGAATTACTTTGAAGAAATAACGTACTATGAAATCATGGGGTGTTACATAACCTCCTTAAATTAATACCAAAAAATTTAATTAATAAATATGATGTTTATTACATGATTAATATTTTTAATTTTTAATTTTATTAATAATATTAATAACAAATGAACATTTTAAATTAGACTGTATAAAAGGATCAATCCAAGAAGGAAAATGTTTTCTTATTTTTGTATAATAGCTCAATTTTAAAAATTATATAGAAAACTATACATAATTAATAATTATCTATTTATTAATATTTAGATAATATTATTTGGCTTCTATAATTATGTAATTATAATAAATTCACTAGCATAATAATTGGTTGTTTATAATATGTTCTCGTTTTAGTTGGTTTTTCTGACTTTAAGTATAACGGTATGCATTTTGGAAATGAATGGTAAAGGAAAATTTATTAATATTATAATATGATACTATTATATAAATAATGATTTTATTTGGTTCAATAATGATAATAATAACATTTAATATATTATTTACAATATCACCTTCAATTATTAAAACATTATCATAAAAATATCAACTTTATTTTCATATTCCAGAATTATAAAAAAAATCTAATGGAATGAAATTTAGATTTTTTAATTCATTATGTAATATATATATATTTACTACAAATAATATAGGATTTATGAAAATTTTATCAATGAATGGGTACATCATCACATTGAAACAGTTATATGAAAAAAGTGAGTTTACAAAATCTCAATAAAAAAAATAAAAAATAAATAACTATTAAATATACAATGAATGGTAACATTTATACAGTAAATAGGTAATATATATTAATATTATTCTATAATATGTTATTTTTATTGTTATTTTTACATAAAAATATGGTGAAATTCTTTCTTATTAGTGTAGATTTATGGTATGTGTTTTCTTCTCCCAATTTTTATTCATTGAGACATATACCATATTAACCACTTACATTATTTTATATGTTTTATGTAATATAATATGGATTAATTTTGACATAAAAATTATAATAGTAAATGGATTTAATATATAAAACATGTTCTCCTTTCAATGGTTTTTTTCATGTGTTTCTAAATCCACAAAGTTATTTATATTTCATTTCAATAATTTCTAATTATGTGAATTATTTGACTTCTTATTTCAAAAACCGAAATATTCATTCTCTGTTATTATTGAATTAATTTTTTATGACAACATTCTGAAAATATGTTTAAATATCTGTTTTATGATTAAGAATTCATTAAATGTATCTTAATATATTAAAAACAATCATCCTCCATGTTCTTATATTTTATCTTCCAATCCATTGTTTTTTCCTTAAGATTTATTACTTTTCATGTTTCCATTTTTAGGACTTCATTCTTAAAAAAGTTAAAAATCACATTCCAACAGCCTTCATGAAAATGATTTTTAGTGAGACTTATAACATCATGTTATTTTTACAGTGTTTTGATGTATTATCAAATCTATTTTTTATGGTTTCAATTTAATTTCTCATCTTTATATCCAAAATATATATATAATAAAGAGTATTGTATTATTTATCACCTTCTAAATATAAATATGAAATAGTCTATCTGGGCGATTGATATTTTAGTACCGAATGATATAATTCACAATGGCATTTTATATGATATTGTTTCAATATGTAATGAAACCCATTTAATTCATATGATTTATTATGATATGGTGATTTAATTACTAACTAACAGTTAAGGATTATTAATATGTTAAAATTGGTGTCTTATATCACCCGTTAATGAACTATTTATGATATTATATCTCAAAACATAATGATGATAAGTTTGGAACCAATGTGATAATCTATATCAATAACATTGAGTGTGTACTAGATGAAATTTTATAGGTTTAGAACATTTATCATGGACATTATACAATTATATATGTTAAAAAATTTATTTTGTAATCTATTATTTTAGATATATTTGTAATATAGATCGTGGACTCTATAAAATTTTCTATATTCACAAAATTGATCATGGAATCAATCAGTTCAGATATATACCTATGATTGAAAATGTAATTAATGTAGTAAGATATAATCATATGATTGATAATGGAATAGTTTTTAATCTATATTGTCAATATTAGTAATGGAATTTATTTACGTAGTTATGTTCATATGATTGATCATGGGCGCGATGTAGATAGCTATGATAAAAAAATTATCATTGAAAAGATGTTGATAGATATGTTCACAAGATTGAGTGTTGATTTTAATTGGTAATCTATGTGTAGGGAATGTATGGTATCAACAATAGTCTATATTTTATGATGATGATTATGTTGAAAATTAACCCTATTTATTTAAATAATGTTTTTTAAAGTGTCATTCATAACAATTTACATTCAATTTAATGAAATTTACTATTATGAGAATAAATTTAAAAACACTATTTTCAACTGCACAATACACAATAAATATAACATGTGTGTACCGTATCAACCACAAACTACATTAAAGAGTTTTCATTTTGACTGGAATCCTTACATTTAGAAAATTGACATGCATATGGATAAGAAAACCAATGTTGGTGTGTGGATTTACAATTCATAAAATTTGTTCGGGAAAGCATTATATGTGGTTAGTCCATTCTACATTCTTGATTTTATCCTGGTAAGGATAAATGCATAGATCATCATTCCTATAATACATTATTCCCTACACTGTGAAAATGAACCCAACACTATGAAAAGGAACCCTACACTATGAAAAACAACCCTATGATGAACAATGGAACCCTACGCTACTCAATGGACTCCTATACTACAGGATCGAATTCTACACTACTCAGCTCAACCCTACGTTGAGTTCTCAATGGTGATGTCTTCCAACCCACATTTTTAATACGAGATTACTACAATTATCCAGTCATAATTAATTACTGATTCAAGGATCATTTTTAATGTTTTAAAGAACCATGTTCATTGAAGAATATATCTCTTATATCAAAGGGATGTTATGAATCCCTTTGAAATTTTGGAATTAAAATTAATGAGATCAATCCGACTATTTAGTTGGATCTAAAATAACAATGCATATTTTTATATTTTATATATTCTCTTAGATTATCAGATCATATGAATGTGATAAGACATTCACATATATGACTAATTTATTGAAAATTCATTATTTAGCTACTGCGAAGAACAATTAATTCTAAAAGAGTCCACACATTGAAGATATACATGTTCAATATTTTACTTCTTTTTATGTTTCTACCTGATTTATTATTCTTTCCAACTGGATCACATAAGGCAGTTTTGTTCTTGATTATTATTATTTCTGAAGAATATGATTTTTCTATAGTCAGTTGTGTGCTATTGTAATTTTGATGTTTAACCTGTTTCAACAAATAAACCTATTTTGATTTATTGAGTGTTCGACTACTCATACTCAGTTGCGGTGGAGTATGAGCTTCTCTATCAATTATGTGGATAACTAGTTCTATGTTATAGAACCATAAGGCCTGGTATTTAGTTATGTAAAGGTGTCAGCTACCTAAATTAGTTTGTAGATTAATGGTCTTGTGATAAGAGGACCATTATTGGGAAATTTACCATGCTCCTTACTGGACTTATTGATAGAGTGTACTTGAAGATCATTGTGACATAATCGACTCTAAAAATGATTTCTCATTATTCTTGTTTATCTTCTAACTATTTTTATATAGAAGAAAAACACTAAAAACCCATAAAATTTATCCAGGGATTCCAATGAAATTATTTTGAAATAAAACAAAAAAACACAGATCACCCCCCACCTGTGTGTTACTTTTAATATTCCTTCTTTAAAATTGGTATATGAGGTGATATTTTGGATAAATCTATAGAAATATGATATGTATTTGCCTATCCAAATATGGAAATGTCTGATCAGAGAGATGGAGTTTAAATGGTACGAGTCCATATTTTAAGGGTTAAAATTTTGGGTGTTGGAAATCAATGATGATTATTTATCTTAAAAATCATTCATTCAGAGTTTACTCAAATACAAGTATCCATTTCATTATAATATGAAAAAAAAGAACTATGGTATGTAGAAACATATGCTAAATATGACATGAATTCAAATGCTAAGAATACTATTATTATTTTCTAAGAACAAATGAGTTTAATCGTGTTTCGCAATGTCCTACTACATATAAAATGTTGAAAACTGTAATAGTTTCCTATGAAGGAATAAATAATTTTATACAGATGTTATATGAATCAATAATACAAAATACTGATACCTATATAATGTTCCATGGTGAAATAATTTCATATATTAATGGAAGGATCATAGAAATTGTCCACAATATTACAGTCTTAGGAGAACCCATCAATCATGATGATCAAGCTTTGATTGTACACCGAGTACTGCCCTCAAAATGGAATGACATATATACTATTATTCGACAATCATCACAACTAAAAATATCTAACAATAAGAGAACTCATTAAGATGATAATGATTAATAAATCAGAAATGTAGGATGAAGCTGAATATCATATGTTCATAGTGATGAATGAAAATACATATCTGAATGATCCAACACTGAAGCACAATAGAAAATTAAATCATGATGTCAAAGTATTGAAGAATTCAGACTCATCTGATTCTAAAATGGAAATGGATCAACCATATATGATGTTCATTAATATTTACTAGAATAAAATAGTATTCAAAAAATCTTTTAGGAAGGGTGATAAATAACCCAGTGATGTTCATTTCTCTTAGCGAAGAAATTAGGTCATATCAGACCATATTTTCATCAACTGAATGTTTATTGAAAAAGTCTAGAAAAGAGACACCGAAAAAGTGATAATTATGAGCATAAAGGGAAAGGATTAATGATAACCTCATGGAGTGTATCTAATGACCCCAAAATTCCTTCACTGTATGATTTAAATTATGATCAATAATCTAAAGGCCAGAATGTGCACTATGGAAAGTGAAGAGGAATAAAATATAGAAACATATTATTCTTTTCATTCTCACACAAGTAGTTCCTCAAATAATAAACTAGAATCATATTTTTCAATGTTAGATGAAAATATAATTTCCAATAAAAAATAACATGTCATTAAAAAAATATTCATATCACTGTTTTAAGTGAATTTGATACTCTGTTGTAAAACATTAAAGAGTTTTTTTATTAAATATGACTGATATACAATGAACATTGCTGAACATGAAAATGTAAATAAAGCATTACATGATGAAGTTTAATCTTATAAAAGAGATTCAGTTTTTTTAAGTAAGGGATAAAATATCTTAAATTAAATTCTACTGATTAATGTCATTAGAAGGGAATGATACAGAATAGGAAAAAATGGTGGGAAATAGAAATTGTATAAATATTATTTTATAACAAATTCTAAAAATGAAACCAGTTATCATTGTGGGAAAAATGGCTATCTCACAAATGATAATTATTAAAAAAATATTAAATTAGTTAAATTAAAAAAAGATTTTATTTAATAATATTTGAATGAAAAAAAATTGTTATTAGTTATAGAAAATAAAATCATATATGGATTCTTAGTCATTTCTAGCTAACACTACTAGAACCATGAAAATATATGTCTGAAAATGGACCTATGGTTAAATTATTTTGAATTAAACAAGCTATAAGAAAAAATATATTTTTTTATATGGACATTGGTTGTTCAAGGAATATGATTGGATCCCTCATATATTCATACATTAACTCAAATGGATGGATGAGTAGTCACCTTTGGTGAAAATTCCAACAAAATATAATTGGATTTGAAACTATTGGAGATCAAAAAACTATCTCAATATAAAAATTATTGAATGTTATTTGGTTAAAGAAAAAATAGAAAAGTATCTCTCAACACTG